>CP092877.1:13314746-13527427 GCA_030710605.1 Cordylochernes scorpioides
TCAATTTGATTGAATATTATATTCAAAGAATATCAGGATGAAATTCAAACCCCTAGTATTGTCTTTCAAATTGAGCTTTTTAAGCATCACTTCTGAAAATGAAATAAATAGTTTGCAGATATATAAATAACCTTCACCACCATAAGGATTTTTGCTTGGTTGAATTTTAATTTATTGAATTATTCTGTTTTTTAAGGTGTAAAATTGTGTGTATTCATCACACATAAAAGCATGCTCTATTCCTGAAAAATATTGTTTTTCAACATTTTCTATGTAATAATATGCAGTATTATAGGACCGAAATATGTTTACTAGAAAGTGATAATACAGATGTGGGCAGATTGAATTGGGGTTGTCTGTCACGCTGGAGGGCGACATGGTTGGAGCCCTTCAGAGGTGTGATAAGGGTCGCGATTTTAATCTGAATGAATATTATATTCAAAGATTTACAGGAAGAAATTCAAACCAATATTTTTGTATATCAAATTGAGCTTTTTAAGCAACACTTCTAAAATGATAAAAGTAGTTTGCAAAGATATCTAAATAGCCTTTAAGACCATAAGGATCTTTACTTGGTTGAATTTTATTTTATTCAATTATTCTGTTTATTAAGGTGTAAAAGTGTATTTATTCATCACACATAATGGCGTGCTCAATTCCTGAAAAATTTTGTTATTCAACATTTTCTATGTAATAATAAGCAGTATTATAGGACGGAAATAAATGTCTTAGAAGGTGATAATACAGATGGTGACAGATTGAATTAGTGTTGTCTGTCACGCTGGAGGGCGAAGTGGGTGGAGCTCTCAGAGTTGTGGTCAGGGTCGTGATTTTAATCTAATTGAATATTATATTCAAAGAATAACAGGATGAAATTCAAACCCCTAGTATTGTCTTTTAAATTGATCTCTTCAAGCTAACTTCTGTAGAAGGTATAAGTATTTGAATATGGAATTTGAAATTATATCTCAATATGCCGTTTAAGACCATAGGGGACTTCAATAGGTTAAATTTTATTTTATTCGATTATTCTGTATATTAAAGGTTAAAATTATGTGTATTCATCACACATAACAGCTTGCCCTATTCCTGAAAAATATTGTTATTCAACATTTCTATGTAATAATATGCAGTATTATAGGAAGGAAATATGTTTACTAGAAAATGATAATACAGACATGGGCAGATTGAATTGGGGTTGTCTGTCACGCTGGAGGGCGACGTGGTTGGAGCCCTTCAGAGGTGTGGTAAGGGTCGCGATTTTATTCTGATTGTATATTATATTCAAGGATTAACAGGATGAAATTTAAACCCAAAGTATTGTATTTTAAATTGAACTTTTCAAGCTATCCTCTGTATAAGATATAAGTATTTGAATATGGAGTTTTTAATTATATCTCAATGCTGTTTAAGACCATAGGTGACTTCAATGGTTTAATTTTTTTTTATTCAATTATTTTGTTTATTAAAGGGTAAAATTATGTGTATTCATCACAAATAACAGCTTGCTCTATTCCTGAAAAATATTGTTATTCAACATTTCTATGTAATAATATGCAGTATTATAGGACCGAAATATGTTTACTAGAAAGTGATAATACACTCGGGGGCAAATTGAAATGGTGTTGTCTGTCACGCTGGAGGGCGACGTGGGTGGAGCCCTTCAGATGTGTGGTCAGGGTCGCGATTTCATTCTGATTGAATATTATATTCAAAGAATAACAGGATGAAATTCAAACCCCTAGTATTGTCTTTTAAATTGAGTTTTTCAAGCTAACTTCTGGAGAAGGTATAAGTATTTGAATAGGGAGTTTGAAATTATATCTCAATATGCCGTTTAAGACCATAGGGGACTTCAATAGGTTAAATTTTATTTTATTCAATTATTCTTTTTATTAAGGGGTAAAATTATGTATATTCATCACACATAACAGCTTGCTCTATTCCTGAAAAATATTGTTTTTCAACATTTTCTATGTAATAATATGCAGTATTATATGACCAAAATAAATGTCTTTGAAAGTGAAAATACAGGCGGGGGCAGATTGAATTGGGGTTGTCTGTCACGCTGGAGGGCGACCTGGGTGGAGCCCTTCAGAGGTGTGGTAAGGGTCGCGATTTTATTCTGATTGAATATTATTTTCAAATATAAAAAGGATGAAATTTAAACCCAAAGTATTGTCTTTTAAATTGGGCTTTTTAAGCTAACTTCTGTAGAAGGTATAAGTATTTGAATATGGAGTTTGAAATTATATCTCAATGCCGTTTAAGAGCATAGGGGACTTCAATGGGTTGAATTTTATTTTATTCGATTATTCTGTTTTTTAAGGGGCAATATTTTGTGCATTCATCACACATAACAGCTTGCTCTATTCCTGAAAAATATTGTTATTCAACATTTTCTATATAATAATATGCAGTTTATAGGACCGAAATAAGTTGACTAGAAAGTGATAATACAGACGGGGGCAGATTGAATTGGGGTTGTCTGTCACGCTGGAGGGCGACGTGGGTGGAGCCCTTCAGAGGTGTGGTCTGGGTCGCGATTTTAATCTAAATGAATATTATATTCAAAAAGAACAGGATAAAATTCAAACCTAATTTATTGTATAATATATTAAGCTTTTTAAGCATCGCTTCTAAAAATGATATAAGGGTTTGAATAAGGAGTTTGAAATTATCTTCTATATCTTATCAATATTTTCTATGTAATAATATGCTAAATATAGGACTGAAATAAGTCACTAGTAAGTGATATTACAGACGGGGGCAGTTTGAATTCGGGTTGTCTGTCACGCTGGAAGGCTACATGGGTGTAGCCCTTCAGAGATGTGACCAGGGTCGCGATTTTAATATAATTGAATACTATATTCAAATAATAACAGGATGATATTTAAACCCAAAGTATTGTCTTTTAAATTGAGCTTTTTAAGCAGTACTTCTGAAAAAGTATAAATATTTGAATATGGACTATAGAATTATATCTCAATGACGTTTATGACCATTGGGGACTTTAATGTGTATTATTTTATTTTATCCATTTATTCTGTTTATTACGGTGTAAAATTGTGCATATATATCACACAAAAAAGCGTGTCTATAAATGTAAAATATTGTACTTCAACAATATATCTATGTATTAAAATGCAGTTTTATAGGACCGAAATATGTTTACAAGAAAGTGATAATACAGACGGGGCAGATTGAATTGGGGTTGTCTGTCACGCTGGAGGGCGACGTGGGTGGAGCCCTTCAGAGGTGTGGTTAAGGTCGCGATTTTAAACTGATTGAATATTATATTAAAAGATTAACAGGAAGAAATTCAAACCTAAATTTTTGTATAACAAATTGCGCTTTTTGAGCATCACTTCTGAAAATGATAGAATTAGTTTGCAAAGATATCTAAATAGCCTTTAAGACCATAAGGATTTTTACTTGGTTGAATTTTATTTTATTCAATTAATCTGTTTATTAAGGTGTAAAATTGTGTGTATTCATCACACATAATGGTGTGCTCTATTCCTGAAATATTTTTTTGTACTCAATATTTTCAATGTAATAATATGCAGTATTATAGGACTGAAATAATAAACTATTAAGTGATATTACAGACGGGACAGATTGAAACGGGGTTGTCTGTCACGCTGGAGGGCGACGTGGGTGGAGCCCTTCATAGGTGTGGTCAGGGTCGCGATTTAAATCTGATTGAATATTATATTCAAAAATTAACAGGTTAAAATTCAAACCTAAATTATTGTATATTAAATTGAGCTTTTTAAGCATCACTTCTGAAAATGATATAAGTAGTTTGCAAAGATATCTAATTAGCCTTTAAGACCATAAGGATTTTTTCTTTTTTGATTTTTTATTTTTATTGAATTATTCTGTTATTTAGGTTCAAAATTGTGTGTATTCATCATATATAATCGCGTGCTCTATTCCTGAAAAATATTATTATTCAACATTTTCTATGTAATAATATGCAGTATTATAGGCCCGAAATATATGTGTTAGAAAGTAAAAATACAGACGGTGGAAGATTGAATTGGGGTTGTCTGTCACGCTGGAGGGGGGACGTGGGTGGAGCCCTTCAGAGGTGTGGTCAGGGTCGCGATTTTTTTACTGATTGAATATTTTATTCGAATATTAATAGGATGAAATTTGAACCCAAAATATTGTCTTTCAAATTGATCTTTTTAAGCAGTACTTCTGAAAAAAGTATAAGTATTTGAATAAGGACTTTACAATTATATCTCAATGGCCTTTATGACCCTTGAGGACTTCGATGGGTATATATTTTTTTATCCATTTATTCTGTTTATTACGGTGTAAAATTACGTGTATTTATCACACATAAAACCGTGCTCTTTAAATGAAAAGTATTGTACTTCAACATTTTCTATGTAATAATATGCAGTATTATAGGACCGATATATGTTTACTAGAAAGTGATAATACAGACGGGGGCAGATTGAATTGGGGTTGTCTGTCACGCTGTAGGGCAACGTGGATGGAGCCCTTCAGAGGTGTGGTCTGGGTCGCGATTTTAATCTAATTGAATATTATATTAAAAAAAGAACAGGATAAAATTCAAACCTAAATTATTGTATATTATATTGAGCTTTTTAAGCATCGCTTCTAAAAATGAAACAATAATTTGAATAAGTAGTTTGCAATTATATCTTTATGGCGTTTATGGCCATAGGGGACTCCTATGGGTTAAATTTTATTTTATCCATTCATTCTGTTTATTACAGTGTAAAATTGCTTATATATCACACATAAGGCGTGCTCTATAAATGAAAAATATTGTACTTCAAAATTTTCTATGTAATAATATGCCGTATTATAGGATTGAAATAAGTTTACTAGAAAGTTATTTTACAGACGGGGGCAGATTGAATTGGGGTTGTCTGTCACGCTGGAGGGCGACGTGGATGGAGCCCTTCAGAGGTGTGGTTAGGTTCGCGATTTTAAGCTGATTGAATATTATATTAAAAGATTAACAGGAATAAATTCAAACCTAAATATTTGTATATCAAATTTAGCCTTTCAAGCATCGCTTCTGAAAATGATATAAGTATTCAAATATGGAGTTTGCAATGGTATTGCGATGTCCTTTAAGACCATAATGGACTTTGCTGGGTTTAATTTTATTTTGATTTAATCATTCTCGTTATCAAGGTTTAAAATTATGTGTATTCATCACACATGAAGGCGTGCTCTATTTATCGAAATATTGTAGATCAATATTTTTTAAATAATAATATGCAGTATTATAGGCCCGAAATAAATGTGTTAGAAAGTGAAAATACAGAAGGGGGCAGTTTGAATTGGGGTTGTCTGTCACGCTGGAGGGCGACATGGGGGTAGCCCTTCAGAGGTGTGGTCAGGGTCGCGAATTTTCTCTAATTGAATATTATATTCAAATAATAACAGGATGAAATTTAAACCCAAAATATTGTCTTTTGAATTGAGCTTTTTAAGCAGTACTTCTGAAAGAAGTATAAGTATTTGAATATGGACTTTGCAATTATATCTCAATGGCGTTTATGACCTATTGGGGATTTAGATGGGTTATATATATTTTTTTTCTATTTTTTCTTTTTATTACGGTGTAAAATTGTGTGTATTTATCACACATAAAAGCGTGTTCTATAAATGAAAAATGTTGTGCTTCAATATTTTCTATGTAATAATATGCAGTATTATAGGACCGAAATAAGTTTACTAGTATGTCATATTACAGACGGGGGCAGATTGAATTGGGGTTGTCTGTCACGCTGGAGGGCGACGTGGGTGGAGTCCTTCAGAGGTGTGGTCAGGATCGCGATTTTAATCTGATTGAATTTTATATTAAAAGATAAACAGGAAGAAATTCAAACCTAAATTTTTGTTTATCAAATCGAACTTTCTAAGCATCACTTCTGAAAATGATAGAATTAGTTTGTAAAGATATCTAAATAGCCTTTAAGACCATAAGGATTTTTACTTGGTTGAATTTTATTTTATTCAATTGTTCTGTTTATTAAGGTGTAAAATTGTGTGTATTCATCACACATAATGGTGTGCTATATTCCTGAAATTTTTTTGATTCAACATTTTCCATGTATAATAAGCTGTATTATAAGACCGAAATAAATGACTTAGAAAGTAATAAATCAGACGGGGGCAGATTGAATTGGGGTTGTCTGTCACGCCGGAGGGGGACGTGGGTGGAGCCCTTCAGAGGTGTGGTCAGTGTCGCGATTTTTTTTTGAGTGAATATTTTTTCGAATATTAATAGGATGAAATTTGAACCCAAAGTATTGTCTTTCAAATTGATCTTTTTAAGCAGTACTTCTGAAAAAAGTATAAGTATTTGAATAAGGAATTTGCAATTATATCTCAATGGCGTTTATGACCATTGAGGACTTCGATGGGTATATATTTTTTCATCCATTTATTCTGTTTATTACGGTGTAAAATTACGTGTATTTATCACACATAAATCTGTGCTCTATAAATTAAAAGTATTGTAAGTATATGTTTACTAGAAAGTGATAATACAGACGGGGGCAGATTGAATTGGGGTTGTCTGTCACGCTGTAGGGCAACGTGGATGGAGCCCTTCAGAGGTGTGGTCTGGGTCGCGATTTTAATCTAATTGAATATTATATTAAAAAAAGAACAGGATAAAATTCAAACCTAAATTATTGTATATTATATTGAGCTTTTTAAGCATCGCTTCTAAAATGAAACAATAATTTGAATAAGTAGTTTGCAATTATATCTTTATGGCGTTTATGGCCATAGGGGACTCCTATGGGTTAAATTTTATTTTATCCATTCATTCTGTTTATTACAGTGTAAAATTGTTTATATATCACACATAAGGCGTGCTCTATAAATGAAAAATATTGTACTTCAAAATTTTCTATGTAATAATATGCCGTATTATAGGATTGAAATAAGTTTACTAGAAAGTTATTTTACAGACGGGGGCAGATTGAATTGGGGTTGTCTGTCACGCTGGAGGGCGACGTGGATGGAGCCCTTCAGAGGTGTGGTTAGGTTCGCGATTTTAAGCTGATTGAATATTATATTAAAAGATTAACAGGAAGAAATTCAAACCTAAATATTTGTATATCAAATTTAGCCTTTCAAGCATCGCTTCTGAAAATGATATAAGTATTCAAATATGGAGTTTGCAATGGTATTGCGATGTCCTTTAAGACCATAATGGACTTTGCTGGGTTTAATTTTATTTTGATTTAATCATTCTCGTTATCAAGGTTTAAAATTATGTGTATTCATCACACATGAAGGCGTGCTCTATTTATCGAAATATTGTAGATCAATATTTTTTAAATAATAATATGCAGTATTATAGGCCCGAAATAAATGTGTTAGAAAGTGAAAATACAGAAGGGGGCAGTTTGAATTGGGGTTGTCTGTCACGCTGGAGGGCGACATGGGGGTAGCCCTTCAGAGGTGTGGTCAGGGTCGCGAATTTTCTCTAATTGAATATTATATTCAAATAATAACAGGATGAAATTTAAACCCAAAATATTGTCTTTTGAATTGAGCTTTTTAAGCAGTACTTCTGAAAGAAGTATAAGTATTGAATATGGACTTTGCAATTATATCTCAATGGCGTTTATGACCTATTGGGGATTTAGATGGGTTATATATATATTTTTCTATTTTTTCTTTTTATTACGGTGTAAAATTGTGTGTATTTATCACACATAAAAGCGTGTTCTATAAATGAAAATGTTGTGCTTCAATATTTTCTATGTAATAATATGCAGTATTATAGGACCGAAATAAGTTTACTAGTATGTCATATTACAGACGGGGGCAGATTGAATTGGGGTTGTCTGTCACGCTGGAGGGCGACGTGGGTGGAGTCCTTCAGAGGTGTGGTCAGGATCGCGATTTTAATCTGATTGAATTTTATATTAAAAGATAAACAGGAAGAAATTCAAACCTAAATTTTTGTTTATCAAATTGAACTTTTTAAGCATCACTTCTGAAAATGATAGAATTAGTTTGTAAAGATATCTAAATAGCCTTTAAGACCATAAGGATTTTTACTTGGTTGAATTTTATTTTATTCAATTGTTCTGTTTATTAAGGTGTAAAATTGTGTGTATTCATCACACATAATGGTGTGCTATATTCCTGAAATTTTTTTGATTCAACATTTTCCATGTATAATAAGCTGTATTATAGGACCGAAATAAATGACTTAGAAAGTAATAAATCAGACGGGGGCAGATTGAATTGGGGTTGTCTGTCACGCCGGAGGGGGACGTGGGTGGAGCCCTTCAGAGGTGTGGTCAGTGTCGCGATTTTTTTTTGAGTGAATATTTTTTCGAATATTAATAGGATGAAATTTGAACCCAAAGTATTGTCTTTCAAATTGATCTTTTTAAGCAGTACTTCTGAAAAAAGTATAAGTATTTGAATAAGGACTTTGCAATTATATCTCAATGGCGTTTATGACCATTGAGGACTTCGATGGGTATATATTTTTTCATCCATTTATTCTGTTTATTACGGTGTAAAATTACGTGTATTTATCACACATAAAACCGTGCTCTATAAATTAAAAGTATTGTAAGTATATGTTTACTAGAAAGTGATAATACAGACGGGGGCAGATTGAATTGGGGTTGTCCTGTCACGCTGGAGGGCGACGTGGATGGAGCCCTTCAGAGGTGTGGTCTGGGTCGCGATTTTAATCTAATTGAATATTATATTAAAAAAAGAACAGGATAAAATTCAAACCTAAATTATTGTATATTATATTGAGCTTTTTAAGCATCGCTTCTAAAAATGAAACAATAATTTGAATAAGGAGTTTGCAATTATATCTTAATGGCGTTTATGGCCATAGGGGACTCCTATGGGTTAAATTTTATTTTATCCATTCATTCTGTTTATTACAGTGTAAAATTGTGTGTATTTATCACACATAAGGCGTGCTCTATAAATGAAAAATATTGAACTTCAAAATTTTCTATGTAAAAATATGCCGTATTATAGGAACGAAATAAGTTTACTAGAAAGTTATTTCACAGAAGGGGGCAGATTGAATTGGGGTTGTCTGTCACGCTGGAGGGCGACGTGGATGGAGCCCTTTAGAGGTGTGGTTAGGTTCGCGATTTTAAACTGATTGAATATTATATTAAAAGATCAACAGAAATTCAAACCTGATTTTTGTACATCAAATTTGGCCTTTCAAGCATCGCTTCTGAAAATTATATAAGTATTCAAATTTGGAGTTTGCAATGGTATTGCGATGTCCTTTAAGACCATAGTGGACTTTGCTGGGGTTAATTTTATTTTGATTTAATCATTCTCGTTATCAAGGTTTAAAATTATGTGTATTTATCACACATGAAGGCGTGCTCTATTTATGGAAATATTGTAGATCAATATTTTCTAAATAATAATATGCATCATTAAAGGACCGAAATAAATTTCCTTGGAAGTGAAAATATAAACTGGGGCTGATTGAATTGGGGAAATTCACGCTGTGGATAGACATATGTGAAGCCTTTCAAAGATTGAGAGTTCATCTTCAAACTCATAAAAAAAACATTTGAATTCTTCAGTCAAAATTGTGGCCAAACTCCCTTTTGAACCATCTCTTTCAGTTTTTGAAACAAATGATCTTGCTCTGTACAAACCTTTATCTCTTTCAAAGACAGTGCTTGAAGCTCTTCAGAAGTGATGGATAAGATTTCTGAACATAGTCCTCCAGCCATTTTTCATCCCTTGTATTAAAAAGAGGTTGTCTTGAAAATATTATGTAATATATATGTAATAATATGCAGTATTATAGGACTGAAATAAATGTCTTAGAAAGTGAAAATACAGACGGGGGCAATTTGAATTGGGGTTTTCTGTCACGCTGGAGAGCGACGTGGGTGGAACCTTTCAGAGGTGTGGTCTGAGCGCGATTTTAATCTAATTGAATATTATATTCAAAGATTAACAGGATGATATTCAAACCCCTAGTATTGTCTTTTGTATTCTGTGAAAGGTATAAATATTTGTATGCTTGTTGGAAGAGGTTAACAAGGCTGGTACCAAAAACATCACACACTATTTATTTATTTGGTTTGGTGTTATTACCTTATTTTATAATCAATATATTGTAAATCAAATTAAACCTTTTTAGCATTATTTATTAAAAATTAAATAGCGATAATTAAAAGGAATGTTTGTAATGATTGAATCAGAATAAAGTTTAGGACCTTAATGGTCTTTTCTGGGTCAAATTTTATTCTTATAAATTATTCTGTTCAATAAATTCAGAGGTTTATTTGTAAATCACTCATAAAATGTGTTTACTGTTCATAGAATATTTTGTAATTCAACATTTTCTATGTAATAATATATACTTCTTTTGACCAAATGAATAATGTGGTGTCCAGAATGACAAAACATGATCAAACAAACAGAAATAAAGCAAAAACCTGGGTTCTTGGAGCTCTTAACCATGGTGTATCAAAGCAAATAAATTACCTCAGTACACGGCGATGAAAAAATAAGGTAAGTTCACTGCTATAATCCTATATATTCATTTGTATTTCTAACCCATTTCTAGAGTATAATTCCCTATTTAAATATAAAAAAGTATATTTACTTGGTCTATCGAAATGATTTTAACAAGTTACTGTGCTATCCAGAGGGAAGAGTTAATCTTTGCATACTAAATAAATATGAAGTGAGAAAAGAATTTATAAGAAGCAGAAAACTACTATAAGAGTCTCGAATAGTAATCTGTTAATAAATCAAAATATAAATGTTAGTTTATATATGATTCAATTTATTTACAAACAATATCTTACCTTTCCTTTGGATACAATATCATATTTTATATTATTTTAGGTCTATTCATCTATATATTCATTTGTCTGATCATAATGAATTTTAGAAGATTTAATAGAGGTACAGGAAGACGAATCTTAGAAAACAGAGCGATAATATTAAGTGAACTTTGCTTCCTAAAGCGTCCAATTCCTAACACTAATGGATTTCTAGTGGTTGTATTTGTTGCACACCATACCTTTTTATACTTTATTAAAAAAATACCAAATTTTAAGAATGGGTTATTAATATTGCAATTTTGTTGAAACCTTCCATATTGCCAGAATATAATTTTCTCTATTAGACATTGTTGTTTAATCCATTTTGCGTTGGACTTAGAGCTTTTATATAATCAAACTGTTATGATTTTAGCCGACTCCCATACACTATTAGTCATTTAATGAATATATAGAGTTAATTAGTTTAAAAATATGTGAATCCTCAATTTTTGTCCGACTTGATATCATCGAAGTATCTCTCTCGAATGACGAATAGAAACATTTGTTCAAATCAATAAGCTTGAGGGATAAGTCTCTTTCAAATACATTTATTTCAAGCTTTCGGGCATTACCGCCCTTCAACAGGAAAAATTATATTAGCTACTAAAGTTTTCGGATCTAATCTATATATACATTTGTGAGACGCCCGTGTCTCAAGTGTAATGCGAGGCTTGCCGCGAGAGGGGATGAGATCTTTGAAAAGGATGGCCGTTCAGCACATTGAAAAATCGGAAATAAAAGATTATTCATTGAATCGCAGAGTTCATGATACAGAGGGGGGTTTGGTGGCTGCGGGGGAATATTACATTGTAAATTTCAGGTAAATCAATTTTGTGTTTCTTCTTCAAACAAAATAGTTTATATCTATATTTTTTTGAAAAAGGTTTGATTACTGTCGACAGCTGTAACAGGACTGAAACATTCATTGAAAATTTTCTTATTGCTGATTTATAAATTCATGTTACTCAACATATTCTTGGATTCACATACTGTTGTTTTTCTAGCAACATGAATTATTTGAAAGCATGTTAAATATAATTTTCAGTAATAAACAATATACATTTTTACTAAAAGAATGACCCAGCTTTACCCGAGTATTCCACTGAGTGCAATTTCCTTCATACTTAAAGTACATTAATAATAAATAGTAGAAGTGCTATTGAAATAGCAATACAGAAGTAACACATAAACCATAGGCAAAAAGTTTGTGATATGGAAAAATTGTTTATATCAGTGTTTAGGTATTTAATATAATTATTTTTTTGCAATCCAATCAGTTGTTTCAAAATTACGATTGGAGGCGACGAGGATTATTCTGATTTATGAGTTCTGAAATTGTGTGTATTTATCACTCATAAATTCATGCTCTATTTATGGAATATGTTGTAATTGAACATATTCTATGTAATAATATACAGTATTAAGGGTCAAAATAAGTTCCTTAAAACGTGATAATTATGTAGGTGAAAGATTGAATTGAAGTTGTCTGTCACGCTGGAAGGCGGGTTGGGTGAGGCTTTTAAGAAGTGTGGTCTGGGTCACAATTTTAATCTAATTGAATATTATTTCCAAATTCAACAGGATGAATTTTGAACCCAAGTATTGTATATTAAATACAGCTTTTTAAGCATCATTTCTGTAAATGATATGAGGATTTGAATAAGGAGTTTGCAACTATATCGAAATAGCGTTTATGATCATAGGGGGTCCTTTCAAAATTTTCAATATTATTATAAGTAGTATTTATAGAACCGAAATAAGTTTCATATAAAGTGATAATACAGACGAAGATAGATTGAATTGGGTTTGTATGACACGATTGAGGGGGACGTGGGTGGAGCCCTTCAGAGGTGTGGTCTGGGTCGCGATTTTAATCTAATTGAATATTATATTCAAAGATTGACAGGATGAAATTCAAACACCTAGTATTGTCTTTTAAATTGAGCTTTTCAAGCTAACTTCTGAAAAAGGTATAAGTATTTGAATATAAGGTTTGCAATTATATCTCAATGGCGTTTAAGATCATAGGTGACTTCAATGGGTTGAATTTTATTTTATTAAATATTCAGTTTATTAAAGAATAAAATTGAGGGTATTCATCACACACATAAAGGCGTGCTCTATTCTGAAAATATTGTTATTCAACATTTTCTATGTAATAATATGCAGTATTATGGGACCGTAATATGTTTACTAGAAAGTGACAATACAGGCGAGGGCAAATTGAATTGGGGTTGTCTGTCACGCTGGAGGGCGACGTGGTTGGAGCCCTTTAGAGGTGTGGTAGGGGTCGCGATTTCATTCTGATTGAATATTATATTTAAAGATTAACAGGATGAAATTTAAAACCCAAAGTATTGTCTTTTAAATTGAACTTTACAAGCTAACCTCTGTAGAAGGTATAAGTATTTGAATATGGAGTTTGAAATTATATCTCAATGCCGTTTAAGACCATAGGGGACTTCAATGGTTGAATTTTATTTTATTCGATTATTCTGTTTTTTTAAGGGGCAATATTTTGTGCATTCATCACACATAACGGCTTGCTCTATTCCTGAAAAATATTGTTATTCAACATTTTCTATATAATAATATGCAGTATTATAGGACCGAAATAAGTTTACTAGTATGTCATATTACAGGACGGGGGCAGATTGAATTCGGGTTGTCTGTCACGCTGGAGGGCGACGTGGGTGGAGCCCTTCAGAGGTTTGGTTAAGGTCGCGATTTTAAACTGATTGAATATTATATTAAAAGATAAACAGGAAGAAATTCAAACCTAAATTTTTGTATATCAAATGATAGAATTAGTTTGTAAAGATATCTAAATAGCCTTTAAGACCATAAGGATTTTTACTTGGTTGAATTTTATTTTATTCAATTATTCTGATTATTAAGGTGTAAAATTGTGTGTATTCATCACATATAATGGTGTGCTATATTCCTGAAATTTTTTTTATTCAACATTTTCCATGTATAATAAGCTGTATTTTAGGACCGAAATAAATGACTTAGAAAGTGATAATACAAACGGGGAAGATTGAATTGGGGTTGTCTGTCACGCTGGAGCCCTTCAGAAGTGTGGCTTGGGTCGCGATTTTAATCTTATTGAATATTATATTTTAAAAAAGGAGGATGATTTTCAAACATAAATTATCGAGTATTATATTGAGCTTTTTTAGCATCGCTTCTAAAAATGATATAAGGTTTTAAATAAGGAGTTTGAAATTATATCCTAATGGCGTTTATGACAATAGGGGACTCCTATGAGTTTAATTTTATTTTAGTCCTTTATTCTGTTTAATATAGTGTAAATTTGTGTGTATATATCACACATAAAGTCGTGCTCTATAAATGAAAATATTGTACTCAATATTTTCAATGTAATAATATGCAGTATTATAGGAATGAAATAAGAAACTATTAAGTGATATTACAGACGGGGACAGATTGAATCGGGGTTGTCTGTCACGCTTGAGGGCGACGTGGGTGGAGCCCTTCAGAGGTGTGGTCAGGGTCGCGATTTAAATCTGATTGAATATTGTATTCAAAAATTAACAGGTTAAAATTCAAACCTAAATTATTGTATATTAAATTGAGCTTTTTAAGCATCACTTCTGAAAATGATATAAGTAGTTTGCAAAGATATCTAAATAGCCTTTAAGACCATAAGGATTTTTTCTTTTTTGAATTTTTATTTTTATTGAATTATTCTGTTATTTAAGGTTCAAAATTGTGTGTATTCATCATATATAATCGCGTGCTCTATTCCTGAAAAATATTATTATTCAACATTTTCTATGTAATAATATGCAGTATTATAGGCCCGAAATAAATGTGTTAGAAAGTGAAAATACAGACGGTGGAAGATTGAATTGGGGTTGTCTGTCACGATGGAGGGGGACGTGGGTGGAGCCCTTCAGAGGTGTGGTCATGGTCGCGATTTGTTTCTGATTGAATATTATATTCTAATATTAATAGGATGAAATTTGAACCCAAAGTATTGTCTTTCAAATGGATTTTTCAAGCAGTACTTCTGAAAAAAAGTATAAGTATTTGAATAAGGACTTTGCAATTATATCTCAATGGCGTTTATGACCATTGAGGACTTCGATGGGTATATATTTTTTTATCCATTTATTCTGTTTATTACAGTGTAAAATTATGTGTATTTATCACACATAAAACCGTGCTCTATAAATGAAAAAGTATTGTACTTCAACATTTTCTATGTAATAATATGCAGTATTATAGGACCGATATATGTTTACTAGAAAGTGATAATACAGACGGGGGCAGATTGATTTGGGGTTGTCTGTCACGCTGGAGGGCGACGTGGATGGAGCCCTTCAGAGGTGTGGTCAGGGTCCCGATTTTAATCTGATTGGATATTATATTCAAAGATTAACAGGATGAAATTTATACCCCAGTATTGTCTTTTAAATTGAGCTTTTTAAGTAGTACTTCTAAAAATGATAAAAGTAGTTTACAAAGATAAATAAATAGTCTTTAAGACAATAAGGATCTTTACTTGGTTGAAATTTATTTTATTCAATTATTCTATTTATTAAGATGTAAAATTGTGTGAATTCATCACACATAATGGCGTGCTGTATTCCTGAAATTTTCTTTTATTCAACATTTTCTATGTAATAATATGCAGTATTATAAAACTGAAATAAGTTTACTAGTAGGTAATATTACAGACGGGGGCAGATTGAATTGGGGTTGTCTGTCACGCTGGAAGGCTACGTGGGTGGAGCCCTTCAGAAGTGTGGCTTGGGTCGCGATTTTATTCTTATTGAATATTATATTGAAAAAGAAAAGGATGATTTCAAACATAAATTATCGTGTATTATATTGAGCATTTTCAGCATCGCTTCTAAAAATGATATATGGATTTAAATAAAGAGTTTCAAATTATATCCTAATGATGTTTATGACAATAGGGGACCCCCATGGGTTTAATTCTATTTTATCCATTTTTTCTGTTTATTATAGTGTAAAATTGTGTGTATTTATCACACATAAAGTCGTGCTCTATAAATGAAAATATTGTACTTCATTATTTTCAATGAAATAATATGCAGTATTATAGGACTGAAAAAAGAAACTAGTAAGTGATATTACAGACGGGGACAGATTGAATCGGGGTTGTCTGTCACGCTGGAGGGCGACGTGGGTGGAGCCCTTCAGAGGTGTGGTCAGGGTCGCGATTTAAATCTGATTGAATATTGTATTCAAAAATTAACAGGTTAAAATTCAAACCTAAATTATTGTATATTAAATTGAGCTTTTTAAGCATCACTTCTGAAAATGATATAAGTAGTTTGCAAAGATATCTAAATAGCCTTTAAGACCATAAGGATTTTTTCTTTTTTGAATTTTTATTTTTATTGAATTATTCTGTTATTTAAGGTTCAAAATTGTGTGTATTCATCATATATAATCGCGTGCTCTATTCCTGAAAAATATTATTATTCAACATTTTCTATGTAATAATATGCAGTATTATAGGCCCGAAATAAATGTGTTAGAAAGTGAAAATACAGACGGTGGAAGATTGAATTGGGGTTGTCTGTCACGATGGAGGGGGACGTGGGTGGAGCCCTTCAGAGGTGTGGTCATGGTCGCGATTTGTTTCTGATTGAATATTATATTCTAATATTAATAGGATGAAATTTGAACCCAAAGTATTGTCTTTCAAATGGATTTTTTCAAGCAGTACTTCTGAAAAAAAGTATAAGTATTTGAATAAGGACTTTGCAATTATATCTCAATGGCGTTTATGACCATTGAGGACTTCGATGGGTATATATTTTTTTTATCCATTTTATTCTGTTTATTACAGTGTAAAATTAAGTGTATTTATCACACATAAAACCGTGCTCTATAAATGAAAGTATTGTACTTCAACATTTTCTATGTAATAATATGCAGTATTATAGGACCGATATATGTTTACTAGGAAAGTGATAATACAGACGGTGGCAGATTGATTGGGTTGTCTGTCACGCTGGAGGCGACGTGGATGGAGCCCTTCAGAGGTGTGGTCAGGGGTCCCGATTTTAATCTGATTGAATATTATATTCAAAGATCAACAGGATGAAATTTATACCCCCAGTATTGTCTTTTAAATTGAGCTTTTTAAGTAGTACTTCTAAAAATGATAAAAGTAGGTTTACAAAGATAAATAAATAGTCTTTAAGACAATAAGGATCTTTACTTGGTTGAAATTTATTTTATTCAATTATTCTATTTATTAAGATGTAAAATTGTGTGAATTCATCACACATAATGGCGTGCTGTATTCCTGAAATTTTCTTTTATTCAACATTTTCTATGTAATAATATGCAGTATTATAAAACTGAAATAAGTTTACTAGTAGGTAATATTACAGACGGGGGCAGATTGAATTGGGGTTGTCTGTCACGCTGGAAGGCTACGTGGGTGGAGCCCTTCAGAAGTGTGGCTTGGGTCGCGATTTTATTCTTATTGAATATTATATTGAAAAAGAAAAGGATGATTTCAAACATAAATTATCGTGTATTATATTGAGCATTTCAGCATCGCTTCTAAAAATGATATATGGATTTAAATAAAGAGTTTCAATTATATCCTAATGATGTTTATGACAATAGGGGACCCAATGGGTTTAATTCTATTTTATCCATTTTTTTCTGTTTATTATAGTGTAAAATTGTGTGTATTTATCACACATAAAGTCGTGCTCTATAAATGAAAATATTGTACTTCATTATTTTCAATGAAATAATATGCAGTATTATAGGACTGAAAAAAGAAACTAGTAAGTGATATTACAGACGGGGACAGAATGAATCGGGGTTGTCTGTCACGCTTGAGGGCGACGTGGGTGGAGCCCTTCAGAGGTGTGGTCAGGGTCGCGATTTAAATCTGATTGAATATTATATTCAAAAATTATCAGGTTAAAATTCAAACCTAAATTATTGTATATTAAATTGAGCTTTTTAAGAATCACTTCTGAAAATGATATAAGTAGTTTGCAAAGATATCTAAATAGCCTTTAA
Organism: Cordylochernes scorpioides; assembly: GCA_030710605.1. NCBI lineage: Eukaryota > Metazoa > Arthropoda > Arachnida > Pseudoscorpiones > Chernetidae > Cordylochernes > Cordylochernes scorpioides. Next base: position 13,332,662 of record CP092877.1, read on the forward strand.
GACCATAAGGATTTTTCTTTTTTGAATTTATTATTTTTATTGAATTATTCAGTTATTTAAGGTTCAAAATTGTGTGTATTCATCATATATAATCAACGTGCTCTATTCCTGAAAAATATTATTATTCAACATTTTCTATGTAATAATATGCAGTATTATAGGCCCGAAATAAATGTGTTAAAAAGTGAAAATACAGACGGTGGAGAGATTGAATTGGGGTTGTCTGTCACGCTGGAGGGCGACGTGGATGGAGCCTTTCAGAGGTGTGGTCTGGGTCGCGATTTTAATCTAATTGAATATTATATTCAAAGATTAACAGGATGATATCAAACCCCTAGTATTGACTTTTGTATTCTGTGAAAGGTATAAATATTTGTATGTTTGTTGGAAGAGGTTAACAACGCTGGTACCAAAACATCACACACTATTTATTTATTTGGTTTGGTGTTATTACCTTATTTTATAATCAATATTTTGTAAATTAAATTAAACTTTTTAGCATTATTAATTAAAATTAAATAGCGATAATTAAAAGGAATGTTTGTAATGATTGAATCAGAATAAAGTTTAGGACCTTAATGGTCTTTTCTGGGTCGAATTTTATTCTTATAAATTATTCTGTTCAATAAATTCAGAGTTTTATTTGTAAATCACTCATTAAATGTGTTTACTGTTCATAGAAAATTTTGTAATTCAACATTTTCTATGTAATAATATATACTTCTTTTGACCAAATGAATAATGTGGTGTCCAGAATGACAAAAGATGATCGAACAAATAGAAATAAAGAAAAAACCTGGGTTCTTGGAGCTCTTAACCCTGGTGTATCAAAGCAAATAAATTACCCTCAGTACACGGCGATAAAAAATAAGGTAAGTTTACTGCTATAATCCTATATATACATTTGTATTTCTAACCCTTTTCTAGAGTATAATTCCCTATTTAATATAAAAAAGTCTATTTACTTGGTCTATCGAAATGATTTTAACAAGTTACTCTGCTATCCAGAGGGAAGAGTTAATCTTTGCATACTAAATAAATATGAAGTGAGACAAGAATTTATAAGAAGCAGAAAACTACTATAAGAGTCTCGAATAGTAATCTGTTAATAAATCAAAATATAAATGTTAGTTTATATATGATTCAATTTATTTACAAACAATATCTTACCTTTACTTTGGATACGATATCATATTTTATATTATTTTAGGTCTATTAATCTATATATTTATTTGTCTAATCATAATGAATTTTAGAAGATTTAATAGAGGTACAGGAAGACGAATCTTAGAAAACAGAGCGATAATATTAAGTGAACTTTGCTTCCTAAAGCGTCCAATGCCTAACACTAATGGATTTCTAGTGGTTGTATTTGTTGCACACCATACCTTTTTATACTTTATTTAAAAAAATACCAAATTTTAAGAATGGGTTATTAATATTGCAATTTTGTTGAAACCTTCCATATTGCCAGAATATAATTTTCTCTATTAGACATTGTTGTTTATTCCATTTTGCGTTGGACTTAGAGCTTTTATATAATCAAACTTGTTATGATTTTAGCCGACTCCCATACACTATTAGTCATTTAATGAATATATATAGTTAATTAGTTTTGAAGATATGTGAATCCTCAATTTTTATCCGACTTGATATCATCGAAGTATCTCTCTCGAATGATGAATAGAGACATTTGAGTTTCTTCTTTTAAACAAAATAGTTTATATCTATATTTTTTGAAAAAGGTTTGATTATTTTCGACAGCTGTAACAGGAGTGAAACATTCATTGAAAATTTTCTTATTGATGATTTCTAAATTCATGTTACTCTACATATTCTTGGATTCACATACTGTTGTCTTTTTAGCAACATGAATTATTTGGAAGCATGTTAAAGATAATTTTCAGTAATAAACAATATACATTTTTACTAAAAGAATGACCCAGCTTTACCCGAGTATTCCACTGAGTGCAATTTCCTTCATACTTAAAGTACATTAATAATAAATTGTAGAAGTGCTATTGAATAGCAATACAGAAGTAACAAATAAACCATAGGCAAAAGGTTTGTGATATGGAAAAATTGTTTATATCAGTGTTTAGGTATTTAATTTAATTATTTTTTTTGCAATCCAATCAGTTGTTTCAAAATTACGATGGAAGGCGACGAGGATTATTCTGATTTATGAGTTCTGAAATTGTGTGTATTTATCACTCATAAATTCCTTCTCTATTTATGGAATATGTTGTAATTAAACATATTCTATGTAATAATATACAGTATTAAGGGTCAAAATAAGTTCCTTAAAACGTGATAATTATGTAGGTGAAAGATTGAATTGAAGTTGTCTGTCACGCTGGAAGGCGGGTTGGGTGAGGCTTTTAAGAAGTGTGGTCTGGGTCACAATTTTAATCTAATTGAATATTATTTCCAAATTTCAACAGGATGAATTTTGAACCCAAAGTATTGTATATTAAATTCAGCTTTTTAAGCATCATTTCTGTAAATGATATGAGGATTTGAATAAGGAGTTTGAAACTATATCGAAATAGCGTTTATGATCATAGAGGTCCTTTCAGGGTTGAATTCTATTCGAATATTCTGTTTATTAATATGTTAATTGTATATATTTATCACACATAAAGCCATGATCTACTTATGAAAAATATTATAATTCAAAATTTTCAATATTATAATAAGTAGTATTATAGAACCGAAATAAGTTTCATATAAAGTGATAATACAGACGAAGATAGATTGAATTGGTTTTGTATGACACGATTGAGGGGGACGTGGGTGGAGCCCTTCAGAGGTGTGGTCTGGGTCGCGATTTTAATCTAATTGAATATTATATTCAAAGATTGACAGGATGAAATTCAAACACCTAGTATTGTCTTTTAAATTAAGCTTTTCAAGCTAACTTCTGAAAAAGGTATAAGTATTTGAATATAAGGTTTGCAATTATATCTCAATGGCGTTTAAGACCATAGGTGACTTCAATGGGTTGAATTTTATTTTATTAAATATTCGGTTTATTAAAGAATAAAATTGAGGGTATTCATCACACATAAAGGCGTGCTCTATTTCTGAAAATATTGTTATTCAACATTTTCTATGTAATAATATGCAGTATTATGGGACCGTAATAAGTTTACTAGAAAGTGACAATACAGACGAGGGCAAATTGAATTGGGGTTGTCTGTCACGCTGGAGGGCGACGTGGTTGGAGCCCTTTAGAGGTGTGGTAGGGGTCGCGATTTCATTCTGATTGAATATTATATTTAAAGATTAACAGGATGAAATTTAAACCCAAAGTATTGTCTTTTAAATTGAACTTTACAAGCTAACCTCTGTAGAAGGTATAAGTATTTGAATATGGAGTTTGAAATTATATTTCAATGCCGTTTAAGACCATAGGGGACTTCAATGGGTTGAATTTTATTTTATTCGATTATTCTGTTTTTTAAGGGGCAATATTTTGTGCATTCATCACACATAACGGCTTGCTCTATTCCTGAAAAATATTGTTATTCAACATTTTCTATATAATAATATGCAGTATTATAGGAACGAAATAAGTTTACTAGTATGTCATATTACAGACGGGGGCAGATTGAATTGGGGTTGTCTGTCACGCTGGAGGGCGACGTGGGTGGAGCCCTTCAGAGGTGTGGTTAGGGTCGCGATTTTAAACTGATTGAATATTATATTAAAAGATAAACAGGAAGAAATTCAAACCTAAATTTTTGTATATCAAATTGAGCTTTTTTAAGCATCACTTCTGAAAATGATAGAATTAGTTTGTAAAGATATCTAAATAGCCTTAAGACCATAAGGATTTTGTTGAAAAAGGAGGAATGATAGAGAGGGCACTGAACACCGGAGGATTTTATTGAACCGATCACGGTAAGATAACACAACTAAATAACTAACAATGATATTCCATCCATATATACACCGCAACACACCACAGAGCAACAGGTCACTGGTCAAAAACAATTATATCATGAAATCCGAGAGAATTGCCATTTTAACACTTCCTCTCAATTCATCAGATTTCTACATTCCAAATCCAGTGACGTGTTTTTCATACAAAAACCTTGGTAGGCCTTTAGTAAGGATGTCGGCAACATTTTCTTGGGTTGGTGTGTGGACGACCTCAACAAGTCCATCGCTGCAAATGCTTCTGATGAAATGCCATTTGATGTCAATATGCTTAGTTCTGGCATGATAAACCGGATTCCTCGCCAGCTGTTGAGCACCCTGGTTATCCGTCTTCAGAACAGTCGGTCCATTCAGCAATTCACCAAATCCCATCCCATCCAACAGCGCTCTAAGGTAGACTGCCTCCTTTCCTGCTCCACAAAGTGCGATGTACTCAGATTCTGTGCTCGAAAGAGTGACAGTCTGCTGCTTCTTCGATTCCCAGGCTATTGGACCTCTTGCCAAAAAGTAAACAATTCTCGTATGAGATTTTCTATCCACGAGGTTTCCACCCCAATCAGCGTCGACATAACCATGAAGAGCCTCATTTGATTTCCTGTAGGTAATCCTCAAACATGAGGTGCCTTTCAAATAGCGGAGGACACGCTTGGCAGCATTCCAGTGCTGTCTCCTAGGATCATTACTGAACTGTCCCAAAGCACTAACTGCATAGGCTATAACGGGCCTTGTCGACACTGAGAGATATATCAATGATCCAATCAGTGATTGGTATTCTACCTTTTTCACTGGCTCATTCTCACCTTATATAGATGAAATTTTTGTTAACTTGGAGTTCGAGTCCATGGGTGTAGAAATAGGCTTTGCCTCTTTCATTCTATATTTCGCCAGATGTTCTTCAATATATCTCTCTTGATCTATGGATATTGAACCATCCTCTTTTATTTGTATCCTTATACCCAGGCAACAATTTATCCCTCCAAGATCCTTTATTTTGAATATCCTTTTCATACTTTCTTTAAAGGATTTCAACGTGTCTTCTCTTTCAGCCGCAATTATCAGATCATCAACATAGATTGCCACCAGGAGAATACCTTCATCATGCTTGATATAGACACAATTGTCAGATTGAAGTTGCTTCAGTCCCAAATTCTTTAATTCAGTGTCAAGCTTTTCATGCCAAACTATTCCAGCTTGTTTTAACCCATAAATGGCCTTCTTGAGTCGACATACCCTCTCTGGATATTTTCTTGAGACGAAGTTTTCCGGCTGTGTCATGAAAATTTCTTCTTTAATTTCTCCATTCAAATAAGCAGATTGAACGTCCATCTGATGGAGTATCAAGTTGTATTCAACAGCCAAGGCTAAAAACATTCTAATAGTATTTTGGCGCACTACTGGGGCAAAAGTTTCCTCGTAGTCTATTCCGTACTGCTGTGAATAGCCTTTTGCTACCAGGCGAGCCTTATGGCGCTCAACAGAACCATCACTATTGCATTTCGTTTTGAATACCCATTTGGTTCCTATGATGTTTCGATTCTTAGGGGGATCAACCAATTCCCAAATTTTGTTTTCAATCAAGGAATCAAACTCTTCCTCCATTGCTTTCTTCCAAAAATAAGAATCCCTTCCTGACAGCGCTTCCTCTGCGTCTTTTGGATCTGGCAAGTATTTCGCCTCTAGAAGTTCTTGCGTTGACAAATTGGCTGTAGGATATTCCTTTCTTGGTCGGCCAGGTTTTCCCGTTCTAATATACCTTGGTCTTCCTCTTCCTCTTCTAGAAATTATCACTCCACTTTCTGATGGCTCGTTTAACACCTCAGATACTTCTATATACGATTGGCTTTCAATTTCAGCTTTTGGTTCAATTTCTGATGTACTTCTTCTTTCTTCTACTAGAGGGATTTCCTTGAAAGAAGCCCTTTCTGAACCAACATCAATTTCAACGACTTCATTCCTAATTTTGGACAATTCTGGTTCAATAAAACGTACATCGCTACTTTTTATAATTGTACGTGTACCAGGCTTCCAAAGTCTGTATGCCTTAGATTCTGTGAAATAGCCTATTAACTTGTATTCCTCACTGCGAGGTGCGAATTTAGATCTATTCGGCCTATTATTCACGGCAAACGATTTACTTCCTATAATTTTTAAATGAGAAACTACAGGTTTTCTTTTGGTAAATAGCTCATGTGGAGTTTTACATTCGTTAAGCTTCGGGCATCTATTTCTGATATAAGTTGATGTATGTATCAATTCAGCCCATAAAGTTTCAGGTAAATCACCTTCGATCATGAAGCACCTAGTCATATCCAGTAGAGTTCTATTCGCTCTTTCAGCTACACCGTTCTGTTGAGGTGTATATTCGACAGAGAGCTGACGTCCTATACCTTCTCCTTCTAGGTAATCCTTGAATTCTTTGCTAAGGTATTCAGGCGCATTATCATTCCTAATACATTTCAACCTTTTTCCGGTTTGCTTCTCAGCATAATTTTTGAATATTCTAAATCCTTTAAATACTTCACTTCTCGATTTCATTATAAATGTGAAGATAAATCCTGAGAAGTCATCAATAAATGTTGAAAAATAAAGGGCACCACCCAATGATTTTGTTCTCATTGGACCACAAATGTCGCTATGAACCAGTTCCAACGGTTCCCTTGTTTTCGTAAAAGACTCTTTCTGAAAAGGTAGCCTTGTTTGTTTACCTTTCAAACAAACTTCACAGGTAAAATTTTTAACATCAAAAATTGGCAGGCCGTATACAATATTTTGCATTTTTAGCTTTTTGAGATCTTGCAAATTTAAATGGCCAAATCTACTATGCCATTTTTCGTAATTTTTCTCTCCAGCTATGCAAATTTCTGTTAATAATGCCTTAGGACAATTGGTTTGGCTCAACATGTAAAGTCCTTTCTTTTCATATGCTTGTATGCAAATTTTTGTGCGCATGTTCACAATTTCAGCTTTTCTGTACTTGAAATTAACGACATTAAATTTACTTGTGCACTTACTGATAGTAAATAGATTTCCATTTAATCTAGGAACAAACAACACATCTTCTAAGGATAAGGTTACAGTTCCAGTATTGGTTTGACATTCCAATTTTACATTCCCCTTTCCTATAGCTTCAATGAATTGACCATCTGCCAGTGTAATTTTTACTGGTGCAGTGTCTTCAAAATAAGTGAATGATTTCTTTGTGCTACACATGTGGGCAGTTGCACCACTATCCAAGCACCACTCGTTTGCATCAAGTTTGTTCAAACATTCGATTCCTAATGATGCAACCATTTCATTTTTAGGGTTCCTGGACTTTCTTTTTCTGCAATCAGCAGCTTTATGTCCCTTTTTCCCACAGAAGTGGCAGTTAAATGGGAATCCTTTCGCCTTTGGCTTCGATGTACTTGAGAAAGGCTTTCTTTCCGTATTACCAAGGAATACCTTTTCTTCAGAATCGGTTGTATCGTTTAATTCAGTTTGTCTGATTGCCTCCTCCAGCATTTTCACTTTTAAAGCTTCAAAGTTCGGCAACTTGTCCCTAGTTTCAATGGCAGTTCTAAAACCCTCATAACTCTCGGGAAGGCTACACAACGGAAGGATGGAAAGGAAGTCTTCTGGGACTTGTGCATCCATTTCACTCAACTTGTCAGCCAAACTGCTAAATTTGTTGAGATAATCCTGCATCCTTTCATTTGGTTTCATTTTCAATAATATTAACTGTTTCGTAAGAAACACCTTCGTTGCAGGTCCTTTTGGCTGATGCACTTCATTTAAAAGCTTCCATGCCTCTGCAGAAGTTTTACATCTCTTCACGTGTATTATTTCTGAAGGACTTAAACTTAGGACTATAGTAGCCAGCGCCTTCTGGTCGTTCTTCTCCCATTCGTTGGATTCTACTTCGGTTTCAGGTTTGATTCTTATGCTATTTGCATATTCCCAAAGTTCGGAATGAATTAGAATCATCTTCATTTGCATCTTCCATGTCTCGTAATTTTCGGAATTCAATTTTTCAATTTGGAAAAGACTTAACATTTTTGAAATATTCTTACCAGATGCAATTTTATTGGCGCATTCCTGGGCCCATAACCTGTTGAAAAAGGAGGAATGATAGGAGAGGGCACTGAACACCGGAGGATTTTATTGAACCGATCACGGTAAGATAACACAACTAATTAACTAACAACGATATTCCATCCATATATACACCGCAACACACCACAGAGCAACAGGTCACTGGTCAAAACAATTATATCATGAAATCCGAGAGAATTGCCATTTTAACAGATTTTTACTTGGTTGAATTTTATTTTATTCAATTATTCTGTTTATTAAGGTGTAAAATTGTGTGTATTCATCACACATAATGGTGTGCTATATTCCTGAAATTTTTTTTATTCAACATTTTCCATGTATAATAAGCTGTATTATAGAAGCGAAATAAATGACTTAGAAAGTGATAATACAAATGGGGGCAGATTGAATTTGGGTTGTCTGTCACGCTGGAGCCCTTCAGAAGTGTGGCTTGGGTCGCGATTTTAATCTTATTGAATATTATATTTTAAAAAAGGAGGATGATTTTCAAACATAAATTATCGAGTATTATATTGAGCTTTTTTAGCATCGCTTCTAAAAATGATATAAGGATTTAAATAAGGAGTTTGAAATTATATCCTAATGGCGTTTATGACAATAGGGGACTCCTATGAGTTTAAATTTATTTTATTCCTTTATTCTGTTTAATATAGTGTAAATTTGTGTGTATTTATCACACATAAAGTCGTGCTCTATAAATGAAAATATTGTACTCAATATTTTCAAGGTAATAATATGCAGTATTATAGGACTGAAATAAGAAACTATTAAGTGATATTACAGATGGGGACAGATTGAATCGGGGTTGTCTGTCACGCTGGAGGGCGACGTGGGTGGAGCCCTTTAGAGGTGTGGTCAGGGTCGCGATTTAAATCTGATTGAATATTGTATTCAAAAATTAACAGGTTAAAATTAAACCTAAATTATTGTATATTAAATTGAGCTTTTTAAGCATCACTTCTTAAAATGATATAAGTAGTTTGCAAAGATATCTAAATAGCCTTTAAGACAATAAGGATCTTTACTTGGTTGAAATTTATTTTATTCAATTATTCTGTTTATTAAGATGTAAAATTGTGTGAATTCATCACACATAATGGCGTGCTGTATTCCTGAAATTTTCTTTTATTCAACATTTTCTATGTAATAATATGCAGTATTATAAAACTGAAATAAGTTTACTAGTAGGTAATATTACAGACGGGGGCAGATTGAATTGGGGTTGTCTGTCACGCTGGAAGGCTACGTGGGTGGAGCCCTTCAGAAGTGTGGCTTGGGTCGCGATTTTATTCTTATTGAATATTATATTGAAAAAGAAACAGGATGATTTCAAACATAAATTATCGTGTATTATATTGAGCTTTTTAGCATCGCTTCTAAAATGATATATGGATTTAAATAAAGAGTTTCAAATTATATCCTAATGACGTTTATGACAATAGGGGACCCCCATGGGTTTAATTTTATTTTATCCATTTTCTCTCTTTATTATAGTGTAAAATTGTGTGTATTTATCACACATAAAGTCGTGTTCTATAAATGAAAATATTGTACTTCATTATTTTCAATGTAATAATATGCAGTATTATAGGACTGAAATAAGAAACTAGTAAGTGATATTACAGACGGGGACAGAATGAATCGGGGTTGTCTGTCACGCTTGAGGGCGACGTGGGTGGAGCTCTTCAGAGTAGTGGTCAGGGTCGCGATTTAAATCTGATTGAATATTATATTCAAAAATTATCAGGTTAAAATTCAAACCTAAATTATTGTATATTAAATTGAGCTTTTTAAGCATCACTTCTGAAAATGATATAAGTAGTTTGCAAAGATATATAAATAGCCTTTAAGACCATAAGGATTTTTTCTTTTTTGAATTTTTATTTTTATTGAATTATTCTGTTATTTAAGGTTCAAAATTGTGTGTATTCATCATATATAATCACGTGCTCTATTCCTGAAAAATATTATTATTCAACATTTTCTATGTAATAATAGGCAGTATTATAGGCCCGAAATAAATGTCTTAGAAAGTGAAAATACAGACGGTGGAAGATTGAATTGGGGTTGTCTGTCACGCTGGAGGGCGACGTGGATGGAGCCCTTCAGAGGTGTGGTTAGGTTCACGATTTTAAACTGATTGAATATTATATTAAAAGATTAACTGGAAGAAATTCAAACCTAAATTTTTGTATATCAAATTTAGCCTTTCAAGCATCGCTTCTGAAAATGATATAAGGATTTAAATGAAGAGTTTGAAATTATATCCTAATGGCGTTTATGACAATAAGGGGGTTCCTATCGGTTTAATTTTTTTTAATCCATTTATTCTGTTTATAATAGTATGTAATTGTGTGTATTTATTACACATAAAGTCGTGCTCTATAAATGAAAATATTGTACTTTATTATTTTCAATGTAATAATATAAAGTATCATAGGACTGAAATAAGAAACTAGTAAGTGATATTACAGGACGGGGACAGATTGAATCGGGTTTGTCTGTCACGCTTGAGGGAGACGTGGGTGGAGCCCTTCAGAGGTGCGGTCAGGGTCGCGATTTAAATCTGATTGAATATTTTATTCAAAAATTAACAGGTTGAAATTCAAACCTGAATTATTGTATATTAAATTGAGCTTTTTAAGCATCACTTCTGAAATGATATAAGTAGTTTGCAAAGATATCTAAATAGCCTATAAGAGCATAAGGGTTTTTGCTTTTTTGAATTTATTTTATTGAATTATTCTGTTTTTTAAGGGTTAAAATTGTGTCTATTCATCACATATAATCGCTTGCTCTATTCCTGAAAAATATTGTTATTCAACATTTTCTATGTAATAAAAGGCAGTATTATAGTACCGAAATAAATGTCTTAGAAAGTGAAAATACAGACGGGGACAATTTGAATTGGGGGTTTTCTGTCACGCTAGAGGGCGACGTGGGTGGAGCCTTTCAGAGGTGTGGTCTGGGTCGCGATTTTAATCTAATTGAATATTATATTCAAAGATTAACAGGATGATATCAAACCCCTAGTATTGTCTTTTGTATTCTGTGAAAGGTATAAATATTTGTATGTTTGTTGGAAGAGGTTAACAACGCTGGTACCAAAACATCACACACTATTTATTTATTTGGTTTGGTGTTATTACCTTATTTTATAATCAATATATTGTAAATTGAATTAAACTTTTTTAGCATTATTAATTAAAATTAAATAGCGATAATTAAAAGGAATGTTTGTAATGATTGAATCAGAATAAAGTTTAGGACCTTAATGGTCTTTTCTGGGTCGAATTTTATTCTTATAAATTATTCTGTTCAATAAATTCAGAGTTTTATTTGTAAATCACTCATTAAATGTGTTTATTGTTCATAGAAAATTTTGTAATTCAACATTTTCTATGTAATAATATATACTTCTTTTGACCAAATGAATAATGTGGTGTACAGAATGACAAAAGATGATCGAACAAATAGAAATAAAGAAAAAACCTGGGTTCTTGGAGCTCTTAACCCTGGTGTATCAAAGCAAATAAATTACCTCAGTACACGGCGATGAAAAAATAAGGTAAGTTTACTGCTATAATCCTATATATACATTTGTATTTCTAACCCTTTTCTAGAGTATAATTCCCTATTTAAATATAAAAAAGTCTATTTACTTGGTCTATCGAAATGATTTTAAACAAGTTACTGTGCTATCCAGAGGGAAGAGTTAATCTTTGCATACTAAATAAATATGAAGTGGACAAGAATTTATAAGAAGCAGAAAACTACTATAAGAGTCTCGAATAGTAATCTGTTAATAAATCAAAATATAAATGTTAGTTTATATATGATTCAATTTATTTACAAACAATATCTTACCGTTACTTTGGATACGATATCATATTTTATATTATTTTAGGTCTATTCTTCTATATATTTATTTGTCTAATCATAATGAATTTTAGAAGATTTAATAGAGGTACAGGAAGACGAATCTTAGAAAACAGAGCGATAATATTAAGTGAACTTTGCTTCCTAAAGCGTCCAATGCCTAACACTAATGGATTTCTAGTGGTTGTATTTGTTGCACACCATACCTTTTTATACTTTATTAAAAAAATACCAAATTTTAAGAATGGGTTATTAATATTGCAATTTTGTTGAAACCTTCCATATTGCCAGAATATAATTTTCTCTATTAGACATTGTTGTTTAATCCATTTTGCGTTGGACTTAGAGCTTTTATATAATCAAACTTGTTATGATTTTAGCCGACTCCCATACACTATTAGTCATTTAATGAATATATATAGTTAATTAGTTTTGAAGATATGTGAATCCTCAATTTTTATCCGACTTGATATCATCGAAGTATCTCTCTCGAATGACGAATAGAGACATTTGTGTTTCTTCTTTTAAACAAAATAGTTTATATATATTTTTTTTTGAAAAAGGTTTGATTATTGTCGACAGCTGTAACAGGAGTGAAAAATTCATTGAAAATTTCTTATTGCTGAATTCTGAATTGATGTTACTCAACATATTCTTGGATTCACATACTGTTGTCTTTCTAGCAACTTGAATTATTTGAAAGCATGTTAAATATAATTTTCAAGAATAAACAATATACATTTTTACTAAAAGAATGACCCAGCTTTACCCGAGTATTCCACTGAGTGCAATTTCCTTCATACTTAAAGTACATTAATAATAAATTGTAGAAGTGCTATTGAATAGCAATACAGAGTAACACATAAACCATAGGCAAAAAGTTTGTGATATGGAAAAATTGTTTATATCAGTGTTTAGGTATTTAATTTAATTATTTTTTTGCAATCCAATCAGTTGTTTCAAAATTACGATGGGAGGCGACGAGGATTATTCTGATTTATGAGTTCTGAAATTGTGTGTATTTATCACTCATAAATTCCTGCTCTATTTATGGAATATGTTGTAATTAAACATTTTCTATGTAATAATATACAGTATTAAGGGTCAAAATAAGTTCCTTAAAACGTGATAATTATGTAGGTGAAAGATTGAATTGAAGTTGTCTGTCACGCTGGAAGGCGGGTTGGGTGAGGCTTTTAAGAAGTGTGGTCTGGGTCACAATTTTAATCTAATTGAATATTATTTCCAAATTTCAACAGGATGAATTTTGAACCCAAAGTATTGTATATTAAATTCAGCTCTTTAAGCATCATTTCTGTAAATGATATGAGGATTTGAATAAGGAGTTTGCAACTATATCGAAATAGCGTTTATGATCATAGGGGTCCTTTCAGGGTTGAATTATATTCGAATATTCTGTTTATTAAGATGTTAATTGTATATATTTATCACACATAAAGCCATGATCTACTTATGAAAAATATTATAATTCAAAATTTTCAATATTATAATAAGTAGTATTATAGAACCGAAATAAGTTTCATATAAAGTGATAATACAGACGAAGATAGATTGAATTGGTTTTGTATGACACGATTGAGGGGGACGTGGGTGGAGCCCTTCAGAGGTGTGGTCTGGGTCGCGATTTTAATCTAATTGAATATTATATTCAAAGATTGACAGGATGAAATTCAAACACCTAGTATTGTCTTTTAAATTGAGCTTTTCAAGCTAACTTCTGAAAAAGGTAAAAGTATTTGAATATAAGGTTTGCAATTATATCTCAATGGCGTTTAAGACCATAGGTGACTTCAATGGGTTGAATTTTATTTTATTAAATATTCGGTTTATTAAAGAATAAAATTGAGGGTATTCATCACACACATAAAGGCGTGCTCTATTTATGAAAATATTGTTATTCAACATTTTCTATGTAATAATATGCAGTATTATGGGACCGTAATAAATTTACTAGAAAGTGACAATACAGACGAGGGCAAATTGAATTGGGGTTGTCTGTCACGCTGGAGGGCGACGTGGTTGGAGCCCTTTAGAGGTGTGGTAGGGGTCGCGATTTCATTCTGATTGAATATTATATTAAAGATTAACAGGATGAAATTTAAACCCAAAGTATTGTCTTTTAAATTGAACTTTACAAGCTAACCTCTGTAGAAGGTATAAGTATTTGAATATGGGGTTTGAAATTATATCTCAATGCCGTTTAAGACCATAGGGGACTTCAATGGGTTGAATTTTATATTATTCGATTATTCTGTTTTTTAAGGGGCAATATTTTGTGCATTCATCACACATAACGGCTTGCTCTATTCCTGAAAAATATTGTTATTCAACATTTTCTATATAATAATATGCAGTATTATAGGACCGAAATAAGTTTACTAGTATGTCATATTACAGACGGGGGCAGATTGAATTGGGGTTGTCTGTCACGCTGGAGGGCGACGTGGGTGGAGCCCTTCAGAGGTGTGGTTAGTGTTGAATTTGAAAAAAAAAATAAATGTGGGGAAGGTCAATCTTACCCAGATTGAAAATAGAGATTCACCAGTTGTGTTTGCACAAGTTGTAGAAATAAAATTTAACAAAAATGGCCTAAAGATATATTTTATTTTGCTTATCAACAATGACTGGGCAATAAAAATAAATAAACAGATAAAAAGGGTGATAATCAAATTGGCCAAAAGGTTAGATATATTTAAAATTAGAATAAACAAAACAAGTGATACAAGTTAAATATACATAAAAACAAATAATGTAGAGAGCAAAATAACTTGGGTTGGAAAGGCAAAATCTTTTTCAATCAAAGTTTAAAAATACTTATCTAAGCTTCTGTTTATAAAAACAAATCTTGTTTTCGATTCTGTCGATAAATTTGATCAAGAGTTCACTTGAAATAATTCTTCACTTGAGATAATTTTCCAGATTAATTCTTCTGTTCCTTAACAGGAAACTATATCGCAACCCACTTAATTGGTGCGCAATTCTATAACAACTCTCTTCTCGTTATCTTCTTTGTTTCATTCACACGTGGTTACTCATTCCTTCTGAGGCGGGAGCTCATATTTGGCGGGAGCTCATATTTCCCGGGAGCTCATATTTCCCCGAGCCTATACACCAGCGCTGCCGGTTGTCCTTTTCTTCTTTTTTCTCCCCGTCACCGCGCATAGGTGCTCGCGCATGGGATGGGGGGGCGATGTCTTGTTTGTTTACAAATCTTGCTCTTTCCATTCTTTATTCCTTTCCACCCATTAAGAGAAAGAGGCAACAAAAATAAAATAAAAATATATATACATAATAATAATAGAGGAAAATCTATAAAGCATACAATTATAAATTATCTATTTTTAACATACTCCCACCTTTTTGTATGGGAATACAAAAAAAAAATCTTAATTAGGAAAGATTATTGGTGTACACCCTCAATCTCGTAGGTTTTTTTCACTTCTCTTCCAGACCTAGTAAAAATTGACTGTTCTCCATCTGTTGGAATCTCCTGGGCTTTGATCCCTTCTGTCTTAGGTAATCTCACCTCCCTGGAAATATCAGAACCAAGTTCCAAAGAGAAAAGTCTCTTTAACGGTCTTACAAATTCACCCGTAGCAGTCCTAACTCTAGCTACACGTTCTCTGCCATCCTTCCCGGGGTACAGTTCCAAGATTCTGCCTAGTGGCCAGAATATTCTTTTTTGATCATCTCGACCAATCAGCACAACTTCGCCTGGAAGAAACCTTCTACCCTCTGTTTCATTCCTCTTTTGTACGAGCATGGCGAGGTATTCCTTGTGGAATCTTTCCTTCTCATCTATACCTACGGTCTGAAAAGCTTTGCGGATGTCAGCGATGGCTCCTATTTTCTTTTCCCTAAATCTTATCAGGATTTCAGGTAAAAGTTCAATCAGATTAGGTCCAGTCTCTAAACATTCATTTAGAGACAAACTTCTCTTACTTGCTTTACATGATGCGTCGTAAACGGGTCTAATAGGAGTAGCCTCACTCTGAACCTTATATATTGGGCGATGTGGTAGATAATGTCCAGTAGGTCTGATGTCTTCCCTGTCAACTTCTTCAATAAGGTTTTCCCTGAACCAGGATCGGAAGACTTCATCATAAGGAACAAACTGACCCTTTTGTGTCAACTTTTGAGTCACAGCCTCCAAGCGCCTTTTGGCTATTTCCAAGTTATTAGGTATCGTCCCAATTCCTTCCTTCCATGGAAGAGATACAAGATAACGTCCATCATGGCCTCGACAGATTTTCTCACGAAACTTTTCTTGCATGAGAACATTTTTCTCTTTCACAGAGATGACCTCTGTAGGATCTCGTATCCCTATTGTTTCTAATTCCCATAAGGACGCTACTCTCTGTTGGGTTGTAAGTAAGGTGATAACCATTTGAGCACTTGTCTCTGGTTTCTCTGATGAAGTATTACCTATTAAAGTCCAACCAAGAACTGTTTGAATTGCGGTCAATCCTCCTGCCAGTTGTTCAATTTTTCCTGTGAGAAGCTGCCCATAATAGTCTCCACCGATTAGGATGTCTATCTCGGGGTTATTATTGTCTACCTTGGTCAAAGTGATTCCTTTCTTATCCAATTCCCATTGCCTGGGTCCTGTTTCAACGGGTGAAATATTGCCACAAATTATTGTTTCCTCTAACGCTTCCATTTTGAAAGCCTTTCCCTCATCAACATTGTCCAACTGGAAATAAAATATTGAATGAGCCTTTTCTCCTGTGGTTTGCCCTCCAAACAAAAATTTATTCAATTTGACTTCTCCCACCTTGGGTAAGTCTAACTCCTTAGCTAGAGACCTTCTGATGTAAGATTTTTGACTACCAGAGTCTAAAAGCACTCTTACCATTTTGGAACGTTTCGGCCCTTTAAGTTTTACAATGAGAGTCATTAAAGAGATATTATTTGTGCATACTTGATTCGCCATTGCTGTTACAGGCTCATTGTTACCCTCATTCTGCTCTGCTAAACTATTGTGAGATCTGTTATCTGACCTCCAATTTAAATCTTCCTGACTATGTGAGGTTCCTCTGCACATTATCTCAAAATGAGGTCCTTGGCAACGCTTGCATCTTACAAAAGATCTACAATCCTTCTTCAAATGATTCTTTCTCAAGCATTTAAAGCAAACTTTTGCATCCTGTACCCTCTTTAATCTGTCTGATTCCAACATCTTGGCTGCCTTAAAACAGTTTTGGCTAAGATGGTTATCTTTGTCACAAAATAAACACGGTAAGTTGGTCTTTCCAACAAATAATGCAGACGCTGTATGGATCTTAGGGGGATTATTTTCTCTCTTTCCCTGCTTTAGAGGAAGGGAAGGTTCAAATCCTTCAGCAACAAAGGAAATGCGTTCTGCATTTTTAACTTCCTGCTTTAAAAATTCTATCAGACCCTCTAATTTATCAAAAGCTTTAGCCCCACTATTTTCAATTCCCGCTTCAATGTACGGTGTACGGGAACGTTGCCATATTTTGATAAGTTCAAGTGGCAAACTTGACTCCACCAACGGGTACAAGAAAGCACCACCCCCAGACTTAGTATCCACTCCCAGAGATCCCAAAGAATGGAGATGTGCAACCAGATCATCATAAAGTTGAGCCAAGGTTCTTTTTTCAGACCTGGCACTGTCAATGACTAACTTTAAAAGCTTGCGCACATACAACTCAGTCAGCATATCTCTGTCTCCAAACCTATCTTTTAAATCTCCAATGACTTTGTTGTAATTCTTTTGGGTAAGAGGGAAGCTAGTCACAAGTCTGTGGGCCTTTGACCCAACAACCATGGATTGTATTAAGTATTCAAATTTATCAACATCAGACAGTGACTCATCTAAATGTATTTTTTCAAAATGACTCCACCATGATAGCCATTCCTCTAGCTCACCTGTATACTTTTTTAGTTCAAATTTTGGAAGTTTAATTTGTCTTTTAACATCTGAAGTGCTAAATTGTGACATTTTATCATCACAGGGTGCTGCCAATTTAGACTCATATTCTTTCACTTTCTGTGCAACAATTCCTACTTGTAGGCTATAAGTCTCACATAGTTCCATCTCATCATTGATTTGAGCTTCTGTGGACCTCGGATCATCCAATAAGATCTCTTTTATTTTATCATCAATCAATATCAGTCTATCATTAAGAATGGTTAACCTTTCAAATTTGGCCCTTATTAAAATTATATCCACTTCCTTTAGACTTAGACCTGATTTTATTTCATTTGTGGTACGAGTTTATAGTATTCCTTAAGGGAGTTCTTTCTCTTTTAAGCTTATCCATCTCCACAAATTGTATAAACACCACAAGGTGAAATCACGTCCGGCTCACCAAAAATGTTGAATTTGAAAAAAAAAAATAAATGTGGGGAAGGTCAATCTTACCCAGATTGAAAATAGAGATTCACCAGTTGTGTTTGCACAAGTTGTAGAAATAAAATTTAACAAAAATGGCCTAAAGATATATTTTATTTTGCTTATCAACAATGACTGGGCAATAAAAATAAATAAACAGATAAAAAGGGTGATAATCAAATTGGCCAAAAGGTTAGATATATTTAAAATTAGAATAAACAAAACAAGTGATACAAGTTAAATATACATAAAAACAAATAATGTAGAGAGCAAAATAACTTGGGTTGGAAAGGCAAAATCTTTTTCAATCAAAGTTTAAAAATACTTATCTAAGCTTCTGTTTATAAAAACAAATCTTGTTTTCGATTCTGTCGATAAATTTGATCAAGAGTTCACTTGAAATAATTCTTCACTTGAGATAATTTTCCAGATTAATTCTTCTGTTCCTTAACAGGAAACTATATCGCAACCCACTTAATTGGTGCGCAATTCTATAACAACTCTCTTCTCGTTATCTTCTTTGTTTCATTCACACGTGGTTACTCATTCCTTCTGAGGCGGGAGCTCATATTTGGCGGGAGCTCATATTTCCCGGGAGCTCATATTTCCCCGAGCCTATACACCAGCGCTGCCGGTTGTCCTTTTCTTCTTTTTTCTCCCCGTCACCGCGCATAGGTGCTCGCGCATGGGATGGGGGGGCGATGTCTTGTTTGTTTACAAATCTTGCTCTTTCCATTCTTTATTCCTTTCCACCCATTAAGAGAAAGAGGCAACAAAAATAAAATAAAAATATATATACATAATAATAATAGAGGAAAATCTATAAAGCATACAATTATAAATTATCTATTTTTAACAGTTAGGGTCGCGATTTTAAACTGATTGAATATTATATTAAAAGATAAACAGGAAGAAATTCAAACCTAAATTTTTGTATATCAAATTGAGCTTTTTAAGCATCACTTCTGAAAATGATAGAATTAGTTTGTAAAGATATCTAAATAGCCTTTAAGACCATAAGGATTTTTACTTGGTTGAATTTTATTTTATTCAATTATTCTGTTTATTAAGGTGTAAAATTGTGTGTATTCATCACACATAATGGTGTGCTATATTCCTGAAATTTTTTTTATTCAACATTTTCCATGTATAATAAGCTGTATTATAGGACCGAAATAAATGACTTAGAAAGTGATAATACGAACGGGGGCAGGTTGAATTGGGGTTGTCTGTCACGCTGGAGCCCTTCAGAAGTGTGGCTTGGGTCGCGATTTTAATCTTATTGAATATTATATTTTAAAAAATGAGGATGATTTTCAAACATAAATTATCGAGTATTATATTGAGCTTTTTTAGCATCGCTTCTAAAAATGATATAAGGATTTAAATAAGGAGTTTGAAATTATATCCTAATGGCGTTTATGACAATAGGGGACTCCTATGAGTTTAATTTTATTTTATTCCTTTATTCTGTTTAATATAGTGTAAATTTGTGTGTATTTATCACACATAAAGTCGTGCTCTATAAATGAAAATATTGTACTCAATATTTTCAATGTAATAATATGCAGTATTATAGGACTGAAATAAGAAACTATTAAGTGATATTACAGACGGGGACAGATTGAATCGGGGTTGTCTGTCACGCTGGAGGGCGACGTGGGTGGAGCCCTTCAGAGGTGTGGTCAGGGTCGAGATTTAAATCTGATTGAATATTGTATTCAAAAATTAACAGGTTAAAATTCAAACCTAAATTATTGTATATTAAATTGAGCTTTTTAAGCATCACTTCTGAAAATGATATAAGTAGTTTGCAAAGATATCTAAATAGCCTTTAAGACCATAAGGATTTTTTCTTTTTTGAATTTTTATTTTTATTGAATTATTCTGTTATTTAAGGTTCAAAATTGTGTGTATTCATCATATATAATCGCGTGCTCTATACCTGAAAAATATTATTATTCAACATTTTCTATGTAATAATATGCAGTATTATAGGCCCGAAATAAATGTGTTAGAAAGTGAAAATACAGACGGTGGAAGATTGAATTGGGGTTGTCTGTCACGCTGGAGGGGGACGTGGGTGGAGCCCTTCAGAGGTGTGGTCATGGTCGCGATTTGTTTCTGATTGAATATTATATTCGAATATTAATAGGATGAAATTTGAACCTAAAGTATTGTCTTTCAAATGGATCTTTTTAAGCAGTACTTCTGAAAAAAGTATAAGTATTTGAATAAGGAATTGGCAAAGTCATTTTATCTCAATGGCGTTTATGACCATTGAGGACTTCGATGGGTATATATTTTTTTATCCATTTATTCTGTTTATTACAGTGTAAAATTACGTGTATTTATCACACATAAAACCGTGCTCTATAAATGAAAAGTATTGTACCTCAACATTTTCTATGTAATAATATGCAGTATTATAGGACCGATATATGTTTACTAGAAAGTGATAATACAGACGGGGGCAGATTGAATTGGGGTTGTCTGTCACGCTGGAGGGCGACGTGGATGGAGCCCTTCAGAGGTGTGGTCAGGGTCGCGATTTTAATCTGATTGAATATTATATTCAAAGATTAACAGGATGAAATTTATACCCCAGTATTGTCTTTTAAATTGAGCTTTTTAAGTAGTACTTCTAAAAATGATAAAAGTAGTTTGCAAAGATAAATAAATAGCCTTTAAGACAATAAGGATCTTTACTTGGTTGAAATTTATTTTATTCAATTATTCTGTTCATTAAGATGTAAAATTGTGTGAATTCATCACACAAAATGGCGTGCTGTATTCCTGAAATTTTCTTTTATTCAACATTTTCTATGTAATAATATGCAGTATTATAAAACTGAAATAAGTTTACTAGTAGGTAATATTTCAGACGGGGGCAGATTGAAATGGGGTTGTCTGTCACGCTGGAAGGCTACGTGGGTGGAGCCCTTCAGAAGTGTGGCTTGGGTCGCGATTTTATTCTTATTGAATATTATATTGAAAAAGAAAAGGATGATTTCAAACATAAATTATCGTGTATTATATTGAGATTTTTAGCATCGCTTCTAAAAATGATATATGGATTTAAATGAAGAGTTTCAAATTATATCCTAATGATGTTTATGACAATAGGGGACCCCCATGGGTTTAATTCTATTTTATCCATTTTTTCTGTTTATTATAGTGTAAAATTGTGTGTATTTATCACACATAAAGTCGTGCTCTATAAATGAAAATATTGTAACTAAATTTTTTCAATGTAATAATATGCAGTATTATAGGACTGAAATAAGAAACTAGTAAGTGATATTACAGACGGGGACACTATGAATCGGGGTTGTCTGTCACGCTTGAGGGCGACGTGGGTGGAGCCCTTCAGAGGTGTGGTCAGGGTCGCGATTTAAATCTGATTGAATATTATATTCAAAAATTATCAGGTTAAAATTCAAACCTAAATTATTGTATATTAAATTGAGCTTTGTATATCAAATTTAGCCTCTCAAGCATCGCTTCTGAAAATGATATAAGGATTTAAATGAAGAGTTTGAAATTATATCCTAATGGCGTTTATGACAATAAGGGGGTTCCTATCGGTTTAATTTTATTTTATCCATTTATTCTGTTTATAATAGTATGTAATTGTGTGTATTTATTACACATAAAGTCGTGCTCTATAAATGAAAATATTGTACTTTATTATTTTCAATGTAATAATATGCAGTATCATAGGACTGAAATAAGAAACTAGTAAGTGATATTACAGACGGGGACAGATTGAATCGGGGTTGTCTGTCACGCTTGAGGGAGACGTGGGTGGAGCCCTTCAGAGGTGCGGTCAGGGTCGCGATTTAAATCTGATTGAATATTTTATTCAAAAATTAACAGGTTGAAATTCAAACCTGAATTATTGTATATTAAATTGAGCTTTTTAAGCATCACTTCTGGAAATGATATAAGTAGTTTGCAAAGATATCTAAATAGCCTATAAGAGCATAAGGGTTTTTGCTTTTTTGAATTTATTTTATTGAATTATTCTGTTTTTTAAGGTTTAAAATTGTGTCTATTCATCACATATAATCGCTTGCTCTATTCCTGAAAAATATTGTTATTCAACATTTTCTATGTAATAATAGGCAGTATTATAGTACCGAAATAAATGTCTTAGAAAGTGAAAATACAGACGGGGACAATTTGAATTGGGGTTTTCTGTCACGCTAGAGGGCGACGTGGGTGGAGCCTTTCAGAGGTGTGGTCTGGGTCGCGATTTTAATCTAATTGAATATTATATTCAAAGATTAACAGGATGATATCAAACCCCTAGTATTGTCTTTTGTATTCTGTGAAAGGTATAAATATTTGTATGTTTGTTGGAAGAGGTTAACAACGCTGGTACCAAAACATCACACACTATTTATTTATTTGGTTTGGTGTTATTACCTTATTTTATAATCAATATATTGTAAATTAAATTAAACTTTTTTAGCATTATTAATTAAAATTAAATAGCGATAATTAAAAGGAATGTTTGTAATGATTGAATCAGAATAAAGTTTAGGACCTTAATGGTCTTTTCTGGGTCGAATTTTATTCTTATAAATTATTCTGTTCAATAAATTCAGAGTTTTATTTGTAAATCACTCATTAAATGTGTTTACTGTTCATAGAAAATTTTGTAATTCAACATTTTCTATGTAATAATATATACTTCTTTTGACCAAATGAATAATGTGGTGTCCAGAATGACAAAAGATGATCGAACAAATAGAAATAAAGAAAAAACCTGGGTTCTTGGAGCTCTTAACCCTGGTGTATCAAAGCAAATAAATTACCTCAGTACACGGCGATGAAAAAATAAGGTAAGTTTACTGCTATAATCCTATATATACATTTGTATTTCTAACCCATTTCTAGAGTATAATTCCCTATTTAAATATAAAAAAGTCTATTTACTTGGTCTATCGAAATGATTTTAACAAGTTACTGTGCTATCCAGAGGGAAGAGTTAATCTTTGCATACTAAATAAATATGAAGTGAGACAAGAATTTATAAGAAGCAGAAAACTACTATAAGAGTCTCGAATAGTAATCTGTTAATAAATCAAAATATAAATGTTAGTTTATATATGATTCAATTTATTTACAAACAATATCTTACCTTTACTTTGGATACGATATCATATTTTATATTATTTTAGGTCTATTCATCTATATATTTATTTGTCTAATCATAATGAATTTTAGAAGATTTAATAGAGGTACAGGAAGACGAATCTTAGAAAACAGAGCGATAATATTAAGTGAACTTTGCTTCCTAAAGCGTCCAATGCCTAACACTAATGGATTTCTAGTGGTTGTATTTGTTGCACACCATACCTTTTTATACTTTATTAAAAAAATACCAAATTTTAAGAATGGGTTATTAATATTGCAATTTTGTTGAAACCTTCCATATTGCCAGAATATAATTTTCTCTATTAGACATTGTTGTTTAATCCATTTTGCGTTGGACTTAGAGCTTTTATATAATCAAACTTGTTATGATTTTAGCCGACTCCCATACACTATTAGTCATTTAATGAATATATATAGTTAATTAGTTTTGAAGATATGTGAATCCTCAATTTTTATCCGACTTGATATCATCGAAGTATCTCTCTCGAATGACGAATAGAGACATTTGTGTTTCTTCTTTTAAACAAAATAGTTTATATCTATATTTTTTTGAAAAAGGTTTGATTATTGTCGACAGCTGTAACAGGAGTGAAACATTCATTGAAAATTTTCTTATTGCTGATTTCTAAATTCATGTTACTCAACATATTCTTGGATTCACATACTGTTGTCTTTCTAGCAACATGAATTATTTGAAAGCATGTTAAAGATAATTTTCAGTAATAAACAATATACATTTTTACTAAAAGAATGACCCAGCTTTACCCGAGTATTCCACTGAGTGCAATTTCCTTCATACTTAAAGTACATTAATAATAAATTGTAGAAGTGCTATTGAATAGCAATACAGAAGTAACACATAAACCATAGGCAAAAAGTTTGTGATATGGAAAAATTGTTTATATCAGTGTTTAGGTATTTAATTTCATTATTTTTTTGCAATCCAATCAGTTGTTTCAAAATTACGATGGGAGGCGACGAGGATTATTCTGATTTATGAGTTCTGAAATTGTGTGTATTTGTCACTCATAAATTCCTGCTCTATTTATGGAATATGTTGTAATTAAACATATTCTATGTAATAATATACAGTATTAAGGGTCAAAATAAGTTCCTTAAAACGTGATAATTATGTAGGTGAAAGATTGAATTGAAGTTGTCTGTCACGCTGGAAGGCGGGTTGGGTGAGGCTTTTAAGAAGTGTGGTCTGGGTCACAATTTTAATCTAATTGAATATTATTTCCAAATTTCAACAGGATGAATTTTGAACCCAAAGTATTGTATATTAAATTCAGCTCTTTAAGCATCATTTCTGTAAATGATATGAGGATTTGAATAAGGAGTTTGCAACTATATCGGAAATAGCGTTTATGATCATAGGGGTCCTTTCAGGGTTGAATTCTATTCGAATATTCTGTTTATTAAGATGTTAATTGTATATATTTATCACACATAAAGCCATGATCTACTTATGAAAAATATTATAATTCAAAATTTTCAATATTATAATAAGTAGTATTATAGAACCGAAATAAGTTTCATATAAAGTGATAATACAGACGAAGATAGATTGAATTGGTTTTGTATGACACGATTGAGGGGGACGTGGGTGGAGCCCTTCAGAGGTGTGGTCTGGGTCGCGATTTTAATCTAATTGAATATTATATTCAAAGATTGACAGGATGAAATTCAAACACCTAGTATTGTCTTTTAAATTGAGCTTTTCAAGCTAACTTCTGAAAAAGGTATAAGTATTTGAATATAAGGTTTGCAATTATATCTCAATGGCGTTTAAGACCATAGGTGACTTCAATGGGTTGAATTTTATTTTATTAAATATTCGGTTTATTAAAGAATAAAATTGAGGGTATTCATCACACACATAAAGGCGTGCTCTATTTATGAAAATATTGTTATTCAACATTTTCTATGTAATAATATGCAGTATTATGGGACCGTAATAAGTTTACTAGAAAGTGACAATACAGACGAGGGCAAATTGAATTGGGGTTGTCTGTCACGCTGGAGGCGACGTGGTTGGAGCCCTTTAGAGGTGTGGTAGGGGTCGCGATTTCATTCTGATTGAATATTATATTTAAAGATTAACAGGATGAAATTTAAACCCAAAGTATTGTCTTTTAAATTGAACTTTACAAGCTAACCTCTGTAGAAGGTATAAGTATTTGAATATAGAGTTTGAAATTATATCTCAATATGCCGTTTAAGACCATAGGGGACTTCAATGGGTTGAATTTTATTTTATTCGATTATTCTGTTTTTTAAGGGGCAATATTTTGTGCATTCATCACACATAACGGCTTGCTCTATTCCTGAAAAATATTGTTATTCAACATTTTCTATATAATAATATGCAGTATTATAGGACCGAAATTCTGAAAATGATAGAATTAGTTTGTAAAGATATCTAAATAGCCTTTAAGACCATAAGGATTTTTACTTGGTTGAATTTTATTTTATTCAATTATTCTGTTTATTAAGGTGTAAAATTGTGTGTATTCATCACACATAATGGTGTGCTATATTCCTGAAATTTTTTTTATTCAACATTTTCCATGTATAATAAGCTGTATTATAGGACCGAAATAAATGACTTAGAAAGTGATAATACAAACGGGGGCAGATTGAATTGGGGTTGTCTGTCACGCTGGAGCCCTTCAGAAGTGTGGCTTGGGTCGCGATTTTAATCTTATTGAATATTATATTTTAAAAAAGGAGGATGATTTTCAAACATAAATTATCGAGTATTATATTGAGCTTTTTTAGCATCGCTTCTAAAAATGATATAAGGATTTAAATAAGGAGTTTGAAATTATATCCTAATGGCGTTTATGACAATAGGGGACTCCTATGAGTTTAATTTTATTTTATTCCTTTATTCTGTTTAATATAGTGTAAATTTGTGTGTATTTATCACACATAAAGTCGTGCTCTATAAATGAAAATATTGTACTCAATATTTTCAATGTAATAATATGCAGTATTATAGGACTGAAATAAGAAACTATTAAGTGATATTACAGACGGGGAAAGATTGAATCGGGGTTGTCTGTCACGCTGGAGGGCGACGTGATGGAGCCCTTCAGAGGTGTGGTCAGGGTCGCGATTTAAATCTGATTGAATATTGTATTCAAAAATTAACAGGTTAAAATTCAAACCTAAATTATTGTATATTAAATTGAGCTTTTTAAGCATCACTTCTAAAATGATATAAGTAGTTTGCAAATATATCTAAATAGCCTTTAAGACCATTAGGATTTTTCTTTTTTGAATTTTTATTTTTATTTAATTATTCTGTTATTTAAGGTTCAAAATTGTGTGTATTCATCATATATAATCGCGTGATCTATTCCTGAAAAATATTATTATTCAACATTTTCTATGTAATAATATGCAGTATTATAGGCCCGAAATAAATGTGTTAGAAAGTGAAAATACAGACGGTGGAAGATTGAATTGGGGTTGTCTGTCACCATTGGGGACTTTAATGTGTATTATTTTATTTTATCCATTTATTCTGTTTATTACGGTGTAAAATTGTGCATATATATCACACAAAAAAGCGTGTCTATAAATGTAAAATTTTGTACTTCAACAATATATCTATGTATTAATATGCAGTTTTATAGGACCGAAATATGTTTACAAGAAAGTGATAATACAGACGGGGCAGATTGAATTGGGGTTGTCTGTCACGCTGGAGGGCGACGTGGATGGAGCCCTTTAGAGGTGTGGTCTGGGTTCCGATTTTAATCTAATTGAATATTATATTAAAAAAGAACAGGATAAAATTCAAACTAAATTATTGTATATTATATTGAGCTTTTTGAGCATCGCTCCTAAAAATGATATAAGGATTTGAATAAGGAGTTTGCAATTATATCTTATGGCGTTTATGACCATAGGGGACTCCTATGGGTTAAATTTTATTTTATCCATTTATTCTGTTTATTACGGTGTAAAATTGTGTGTATTTATAACACATAGAGGCGTGCTCTATAAATGAAAAATATTGTGCTTCAATATTTTCAATGTAATAATATGCAGTGTTATAGGACCGGAATAAGTTTACTAGTATGTGATATTACAGACGGGGACAGATTGAATTGGGGTTGTCTGTCACGCTGGAGGGCGACGTGGGTGGAGCCCTTCAGAGGTGTGGTTAGGGTCGCGATTTTAAACTGATTGAATATTATATTAAAAGATTAACAGGAAGAAATTCAAACCTAAATTTTTGTATAACAAATTGCGCTTTTTGAGCATCACTTCTGAAAATGATAGAATTAGTTTGCAAAGATATCTAAATAGCCTTTAAGACCATAAGGATTTTTACTTGGTTGAATTTTATTTTATTCAATTAATCTGTTTATTAAGGTGTAAAATTGTGTGTATTCATCACACATAATGGTGTGCTCTATTCCTGAAATATTTTTTTTGTACTCAATATTTTCAATGTAATAATATGCAGTATTATAGGACTGAAATAATAAACTATTAAGTGATATTACAGACGGGACAGATTGAAACGGGGTTGTCTGTCACGCTGGAGGGCGACGTGGGTGGAGCCCTTCATAGGTGTGGTCAGGGTCGCGATTTAAATCTGATTGAATATTATATTCAAAAATTAACAGGTTAAATTCAAACCTAAATTATTCTATATTAAATTGAGCTTTTTAAGCATCACTTCTGAAAATGATATAAGTAGTTTGCAAAGATATCTAATTAGCCTTTAAGACCATAAGGATTTTTTCTTTTTTGATTTTTTATTTTTATTGAATTATTCCGTTATTTAAGGTTCAAAATTGTGTGTATTCATCATATATAATCGCGTGCTCTATTCCTGAAAAATATTATTATTCAACATTTTCTATGTAATAATATGCAGTATTATAGGCCCGAAATATATGTGTTAGAAAGTAAAAATACAGACGGTGGAAGATTGAATTGGAGTTGTCTGTCACGCTGGAGGGGGACGTGGGTGGAGCCCTTCAGAGGTGTGGTCAGGGTCGCGATTTTTTTACTGATTGAATATTTTATTCGAATATTAATAGGATGAAATTTGAACCCAAAATATTGTCTTTCAAATTGATCTTTTTAAGCAGTACTTCTGAAAAAAGTATAAGTATTTGAATAAGGACTTTACAATTATATCTCAATGGCGTTTATGACTCTTGAGGACTTCGATGGGTATATATTTTTTTATCCATTTATTCTGTTTATTACGGTGTAAAATTACGTGTATTTATCACACATAAAACCGTGCTCTTTAAATGAAAAGTATTGTACTTCAACATTTTCTATGTAATAATATGCAGTATTATAGGACCGATATATGTTTACTAGAAAGTGATAATACAGACGGGGGCAGATTGAATTGGGGTTGTCTGTCACGCTGTAGGGCAACGTGGATGGAGCCCTTCAGAGGTGTGGTCTGGGTCGCGATTTTAATCTAATTGAATATTATATTAAAAAAAGAACAGGATAAAATTCAAACCTAAATTATTGTATATTATATTGAGCTTTTTAAGCATCGCTTCTAAAAATGAAACAATAATTTGAATAAGTAGTTTGCAATTATATCTTTATGGCGTTTATGGCCATAAGGGACTCCTATGGGTTAAATTTTATTTTATCCATTCATTCTGTTTATTACAGTGTAAAATTGTTTATATATCACACATAAGGCGTGCTCTATAAATGAAAAATATTGTACTTCAAATTTTCTATGTAATAATATGCCGTATTATAGGATTGAAATAAGTTTACTAGAAAGTTATTTTACAGACGGGGGCAGATTGAATTGGGGTTGTCTGTCACGCTGGAGGGCGACGTGGATGGAGCCCTTCAGAGGTGTGGTTAGGTTCGCGATTTTAAGCTGATTGAATATTATATTAAAAGATTAACAGGAAGAAATTCAAACCTAAATATATGTATATCAAATTTAGCCTTTCAAGCATCGCTTCTGAAAATGATATAAGTATTCAAATAAGGAGCTTGCAATGGTATTGCGATGTCCTTTAAGACCATAATGGACTTTGCTGGGTTTAATTTTATTTTGATTTAATCATTCTCGTTATCAAGGTTTAAAATTATGTGTATTCATCACACATGAAGGCGTGCTCTATTTATCGAAATATTGTAGATCAATATTTTTTAAATAATAATATGCAGTATTATAGGCCCGAAATAAATGTGTTAGAAAGTGAAAATACAGAAGGGGGCAGTTTGAATTGGGGTTGTCTTTCACGCTGGAGGGCGACATGGGGGTAGCCCTTCAGAGGTGTGGTCAGGGTCGCGAATATTCTCTAATTGAATATTATATTCAAATAATAACAGGATGAAATTTAAACCCAAAATATTGTCTTTTGAATTGAGCTTTTTAAGCAGTACTTCTGAAAGAAGTATAAGTATTTGAATATGGACTTTGCAATTATATCTCAATGGCGTTTATGACCTATTGGGGATTTAGATGGTTTATATATATTTTTTTCTATTTTTTCTTTTTATTACGGTGTAAAATTGTGTGTATTTATCACACATAAAAGCGTGTTCTATAAATGAAAAATGTTGTGCTTCAATATTTTCTATGTAATAATATGCAGTATTATAGGACCGAAATAAGTTTACTAGTATGTCATATTACAGACGGGGACAGATTGAATTGGGGTTGTCTGTCACGCTGGAGGGCGACGTGGGTGGAGTCCTTCAGAGGTGTGTTCAGGATCGCGATTTTAATCTGATTGAATTTTATATTAAAAGATAAACAGGAAGAAATTCAAACCTAAATTTTTGTTTATCAAATTGAACTTTTTAAGCATCACTTCTGAAAATGATAGAATTATTTTGTAAAGATATCTAAATAGCCTTTAAGACCATAAGGATTTTTACTTGGTTGAATTTTATTTTATTCAATTGTTCTGTTTATTAAGGTGTAAAATTGTGTGTATTCATCACACATAATGGTGTGCTATATTCCTGAAATTTTTTTGATTTAACATTTTCCATGTATAATAAGCTGTATTATAGGACCGAAATAAATGACTTAGAAAGTAATAAATCAGACGGGGGCAGATTGAATTGGGGTTGTCTGTCACGCCGGAGGGGGACGTGGGTGGAGCCCTTCAGAAGTGTGGTCAGTGTCGCGATTTTTTTTTGAGTGAATATTTTTTCGAATATTAATAGGATGAAATTTGAACCCAAAGTATTGTCTTTCAAATTGATCTTTTTAATCAGTACTTCTGAAAAAAGTATAAGTATTTGAATAAGGAATTTGCAATTATATCTCAATGGCGTTTATGACCATTGAGGACTTCGATGGGTATATATTTTTTCATCCATTTATTCTGTTTATTACGGTGTAAAATTACGTGTATTTATCACACATAAAACCGTGCTCTATAAATGAAAAGTATTGTACTTCAACATATATGTTTACTAGAAAGTGATAATACAGACGGGGGCAGATTGAATTGGGGTTGTCTGTCACGCTGGAGGGCGACGTGGATGGAGCCCTTCAGAGGTGTGGTCTGGGTCGCGATTTTAATCTAATTGAATATTATATTAAAAAAAGAACAGGATAAAATTCAAACCTAAATTATTGTATATTATATTGAGCTTTTTAAGCATCGCTTCTAAAAATGAAACAATAATTTGAATAAGGAGTTTGCAATTATATCTTAATGGCGTTTATGGCCATAGGGGACTCCTATGGGTTAAATTTTATTTTATCCATTCATTCTGTTTATTACAGTGTAAAATTGTGTGTATTTATCACACATAAAGCGTGCTCTATAAATGAAAAATATTGAACTTCAAAATTTTCTATGTAAAAATATGCCGTATTATAGGAACGAAATAAGTTTACTAGAAAGTTATTTTACAGAAGGGGGCAGATTGAAATGGGGTTGTCTGTCACGCTGGAGGGCGACGTGGATGGAGCCCTTCAGAGGTGTGGTTAGGTTCGCGATTTTAAACTGATTGAATATTATATTAAAAGATCAACAGGAAGAAATTCAAACCTGATTTTTGTATATCAAATTTGGCCTTTCAAGCATCGCTTCTGAAAATGATATAAGTATTCAAATATGGAGTTTGCAATGGTATTGCGATGTCCTTTAAGACCATAGTGGACTTTGCTGGGTTAATTTTATTTTGATTTAATCATTCTCGTTATCAAGGTTTGAAATTATGTGTATTTATCACACATGAAGGCGTGCTCTATTTATGGAAATATTGTAGATCAATATTTTCTAAATAATAATATGCATCATTAAAGGACCGAAATAAATTTCCTTGGAAGTGAAAATATAAACTGGGGCTGATTGAATTGGGGAAATTCACGCTGTGGATAGACATATGTGGAGCCTTTCAAAGGTGTGGTCTGGGTCGCGATTTTAAACTAATTGAATATTAAATTAAGAGATTAACAGGATGAAATTTAAACCCAAAATATTGCATATCAAATTTGGTTTTTAAAGCATCACTTCTGAAAAAATGATATGTGGATTTGAATGGGGCAATTTGCAACTATGATATCGCAATGACGTTTAAGACCATAGTGGTCTTTGTTGGGTTTAATTTTATTTAATTTAAATTTTCTGTTTGATGAGGTGTAAAATTGTGTTTTATTTATCACTCATAAAGGCGTTCTCTATTTATATATATAAGTATTGTAAATTTGCAAAATATTGTAAATCAACATTATCTATGTAACGATATGCAGTATTTTGGATGACATAAATTTCCAAGAAAGTGATAATACTGCAGGGTCAGATTGAATTATGGTTGTTTGTCACGCTGAAGGGGAGACGTGGGCGGAGCTCTTTAGAGATGTGGTCTCATATTTTACAAAGAACAACCTGATAATATTTTATAATCAATATATTGATAAGTACAATATGGATTATGAATTATAAAACAAGGTAATAAGTACTTTTGTCGGAAGAGGGTAACAACGCTGTTACCAAAACGTCACACACTATTTATTTATTTGGTTTGGTGTTATTACCTCATTTTATAATCAATATATTGTAAATTAAATTAAACTTTTTTAGCATTATCAATTAAAATTAAATAGCGATATTTAAAAGGAATGTTTGTAATGATTGAATCAGAATAAAGTTTAGGACGTTAATGGTCTTTTCTGGGTCGAATTTTATTCTTATAAATTATTCTGTTCAATAAATTCAGAGTTTTTTTTTTGTTAATCACTCATAAAATGTGTTTACTGTTCATAGAAAATTTTGTAATTCAACATTTTCTATGTAATGATATATACTACCTTTGACCAAATGAATAATGTGGTGTCCAGAATGACAAAACATGATCGAACAAACAGAAATAAAGACAAAACCTGGGTTCTTGGAGCTCTTAACCCTGGTGAATCAAAGCAAATAAATTACCTCCGTACACGACGATTAAAAAATAAGGTAAGTTTACTGCTATAATCCTATATATACATTTGTATTTCTAACCCATTTCTAGAGTATAATTCCCTATTTAAATATAAAAAAAGTATATTTACTTGGTCTATCAAAATGATTTTAACAAGTTACTGTGCTATCCAGAGGGAAGAGTTAATCTTTGCATACTAAATAAATATGAAGTGAGACAAGAATTTATAAGAAGCAGAAAACTACTATAAGAGTCTCGAATAGTAATCTGTTAATAAATCAAAATATAAATGTTAATTTATATATGATTCAACTTATTTACAAACAATATCTTACCTTTCCTTTGAATACGATATCATATTTTATATTATTTTAGGTTTATTCATCTATATATTTATTTGTCTAATCATAATGAATTTTAGAAGATTTAATAGAGGTACAGGAAGACGAATCTTAGAAAACAGAGCGATAATATTAAGTGAACTTTGCTTCCTAAAGCGTCCAATGCCTAACACTAATGGATTTCTTGTGGTTCTATTTGTTGCACACCATACATTTTTATACTTTATTAAAAATTACCAAATTTTAAGAATGGGTTATTAATATTGCAATTTTGTTGAAACCTTCCATATTGCCAGAATATAATTTTCTCTATTAGACATTGTTGTTTAATCCATTTTGCGTTGGACTTAGAGCTTTTATATAATCAAACTTGTTATGATTTTAGCCGACTCCCATACACCATTAGTCATTTAATGAATATATAGAGTTAATTAGTTTTAAAGATATGTGAATCCTCAATTTTTATCTGACTTGATATCATCGAAGTATCTCTCTCGAATGACGAATAGAGACATTTGTGTTTCTTCTTTTAAACAAAATAGTTTATATCTATATTTTTTTGAAAAAGGTTTGATTATTGTCGACAGCTGTAACAGGAGTGAAAAATTCATTGAAAATTTTCTTATTGCTGATTTCTAAATTGATGTTACTCAACATATTCTTGGATTCACATACTGTTGTCTTTCTAGCAACATGAATTATTTGAAAGCATGTTAAATATAATTTTCAGGAATAAACAATATACATTTTTACTAAAAGAATGACCCAGCTTTACCCGAGTATTCCACTGAGTGCAATTTCCTTCATACTTAAAGTACATTAATAATAAATAGTAGAAGTGCCATTGAATAGCAATACAGAAGTAACACATAAACCATAGGCAAAAAGTGTGTGATATGGAAAAATTGTTTATATTAGTGTTTAGGTATTTAATTTAATTATTTTTTGCAATCCAATCAGTTGTTTCAAAATTACGATGGGAGGCGACGAGGATGGATTTTACAGAATTGTGGCCTGATTCGCGTCTTTTTATTAAATTATTCTGATTTATGAGTTCTGAAATTGTGTGTATTTATCACTCATAAATTCCTGCTCTATTTATGGAATATGTTGTAATTAAACATATTCTATGTAATAATATACAGTATTAAGGGCCGAAATAAGTTCCTTAAAACGTGATAATTATGTAGGTGAAAGATTGAATTGAAGTTGTCTGTCACGCTGGAAGGCGGGTTGGGTGAAGCTTTTAAGAAGTGTGGTCTGGGTCACAATTTTGATCTAATTGAATATTATTTCCAAATTTTAACAGATGAATTTTAAACCCAAAGTATTGTATATTAAATTCAGCTTTTTAAGCATTATTTCTGTAAATGATATGAGGATTTGAATAAGGAGTTTGCAACTATATCGAAATAGCGTTTATGATCATAGGGGTCCTTTCAGGGTTGAATTCTATTCAAATATTCTGTTTATTAAGATGTTAATTGTATATATTTATCACACATAAAGCCATGATCTACTTATGAAAAATATTATAATTCAAAATTTTCAATATAATAATAAGTAGTATTATAGAACCGAAATAAGTTTCATATAAAGTGATAATACAGACGAAGACAGATTGAATTGGTTTTGTATGACACGCTTGAGGGGGACGTGGGTGGAGCCCTTCAGAGGTGTGGTCTGGGTCGCGATTTTAATCTAATTGAATATTATATTCAAAGATTGACAGGATGAAATTCAAACACCTAGTATTGTCTTTTAAATTGAGCTTTTCAAGCTAACTTCTGAAAAAGGTATAAGTATTTGAATATAAGGTTTGCAATTATATCTCAATGGCGTTTAAGACCATAGGTGACTTCAATGGGTTGAATTTTATTTTATTAAATATTCGGTTTATTAAAGAGTAAAATTGAGGGTATTCATCACACATAAAGGCGTGCTCTATTCCTGAAAATATTGTTATTCAACATTTTCTATGTAATAATATGCAGTATTATGGGACCGAAATAAGTTTACTAGAAAGTGACAATACAGACGGGGGCAGATTGAATTGGGGTTGTCTGTCACGCTGGAGGGCGTCGATGGTGGAGCCCTTCAGAGGTGTGGATAGGGTCGCGATTTTAAACTGATTGAATATTATATTCAAAGATTAACAGGATGAATTCAAACCCCTAGTATTGTCTTTTAAATTGAGCTTTTCAAGCTAACTCCTCCAAAAGGTATAAGTATTTGAATATGGAGTTTGAAATTATATCTCAATATGCGTTTAAGACCATAGATACTTCAATGGGTTGAAATTTTTTTTATTCAATTATTCTGTTTATTAAGGGGGTAAAATTGTGTGTATTCATCACACATACAGGCTTGCTATATTCTCCTGAAATATTGTTTTTCAACATTTTCTGTGTAATAATATGCAGTATTATAGAGGACCGAAATAAGTTTATTAGAAAGTGATAAAACAGACGGGGCAGATTGAATTGGGGTTGTCTGTCACGCAGGAGGGCGACGTGGGTGGAGCCCTTCAATGGTGTGGTCTGGGTCGCGATTTTAATCTGAATGAATATTATATTCAAAGATTAACAGGAAGAAATTCAAACCAAAATTTTTGTATATCAATTTGAGCTTTTTAAGCATCATTTCTAAGAATGATAAAAGTAGTTTGCAAAGATATCTAAATAGCCTTTAAGACCATAAGGATCTTTACTTGTTGAATTTTATTTTATTCAATTATTCTGTTTATTAAGGTGTAAAATTGTTTGTGTTCATCACACATAAAGGCGTGCTCAATTACTGAAAAAATTGTTCTTCAACATTTTCTATGTAATAATAAGCAGTATTATAGGAACGAAATAAATGTCTTAGAAGGTGATAATACAGATGGTGACAGATTGAATTGGGGTTGTCTGTCACGGTGGGGGGCGACGTGGGTGGAGCCCTTCAGAGGTGTGGTCAGGGTCGCGTTATCATTCTGATTGAATATTATATTCAAAGATTAGCAGGATGAATTCAAACCCCTAGTATTGTCTTTTAAATTGAGCTTTTCAAGCTAACTTCTGTAGAAGGTATAAGTATTTGAATATGGAGTTTGAAATTATATCTCAATATGCCGTTTATGACCATTGGAGACCTTGATGGGTTAAATTTTATTTTATCCAATTATTCTGTTTATTACAGTGTAAAATTGTGTGAATTTATCACACATAAAGTCCTGCTCTATAAATGAAAATTATTGTACTTCAATATTTTCTATGTAATAATAAGCAGTATTATGGGACTGAAATAAGTTTTACTATTGAGTGATATTACAAATGGAGGCAGATTGAATTGGGGTTGTCTGTCACGTTGCAGGTCGATGTTGGGGGAGCCCTTCAGAGGTGTGGTCAGGGTCGCAATTTTAATCTGATTGAATATTATATTCAAATATTAACAGAATGAAATTCAAACATAAATGATTGTATATTAAATTGAGCTTTTTAAGCATTACTTATGGAAATGATATAAGTAGTTTGCAAATATATATAAATAGCCTTTAAGACCATAAGGATTTTTGCATGGTTGAATTCTATTTTATTCAATTATTCTGTTTATTAAGGGGTAAAATTGTGTGTATTCATCACACATACAGGCTTGCTCTATTTTCCTGAAAAAATATTTTTCAACATTTTCTATGTAATAATATGCAGTATTATATGACCAAAATAAATGTCTTAGAAAGTGACAATACAGGCGGGGGCAGATTGAATTGGGGTTGTCTGTCACGCTGGGGGGCGAATATGGAGTTTGAAATTATATCTCAATATGCCGTTTAAGACCATAAAGGACTTCAATGGGTTGAATTTTATTTTATTCAATTATTTTGTCATTAAAGGGTAAAATTATGTCTAATTATTACACATAACAGCTTGCTATATTTCTCAAAAATATTGTTATTCAACATTTTCTATGTAATAAAATGTAGTATTATAGGAAAGAGACCATAAGGATTTTTCTTTTTTGAATTTTTATTTTTATTGAATTATTCTGTTATTTAAGGTTCAAAATTGTGTGTATTCATCATATATTATCGCGTGCTCTATTCCTGAAAAATATTTTTATTCAACATTTTCTATGTAATAATATGCAGTATTATAGGCCCGAAATATATGTGTTAGAAAGTGAAAATACAGACGGTGGAAGATTGAATTGTGGTTGTCTGTCACGCTGGAGGGGGACGTGGGTGGAGCCCTTCAGAGGTGTGGTCAAGGTCGCGATTTTTTCACTGATTGAATATTTTATTCGAATATTAATAGGATGAAATTTGAACCCAAAGTATTGTCTTTCAAATTGATTTTTTTAAGCAGTACTTCTGAAAAAGTATAAGTATTTGAATAAGGACTTTGCAATTATATCTAAATGGCGTTAATGACCATTGAGGACTTCGATGCGTATATATTTTTTATCCATTTATTCTGTTTATTACAGTGTAAAATTATATGTATTTATCACACATAAAACCGTGCTCTATAAATGAAAAGTATTGTACTTCAACATTTTCTATGTATTAATATGTAGTATTATAGGACCGATATATGTTTACTAGAAAGTGATAATACAGACGGGGGCAGATTGAATTGGGGTGGTCTGTCACGCTGGAGGGCAACGTGGATAGAGCCCTTCAGAGGTGTGGTCTGGGTCGCGATTTCAATATAATTGAATATTATATTAAAAAAAGAACAGGATAAAATTCAAACCTAAATTATTGTATATTATATTGAGCTTTTCAAGCATCGCTTCTATCGCATAATTTGAATAAGGAGTTTGCAATTATATCTTTATGGCGTTTATGGCCATAGGGGACTCCTATGGGTTAAATTTTATTTAATCCATTCATTCTGTTTATTACAGTGTAAAATTGTTTGTATATATCACACATAAGGCGTGCTCTATAAATGAAAAATATTGTACTTCGAAATTTTCTATGTAATAATATTCCGTATTATAGGAACGAAATAAGTTTACTAGAAAGTTATTTTACAGACGGGGGCAGATTGAATTGGGGTTGTCTGTCACGCTGGAGGGCGACGTGGATGGAGCCCTTCAGAGGTGTGGTTAGGTTCGCGATTTTAAACTGATTGAATATTATATTCAAAGATTAACAGGATGGAATTCAAACCCCTAGTATTGTCTTTTAAATTGAGCTTTTCAAGCTAACTCCTATAAATGTATAAGTATTTGGATAGGGAGTTTGAAATTATATTTCAATGCCGTTTAAGACCATAGAGGATTTCAATGGGTTGAATTTTATTTTATTCAATTATTCAGTTTATTAAGGGGTAAAATTATGTGTATTCATCACACAATACAGGCTTGCTCTATATTTCCTGAAAATATTGTTTTTCAACATTTTCTATGTAATAATATGCAGTATTATAGAGGACCCAAATAGGTTTACTAGAAAGTGATAATACAGACGTGGGCAGATGAAATTGGGGTTGTCTGTCACGCTGGAGGGCGACGTGGTTTGAGCCCTTCAAAGGTGTGTTAAGGGTCGCGATTTTATTCTGATTGAATATTATATTCAAAGATTAACAGGATGAAATTCAAACCCCTAGTACAGTCGAACTTGGATAATTCGTACCCAAAGGGACCATAAAAAAATTCGAATTATCCAAAAATTCGAATTAAAAACGGAAATTATATTTAGAGGAAATTCTCGAATTAAAGAGGTTTTCGAATTAAAGAAGTTCGATTATCCAAGTTATTTTAAATTGAGCTTTTCAAGCTAACTTCTGTAGAAGGTATAAGTATTTGAATATGGAGTTTGAAATTATATCTCAATATGCTGTTTAAGACCATAGAGGACTTCAATAGGTTAAATTTTATTTTATTCGATTATTCTGTTTATTAAGGGTTAAAATTATGTGTATTCATCACACATAACAGCTTGCTCTATTCCTGAAAAATATTGTTATTCAACATTTCTATGTAATAATATGCAGTATCATAGTACCGAAATATGTTTATTAGAAAGTGATAATACAGATGGGGCCAGATTGAATTGGGGTTGTCTGTCATGCTGAAGGGCTACGTGGGTGGAGTCCTTCAGAGGTGTGGTCAGGGTCGCGATTTTAATCTGATTGAATATTATATTTAAAGATTAACAGGATGAAATTTATACCCCAGTATTGTCTTTTAAATTGAGCTTTTTAAGTAGTACTTCTAAAACTGATAAAAGTAGTTTGCGAAGATAAATAAATAGCCTTTAAGACATTAAGGATCTTTACTTGATTGAAATTTATTTTATTTAATTATTCTGTTTATTAAGGTGTAAAATTGTGTGTATTCATTAAACACATAATGGCGTTGCTCTATTCCTGTTTTTTTTTATTATTCAACCTTCTCTATGTAATATAATAAGCTGTATTATAGGATTGAAATAAATGTCTTAGAAAGTGAAAATACAGACGGGGACAGATTGAATTGGGGTTGTCTGTCACGCTGGAAAGCGACGTGGGTGGAGCCCTTCAGAGGTGTTTTCAGGGTGGCGATTTCATTTTGATTGAATGTTATATTCAAAGAATATCAGGATGAAATTCAAACCCCTAGTATTGTCTTTTAAATTGAGCTTTTTAAGCATCACTTCTGAAAATGAAATAAATAGTTTGCAGATATATAAATAACCTTCACCACCATAAGGATTTTTGCTTGGTTGAATTTTAATTTATTGAATTATTCTG
The DNA here is from genome assembly GCA_030710605.1 of Cordylochernes scorpioides. Lineage (NCBI taxonomy): Eukaryota > Metazoa > Arthropoda > Arachnida > Pseudoscorpiones > Chernetidae > Cordylochernes > Cordylochernes scorpioides. Next base: position 13,372,597 of record CP092877.1, read on the forward strand.
TTTTTTAAGGTGTAAAATTGTGTGTATTCATCACACATAAAAGCATGCTCTATTCCTGAAAAATATTGTTTTTCAACATTTTCTATGTAATAATATGCAGTATTATAGGACCGAAATATGTTTACTAGAAAGTGATAATACAGAGGTGGGCAGATTGAATTGGGGTTGTCTGTCACGCTGGAGGGCGACATGGTTGGAGCCCTTCAGAGGTGTGATAAGGGTCGCGATTTTAATCTGAAAGAATATTATATTCAAAGATTTAAAGGAAGAAATTCAAACCAATATTTTTGTATATCAAATTGAGCTTTTTAAGCATCACTTCTAAAAATGATAAAAGTAGTTTGCAATGATTTCTAAATAGCCTTTAAGACCATAAGGATCTTTACTTGGTTGAATTTTATTTTATTCAATTATTCTGTTTATTAAGGTGTAAAAGTGTATTTATTCATCACACATAATGGCGTGCTCAATTCCTGAAAAATTTTGTTATTCAACATTTTCTATGTAATAATAAGCAGTATTATAGGACGGAAATAAAGGTCTTAGAAGGTGATAATACAGATGGTGACAGATTGAATTAGTGTTGTCTGTCACGCTGGAGGGCGAAGTGGGGGGAGCTCTCAGAGTTGTGGTCAGGGTCGTGATTTTAATCTAATTGAATATTATATTCAAAGAATAACAGGATGAAATTCAAACCCCTAGAATTGTCTTTTAAATTGAGCTCTTCAAGCTAACTTCTGTAGAAGGTATAAGTATTTGAATATGGAGTTTGAAATTATATCTCAATATGCTGTTTAAGATCATAGGGGACTTCAATAGGTTAAATTTTATTTTATTCGATTATTCTGTATATTAAAGGTTAAAATTATGTGTATTCATCCCACATAACAGCTTGCTTTATTCCTGAAAAATATTGTTATTCAACATTTCTATGTAATAATATGCAGTATTATAGGAACGAAATATGTTTACTAGAAAATGATAATACAGACGGGGGCAGATTGAATTGGGGTTGTCTGTCACGCTGGAGGGCGACGTGGTTGGAGGCCTTCAGAGGGGTGGTAAGGGTCGCGATTTTATTCTGATTGTATATTATATTCAAGGATTAACAGGATGAAATTTAAACCCAAAGTATTGTATTTTAAATTGAACTTTTCAAGTATCCTCTGTATAAGATATAAGTATTTGAATATGGAGTTTTTAATTATATCTTAATGCTGTTTGAGACCATAGGTGACTTCAATTGTTTAATTTTTTTTTATTCAAATATTTTGTTTATTAAGGGGTGAAATTATGTGTATTCATCGCACATAACAGCTTGCACTATTCCTGAAAAATATTGTTATTCAACATTTTCTATGAAATAATATGCAGTATTATAGGACCGAGATAAGTTTACTAGAAAGTGATAATACAGATGGGGGCAGATTGAATTGGGGTTGTCTGTCACGCTGGAGGGCGACGTGGGTGGAGCCCTTCAGAGGTGTGGTCAGGGTGGCGATTTCATTCTGATTGAATATTTTATTCAAAGAATAACAGGATGAAATTCAAACCCCTAGTATTGTCTTTTAAATTGAGTTTTTCAAGCCAACATCTGGAGAAGGTATAAGTATTTGAATAGGGAGTTTGAAATTATATCTCAATATGCCGTTTAAGACCATAGGGGACTTCAATAGGTTAAATTTTATTTTATTCAATTATTCTGTTTATTAAGGGGTAAAATTATGTATATTCATCACACATAACAGCTTGCTCTATTCCTGAAAAATATTGTTATTCAACATTTCTATGTAATAATATGCAGTATTATAGGACCGAAATATTTTTACTAGAAAGTGATAATACACTCGGGGGCAGATTGAATTGGGGTTGTCTGTCACGCTGGAGGGCGACGTGGGTGGAGCCCTTCAGATGTGTGGTCAGGGTCGCGATTTCATTCTGATTGAATATTATATTCAAAGAATAACAGGATGAAATTCAAACCCCTAATATTGTCTTTTAAATTGAGTTTTTCAAGCTAACTTCTGGAGAAGGTATAAGTATTTGAATAGGGAGTTTGAAATTATATCTCAATATGCCGTTTAAGACCATAGGGGACTTCAATAGGTTAAATTTTATTTTATTCAATTATTCTGTTTATTAAGGGGTAAAATTATGTATATTCATCACACATAACAGCTTTCTCTATTCCTGAAAAATATTGTTTTTCAACATTTTCTATGTAATAATATGCAGTATTATATGACCAAAATAAATGTCTTAGAAAGTGAAAATACAGGCGGGGGCAAATTGAATTGGGGTTGTCTATCACGCTGGAGGGCGACCTGGGTGGAGCCCTTCAGAGGTGTGGTAAGGGTCGCGATTTTATTCTGATTGAATATTATTTTCAAATATAAAAAGGATGAAATTTAAACCCAAAGTATTGTCTTTCAAATTGGGCTTTTTAAGCTAACTTCTGTAGAAGGTTTAAGTATTTGAATATGGAGTTTGAAATTATATCTCAATATGCCGTTTAAGACCATAGGGGACTTCAATGGGTTGAATTTTATTTTATTCGATTATTCTGCTTTTTAAGGGGCAATATTTTGTGCATTCATCACACATAACAGCTTGCTCTATTCCTGAAAAATATTGTTATTCAACATTTTCTATATAATAATATGCAGTTTTATAGGACCGAAATAAGTTTACTAGAAAGTGATAATACAGACGGGGGCAGATTGAATTGGGGTTGTCTGTCACGCTGGAGGGCGACGTGGGTGGAGCCCTTCAGAGGTGTGGTCTGGGTCGCGATTTTAATCTAAATGAATATTATATTCAAAAAGAACAGGAAAAAATTCAAACCTAATTTATTGTATATTATATTAAGCTTATGAAGCATCGCTTCTAAAAATGATATAAGGAATTGAATAAGGAGTTTGCAATTATATCTTAATGGCGTTTATGACCATAGAACACTCCTATGGGTTAAATTTTATTTTATCCATTTATTCTGTTTATTACAGTGTAAAATTGTGTGTATTTATCACACATAAAGTCGTGCTCTATAATTGAAAAATATTGTACTTCAATATTTTCCATGTAATGCAGTAATATAGGATTGAAATAATTATACCAGTAAGTGATATTACAGATGGGGGCAATTTGAATTGGGGTTGTCTGTCACGCTGGAGGGGGACGTGGGTGGAGCCCTTCAGAGGTGTGGTCAGGGTCGCGATTTTTTTACTGATTGAATATTTTATTCGAATATTAATAGGATGAAATTTGAACCCAAAGTATTGTCTTTCAAATTGATCTTTTTAAGCAGTACTTCTGAAAAAAGTATAAGTATTTGAATAAGGACTTTGCAATTATATCTCAATGGCGATTATGACCATTGAGGACTTCGATGGGTATATATTTTTTTATCCATTTATTCTGTTTATTACGGTTGTAAAATTATGTGTATTTATCACACATAAAACCGTGCTCTTCAAATGAAAAGTATTGTACTTCAACATTTTCTATGTAATAATATGCAGTATTATAGGACCGATATATGTTTACTAGAAAGTGATAATACAGACGGGGGCAGTTTGAATTGGGGTTGTCTGTCACGCTGTAGGGCAACGTGGATGGAGCCCTTCAGAGGTGTGGTCTGGGTCGCGATTTTAATCTAATTGAATATTATATTAAAAAAAGAACAGGATAAAATTCAAACCTAAATTATTGTATATTATATTGAGCTTTTTAAGCTTCGCTTCTAAAAATGATACAATAATTTGAATAAGTAGTTTGCAATTATATCTTTATGTCGTTTATGGCCATAGGGGACTCCTATGGGTTAAATTTTATTTTATCCATTCATTCTGTTTATTACAGTGTAAAATTGTTTATATATCACACATAAGGCGTTGCTCTATAAATGAAAAATATTGTACTTCAAAATTTTCTATGTAATAATATGCCGTATTATAGGAACGAAATAATTTTACTAGAAAGTTATTTTACAGACGGGGGCAGATTGAATTGGGGTTGTCTGTCACGCTGGAGGGCGACGTGGATGGAGCCCTTCAGAGATGTGGTTAAGTTCGCGATTTTAAACTAATTGAATATTATATTAAAAGATTAACAGGAAGAAATTCAAACCTAAATATTTGTATATCAAATTTAGCCTTTCAAGCATCGCTTCTGAAAATGATATAAGTATTCAAATATGGAGTTTGCAATGGTATTGCGATGTCCTTTAAGACCATAATGGACTTTGCTGGGTTTAATTTTATTTTGATTTAATCATTCTCGTTATCAAGGTTTAAAATTATGTGTATTTATCACACATGAAGGCGTGCTCTATTTATGGAAATATTGTAGATCAATATTTTTTAAATAATAATATGCAGTATTATAGGCCCGAAATAAATGTGTTAGAAAGTGAAAATACACAAGGGGGCAATTTGAATTGGGGTTGTCTGTCACGCTGGAGGGCGACATGGGCGTAGCCCTTCAGAGGTGTGGTCAGGGTCGCGAATTTTCTCTAATTGAATATTATATTCAAATAATAACAGGATGAAACTTAAACCCAAAATATTGTCTTTCAAATTGATCTTTTTAAGCAGTACTTCTGAAAAAAGTATAAGTATTTGAATAAGGAATTTGCAATTATATCTCAATGGCGTTTATGACCATTGAGGACTTCGATGGGTATATATTTTTTCATCCATTTATTCTGTTTATAACGGTGTAAAATTACGTGTATTTATCACACATAAATCCGTGCTCTATAAATTAAAAGTATTGTAAGTATATGTTTACTAGAAAGTGATAATACAGACGGGAGCAGATTGAGTTGGGGTTGTCTGTCACGCTGGAGGGCGACGTGGATGGAGCCCTTTAGAGGTGTGGTTAGGTTCGCGATTTTAAACTGATTGAATATTATATTTAAAAATCAACAGGAAGAAATTCAAACCTGATTTTTGTATATCAAATTTGGCCTTTCAATGTAACGATATGCAGTATTTTGGATGACATAAATTTCCAAGAAAGTGATAATACTGCAGGGTCAGATTGAATTATGGTTGTTCGTCACGCTGGAGGGGAGACTTGGGCGGAGCTCCTTAGAGATGTGGTCTCATATTTTACAAAGAACAACCTGATAATATTTTATAATCAATATATTGATAAGTACAATATGGATTATGAATTATAAAACAAGGTAATAAGTACTTTTGTTCGGAGAGGTTAACAACGCATCCAAAACATCAAACACTATTTATTTATTTGGTTTGGTGTTATTACCTTATTTTATAATCAATATATTGTAAATTAAATTAAACTTTTTAGCATTATTAAATAAAATTAAATAGCGATATTTAAAAGGAATGTTTGTAATGATTGAATCAGAATAAAGTTTAGGACCATAATGGTCTTTTCTGGGTCGAATTTTATTTTTAATAATTATTCTGTTCAATGAATTCAGAGTTTTATTTGTGAATCACTCATAAAATGTGTTTACTGTTCAGAGAAAATTTTGTAATTCAACATTTTCTATGTAATAATATATACTTCTTTTGACCAAATGAATAATGTGGTGTCCAGAATGACAAAACATGATCGAACAAACAGAAAAAAAGACAAAACCTGGGTTCTTGGAGCTCTTAACCCTGGTGAATCAAAGCAAATAAATTACCTCCGTACACGACGATTAAAAAATAAGGTAAGTTTACTGCTATAATCCTATATATACATTTGTATTTCTAACCCATTTCTAGAGTATAATTCCCTATTTAAATATAAAAAAGTCTATTTACTTGGTCTATCGAAATTATTTTAACAAGTTACTGTGCTATCCAGAGGGAAGAGTTAATCTTTGCATACTAAATAAATATGAAGTGAGACAAGAATTTATAAGAAGCAGAAAACTACTATAAGAGTCTCGAATAGTAATCTGTTAATAAATCAAAATATAAATGTTAGTTTATATATGATTCAACTTATTTACAAACAATATCTTACCTTTCCTTTGGATATGATATCATAATTTATATTATTTTAGGTCTATTCATCTATATATTCATTGATCTAATCATAATGAATCTTTGAAGATTTAATAGAGGTACAGGAAGACGAATCTTAGAAAACAGAGCGATAATATTAAGTGAACTTTGCTTCCTAAAGCGTCCAATGCCTAACACTAATGGATTTCTAGTGGTTCTATTTGTTGCACACCATACTTTTTTATACTTTATTAAAAAATTACCAAATTTTAAGAATGGGTTATTAATATTGCAATTTTGTTGAAACCTTCCATATTGCCAGAATATAATTATCTCTATTAGACATTGTTGTTTAATCCATCTTGCGTTGGACTTAGAGCTTTTATATAATCAAACTTGCTATGATTTTAGACGACACCCATACACTATTAGTCATTTGATGATATATATAGAGTTAATTAGTTTTAAAGATATGTGAATCCTCAATTTTTATCTGACTTGATATCATCGAAGTTTCTCTCTCGAATGACGAATAGAGACATTTGTGTTTCTTCTTTTAAACAAAATAGTTTATATCTATTTTTTAAAATATGGTTTGATTATTTTCGACAGCTGTAACAGGAGTGAAAAGTTCATTGAAAATTTCTTATTGCTGAATTCTAAATTGATGTTACTCAACATATTCTTGGATTCACATACTGTTGTCTTTCTAGCAACATGAATTATTTGAAAGCATGTTAAATATAATTTTCAGGAATAAACAATGTACATTTTTACTAAAAGAATGACCCAGCTTTACCCGAGTATTCCACTGAGTGAAATTTCCTTCATACTTAAAGTTCATTAATAATAAATAGTAGAAGTGCCATTGAATTGCAATACAGAGTAACACATAAACCATAGGTAAAAAGTGTGTGATATGGAAAAATTGTTTATATTAGTGTTTAGGTATTTAATTTAATTATTTTTTTGCAATCCAATCAGTTGTTTCAAAATTATGATGGGAGGCGACGAGGATGGATTTTACAGAATTGTGGCCTTATTCGCGTCTTTTTATTAAATTATTCTGATTTATAAGTTCTGAAATTGTGTGTATTTATCACTCATAAATTCCTGCTCTATTTATGGAATATGTTGTAATTAAACATATTCTATGTAATAATATACAGTATTAAGGGCCATAGTAAGTTCCTTAAAACGTGATAATTAGGTAGGCGAAAGATTGAATTGAAGTTGTCTGTCACGCTGGAAGGCGGGTTGGGTGAAGCTTTTAAGAAGTGTGGTCTGGGTCACAATTTTAATCTAATTGAATATTATTTCCAAATTTTAACAGGATGAATTTTGAACCCAAAGTATTGTATATTAAATTCAGCTTTTTAAGCATTATTTCTGTAAATGATATGAGGATTTGAATAAGGAGTTTGCTACTATATCGAAATAGCGTTTATGATCATGGGGGTCCTTTCAGGGTTGAATTCTATTCAAATATTCTGTTTATTAAGATGTTAATTGTATATATTTATCACACATAAAGCCATGATCTACTTATGAAAAATAATATAATTCAAAATTACCAATATTATTATAAGTAGTATTATAGAACATAGAACTTAATCCAATTGAATATTATATTCAAAGATTGACAGGATGAAATTCAAACACCTAGTATTGTCTTTTAAATTGAGCTTTTCAAGCTAACTTCTGAAAAAGGTATAAGTATTTGAATATGAGGCTTGCAATTATATCTCAATGGCGTTTATGACCATAGGTGACTTCAATGGGTTGAATTTTATTTTATTAAATATTCGGGTTTATTAAAGAGTAAAATTGAGGGTATTCATCACACATATATAGGTGTGCTCTATTCCTGAAAATATCGTTATTCAGCATTTTCTATATAATAATATGCAGTATTATGGGACCGAAATAAGTTCACTAGAAAGTGACAATACAGACGGGGGCAGATTGAATTGGGGTTGTCTGTCACGCTGGAGGGCGTCGATGGTGGAGCCCTTCAGAGCTGTGGATAGGGTCGTGATTTTAAACTGATTGAATATTATATTCAAAGATTAACAGGATGGAATTCAAACCCCTAGTATTGTCTTTTAAATTGAGCTTTTCAAGCTAACTCCTCCAAAAGGTATAATTATATGAATATGGAGTTTGAAATTATATCTCAATGCGTTTAAGACCATAGAGGTCTTCAATGGGTTGAATTTTATTTTATTCAATTATTCTGTTTATTAAGGGGTAAAATTGTGTGTATTCATCACACTTACAGGCTTGCTATATTCTCCTGAAAATATTGTTTTTCAACATTTTCTATGTAATAATATGCAGTATTATAGAGGACCGAAATAAGTTTATTAGAAAGTGATAATACAGACGGGGGCAAATTGAATTGGTGTTGTCTGTCACGCTGGAGGGCGATGTGGTTGGAGCCCTTTAGAGGTGTGGTAGGGGTCGCGATTTCATTCTGATTGAATATTATATTTAAAGTTTAATAGGATGAAATTTAAACCCAAAGTATTGTCTTTTGAATTGAACTTTACAAGCTAACCTCTGTAGAAGGTATAAGTATTTGAATATGGAGCTTGAAATTATATCTCAATGCTGTTCAAGACCATTGGTGACTTCAATGGGTTAAACTTTTTTTATTCAATTATTTTGTTTATTAAGGGGTAAAATTATGTGTATTCATCGCACATAACAGCTTGCTCTATTCCTGAAAAATATTGTTATTCAACATTTTCTATGTAATAAAATGTAGTATTATAGGAAATAGATGAGTTTACTAGAAAGTGATAATACAGACGGGGCAGATTGAATTGGGGTTGTCTGTCACGCAAAAGGGCGACGTGGGTGGAGCCCTTTAATGGTGTGGTCTGGTTCGCGATTTTAATCTGAATGAATATTATATTCAAAGATTAACAGGAAAAATTTCAAACCAAAATTTTTGTATATCAAATTGAGCTTTTTAAGCATCACTTCTGAAAATGATAAAAGTAGTTTGCAAAGATATCTAAATAGCCTTTAAGACCATAAGGATCTTTACTTGTTGAATTTTATTTTATTCAATTATTCTGTTTATTAAGGTGTAAAATTGTGTGAATTTATCATACATAAAGTCCTGCTCTATAAATGAAAATTATTTTACTTCAATATTTTCTATGTAATAATAAGCAGTATTATGGGACTGAAATGAGTTTTACTATTAAGTGATATTACAAATGGAGGCAGATTGAATTGGGGTTGTCTGTCACGCTGCAGGTCGATGTGGTTGGAGCCCTTTAGAGGTGTGGTAGGGGTCGCGATTTCATTCTGATTGAATATTATATTTAAAGATTAACAGGATGAAATTTAAACCCAAAGTATTGTCTTTTAAATTGAGCTTTTTAAGCTAACTTCTGTAGATGGTATAAGTATTTGAATATGGAGTTTGAAATTATATCTCAATATGCCGTTTAAGACCATAGGGGACTTCAATGGGTTGAATTTTATTTTATTCAATCATTTTTTCATTAAGGGGTAAAATTATGTCTATTCATTACACATAACAGCTTGCTCTATTTCTGAAAAATGTTGTTATTCAACAATTTCTATGTAATAATATGCAGTAGTATAGGACCGAAATAAGTTTACTAGAAAGTGATAATACAGACGGGGGCAGATTGAATTGGGGTTGTCTGTCACGCTGGAGGGCGACGTGGGTGGAGCCCTTCAGAGGTGTGGTCTGGGTCGCGATTTTAATCTAAATGAATAATATATTCAAAAAGAACAGGATAAAATTCAAACCTAAATTATTGTATATTATATTAGGCTTATTAAGCATCGCTTCTAAAAATGATATAAGGAATTGAATAACGAGTTTGCAATTATATCTTAATGGCTTTTATGACCTTAGGGGACTCCTATGGGTTGAATTTTATTTTATCCATTTATTCTGTTTATTACGGTGTAAAATTGTGTGTATTTATCACACATACAAGCGTTGTCTATAAATGAAATATTTTGTGCTTCAATATTTTCTATGTAATTATATTCAGTATTATAGGACCGAAATAAGTTTACTAATAGATGATATTACAGACGGGGGCAGATTGAATTGGGGTTGTCTTTCACGCTGGAGGGCGACATGGTTAGAGCCCTTCAGAAGTGTGGATAGGGTCGCGATTTTAAACTGATTGAATATTATATTAAAAGATAAACAGGAAGAAATTCAAACCTAAATTTTTGTATATCAAATTGAGCTTTTTAAGCATCGCTTCTAGAAATGATATAAGGATTTAAATAAAGAGTTTGAAATTATATCCTAATGGCGTTTATGACAATAAGGGGGGGGGGGTTCCTATGGGTTTCATTTTATTTTATTCATTTATTCTGTTTATAATAGTGTGTAATTGTGTGTATTTATCACACATAAGTCGTGCTCTATAAATGAAAATATTGTACTTTATTATTTTCAATGTAATAATATGCAGTATTATAGGACTGAAAAAGGAAACTAGTAAGTGATATTACAGACGGGGACAGATTGAATCGGGGTGGTCTGTCACGCTAGAGGGCGACGTGGGTGGAGCCCTTTAGAGGTGTGGTCAGGGTCGCGATTTAAATCTGATTGAATATTATATTCAAAAATTAACAGGTTGAAATTCAAACCTGAATTATTGTATATTAAATTGAGTTTTAAGCATCACTTCTGGAAATGATATAAGGATTTGAATGAGGAGTTTGCAATTATATCTTAATGGCGTTTATGACCATAGAACACTCCTATGGGTTAAATTTTATTTTATCCATTTATTCTGTTTATTACAGTGTAAATTTGTGTGTATTTATCACACATAAAGTCGTGCTCTATAATTGAAAAATATTGTACTTAAATATTTTCCATGTAATGCAGTAATATAGGACTTAAATAATTATACTAGTAAGTGATATTACAGACGGGGGCAGTTTGAATTGGGGTTGTCTGTCACGCTGGAGGGCGACATGGGCGTAGCCCTTCAGAGGTGTGGTCAGGGTCGCGATTTTTCTCTAATTGAATATTATATTCAAATAATAACAGGATGAAATTTAAACCCGAAATATTGTCTTTTGAATTGAGCTTTTTAAGCAGTACTACTGAAAAAAGTATAAGTATTTGAATATGGACTTTGCAATTATATCTCAATGGCGTTTATGACCTATTGGGGATTTCGATGGGTTATATTTTATTTTTTCCATTTATTCTGTTTATTACTGTGTAAAATTGTGTGTATTTATAACACATTAAAGCGTGTTCTATAAATGAAAATTTTGTGCTTCAATATTTTCTATGTAATTATATGCAGTATTATAGGATCGAAATAAGTTCACTAGTATGTGATATTACAGACGGGGGCAGATTGAATTGGGGTTGTCTGTCACGCTGGAGGGCGACGTGAGTGGAGCCTTTCAGAGGTGTGGTCAGGGTCGCGATTTCATTCTGATTGAATATTATATTCAAAGATTAACAGGATGAAATTCAAACCCCTAGTATTGTCTTTAAATTGAGCTTTTCAGGCTAACTTCTGTAGAAGGTATAAGTATTTGAATATGGAGTTTGAAATTATATCTCAATATGCTGTTTAAGACCATAGGGGACTTCAATGGGTTGAATTTTATTTTATTCGATTATTCTGTTTTTTTAAGGGCCAATATTTTGTGCATTCATCGCACATAACAGCTTGCTCTATTCCTGAAAAATATTGTTATTCAACATTTTCTATATAATAATATGCAGTTTTATAGGACCGAAAGAAGTTTACTAGAAAGTGATAATACAGACGGGGGCAGATTGAATTGGGGTTGTCTGTCACGCTGGAGGGCGACGTGGGTGGAGCCCTTCAGAGGTGTGGTTAGGGTCGCGATTTTAAACTGATTGAATATTATATTGAAAGATAAACAGGATAAAATTCAAACCTAAATTTTTGTATATCAAATTGAGCTTTTTAAGCATCACTTCTGAAAATGATAGAATAAGTTTGTAAAGATATCTAAATAGCCTTTAAGACCATAAGGATTTTTACTTGGTTGAATTTTATTTTATTCAATTATTCTGTTTATTAAGGTGTAAAATTGTGTGTATTGATCACACATAATGGTGTGATATATTCCTGAATTTTTTTTTATTCAACATTTTCTATGTAATAATATGCAGTATTATAGGCCCGAAATAAATGTGTTAGAAAGTGAAAATACAGACGGTGGAAGATTGAATTGGGGTTGTCTGTCACGCTGGAGGGGGACGTGGGTGGAGCCCTTCAGAGGTGTGGTCAGGGTCGCGATTTTTTTCTGATTGAATATTTTATTCGAATATTAATAGGATGAAATTTGAACCCAAAGTATTGTCTTTCAAATTGATCCTTTTAAGCAGTACTTCTTAAAAAAGTATAAGTATTTGAATAAGGACTTTGCAATTATATCTCAATGGCGTTTATGACCATTGAGGACTTCGATGGGTATATAATTTTTTATCCATTTATTCTGTTTATCACGGTGTGAAATTATGTGTATTTATCACACATAAAACCGTGCTCTATAAATGAAAAGTATTGTACTTCAACATTTTCTATGTAATAATATGCAGTATTATAGGACCGATATATGTTTACTAGAAAGTGATAATTCAGACGGGGGCAGATTGAATTGGGGTTGTCTGTTACGCTGGAGGGCGACGTGGATGGAGCCCTTCAGAGGTGTGGTCTGAGTCGCTTTTATAATCTAATTGAATATCATATTCAAATATTCACAGGATGAAATTCAAACCCCTAGTTCTGTCTTTCAAATTGAGCTTTTTAAGCAAACTTCTGAAAAACGTACAAGTATTTGAATATGGAATTTTGCAATTATATCTCAATGGCGTTTAAGACCATAGGGGACTCCAATGGGTTGAATTTTATTTTATATAATTATTGGGTTTATTAAGGGGTAAATTGTGTGTATATATTCACACACACATAAAGGCGTGCTCTATTCCTAAAAAATATTTTTAATCAACATTTTCTATGTAATAATATGCAGTATTATAAAAATGAGATAAGTTTACTAGTAAGTGATATTACAGACGGGGGCAGATTGAATTGGGGTTGTCTGTCACGCTGGAGGGCGACGTGGGTGGAGCCCTTCAGAAGTGTGGCTTGGGTCGCGATTTTAATCTTATTGAATATTATATTTCAAAAAAGGAGGATGATTTTCAAACATAAATTATCGAGTATATATTGAGATTTTTTAGCCTCGCTTCTGAAAATGATATAAGGATTTAAATAAGGAGTTTGAAATTTTATCCTAATGGCGTTTATGACAATAGGGGACTCCTATGAGTTTAATTTTATTTTATTCCTTTATTCTGTTTAATATAGTGTAAATTTGTGTGTATATATCACACATAAAGTCGTGCTCTATAAATGAAAATATTGTACTCAATATTTTCAATGTAATAATATGCAGTATTATAGGACTGAAAGAAGAAACTATAAAGTGATATTACAGACGGTGACAGATTGAATCAGGGTTGTCTGTCACGCTGGAGGGCGACGTGGGTGGAGCCCTTCAGAGGTGTGTTCAGGGTCCCGATTTAAATCTGATTGAATATTATATTCAAAAATTAACAGGTTAAAATTCAAACCTAAATTATTGTATATTAAATTGAGCTTTTTAAGCATCACTTCTGAAAATGATATAAGTAGTTCGCAAAGATATCTAAATAGCCTTTAAGACCATAAGGATTTTTTCTTCTTTGAATTTATATTTTTATTGACTTATTCTGTTATTTAAGGTTCAAAATTGTGTGTATTCATAATATATAATCGCGTGCTCTATTCCTGAAAAATATTATTATTCAACATTTTCTATGTAATAATATGCAGTATTATAGGCCCGAAATGAATGTGTTAGAAAGTGAAAATACAGACGGTGGAAGATTGAATTGGGGTTGTCTGTCACGCTGGAGGGGGACGTGGGTGGAGCCCTTCAGAGGTGTGGTCAGGGTCGCGATTTTTTTCTGATTGAATATTTTATTCGAATATTGATAGGATGAAATTTGAACCCAAAGTATTGTCTTTCAAATTGATCTTTTTAAGCAGTACTTCTTAAAAAAGTATAAGTATTTGAATAAGGACTTTGCAATTATATCTCAATGGCGTTTATGACCATTGAGGACTTCGATGGGTATATAATTTTTTATCCATTTATTCTGTTTATTAAGGTGTAAAATTATGTGTATTTATCACACATAAACCGTGCTCTATAAATGAAAAGTATTGTACTTCAACATTTTCTATGTAATAATATGCAGTATTATAGGACCGATATATGTTTACTAGAAAGTGATAATACAGACGGGGGCACATTGAATTGGGGTTGTCTGTCACGCTGGAGGGCGACGTGGATGGAGCCCTTCAGAGGTGTGGTCTGGGTCGCGATTTTAATCTAATTGAATATTATATTAAAAAAAAGAACACGATAAAATTCAAACCTAAAATATTGTATATTATATTGAGCATTTTTGGCATCGCTTCTAAAAATGATACAATAATTTGAATAAGGAGTTTGCAATTATATCTTAATGGCGTTTATGGCCATAGGGGTCTCCTATGGGTTAAATTTTATTTTATCCATTCATTCTGTTTATTACAGTGTAAAATTGTGTGTATTTATCACACATAAGGCCTGCTCTATAAATGAAAAATATTGTACTTCAAAATTTTCTATGTAATAATATGCCGTATTATAGGAACGAAATAAGTTTACTAGAAAGTTATTTTACAGACGGGGGCAGATTGAATTGGGGTTGTCTGTCACGCTGGAGGGCGACGTGGATGGAGCCCTTCAGAGGTGTGGTTAGGTTCGCGATTTTAAACTGATTGAATATTATATTAAAAGATTAACAGGAAGAAATTCAAACCTAAATTTTTGTATATCAAATTTATCCTTTCAAGCATCGCTTCTGAAAATGATATAAGTATTCAAATATGGAGTTCGCAATGATATTGCCATGTCCTTTCAGACCATAGTTGACTTTGCTGGGTTTAATTTTATTTTGATTTTATCATTCTCGTTATCAAGGTTTAAAATTATGTGTATTCATCACACATGAAGCCGTGCTCTATTTATGGAAATATTGTAGATCAATATTTTCTAAATAATAATATGCATCATTAAAGGACCGAAATAAATTTCCTTGGAAGTGAAAATATAAACTGGGGCTGATTGAATTGGGGAAATTCACGCTGTGGATAGACATATGTGGAGCCTTTCAAAGGTGTGGTCTGGGTCGCGATTTTAAACTAATTGAATATTAAATTAAGGGATTAACAGGATGAAATTTAAACCCAAAAATATTGCATATCAAATTTGGTTTTAAAGCATCACTTCTGAAAAAATGATATGTGGATTTGAATGGGGCAATTTGCAACTATGTTATCGCAATGACGTTTAAGACCATAGTGGTCTTTGTTGGGTTTAATTTTATTTAATTTAAATTTTCTGTTTGATGAGGTGTAAAATTGTTTTATTTATCACTCATAAAGGCGTTCTCTATTTATAAATATAAGTATTGTAAATTTGCAAAATATTGTAAATCAACATTATCTATGTAACGATATGCAGTATTTTGGATGACATAAATTTCCAAGAAAGTGATAATACTGCAGGGTCAGATTGAATTATGGTTGTTTGTCACGCTGAAGGGGAGACGTGAGCGGAGCTCTTTAGAGATGTGGTCTCATATTTTACAAAGAACAACCTGATAATATTTTATAATCAATATATTGATAAGTACAATATGGATTATGAATTATAAAACAAGGTAATAAGTACTTTTGTCGAAAGATGGTAACAACGCTGTTACCAAAACGTCACACACTATTTATTTATTTGGTTTGGTGTTATTACCTCATTTTATAATTAATATATTGTAAATTAAATTAAACTTTTTTAGCATTATCAATTAAAATTAAATAGCGATATTTAAAAGGAATGTTTGTAATGATTGAATCAGAATAAAGTTTAGGACGTTAATGGTCTTTTCTGGGTCGAATTTTATTCTTATAAATTATTCTGTTTAATAAATTCAGAGTTTTTTTTTTTTTTTTTGGAAATCACTCATAAAATGTGTTTACTGTTCATAGAAAATTTTGTAATTCAACATTTTATATGTAATGATATATACTTCCTTTGACCAAATGAATAATGTGGTGTGCAGAATGGACAAAACATGATCGAACAAACAGAAATAAAAGAAAAACCTGGGTTTTAGAGCTCTTAACCCTGGTGTATCAAAGCAAATAAATTACATCAGTACACGGCGATGAAAAAATGAGGTAAGTTTACTGCTATAATCCTACATATACATTTGTATTTCTAACCCATTTCTAGAGTATAATTCCCTATTTAAATATAAAAAAGTATATTTACTTGGTCTATCAAAATGATTTTAACAAGTTACTGTGCTATCCAGAGGGAAGAGTTAATCTTTGCATTCTAAATAAATATGAAGTGAGACAAGAATTTATAAGAAGCAGAAAACTACTATAAGAGTCTCGAATAGTAATCTGTTAATAAATCAAAATATAAATGTTAATTTATATATGATTCAACTTATTTACAAACAATATCTTACCTTTCCTTTGAATACGATATCATATTTTATATTATTTTAGATTTATTCATCTATATATTTATTTGTCTAATCATAATGAATTTTAGAAGATTTAATAGAGGTACAGGAAGACGAATCTTAGAAAACAGAGCGATAATATTAAGTGAACTTTGCTTCCTAAAGCGTCCAATGCCTAACACTAATGGATTTCTTGTGGTTCTATTTGTTGCACACCATACATTTTTATACTTTATTAAAAAATTACCAAATTTTAAGAATGGGTTATTAATATTGCAATTTTGTTGAAACCTTCCATATTGCCAGAGTATAATTTTCTCTATTAGACATTGTTGTTTAATCCATTTTGCGTTGGACTTAGAGCTTTTATATAATCAAACTTGTTATGATTTTAGCCGACTCCCATACACCATTATTCATTTAATGAATATATAGAGTTAATTAATTTTAAAGATATGTGAATCCTCAATTGTTATCTGACTTGATATCATCGAAGTATCTCTCTCGAATGACGAATAGAGACATTTGTGTTTCTTCTTTTAAAAAAAATAGTTTATATCTTTTTTTTTTATATGGTTTGATTATTGTCGACAGCTGTAACAGGAGTGAAAAATTCATTGAAAATTTCTTATTGCTGAATTCTAAATTGATGTTACTCAACATATTCTTGGATTCACATACTGTTGTCTTTCTAGCAACATGAATTATTTGAAAGCATGTTAAATATAATTTTCAAGAATAAACAATATACATTTTCACTGAAAGAATGACCCGGCTTTACCCGAGTATTCCACTGAGTGCAATTTCCTTCATACTGAAAGTACATTAATAATAAAAAGTAGAAGTGCCATTGAATAGCAATACAGAAGTAACACATAAACCATAGGCCAATAGTGTGTGATATGGAAAATTTGTTTTATATTAGTGTTTAGGTATTTAATTTAATTATTTTTTGCAATCCAATCAGTTGTTTCAAAATTACGATGGGAGGCGACGAGGATGGATTATTCAGAATTGTGGCCTGATTCGGTCTTTTTATTGAATTATTCTGATTTATGAGTTCTGATATTGTGTGTATTTATCACTCATAAATTCCTGCTCTATTTATGGAATATGTTGTTATTAAACATTTTCTATGTAATAATATACAGTATTAAGGACCGAAATAAGTTCCTTAAAACGTGATAATTATGTCGGTGAAAGATTGAATTGAGGTTGTCTGTCACGCTGGAAGGCGGGTTGGGTGGAGCTTTTAAGAAGTGTGTTCTGGGTCACAATTTTGATCCAATTAATATTATTTCAAAATTTTAACAGGATGAATTTTAAACTCAAAGTATTGCATAGTAAATTCAGCTTTTTAAGCATTATTTCTGTAAATGATATGAGGATTTGAATGAGGAGTTTGCAACTATATAGAAATAGCGTTTAAGATCATAGGGCTCCTTTCTGGGTTGAATTTTATTCAAATATTCTGTTTATCAAGATGTTAATTGTATATATTTATCACACATAAAGCCGTGATCTGCTTATGAAAAATATCAAAATTCAACATTTTCAATATAATAATATGTAGTATTATAGGACCGAAATAAGTTTCATATAAAGTGATAATACAGACGAAGACAGATTGTTTCGGTTTTGTATGTCACGCTTGAGGGGGACGTGGGTGGAGCCCTTCAGAGGTGTAGTCTGGGTCGCGATTTTAATCTAATTGAATATTATATTCAAAGATTAACAGGATGAAATTCAAACCCCTAGTATTGTCATTTTCAATTGAGCTTTTCAAGCTAACTTCTAAAAAAGGTATAAATATTTGAATATAAGGTTTGCAATTATATCTCAATGGCGTTTAAGACCATAGGTGACTTCAATGGGTTGAATTTTATTTTATTAAATATTCTGTTTATCAAGGAGTAAAATTGTGGGTATTCATCACACATAAAGGCGTGCTCTATTCCTGAAAAATATTGTATTTCAACATTTTCTATGTAATAATATGCAGTATTATGGGACCGAAATGAGTTTACTAGAAAGTGATAATACAGACGGGGACAAATTGAATTGGGGTAGACTGTCACGCTGGATGGCGACGTGGGTGGAGCCCTTAGACATGTGGTCTGTACGCGATTTTATTTAATTGAATATTATATACAAATATCACACAAGAAGATGAAATTTAAACCCCAGTATTGTCGTTTAAATTGAGCTTTTCAAGCTAACTTCTGTAGAAGGTATAAGTATTTGAATATGCAGTTTAATATTATATCTCAATGCCGTTTAAGACCATAGGGGACTTCAATGGGTTGAAATTTATTTTATTCATCTATTTTGTTTATTAAGGGGTAAAATTATGTGTATTCATCACAAATAACAGCTTGCTCTATTCCTGAAAAATTTTGTTATTCAACATTTTCTATATAATAATATGCAGTTTTATAGGACCGAAATAAGTTTACTAAGAGGTGATATTACAGACGGGGTCAGATTGAATTGGGGTTGTCTTTCACGCTGGAGGGTGACGTGGGTAGAGCCCTTCATAGGTGTAGAAAGGGTCGCGATTTTAAACTGATTGAATATTATATTCAAAGATTAACAGGAAGAAATTCAAATCTAAATTTTTGTATATCAAATTGAGCTTTTTAAGCATCGCTTCTAAAAATGATACAATAATTTGAATAAGGAGTTTGCAATTATATCTTAATGGCGTTTATGGCCATAGGGGACTCCTATGGGTTAAATTTTATTTCATCCATTCATTCTGTTTATTACAGTGTAAAATTGTGTGTATTTATCACACATAAGGCGTGCTCTATAAATGAAAAATATTGTACTTCAAAATTTTCTATGTAATAATATGCTGTATTATAGGAACGAAATAAGTTTACTAGAAAGTTTTTTAACAGACGGGGACAGATTGAATTGGGGTTGTCTGTCCCGCTGGAGGGCGACGTGGATGGAGCCCTTCAGAGGTGTGGTTAGGTTCGCGATTTTAAACTGATTGAATATTATATTAAAAGATTAACAGGAAGAAATTCAAACCTAAATTTTTGTATATCAAATTTAGCCTTTCAAGCATCGCTTCTGAAAATGATATAAGTATTCAAATATGGAATTTGCAATGGTATTGCGATGTCCTTTAAGACCATAATGGACTTTGCTGGGTTTAATTTGATTTTGATTTAATCATAAGGATTTAAATAAGGAGTTTGAAATTATATCCTAATGGCGTTTAGGACAATAGGGGACTCCTATTAGTTTAATTTTATTTTATTCCTTTATTCTGTTTAATATAGTGTAAATTTGTGTGTATTTATCACACATAAATCGTACTCTATAAATGAAAATATTGTACTCAATATTTTCAATCTAATAATATGCAGTATTATAAGACTGAAATAAAAAACTATTAAGTGATATTACAGACGGGGACAGATTGAATCGGGGTTGTCTGTCTCGCTGGAGGGCGACGTGGGTGGAGCACTTCAGAGGTGTGGTTAGGGTCGCGATTTTAAACTGATTGAATATTATATTCAAATATTAACAGGATGAAATTCAAACATAAATGATTGTATATTAAATTGAGCTTTTTAAGCATTATTTATGGAAATGATATAAGTAGTTTGCAAATATATATAAATAGCCTTTAAGACCATAAGGAATTTTGCATGGTTGAATTCTATTTTATTCAATTATTCTGTTTATTAAGGGGTAAAATTGTGTGTATTCATCACACATACATGCTTGCTCTATTTTCCTGAAAAATATTGTTTTTCAACATTTTCTATGTAATAATATGCAGTATTATAGAACCGAAATATGTTTACTAGAAAGTGATAATACAGGCGTGGGCAGATTGAATTGGGGTTGTCTGTCACGCTGGAGGGCGACATGGTTGGAGCCCTTCAGAGGTGTGATAAGGGTCGCGATTTTAATCTGAATGAATATTATATTCAAAGATTAACAGGATGAAATTCAAACCCCTAGTATTGTCTTTTAAATTGAGCTTTTTAAGCATCACTTCTGAAAATTAAATAAATAGTTTGCAAATATATATAAATAACCTTTACCACCATAAGGATTTTTGCTTGGTTGAAATTTATTTTATTGAATTATTCTGTTTTTTAAGGTATAAAATTGTGTGTATTCATCACACATAAAAGCCTTCACTATTCCTGAAAAATATTGTTTTTCAACATTTTCTATGTAATAATATGCAGTATTATAGGAACGAAATATGTTTACTAGAAAGTGATAATACAGACGTGGGCAGATTGAATTGGGGTTATCTGTCACGCTGGAGGGCGACATGGTTGGAGCCCTTCAGAGGTGTGATAAGGGTCGCGATTTTAATCTGAATGAATATTATATTCAAAGATTAACAGGAAGAAATTCAAACCAATATTTTTGTATATCAAATTGAGCTTTTTAAGCATTACTTCTAAAAATGATATGTGGATTTGAATGGAGCAATTTGCAACTATGATATCGCAATGACGTTCAAGACCATAGTGGTCTTTGTTGGGTTTAATTTTATTTAATTTAAATTTTCTGTTTGATGAGGTGTAAAATTGTGTTTTATTTATCACTCGTAAAGGCATTCTCTACTTATATATATATAAATATTGTAAATTTGCGAAATATTGTAAATAAACATTATCTATGTAACGATATGCAGTATTTTGGATGACATAAATTTCCAAGAAAGTGATAATACTGCAGGGTCAGATTGAATTATGGTTGATTGTCATGCTGAAGGGGAGACGTGGGCGGAGCTCTTTAGAGATGTGGTCTCATATTTTACAAAGAACAAACTGATAATATTTTATAATCAATATATTGATAAGTACAATATGGATTATGAATTATAAAACAAGGTAATAAGTACTTTTGTCGGAAGAGGGTAACAACGCTGTTACCAAAACGTCACACACTATTTATTTATTTGGTTTGGTGTTATTACCTCATTTTATGATCAATATATTGTAAATTAAATTAAACTTTTTTAGCATTATCAATTAAAATTAAATAGCGATATTTAAAAGGAATGTTTGTAATGATTGAATCAGAATAAAGTTTAGGACGTTAATGGTCTTTTCTGGGTCGAATTTTATTCTTATAAATTATTCTGTTCAATAAATTCATAGTTTTTCTTTTGTTAATCACTCATAAAATCTGTTTACTGTTCATAGAAAATTTTGTAATTCAACATTTCCTATGTAATGATATATACTACCTTTGACCAAATGAATAATGTGGTGTCCAGAATGACAAAACATGATCGAACAAACAGAAATAAAGACAAAACCTGGGTTCTTGGAGATCTTGACCCTGGTGTATCAAAGCAAATAAATTACATCAGTACACGGCGATGAAAAAATGAGGTAAGTTTACTGCTATAATCCTATATATACATTTGTATTTCTAACCCATTTCTAGAGTATAATTCCCTATTTAAATATAAAAAAGTATATTTACTTGGTCTTACAAAATGATTTTAACAATTACTGTGCTATCCAGAGGGAAGAGTTAATCTTTGCATACTAAATAAATTTGAAGTGAGACAAGAATTTATAAGAAGCTGAAAACTACTATAAGAGTCTCGAATAGTAATCTGTTAATATATCAAAATATAAATGTTAATTTATGTATGATTCAACTTATTTACAAACAATATCTTACCTTTCCTTTGAATACGATATCATATTTTATATTATTTTAGGTTTATTCATCTATATATTTATTTGTCTAATCATAATGAATTTTAGAAGATTTAATAGAGGTACAGGAAGACGAATCTTAGAAAACAGAGCGATAATATTAAGTGAACATATTTCGGTCGTATAATAATGCATATTATTACATAGAAATGTTGAATAACAATATATTTCAGGAATAGAGCAAGCTGTTATGTGTGATGAATACACATAATTTTACCCCTTAATAAACAGAATAATTGAATAAAATGAAATGTAACCTATTGAAGTCCCCTATGGTCTTAAACGGCATTGAGATATAATTTCAAACTCCATATTCAAATACTTATACCTTCTACAGAAGTTAGCTTGAAAAGCTCAATTTAAAAGACAATAATAGGGCTTTGAATTTCATCCTGTTATTCTTTGAATATAATATTCAATTATATTAAAATCGCGACCCTGACCACAACTCTGAGGGCTCCACCCACGTCGCCCTCCAGCGTGACAGACAACACTAATTAAAACTGTCACCATCTGTATTAGCACCTTCTGAATACATACACTTTTACACCTTAATAAACAGAATAATTGAATAAAATAAAATTCAACCAAGTAAAGATCCTTATGGTCTTAAAGGCTATTTAGATATCTTTGCAAACTACTTTTATCATTTTTAGAAGTAATGCTTAAAAAGCTCAATTTGATATACAAAAATATTGGTTTGAATTTCTTCCTGTTAATCTTTGAATATAATATTCATTCAGATTAAAATCGCGACCCTTATCACACCTCTGAAGGGCTCCAACCATGTCGCCCTCCAGCGTGACAGATAACCCCAATTCAATCTGCCCACGTCTGTATTATCACTTTCTAGTAAACATATTTCGTTCCTATAATACTGCATATTATTACATAGAAAATGTTGAAAAACAATATTTTTCAGGAATAGTGAAGGCTTTTATGTGTGATGAATACACACAATTTTATACCTTAAAAAACAGAATAATTCAATAAAATAAAATTCAACCAAGCAAAAATCCTTATGGTGGTAAAGGTTATTTATATATATTTGCAAACTATTTATTTAATTTTCAGAAGTGATGCTTAAAAAGCTCAATTTAAAAGACAATACTAGGGGTTTGAATTTCATCCTGTTAATCTTTGAATATAATATTCATTCAGATTAAAATCGCGACCCTTATCACACCTCTGAAGGGCTCCAACCATGTCGCCCTCCAGCGTGACAGACAACCCCAATTCAATCTGCCCACGCCTGTATTATCACTTTCTAGTAAACATATTTCGGTTCTATAATACTGCATATTATTACATAGAAAATGTTGAAAAACAATATTTTTCAGGAAAATAGAGCAAGCATGTATGTGTGATGAATACACACAATTTTACCCCTTAATAAACAGAATAATTGAATAAAATAGAATTCAACCATGCAAAATTCCTTATGGTCTTAAAGGCTATTTATATATATTTGCAAACTACTTATATCATTTCCATAAATAATGCTTAAAAAGCTCAATTTAATATACAATCATTTATGTTTGAATTTCATCCTGTTAATATTTGAATATAATATTCAATCAGTTTAAAATCGCGACCCTAACCACACCTCTGAAGTGCTCCACCCACGTCGCCCTCCAGCGAGACAGACAACCCCGATTCAATCTGTCCCCGTCTGTAATATCACTTAATAGTTTTTTATTTCAGTCTTATAATACTGCATATTATTAGATTGAAAATATTGAGTACAATATTTTCATTTATAGAGTACGATTTATGTGTGATAAATACACACAAATTTACACTATATTAAACAGAATAAAGGAATAAAATAAAATTAAACTAATAGGAGTCCCCTATTGTCCTAAACGCCATTAGGATATAATTTCAAACTCCTTATTTAAATCCTTATGATTAAATCAAAATCAAATTATTGTCTTTTAAATTGAGCTTTTCAAGCTAACTTCTGTAGAAGGTATAAGTATTTGAATATGGAGTTTGAAATTATATCTCAATGCCGTTTAAGACCATAGGGGACTTCAATAGGTTACATTTTATTTTATTCAATTATTCTGTTTATTAAGGGGTAAAATTATGTGTATTCATCACACATAACAGCTTGCTCTATTCCTGAAATATATTGTTATTCAACATTTCTATGTAATAATATGCATTATTATACGACCGAAATATGTTTACTAGAAAGTGATTATACAGACGGGGGCAGATTGAATTGGGGTTGTCTATCACGCAGGAGGGCGACGTGGGTGGAGCCCTGGGTCGCGATTTTAATCTGAATGAATATTATATTTAAAGATTAACAGGAAGAAATTCAAACCAATATTTATGTATATCAAATTGAGCTTTTTAAGCATCACTTCTAAAAATGATAAAATTAGTTTGAAAAGATATCTAAATCACCTTTAAGACCATAAGGATCTTTACTTGGTTGAATTTTATTTTATTCAATTATTCTGTTTATTAAGGTGTAAAAGTGTATGTATTCATCACACATAATGGCGTGCTCAATTCCTGAAAAATTTTGTTATTCAACATTTTCTATGTAATAATAAGCAGTATTATATGACGGAAATAAATGTCTTAGAAGGTGATAATACAGATGGTGACAGATTGAATTAGTGTTGTCTGTCACGCTGGAGGGCGACGTGGGTGGAGCCCTTCAGAGTTGTGGTCAGGGTCGCGATTTTAATCTAATTGAATATTATATTCAAAGAAAAACAGGATGAAATTCAAACCCCTAGTATAGTCTTTTAAATTGAGCTTTTCAAGCTAACTTCTGTAGAAGGTATAAGTATTTGAATATGGAGTTTGAAATTATATCTCTATGCCGTTTAAGAGTATAGGGGACTTTAATGGGTTAAATTTTATTTTATTCGATTATTCTGTTTATTAAGGGTTAAAATATGTGTATTCATCACACATAACAGCTTGCTCTTTACCTGAAAAATATTGTTATTCAACATTTCTATGTAAAAATATGCAGTATTATAGGAACGAAATATGTTTACTAGAAAGTGATAATAAAGACGGGGGCAGATTGAATTGGGGTTGTCTGTCACGCTGAAGGGCGACGTGGATGGAGCCCTTCAGAGATGTGGTCTGGGTCGCGATTTTAATCTAATTGAATATTATATTAAAAAAGAACAGGACAAAATTCAAACCTAAATTATTGTATATTATATTGAGCTTTTTAAGCATCGCTTCTAAAAATGATACAATAATTTGAATAAGGAGTTTGCAATTATATCTTGATGGCGTTATGGCCATAGAACACTCCTATGGGTTAAATTTTATTTTATCCATTCATTCTGTTTATTACAGTGTAAAATTGTGTGTATTTATCACACATAAGGCGTGCTCATAAATGAAAAATATTGTACTTCAACATTTTCTATGTAATAATATCCCATATTATAGGAACGAAAAATTGGTTTACTAGAAAGTTATATTACAGAGGAAGGCAGATTGAATTGGGGTTGTCTGTCACGCTGGAGGGCGAAGTGGGTGGAGCCCTCCAGAGGTGTGGTCTGGGTTGCGATTTTAATCTAATCGAATATTATATTCAAAGAATTACAGGATGAAATTCAAATCCAAAGTATGGTTTTTCAAATTGAGCTTTTTCAATGTCACTTCTGAAAATGATATAAGGATTTGAATACGGAGTTTGCAATTATATCGAAAGAGGATTTAAGACAATAGGATTCCTTGCTGGGTTAAATTTTATTTATTCAATTTTTCCTTTTTTTTTTCAGGTGTAAAACGGTTTAAATTTATTACACATAAAGGCGTGCTCTATTTCTGAAAAATATTGTAATTCAACATTCTCTATTTAATAATATGCAGTATTATAGGACCGAAATAGGTTTCCTAGAAAGTGAAAATACAGACGGTGGCAGATTGAATTGGGGTTCTCTGTCACGTTGGAGAACGAAGTGGGTGGAGTTCTTCAGAAGTGTGGTCCGGGTCGCGATTTAAATCTAATTGAATATTATATTCTTTGAATAAAAAATTTAGCTTTTCAAGCATCGCTTCTGAAAATGATATAAGTATCCAAATATGGAGTTTGCAATGGTATTGCGATAGCCTTTATGACCATAGTGGACTTTGCTGGGTTTAATTTTATTTTGATTTAATCATTCTCGTTATCAAGGTTTGAAATTATGTGTATTAATCACACATGAAGGCGTGCTCTTTTATGGAAGTATTGTGGATCAATATTTTCTAAGTAATATTATGCATTATTGAAGGACCGAAATAAATTTCCTTGGAAGTGAAAATATAAACTGGGGCTGATTGAATTGGGGAAATTCACACTGTGGATTTAAATATGTGGAGCCTTCCAAAGGTGTGGTCTGGGTCGCGATTTTAATCTAATTGAATATTATATTAAGAGATTAACAGGATGAAATTTAAACCCAAAATATTGCATATCAAATTAGGTTTTTAAAGCATCACTTCTGAAAAAATGATATGTGGATTTGAATGGAGCAATTTGCAACTATGATATCGCAATGACGTTCAAGACCATAGTGGTCTTTGTTGGGTTTAATTTTATTTAATTTAAATTTTCTGTTTGATGAGGTGTAAAATTGTGTTTTATTTATCACTCGTAAAGGCATTCTCTACTTATATATATATAAATATTGTAAATTTGCGAAATATTGTAAATAAACATTATCTATGTAACGATATGCAGTATTTTGGATGACATAAATTTCCAAGAAAGTGATAATACTGCAGGGTCAGATTGAATTATGGTTGATTGTCATGCTGAAGGGGAGACGTGGGCGGAGCTCTTTAGAGATGTGGTCTCATATTTTACAAAGAACAAACTGATAATATTTTATAATCAATATATTGATAAGTACAATATGGATTATGAATTATAAAACAAGGTAATAAGTACTTTTGTCGGAAGAGGGTAACAACGCTGTTACCAAAACGTCACACACTATTTATTTATTTGGTTTGGTGTTATTACCTCATTTTATGATCAATATATTGTAAATTAAATTAAACTTTTTTAGCATTATCAATTAAAATTAAATAGCGATATTTAAAAGGAATGTTTGTAATGATTGAATCAGAATAAAGTTTAGGACGTTAATGGTCTTTTCTGGGTCGAATTTTATTCTTATAAATTATTCTGTTCAATAAATTCATAGTTTTTCTTTTGTTAATCACTCATAAAATCTGTTTACTGTTCATAGAAAATTTTGTAATTCAACATTTCCTATGTAATGATATATACTACCTTTGACCAAATGAATAATGTGGTGTCCAGAATGACAAAACATGATCGAACAAACAGAAATAAAGACAAAACCTGGGTTCTTGGAGATCTTGACCCTGGTGTATCAAAGCAAATAAATTACATCAGTACACGGCGATGAAAAAATGAGGTAAGTTTACTGCTATAATCCTATATATACATTTGTATTTCTAACCCATTTCTAGAGTATAATTCCCTATTTAAATATAAAAAAGTATATTTACTTGGTCTTACAAAATGATTTTAACAATTACTGTGCTATCCAGAGGGAAGAGTTAATCTTTGCATACTAAATAAATTTGAAGTGAGACAAGAATTTATAAGAAGCTGAAAACTACTATAAGAGTCTCGAATAGTAATCTGTTAATATATCAAAATATAAATGTTAATTTATGTATGATTCAACTTATTTACAAACAATATCTTACCTTTCCTTTGAATACGATATCATATTTTATATTATTTTAGGTTTATTCATCTATATATTTATTTGTCTAATCATAATGAATTTTAGAAGATTTAATAGAGGTACAGGAAGACGAATCTTAGAAAACAGAGCGATAATATTAAGTGAACATATTTCGGTCGTATAATAATGCATATTATTACATAGAAATGTTGAATAACAATATATTTCAGGAATAGAGCAAGCTGTTATGTGTGATGAATACACATAATTTTACCCCTTAATAAACAGAATAATTGAATAAAATAAAATGTAACCTATTGAAGTCCCCTATGGTCTTAAACGGCATTGAGATATAATTTCAAACTCCATATTCAAATACTTATACCTTCTACAGAAGTTAGCTTGAAAAGCTCAATTTAAAAGACAATAATAGGGCTTTGAATTTCATCCTGTTATTTTTTGAATATAATATTCAATTATATTAAAATCGCGACCCTGACCACAACTCTGAGGGCTCCACCCACGTCGCCCTCCAGCGTGACAGACAACACTAATTAAAACTGTCACCATCTGTATTAGCACCTTCTGAATACATACACTTTTACACCTTAATAAACAGAATAATTGAATAAAATAAAATTCAACCAAGTAAAGATCCTTATGGTCTTAAAGGCTATTTAGATATCTTTGCAAACTACTTTTATCATTTTTAGAAGTAATGCTTAAAAAGCTCAATTTGATATACAAAAATATTGGTTTGAATTTCTTCCTGTTAATCTTTGAATATAATATTCATTCAGATTAAAATCGCGACCCTTATCACACCTCTGAAGGGCTCCAACCATGTCGCCCTCCAGCGTGACAGATAACCCCAATTCAATCTGCCCACGTCTGTATTATCACTTTCTAGTAAACATATTTCGTTCCTATAATACTGCATATTATTACATAGAAAATGTTGAAAAACAATATTTTTCAGGAATAGTGAAGGCTTTTATGTGTGATGAATACACACAATTTTATACCTTAAAAAACAGAATAATTCAATAAAATAAAATTCAACCAAGCAAAAATCCTTATGGTGGTAAAGGTTATTTATATATATTTGCAAACTATTTATTTAATTTTCAGAAGTGATGCTTAAAAAGCTCAATTTAAAAGACAATACTAGGGGTTTGAATTTCATCCTGTTAATCTTTGAATATAATATTCATTCAGATTAAAATCGCGACCCTTATCACACCTCTGAAGGGCTCCAACCATGTCGCCCTCCAGCGTGACAGACAACCCCAATTCAATCTGCCCACGCCTGTATTATCACTTTCTAGTAAACATATTTCGGTTCTATAATACTGCATATTATTACATAGAAAATGTTGAAAAACAATATTTTTCAGGAAAATAGAGCAAGCATGTATGTGTGATGAATACACACAATTTTACCCCTTAATAAACAGAATAATTGAATAAAATAGAATTCAACCATGCAAAATTCCTTATGGTCTTAAAGGCTATTTATATATATTTGCAAACTACTTATATCATTTCCATAAATAATGCTTAAAAAGCTCAATTTAATATACAATCATTTATGTTTGAATTTCATCCTGTTAATATTTGAATATAATATTCAATCAGTTTAAAATCGCGACCCTAACCACACCTCTGAAGTGCTCCACCCACGTCGCCCTCCAGCGAGACAGACAACCCCGATTCAATCTGTCCCCGTCTGTAATATCACTTAATAGTTTTTTATTTCAGTCTTATAATACTGCATATTATTAGATTGAAAATATTGAGTACAATATTTTCATTTATAGAGTACGATTTATGTGTGATAAATACACACAAATTTACACTATATTAAACAGAATAAAGGAATAAAATAAAATTAAACTAATAGGAGTCCCCTATTGTCCTAAACGCCATTAGGATATAATTTCAAACTCCTTATTTAAATCCTTATGATTAAATCAAAATCAAATTATTGTCTTTTAAATTGAGCTTTTCAAGCTAACTTCTGTAGAAGGTATAAGTATTTGAATATGGAGTTTGAAATTATATCTCAATGCCGTTTAAGACCATAGGGGACTTCAATAGGTTACATTTTATTTTATTCAATTATTCTGTTTATTAAGGGGTAAAATTATGTGTATTCATCACACATAACAGCTTGCTCTATTCCTGAAATATATTGTTATTCAACATTTCTATGTAATAATATGCATTATTATACGACCGAAATATGTTTACTAGAAAGTGATTATACAGACGGGGGCAGATTGAATTGGGGTTGTCTATATTATAATAAATTGTGGCTAGTGTAGGTAAACGAGCTGGTTTATATAACCCATTGCCATTTCATAAAAGTAAATGGTTGCAGACTAAAATATATTTGGAATTTTACAGAAAATAGAAAGATAATAGACCAGTTTCGAAGGCATTTAATGGATAACCTTTTCCCAAATATCCGTTTAATTATTGCACTAGAAAATGACACGTTCAACTATTTGGAGCGTTTTAGATCAGGGCGTGTTTGGAGATTTTTGATTTAGAGGCTAGAGAGATTCTAAGTGAAAATAATCCTGTATGTGGGACTTATTGAAGAGTGATTTGAAAACATAGGAGAAGGTCCTATAGCATATGACCCAATATTTCGGACCTTCGCAATATCTAGAGAGTAGTCAAGAGTCCTTGATCAATGATTTCATTCTCCTTAGCGTCAATGCAATTTTACGAAATCCATTCCTGAGTCTTCATTGTATTGTGGGTTTACCAAGTACAGTTTCATATCACCTGATACAATGTAGATGGTAAATATAATGTTTGACTTCACTCACAGAGCACTTGCTACAGTCTCTAGATCCTCGGTTCTTTAAAATGGTCTTTATATTTGTCCCACATCAGTGCCATATAATCCAGTTCAATTGTTTTTCTCTGTGTAGTGTGTGTGGTCTATTGCAGTGGTCTAAATTATACTTTATTTATGAAGTTCTTTGTGTCTGGCCATGAATAGAGTTCTGACCTGTAGCACTTACTCAAGTCAAGTCTGTTCATAGTCTTTTATTTTTTGACACATTGCAATGGTAATGACTGACTCTCAAAAGCATTTTAGTTTACCGGTCTTCAACCTATTGTGATTTACCATGTACTTATTCAATATAAAAGGCATATATTATAAAACAATGACGCGGTATTTATATACAGCAAATGAAACATTAAGATGTGAGTGTGTGTTTCTTTAACACATTAATCAAATGCTTCATTTGCTGTATATAGATAGCGCGTTATTGCTTCAAATTGATTTATGCCCGTTTTTTGTCAAACCTAGGGAATATAATGGATGAACAAAAACAAAATAACCTCATAATCATATACATTTTGTTAGGTAAGGAAACCTTTCTTCCAAGGACAACCTTTCAGGATTGTTATTTGGACCTCATCGAGCCACATATACTACCGATCATTCCAAAAAAAAAGATTTTATTGAACGAGAACTGCACGACTATTCCATGACAGGTCATCGAATTTTGCTAAAACTTACTGTTGAGTAAGAAAAAAGGAATTTAGGTAAAGGCTCTATTAGAGTGCTAGAAATATATGCGATCCTCTGTCAGAAAAGTCAATGGAGGAAGAGCAGGCCTCAACTGTCGCCTGGATACCTGTTGCCTTTACCTCCCCAAACCGACTATTCCAATAATTCCAAGGTGGTAGATCAAATTTTACCCACACTTCCCATTAATACTTGAAAATATATAGATAATAATGTACACCTACTATTCACTCAAATACGCAATTACAGGGAGCTTGGCACCTGGAGAACCCCAAGAAATTGCGAAATTCCTTTTTGAAAAAATTATATTTTTTCTAGGGAGTCACTAGAGAAAATTTGACGAATCGGGGCCTCAATTTTGAATCTAAGCTCGTCAAGCAATTGACCATCTGTTGAAGAATTATTAGGAGGACCACTACGGCGTGTCATTCCCATTGACTATCAGAATGGTTGAGCAGAACAATGACTGATATGTTGTCCATATGTCTGAATCTCAAAAAGAATGATTGGGAGAAATATTTTATTCAATCACTTTCGCTTACAATACCGCAAAACAGGAATAAACTGGCTTTATAACGTTCCTTTAGGTCCATGTTAGCCAAGCTCCTCGGATAGTTGGCGTTCTGCTCTTCAGAAACTTAGGTTATAAATATCTCTCTAGGCAGGCTGAAACTCTTCTTGACATCCTACTTCTCTAACCAGAAATAACAGATAGCGGCTATTCTACCCAAGATTTATAAACAAATATCATATAATAGGTAAGACAAATTGCACGGTTTGACTTCCTCAAGTTTCAAGAAACCGATACCATTAACTTCGAGTCCAGACACAGAGAAACAAAATGCCGTCTTTGAAACATGATATGAATATATATACCAGTACGACGTGTAGGGTTGTGCGATAATACTAACGAAGTGGTACCTCGACCCCTACCAAGTTACCAAGAACTTAGCTGATGCGAACTATGAAATAGAGCTGTTAGGGGAACCAGGAAAGAATCCGGAGAGTCAAGGACCTCGCTGACGTTTAAAGGAATATTATCATACCATGACCCATCTGGACAAGAGTCCAAGACGTAGAGGTCATTGAAACATTGGCATAGGAATGACCATTCTAGTTGTGAGGTTATATAAGTAGGGGGAATGTTAACATTTGAAGTTTGTGTGTATTCATCTCTGAATATTTAAATTTATTTATATAAACCTGCTACTCTATTAGGAAGAATTGCATGATGAAGCAAAATATGTATAGTCGGCCCTTTGCTTTATTTTAATAAATCAATGTTATTATCTCTTTTTAGGACCTTTATTTTGAGATTTTAAAAAATATTTTATCTTAAAAAAGGCCATATTTTGTCCAAATTACTATCTACAATTAAATAAGATTTAATCGAAAGACTTTCTACATAAAAAAAAAAGAGAATATTTTTCTATGGAAACCATTGAATTTATATAAATTTTAAAAACTCTTTTCTCTGACTAAGGTACTGATTATCCCGCTTGAGATAATATTTACGATTTGCTTTTGAAGAATATAATTATTTTGATTGACATTTTAATGATTTAAAAATTTATTTTGATGATTTTTAAACTGTATAATGTAAACTGAAGCTGTCAAGAATACTACATTACATATCTCTATCAATTCCATTTGATATTTGATTAAATTTCTTCTAAAAGATCAACTTTGCAATCTTGTGGTACAAAATCTGATGTATTTCAAAAATTCATAATGTGTTGATGTGACGATGTATGGATCTCCTGAAATTTTAATGCTTTATGCTTTCACGCAACCTTAAAATTGTGCTATGCCCTTTGATAAATACGCCTCTTTGGACAAAGAGCAGAATATCCGAATCTAAGATGGATTAGCTTCATTCAGAGTATTACATTCGCCACTATTTGGAATTCTTTGAACCTATTTCTTTATTATAAAACATTGCAATTTGAAAAATAAATTTCTTGAACGATTTATTCATATATATGACACTCTCCTAATCATATTTTTTTCTTCCAAATCTTATTGAATGCTACTCGGCAATACGCTTGTAATGAATCCCTGATTGATAGATGTGCTAGTGATAGCTGAATTTGTTTCTGATTAAACAAGTTCAATATTTTTTATCGAAATTTATAACTTTATATCAAGATTCTGAAATATTCCGATGGATGATTTAAATAAAATACAAATATATAATCTATAGCTCTAATTGATCTACCTCAACCTATTTAAGACTCAAGAATTTTGTAAGTTTAGTGATCACATTGATCCTATGACCCTAAAATCTATTGATTGATTATTCTAGATAACATTTAATTAATTTTTATATATGACATCGAAATTGGCAATTTTACATTCAATGATAATTCAATTTTCCATCAAACACGCCATCTTAAAATATATTTTCTATCTAGGCGGAGCTATTCACCTCAGTCATAAACCGAGCCACATTTAGTAGCGCGTGCGAATCGCCATTTTTTTATATGCTATTAATATATACAGAAACTTTAAGAACCCTTTTTTATGTTAAAGTTTAATAATAAAGATGCATTTTGATTGAAATAATCGAACCTTGGTCCCTTAATAAGATTACTTTAGACATGGCAAAAAAGAAAGGATTCAAACCTCTATATCAAGCGTAATTCTGTGTGATATATGAAATTTAGACAAATTTTCCACGTTTATATACTTTATTTTTTAATATTAGTAAAAGGGCCCATAGCATATATAAAGGATCCCTATATATTTGCTTACATTTTAGCAATATTTGCTGATGTGACTGGTCTGTAATGCAGAGATTGACATCCACTAGAAAGGACAAGTCTCCCAGCAAGTAGTCAATAGAGTGAATTACCAAAAGCTTCTGAAATATTTAATGTCTTATTTCAAGCTCTGAGAGAATTAGTCCGGGAATCATCATAATATGGCGTTATGGAATCTTCTCTTGTTTAATATATTCTCTTAAGGACAAACCTCTCTCTCTCTTATTTGTAGAAAAGGACGAGACAGATAAACTGTTATTAATCAATGTTTTATAATTCTTTTTTCTATCAATATTAAAAATATAATATATCATCATTACGTCCCTCGAATATACAAAGAAAATAGAATGCATCAATAAAGGCATTTTTAAGATGACTCGTAAACACTACATTCGAATATTATACTGTATAACAACACTAAGAGGATAATAAAAATAAATAAAACCCCTTCCGTTGGTTTCTTTTAATAAAAGTTAGAAATGAGATAATATAAATAAATGAAGAATCCCAAGGTACATTCTAATCTCATATGAAGTTGTCAGTTCGCCTTTTCCAATGTCGGTATGGTGAAGACTTTCATAGAGACACCAAGCTGACGCTGATATGTAAATATTTACTACTGAATAGAATCAACACATTTAAGCGTCATTAAAATAATAAAATATATATTTATAAATAGAATTATATTAAATGTGATATATTCACATCTAATTCAATATACTTCCAGAACGACCAGAAGTCTGATAATTTGTAGACCCACTCAATAGAGCTGATAATTAAAGTTGACAAAATTCCAGCCTTCTGAGTGATCAATATGGGATATTTTTCTATAAATTTTGTTATCAATTTTTATATACTTTCTGACTACCTAGAAGTATGGTATTCAATAGGCTAACTCAAAACAACTAACACTTGAAAGTGTACAGAATATCTGACTCTAGGTGACCGCGAGTATCGGAAATAGACGAGAGAAGAGAATTTCCTTTCAAGCGAACAGAAATCCATAAAATATGGCAGAGTAGTCGGGACTGGAATGATTTCCTATATTTCCTTCAAATTTTTGTTATCAAGTTTTAATTTAATTTCAGCCCATATAGAATTATGAAATTCTGAATACTCGCTCGATTCTTCTAACAATGCCGGTCTACAAAATTTAAGACTTATGGGTTGTTCGGATTGGACCATTTCTATATTACTTCTCAAATAGTGTAATAAATTTTTAATATAATTCCAGACAACGTAGAAGCCTAAAACCTTATACATTCACATAGTTAAAATAACAACGCAAGAGTGTACATAATATTTGACTACTAGAATGCTCAGATGGTCTGAGATTTACTATTGAATATTATTTGTACATATCAAAAGAGGAAAATTATCGCTTTTAGCGTAATGAGAGGCTGGCCTTACATAAAAGTCTTTAGCATGAAGAAGAGCTACGAATAATTGGGAAGATAACTATATTTTGTCTCAGAAATATATAATAATTCATAATAACTAAGATGAAAAAATAACTAAGAATTAAAAAAATAATATATATGATGATGACTTATTACCTTCGCCTGTGTTCAGTACTAAATATCTTGCCTGGTGTCGTCGTTTTCTATACATTACTATTTCTCTTAATGGTCCTCTCTTATTGCCTCTGGTTTATTCTTGTGGTGTTTCTATATATCTGAGAGTTTAGCTTTAATTCTATTATATTGACTCATTATCTCGGTGCAGTACTTTAATCACAGTTCCAGCATTTTAGCCCTTTAGAATTCAAGTGGTCCCTTCTTATTGGATTATCCAGATCAAGCATTATCATTTTTGGATCGATCTCGAGCCATTGGTCAATTATCGTTCGTATGTGTAATTATCAACTTTAATATGGATCCTGTTCCACTTTCCATTCCATATTGGTTTTTATATTCAGCCTTATGAACTTTATTTGAATTTTGTTGAACTTGTCACATTCCAATTTTCAAGGTCTTCTGGACCTGGGCCTATTGCAGACGTCTAAAATCTAGTTCATTGTTAATTTTCAGAGTACTTGTTCAATTGTACTAGTTTTAAGACTAGTTTTACATCACTTGACCTATTGTTTGTGATTGATCCAATGTATTACTGAGCGAACTATTGCATAATATCTGACTCCAACCTAATAATAATTGTTATGAATAAAGATATAACGCGTTGCAAAATAATAGAAACAATTAAACGATATTTTTCGTGTCAGGAATTTGAAAGTCTATCTACTTTAACTTATTTGAAAGTATTGGAATGACCTTAGTAATCAGTAGTGAACAGGGGTTTAGATATTTTGATAAAACAAACGATTCTAATATTGGGTTGGGCTGTTCTGATAATATTTACGGTATTTTAGAAGCATCCTTGTAAAGATATTTGAAGAAATTATTGTATATCAGCTTTGAGAACCTTTTTCTCTTTTTTTTTACATTCCCTTTGTATATATTCTAAGTTTAGTATCATAGATCTTGACTGAAATCTATAGTTAAATAGTTATTAAATGACGATTAGAAATGAAAATAATGGTCGATGACCTTGTTAAACTGCAACCCGGCGTAACAATATATACATAAATAGGTTAGATAATAAAAGGCATATATTGGATTTAATAAAATATTTATTTTGCCAATATTTCGGCTGGCTGAACGCCAACCTTTATCGAGGCATTACAATTTTGTATACACAAACTCAGCGCCGCATAGTGTTATAATATCACAGTTGAAATCAATTAAAATACAGAGTAGGTGGGAGAAATTTGTGCATGAAATTTTTATAAACCAAAATCTCCACTTTTAAATAACACCCCTGTTCAATCAAAAAAGCTTTTCTGCTCCCTCCCCTACAGCTACGGCTCTGAACGCATCGCCAGAGTCCTAAAGAGATACAACATCACAACCACCTATCAATCATCTTTAAATTTAAAAAAGGCCCTACGCCATCCAGACACTAAGCAAATTAACAAAATGGAAAACAAAATCAACGTAATTTACAACATATCTTGTAACAATTGCCAAGCTAATTATATAGGGGAAACCAGCAAACCACTCAAAGATCGTATAAATCAACACAAATCAGGACTAAGGAATTACAACCCACTATCTCTCCTTGTTGATCATGCACTAAAAAACAACCACACTCCGGATTTCGAAAATAGAGCTATTTTATACCAGAACATTAAAGAAAAACACTGCTGATTGTTCTTAGAAAGCTGGGCCTCTGTAGAAGACAAAGAAAGCATAAATAGGAAAATTGATTTACCAGACATCTACACACCATTTAGATCTTCTTAATTTTTTTGTCTAATTATTTTAATTTCAATTAGTTAATTTTTATTTTTTAATTGACTTATTGTGTACTATTTTAAAGGGAGAGGTGCCGTTTTTTTAAATTTCACAACTTTGCTTTATTATTTTTTTTTTGCTTTATTTTACTTTATATTTTGTTGTAATACCCGCGATTTCTTAAATTATATTTTCACACATTAGTAATTACCTGTAATTAATACATACCACTTGTTTAATTATTTTTACATTTATCGCTTCAAAACGCAAAAGTTTTGATACATTAAATATATAACATTTTACATACAATAATTTAAACTTTTTAGTTTCCATTTTTTAATTTATTTTCTCATTTATTCATCCTAAATTGTTTTAACTTCCATTTTAATGCATTTTTATAAAATATTTTTTACTTATTTATAAATCGATCTCCTAAATTTTGAAATGAATTTTTTAAATACCCACATTTTAAAAAATTTTTATAAGGTTCTTACAGTTTATTGTTTAAATCATTTTAAATTTATTTTCAAATGTTTTAATAGATACATACATTTTTACATTTATCTCTTTATGAGTAATTAATGAATTATTTTTATGTACTTATTACAATTTTTTAAATATAAGATAGAACTTTTTTCCTTTTATATTTTAAGATTTTTTACATTTTTGATTGCATTTTTTATAATAATTTTTTCATGCACAAATTTCTCCCACCTACTCTGTATTTTAATTGATTTCAACTGTGATATTATAACACTATGCGGCGCTGAGTTTGTGTATACAAAAATGTAATGCCTCGATAAAGGTTGGCGTTCAGCCAGCCGAAATATTGGCAAAATAAACATTTTATTAAATCCAATATATGCCTTTTATTATCTAATGAATTAAGTATGGATTGCTCTATTTTCAAAACATAAATAGGTATATATAAAGTTCCCAATTTTCTCTCAAGGCGCAGCTTGTCTCCCATCATCGAAGTTTTTTTTTCATCCAATTATGCTGATATTTTATTTACAGATAAAGATGTTAATTGCCTTAGCTTAAAAACACCTATATTACTTTTTATGATTGTAAATGGATACATTTTTTGATCTTTCCTAGTGCATTATAATATGAAAGCCTATTTTATTTTCAAAATATATATTCATTTAGTTCTCTTTAGATTTTTTATATCTTTATTTCTATAAATACTCAACACAAATTTGCATTGTCATCGGGATTTAGAAAGTATGCATATTTTCGGGCTACTCTCCATTTGATTAAAACATGCTGCCACATTCTTAGGAACTCTATTTACCACGCTTTAAGCGATGATTTTAACGATTAAAGTGGTGTCCAGAATGACGAATCTCGGTCGACCAAACGGAAATAAAGACAAAACCTGGGTTCTTGGAGCTCTGAACGCCAATGAATAAAAACATATAAAATTCCTCAGTACATGGCGATATAAAAAGAAGTAAGTTAACCGCTATCATCATATATATACATGTGTATTTCTAACTCATTTCTAGAGTATAAAACGATGATTTTATTATTTTTAAAAGTGTTTATGATATCTTTATTTCTAAGTATCTTTACATGGTTTTAACAATTCACTGCGCTATTCAGGTAAAATATTGAATCTTGACAGAATGAATAAATATAAGTAGAAACTAGGATTTATAAAGAGCAGAACACTTCTAAGCAGAGCATCAGAGAATAATCTGTTCATAAAGCAGAATATAAGGGTAGGTTGATAGATATCATCTCACAAAGTGAATTCCCATGGTGTCTCTTGAATATGCTATCATATTTTAGAATATCTCTTCATATATATATTTACCTATCTAATCAGAATGAATTTGAGAGTAGTTATCTGATGTTCAGTGAGAGGAATCTTAGAAAACAGAGCGACTATATTAAGATAACTTTGCTTCCTCGAGCTTCTAACGCCTAACACTATGTAATTCTAGTGGTTGTCAGGTTAAAAGTATCTTTATAACATTTTGAAAGTGTGCAGCCTCTCAATAGACATTGAAGATAGTTCTTGTTGAATTTATTCAGGATTGTTCTTAGGCTACGAAACTTCATCTTCATATCCACAGAAAAATCCAAGACTTGCAACAACGGCAAGTGTGACAAATGATTTCTTACTCTGAAGCCTATTGTTCCACCCCATGATGTTTTTATACTTTAATTAAAAAATTTCAGCCAATTTTTCAAAAATGAGTAATTAATATTGCTATTGTTTCGAAACGTTCCATATTGATAAAGTATAATATTCTGTATTAGACGTTGTTGTTTAATCCATCTTGTGTAGGACTTAGATATTTTATAGAATCTACTCATTTATGTTCTGATCCCACTCCGGTACACTATAAGTAAGTTACTGAATATATAGAGTTAAATATTTATAAAGTAATGTAATTTCTTAATATTTTTTGCCGACTTGATACCGCTCGAAGTATCTTCCCAAAGACGATCAGAGACATTTCTGTTGCTTCTTTTGAATTACAATAGTTTATATCTCTATTTAATTTGAAGAAAAGTAACCATTGTCGACATTAATCACAGGATTGAGAAATTCTTTGAACATTTTCTTATTATAAATTGATTTCTAAATTGATATTACTCAACGGACTCTTGGATTCACATACTGTCGTCTTTCCATCAATTAAAATTATTGAGAAGCCTATATAATATTTTTTATCTAAAATATGCCTTTTTAATTTATATATATATATAATAGATAACTTTGCCCTCAAATATAAACCTACTTTTCTAAACTGTTCCACTTTCTATGCAATTAATTCAATACGCAAAATAGTTTTCTTCATAGAAAATTTGTTTGAATTTGTTTGTTTAGTTATACCCTCTTTCTGATAATAGTTTCATATTTGAAAACATACATTTAATATTTCATTCATTAATATGAAAACCGTTTAATTTCTCAAAACACTTTTCCATAGTTTCAAAAGAAGCCCTAACAAATCATCCAACCTTAAATGAAACTCGAATGACTCTTGATAACAACGAAAATATTTTGAAACTTACATCACCACAAGAAGTAAAACAAGAAATAACAAAACTTTCTGCAA
The DNA here is from genome assembly GCA_030710605.1 of Cordylochernes scorpioides. Lineage (NCBI taxonomy): Eukaryota > Metazoa > Arthropoda > Arachnida > Pseudoscorpiones > Chernetidae > Cordylochernes > Cordylochernes scorpioides. The sequence continues at coordinate 13,413,309 of CP092877.1, forward strand.
ACAAGGCGCCTGGTCACGATGAAATAACTACCAAATTAATCAAAAACCTACCTATAAAATGGGTTGTATTTTTAACTAGCATTTTCAATGCATCTATTAATCTTTGCTACTTTCCAAAGATATGGAAGCATGCTATAGTTATTCCCATACCAAAAAAGCAACTATCTAAATCCCTGGATGATTTTAGGCCAATTAGTCTCTTGCCGATATTTGGAAAAATATTTGAGCGGATAATCCTTAAAAGACTCCAGACCTATATAGATACAAGAAATGTTCTAATTCCACAGCAATTTGGGTTTAGAGAAAATCTTTCAAAAACTCACCAATTGATTACCGTTATTGATTTTATACAAACTCGCAAATCCCTTAACGAAGCTGTTGGAGTAGTGCTTTTAGACTTAAAAAGGCTTTCGATATGGTTTGGCACAGAGGCCTCATCATTAAATTAACTTCTTATAATTTTCCTCAGAAATTCATCAGGTTCCTGAAGAATTATCTTCAAGATAGAACGTTCTCCGTAAAAGTTGGAACATATATATCAAGTCCTCGGCAAATAGAATCTGGTGTTCCTCAAGGCTCAATATTGAGTCCTATACTTTTCAATTTATACATCAATGATATTCCACATATCCCACAATGCCAACTAGCTCTTTTCGCTGATGATACTGCCCTGTTATCCAGCTCGCGTTCCCCAGATATTTTAATTTCCCGCCTTCAAAACTATCTTGAAATCATTTGCAATTGGTGTGATAAATGGAAACTCAATCTGAATCCAAAGAAATCTCAAGCAATTATCTTTCCTCCACGAAATAGCTTCAAGTTCACACCCAGGACAAATCTTATAATTTACTCATCTCCCATAAATTGGACCCAGCAGGTCAAATATTTGGGAGTCACTTTCGATTCTAAACTAAATTCACCAGCCACGTGAAGGATATAATAAGAAAATCTAAAATAGCCAAAGCCTCATTATTCAATATGTTCAGTTCAAAAAGTGGTTTATCTGTTAACCAAAAATTTACTTTATACAGAAGCTGTATTCTCCCTATAGTAACATACGCATTGCATGTATGGTTTAAATACATAACCTTGACTGATAGGAAAAGAATAGATGCATTCATGAGAATTTGTTTAAGAAGTACTGTAAATGCCCCATTTAATCTATCAAATGCAATTTTAAAGCAGGACTTAAACCAGCCTAATATAGAAGAAATATACATATCCTCGACCCAGAAATTATATCTAAAGCTTTCTACTTCCCAAAATCCAGTTATACAAGAATTGTTCCAATTTGATGAAGACCTCAATCCAAGACATAAAAGACCTGGACTTCACTCTACCTGAACTGTGACCTTCCAGTCAGTTCTGAAGGCCATTTTTTAGAAATTCTTGATTCCTAAAATCCACGACAAAGTGACTCGTGAGCTTTATGCTCGAATGGTACACTGTAAATTTGAGAGGAAATAAATAAATAAAAAACTGTTAAATCTATATATATCTAAGAAATAAAACCACTAAGCACGAAATTTTATTTTACGAATAATACAAAAATCTACTGTTCTTACTGCGATGAAAAAGAGTGGGAGGGGTTGTCTCATAATGTAGAATTGAGTCTTAAGTATGATATTTCCCAAATATGGAAATATGATTTTAGGACACAGTAGAAATACATATAAATAATATAAAAACATCTGCACAGCATTGTAATAGATTATGTAATAGATTTTGTTGTGATTGTATTAATACTGCTCCAAGACCAATAGGGCTTGCATCTGTGATTAATTCAGTTGGCGAGTTCAAGTTGTAATATGCCAAGCATGACTCTTTTGTTTGTGACTCTTTAAGATCCTGAAATGCTTTATTTGTTTTCAAATCCCAATTCCACCCAACATTTTTTCTAGTCGAATTATTTAGAGGTTCTGCCAATTTAGAAAAAATTGGTATGAATTTTCTTAAAAACTCACAAGTTCCTAAGAATGACCTTAACATCTCAATATTTTTTGGTATTGGATTTGGTATTTTTACTATTAATTTATACCTTTAAATCCAATGTTTACGCTTCATGCTTTCTATGATGATGATATATCTATTTTTTAAACACACAGAATACTACAGCTGAAGTATAATTTTCTGTATTAGACGTTGTTGTTTTATCCATCTTGAGTAGGACATAGCGATTTTATGGAACCTAATTTGTTATGTTTGATTCCACTCCTGTACACTATTAGTATGTTACTGAATATTTAAAGGTAAATATTTATAAAGTGATGCAATTTCACAATTTTTTTCCAACTTGATTCCGCTCGAAATATCTTCCCAAAGACGATCAGAGACATTTCTGTTGCTTCATTTGAATTACAATAGTTTATCTTTCTATTTAATTTGAAGAAAAGTAACCATTGTCGACATTAATCACAGGATTGGGAAATTCTTTGAACATTTTCTTATTATAAATTGATTTATAAATTGATATTACTCAACGGACTCTTGGATTCACATACTGTCGTCTTTCCATCAATTAAAATTATTGAGAAGCCTATATAATATTTTTTACCTAATGTATGCCTTTTTAATAAAAAGAAATATATATATATATAGATGGCGTCTAGTTTTAACGTCTATTTTGAAGGGAGAGGCGACCTCTGTCTCTTTATATATATATTTATAATATATAGCTTTGACCTCAAATATAAACCTACTTTTCTAAACTGTTCAACTTTCTATGCAATTAATTCAATACCCAAAATATTTTGGTATGGTATTTTACCAAATATGGAAATATGACTTTTAGGACACAGTAGAATTAAATATAAATAATATAAAAACATCTGGTCAACACTGTAATATATTCTCATTTTGCTTCCACAAAAGAGCATCTCTGGGTTGGTCACAATTTTAACATGTAGACAGTAAAGTAAGTTAAGCTAGTAGCATGCTCCTATAAAATACTTGTTATTTTGGTTTTAGGGGCTTTCCCAGGAGCCGTACATTTCGCTGGCGTCTACAAAATGCGCTTCCCTTTGAGAGGCTCTGACCAACAAGCCTGGCAGTCCATGGAATGAATCAAACTGTAATTACATTCAAAGTAGATAGTATATTTTGAGTGGACATCACCATGATAATTAGTGATCTTTCTAACCATTTATCTTCTGAAAAGTATTACCCATTCAGAAATATTAATTTATATCAGTCGTAAGAAGGAAGTGTGCTAGTAATTCACAATAAGTGAACTTTTTTATAGAAGTAAAATATTCTGAAATGGTAGTGACAAATGCATTGTTATTACTAATTCCACAATCTGTCTCAACAATCATGTGATAAAATTGTACTATATATTATACTATATAATCTAAATATTTTTGGAAGTAATTTGTCTTTCAGAAATTCTCCATATTAATATGCATTTATTCTAGTTGTATAATAGAGAAATAGAATTTTACTTTTCTTCAAAATACCATTTTGTTATTGCCTAGCGTGAAAGTGTGTTACTAAATCAAAATTCAGTTATCACATTTCGAATCAAAGATCTCAATATTACTGTTGATTCGTCTATTCTCTCTACTGTACATATAAATAGAAAATACGAAAAGGTTTTCTAAATTGAGTTCCAAAATGAAAATTAGATAGAAAACAGTAATAAATAACACAAATAAAGTTGAAAATATAAATAGAGAATTCCATTCGAAAGTGAAAACAACACTATGATGAGAATGAATTGGGCTTAAGAAGGTAAACGTTGGTTTGTAAACCCTATTGCCATTTTATAAAAATAAATGGTTCTGACCAAATTTTTTTTTTGAATTTCACAGAAAAAATACTCTTATATGAGGTTTAGAGATAGTTAATGGATTATTTCTATTCAAGTCCGTTTAATATGTTGCGCTTGAAATCCCTGTTTAAAGATTGTTATATCAGAGCTTGATTAGGGTATTTTAGTTAAGAAAATTTGAGAAGTGTAAGCTTGAGAGATTCTAAGTGTAAATAATCCTATAAATAGTTCCTCTGTGGGACTTATTTAGAGTGATTCGAAAACAGAGGTGAATGTATCATAGCACATGACCCAGGATTTCGCACCTTCGCTCATTACAATATCTAAAGTGTAGTCAATATTCCTTGATCAATGATTTCATTCTCCTTGGCCCCATTGCAGTTTCACGAAATTCATTCCTAAAGAGCATGACTTATTTCTGAGGTCTTGGTGTATTGTAGGTTTACCAAGTACAGTTTCATATCACCTGATACAATGTAAATGGTACATGTAATGTTTGAAGTCCACTCACAGAGCACACTTGCTACAGTCTCGAGGTCCTGGGCTCTTTGAAATGGTTATTATATTAATCACTCATCATATGGTTTAATGACTAATATTTGTGTTGTTTGTGGACCATTGTAGTGGTTTAAATTATATTGTATTCCTAAAGCTTCTGTTATGGTCTTCGTATTTTTAGACTTATATTACAATGGTCTTGTCTAAAATTCAAAAGCACTTATAGTTTACCGGTTTTCAACTTATCGATTTAAAGATAGTGCCGACCTGTAGAAAACTTACTCAATTTGACAGACCTGTATTATTTGCCGTGTTTCCGAGGTCAGAGTAATGAGAACTTGGAACAGTCTCGTGGTCCTTAACTGCCCATTCGGAACAAATTTGAGATCAATCATCCCACTACAGTGAATTATTATTTGGTGTTTAGTTCTGCGATTTATTTTGCGGTGAATGTCTGACAATATTTGATCACATCTCGCATACTTCTACTCATCGAAGTGTGAGCGATTATTAATTATTTTCACATTTGATTTAGTGAAGCGATTCTTGTATTATAAAGTTGTATATTTATTCTTCAACATTTTGTTAATTAAATGTGCCTTCGCGCTATTTTTATGCGAAGATTAACATATATATTAAAATATCGAAGTGGATCATATTTCATTTCAATTATTCAGATTTGCAGACTTTGACCTATTGTAGTAGATCTAAGTCTGTGCTATATGATAGAATATGATATATATATTCGCGTACCATGACACAGTGATACTTTGTTTAGTCCAGCACTATATGATTTTTTATTATCACTATTCACGGCCAGTTTTATGCATCCATATTTCGAAGTAATTTAAAGTAAATCATTTAAACGTTTGTAAAATATTGAATAAAATGGCTCATTCGTTTATAGAGAATCCATTTTGTTCTTAGTTCTGTTTCGTTTTCTTTCGTAGTTAATTCGCAGTTATATGACACTTGGTAGAATATATAATACTCTGGCTCATTGCCATAATCATAAAAAATATATCAGCATTTTTTCCATGTATGTCTATTAACATAGATTCTGAAATGCAAGATTACTTGGAAGAGTGTTGAGATCCTTATTACATGCTTCTAATAGGTCTTAATCAAGGTTTCAAGATACAACGCTACCAATATTTGATTCGTGAATACTCTGATAGATCACATAATTATATATGGAAGTATATTTTAAAACCAAAGCCACGAACGAATAACTTTATGACTTCGAGATGCTCTACCTATAACGTAGTGTATTAAGAGCTTTGTGGGAGGTTAACGGAAAACTGATGGAAAAGCATATTAGACGAGAGTTTGATAGAAAATTAATAAAATAACTACTCAGAACATCCAGAAAATAAATCAAAATTCTAAGAATGATGAGAATTGTAATATTTAGAGGAAAAAAGGTAAAGGTAGACTCAAAAGAAGATGGAATGGCCCTGTAAAAGAAAAGGAGATGAGGAGAGTGTATCATTGAAGTCTCGAGAACTTTCGCATTGATTAAAAAAACGAATAAACCACTAATATTGGTAAGAATTAGGGTTTTCAAGATTTAGTTTCATTTAATAGGCTAAACCATTGATGTAATATAAGTTCTGGTTATTTAATACCACGCTTGGATTCAGCTAAGGTTATATTAGACGAGGTTTCAACAGTTTGTGGGTCAACTTGAAAGACGTTCTGGATAGGACAACATGAGCCATGTTGGCATAAGCTGATTCAATTCCTAATAGGCTTTATTTAAATGGGAGAGAGAATTAAAAAGTGGATAAAACATAGCTTACAGACTAAGGTTTATCAGAGACTAGTAATATATATATATTTTAGGTATTTAATAATAATAAATGGATACTATAGACATTATAATTTATTTGGACCAATGTGAATGTATCTTTCTTTTAGGGGCATAATTAACCCAATATAATGTATAATTTATTTGAAATTTGAAAAAATTCTATTTTATATAGGATTTTTGTTTTAAAAGAAAGAGAGAGAGTTATTTAAAAAAAATTACATTTTAAATGTATCTTCTATTCCAACTTATCTCTCATCCATATCCTCTTTTGGAATTCGGAATAGCTTAATTGACTAGTGAATATATTACTCAAGATATTGTAACATTTAATTTAAATATCCCTGAATTATTTATTTATTTTATATGATATCAATGTGTGCATCTTCAAGCATTGTATGATTTAGCAAAACATCTAAAGTCGCCCCATTGCTTTAGAAAATTATTCAGATTATATATTTCAGATATTTTTATTTTGAGATTCTCAAATAAGTCATTTTATCTTTATCGTATAGGAAAGAATATTTGTTCAATTGATTACCTTACAATCAGGGGAAGAGTCTGTAAGCATCCCATTCGAACTACAACATACTACAACAGCGCTCTTAAAAAACCGAAGACTACATGGTTTACCGGCTATTGAAATGAACGAAGACATGTTCTTGAAAACCAAAATAGAGAAGGACAGCAGACAAGGATATCATTCCCCTGCCTCCAGAAATCAATAAATCCTCCCAATTTCGTCGGCAAGTCCTCTAATTGCTCCCAAGGGTTTGATCGATTAGCCAAATACAATGGCTTGGATTACTGTGCCTTGCCTTTCAAACGTTGTTTTATATTTAGATGGAACTGTGCTGCATGTTGGTTCGAGAAAACATAGAAGGACATTTAACATAATTGGGCGAAATTTAATATTTGAGATTTGAGTGATAGTAAATATTTTGTTCGGAAGAATGAAGTCAAAATCGTGCCCAAGAATTTGATGAGTCATCTGATTCCTAATCCAGGATAAAATCAATCTCTTTCGTCAGATGAATCCTGACAAGTGGCGCACTTCATGAAAGGAGTTCAAAAATATATACCAAGCACTTTTCTATATAGAAATTGACATAGATGATAAGTTTGGGGGACAATAGAGGAGAAATGGAGCGTTGAGTAAAGAGGAATAAATAACAACAATTCGAAAAACTGGAGCACATCGCTCTGTTCTCAAGGGACAGCAATCTAGAAATTGAATCCCTTTTTCCGAGAATTGTGAGAGAATAACTAAAGAACCCGCTGTTTCTGAATAAAAGCCAAGGAGGCATTAGCTCCGATTATAAAAACCCTAAGTTCAAAGAGCAAGACCTTACGAGCAAGAATTTAAACCTCGTATAAATAGACATATAGAGGTGAGTTCCTTACTGCCGATAACATCCCGATCTGTCTTCATTGCAATAGACCTGGACATGTGGGACTGTATTGCAGGGGCATCGTCACCATTATCAGTCAAATAGTCTAGCCCAATAAAACAATCGTTACCCACGTTAAATACATACAGAGCCTTGATCTCTAAGAAGAACGAAACTTTCATTCTCTTTCTCCTCAAGCCCGTCTTCCTATTCAGTTTTAGGAAAGTTCAAATGAAAAACACAAACCTCATTCACCCATAAATTACTCCAGCCACTCTCCTAGACCTAAGATTTGGTAAAACTATGTCGCACGATCTTCACTGGAATTTATTTCCAGAGTTTGCCAGAGACGAAACCCCTCCATCGACCAAAGCCGAATTAAATTACAATCATCTTGTCGTAATAATAAACGGCCGTAATGTGTGTGAACCTTAGAGTTGACACAGGAGCAACATAATCAGTAATATTCGATGCAATACGTTGAAAACTAAACATTGTAATGTTTGTAAGACCCAGTGTGACGTTAAAAGTCTGGTTATAAGGAACTGATATGTTTATCCCATTTGAATGTGTTCCCCATTAACCTAGAAATTAATAACATTCTACAAATATAAGAAATTCTGGTTCACACAGTTAAGTTGCAGGCACGAGGTTATTTTAGGATGGGATTACATAGAAGCATCAGAAGCAATTATTTTCTGTAGCCTATTAAAATTTTATTTGTCATAGACGGCTCTAAATATAAGGCATCAAATCTTAAATAATGTCTTTTTGTCGAGAATATTATCACGTGATTTCGCCAATGTCAAGCAAAATGAATATAGAATATAGTCTGAAATCGCAGGAATTAAAAGTATTCTAGCCGAGGGTTCTAAGAAACAACTTCTGGGATTAAATATTCCAGGATTTAGCATTACAATACCACATGGCAAAGCACGAAATACAGCAGGAATTCTTCGAAAATGCGTGTTGTCTATCTTCCTAAAATTGATGAACATAGAATTTGCACAATCGATGATTCCTAACATCTCATGGTAACTCATACCTGTGACAGTCAGTTCGTAAATTATATCTAGTCTTGTATTGCCTTAGTACATTCCCCCGAGTTAAAAAGATAAAATAATGAAACGTGTAAATTATTAAACAGGAATCTCTAACCCAGTCATCGCCAAAAACAAATCCCAAAGCTTAAAAAAAAAAAACATCGGATTTTTACAGGCCAAATGTGCACCGATCAGCCTCATGCCCTTACAGAGTGTCACCAAAATGAGGTCGAAAAAATGTTAAACGCCAAAATATCATTCAGCCATCAGAGCCCTTGGGAATCATCAGTCGTTCTAGTGAGAAATAAAGAAGGTTCCTGGAGATTTGGACTTGATTACAGAGATTTAAACAAAACGACCAAGGAATTTATCTACCTCCTACTTCGCATTGACGTTTCTCTAGACTGAGAGGAGCAAAACTATACCCAACGATGAACCTAAAATATGGCTAGTTGGAAATTGAGATTGAAGTAGAAGGCAGAGAGAAAGGAGAGCGCATTCATCGCGCCAGATGGCTTCTTTGGGCTCAAGGTATTTCCGTTTAGACTTTGTAACGTACCTAGAATATTTGAAAGAATAATCGACGGTATTATGAAGGAACTTTTAAGTTGACAACATGCCTATGTTACTTTAACGGCCTCGTTGTATTTCTTGATACCTTCACAGAGCACATCAACTCTCAGTCCTGGGTTATTTCAAACATGCTGAATTGCGAATCAAATCCAAATATTATATCCTTATGGACATTAATCCGATTACGAAAAAAAAAGAAATAACTGAATTTGATACTGTCGACATTGCACGGTCTCCTAATAAATTTTGCCGGAGGAATCTGCGTTAAAATGGGAAAAAAGAGAACGAGAACGCTCCAACGGAAGTTTACAGTGATTTTAACGGTTATGGAATAGAAGCTATTTTACTATATATTCAAAATAAGAAAAGAAGGTTATCTCTTTCGCAGCTCACACCTTATAAAAGCCAAACAGACATACTCGAAAAATAGAAGAGAATGCATAGTAGTCGTATGGGCGATTGGCAAGTTTAGACCTTATCTATTTGGACACCCCTTTAATGTTATGATTGATCACCATTCATTGTTCTGGTTAACAAACTTGAAAGACCTTGAATGGGCTCTTCATCTACAGAAATAAAATATTCTATTCATATTTAAGACTGGAAAGACGCACAATATGGCGCTGATTGTCTTTCGAAGAATATTTTAAAAAGCAAACATTCTAAGAAACTGAAGCTGAATATTTCCCGTTTTGGCAATCTTTGGAACCATTAAGGATGGACATAAAACGGAAAGAACCTTATATTTTGAAAATTTTGATTAGTTAGGGGAACCTTCCTCCATGGGCAACCGTTTCAAGATTGTTATTTTGACCTAATCGACACAGTAGTTTCATACTGTTTATTTCAAAACAAATTATTTTATTGAAAGAACTGCACGACGCTCCCATGACAGATCACCTGGATATTTTGAAGCTTCCCATTATCGAATGGAAATAAAATATAATATTCAATTTATATATTAATTATAATTATATAATAATATTCACTGACTATTCAAATACGCGATTAAATATAGCTTGGCATCTGGAGAAGCCCAGGAAGTCGCCAATTCCCTTTTTGAAGAAAATTATATTTATTTAGGAAGCCACTAGAGAGAATTCGGCAATTCAGGGCCGCAAATTTGAGTCTAAGCTCATCCAGAAAATCACCATATGTTGAAGAATTATTAAGAGGACCACTACGGCGTGTCATTCCCAAGCCAATTGACTAACAGAATAGTAAGGCAGAACTATGACTGATATATTGTTCATGTGTCTAGACCTCGAGAAGAGTAATTTGAAAATATTGTCTTTAATTACTCTACCTTAAAATACCGCAAAACAGGAATCAACCGGCCATATGACGTTTTTTTAGATCCATGTTACACAAGCTTCTCGGGTAGTTGGCATTCTGCGCTCTAGGAACTTAGGTTATAAATATCTCTCTAGGCAGGCTGAGACTCCTCTTGACGTCTTATTTCCTTATCCAGAAATAATAGACGGCGGCTATTCTACCCAAAATTTATAAACAAACAGCAGATTAGGCGAGACAAATTTCACGGTTTGACTTCCTCAAGTTTCAAGAAGCCGATACCATTAACTTCGTCCAGCTACAGAGAAACAAAATGCCGCCTTTGAAACTTGCTATGGATTTATATACCAGTACGACGTGTAGGGTTGTGCGATAAAACTAACGAAGTGGTACTTCGAACCATGACAAAATACCAAGAAGTTGGCTGATGCTATCTATGAAATAGAGTCGTTAGGGGAACCAAGAAAAAAGCCGGAGAGTCAAGGGCCTCGCAGACGTCTAAGGGATGTAAACATATTATGACCCATCTGGACAGATGGTCTAAGACGTAGACGTCATTTAGGCATTGGCCTAGGAATGACCATTCTAATTGTGAGGTTATATAAGTAGGGGAAATGTTAACATTTGAAGTGTGTGTGTATTCATCTCTGGATATTCAATTTTTTTTATATAAAACTGTTACTTTATTAGGAAGAATTGCACAATAAGGCAAAACATGTATATTTGGCTCTTTGCTTTATTTTAATAAATTAATTTTATTTTCTCTTTTTTAAGACTTTTTTTTTGAGAATATTTTTTAAAATATTTATTCTTATATGAGTCAACTTTTGTCCAAACTACTACCTTAAAATTAAATAAGAGTCAATATAATGATAGTTTCTACATGAAAAATGAAAATAGATTATTTTGCTATGGAAACCATTGAATCTATATAAAATGTTAAAAACTCTTTTCTTTGACTCAGGTACTGATTAGCCCGCGTGAAATAATATTTAAGAGTTGCCTTTGAAAAATATAATTATTTTAATTGAAATTTTCATGATTTAAAACATTCATATTGATCATCTTCAAATTTTCCAATGTAAACTGAAGCTGTTAAGAATACGCCTTTATATACCTCTATCAATACCATTTTAATTTTGATTAAATTTATTCTAAAAAATCAACGTTGCAATCTTGTGATACAAAATCTGATTTATTTCATGAATTCATCATGTGTAGACATGTGGTGCGCTTACAGTAAAAGCAGTCGCTATCTACCCTCCATGACTATCATGGCCTGTACCCCGTGTACTTAGGGATAAGCAAAAGAAATTATGTGTTGATGTGCCGATGTATGGATCTTTCTTGAAATTTAAATACTTTGAGCTTTCATTTAACCTTATAATTGTGCTATGCCCTTTGATCAAATTTTCTCTTTGAACAATAAACAGAATATCCGAATTTAAGATTAATCATCTTCATTCAGAGTATTATATTCGCCAGTCTTTGGAATATTTTGAACTTATTTATTTTTCATTCATCAACATCATTTTAAAAATGACTTTCTATATAACGATATGTCTTATTTAAAACTCCTCTAATCATGTTTTCTTTTCCGCGCGAACATTTTTGATGTATATTCGGAAAGACGTTTGTAAAGAATCTCTAATTGATAGATGTTCTAGTGATAGCTGCATTTTTTTCAAATTTTGTAATCTGAACTGCAATTTTTATAGATTCAAAATCTTTGTTTCTGATATTCACAAGTTCAATCTTTTTAATCAAATTATATAACTTTATATCAAGATTCTGAAATATTCTGATGATAATTTTAAATATACAAATGTATTATTTATTGCATTTATTGAATTACCTCAAATTATTTAAGACTCAAGAATTTAGAAATTTTATAAATCACATTAATCCTAAGACCCTAAAATCTTATTGATCGAATATTCTAGAGGACATTTTATTTCACATTTTATGTGATATCGAAATTGGCAATTTTATATTCAATAATAATTCAATATTACCTTAACTACTCAAATAAATTTCATTTGTCATCAAACAGGACATCTTAAAATACTCTATCTAGTCGGAACTATTCTTCTGTCATAAATCGAGTTACTTTTAGGAGGGCGCGCGAATCGCCATTTTTAAAAATATATCCTACATATATACAGAAACTTGAAGAACCCTTTTTTATGTTCAAATTTAATAATAAATATGTATTTTGATTGAAATAATCGAACCCTGTTCTCTTAATAAGATTCCTTTAGACATGGTAAAAAAGTAATTCAAACGCCTATATCAGGCCTAAATCTGTGTGATATATGGAATTTAGATTCACACTAAAGTTTATTTTTTGAAAATAGAGCAATCCATAGATATATCTTTAATTAAAAAGGCATATATTGGATCAAAAAAGTTTATATACACTAAAGTTTATATACTTATTTTATAATTGGTAAAAGAGCCCAGAGTATATATAAATGATCCCTATATATTTTCTCACATGTTAGCAATGTTTGCTGATGTGGCTGGTCTGTAATGCAGAGATTGACATCCACTAGAAAGGACAAGTCTCCCAGCAAGTAGTCAATAAAGGGAATTACCAACAGCTTCTGAGATATTTAATGTCTTATTTCAAACTCTGAGTAGTAGTCCGGGAATTATCAGAATATGGCGTCTATGATGAACTTCTATTGTATAATCTATTCTTTTAAGAGCAAACCTGTCTCTCTCTCTTATTTGTAGAAAAGGACGAGATAGATGAAATGTTATGAATCAATGTTTAATAAATTCGTTTCTATCAATCCACAAAAAAATAATATATCATCATTCGCCTCTCGAATATACAATGAAAATAGAATGCATCAATGAAGGCATTTTAAAGGTGACTCGTGAACATTGCATTCGAATATTATACTGTATAACAACACTAATAGGAAAATAAAAATAAATAAAACCCCTTCCGTTGGTTTCTTTTAATAAAGGTTAGAAATAAGAAAATTTAATTGGATGAAGAATCCTAATGGATTTTCTAATTTCATATAAAGTTGTCAGTTCACTTAGTCCAATGTCGGAATGGACTTTCATAGAAACACCAAGTTGACGCTGATATGTATAATTTTAAAACTGAAAAGAATCAACACATTTTGGCATCATTCAAAATAATAATAATAATAATAATAGATATGATATATTTACATCTAATTCAATATACTTCCAGAACGATCAGAAGTCTGAAAATTTGTAGACCCACTCAATAGAGCTGATAATTAAAGTTGACAAAATTACAGCCTTCTGATGATCGATATGGAATATATTTTCCATACAATTTGTGATAATATTTTTATATACTTCTGACCACATAGAAGCATGGTATTTAATAGAATAACTTAACACAAATAACATTGATAGTGTACATAATTTCTGACTATTAGATGGCCGCAAGGATCAAAAACAGATAAGAGAAGAGAATTTTCTTTCAAACGAACAGAAATAGGTGCAGCCGTTTTTTTTGGCACATTAAACGGTTTGAGTTCCATAAAATATTGTCCGGGTTGTCGGGACTGGAATAATATTCGATATTTTCTTTATAATTTTGTGTGATCTAGTTTTTAATTTAATTTCAGGCCTATAGAGTTCTGAAATTTTGTTTATTCGCTTGATAATTCTAACAATGCCGCGGTCTGAAAAAATTAAGACTTCTGTGTTGTTCCGATTTGACTACTTTCTATATTACTTTTCAAATTTTGTGATCAATGTTTAATATACCTCTAGACAACGTAGAAGTCTGATATTTTATACACACTCACATATTTATGATAACACTGCAAGTATACATAATATCTGACTACTCGAATGTTCTGATGGTGTGGAATAGACTATATAAGAGAATTTATATATATATATATATATATATCAAACGAAGAAAGATTTTGGCGTAATGAGAGGCTGGCCTTAAATAAAAGTCTTTATTATGAAGAAGAGCTACGAATAATTGGTGGATAAATTTACATTTATGATTCAACAATAAAAATTAAATAGATAAAACTAAATAATTCTTGAAATATTTTTTTGAAAAGCTTTTATAAAAATTCGCACAAAATTCGAGAAGATAAATATTCAGCTTCCACCTTTAAATAATTAGATCTATAAGAGGCAAAATGAAAACGGCGGAGAACGACCATAATAATTTCGGACTTAATGTTATTTGTTAAAAAGAAACTGAGTAGCAAGTGTTCTTTTATGTTTCACTGAATATTTTAACTCTTCTCTCAATTTATGATGATCGCCCCAGGCCGCTTTTATTTTGACTCGAAAATATTTTTAATTGTTCAATAGAAGCTAGAAATATTTATATATATTTTTCTTTTCATTTGAATTTAATAATAAAGGTTTTTTGAAGAAGAGCGATTCTAAAATAATTAATTATTATATTCTAGTTGGTGAAAATTAGTCCAATGTGAATTGTGGTCCCTAGACATTCCCAATTGTCCTAACTCAAGTCTTAGAGTCCACTCTCTCTGAAAATCTTGTCCGGCCTGGCGGTCTTTGCTATATTGTCGTTTGTTTTATCTCGTTGCCTTTTTATTCGTATGACCCACTATCTTAGTTTGTTGTACATTCTTTTTAATCTTAAGTTCAGGCTTGGTCAGTATCGTCATCCTAGCTTATTGTATTACTTTCACTTGTGTTCAGTACTATATCTGCTACCTTGTCTCGTCGTTTTCGATACATTACTATTTCTCTCATGGTCCTCTCTTGAAGCCTTCGGTTTATTCTTGTGGGTTTTCTATATATCTGTGAGTTTAGCGCAAATTCTATTATATTGAATCACTATCTCGGTGGACTACTTTAATCACAAGTCCAGAATTATAGCTCTTGATATATTCAAGTGGTCCCTTTCTATTAGATTATCCAAATCAAGCATTATCATTTTATGGATTAATCTCGAAGCTTTTGGTCAATTTCGTAAGTGTAATTATCGACTTTAATAGGGGTCCTGTGCCACTTTCCATTTCATATTGGTTTTAATATTTAGCCATATGAGCTTTGGTTCAGTTTCGTTGAACTTGTCACATTGCAGCCGTTCAAAGTCTTCTGGACTTGGGCTTAATGCAAACGTCTAAAATCTAGACCATTGTTTATTCTCAGAGTCCTTGTTCAATTGTACTTATTTTTAGACTAGTTTTACATCACTTGACCTATTGTTTGTGATTGATCCAATGTATTATTTGTCTAACTATATTCTATAATATTTCGCGCGCGCGAACTAACTCTATAATAAATCTTATAAATAAAGATATAACACGTTGCAAAATAATAGAACAAATAAAAAACGATATTTTTCGTTTCAGAAATTCGAAAGCCTTTCTTTTATAACTTCAATGGAAGTATTGGAATGTCTTTACTAATCAGTGGTGAACCCTCTCACAGGTGTTTAGCTATTTTGATACTCCCAACGATTATAATATTGTGTTGGGCTGTTCTGCTAATATTTCCGGTATTTTAAAGGTATCCTTGTGAAGATATTGAAATTTATTATTGGATATTAGCTTTGAGAACATTTCCCTTTTGGCACATTCCATTTGTATATATTCTAAGTTTAGTATCATATATCTTGACTAATATTTATAGTTAAATAGTTATTAAATGATGAGTTGAAAAGAAAATTATGGTAGATGACCTTGCTTAACTGTAACCTGTGGTAAAAATATATACATAAATAGGTATATATATAATATTAACATATAATTGATATAAAATAATTTTTTTATCCTAATTTTCTCTAAAGGACCAGCTTGTCTTCCTTTATTGAATTTTTCAAATACAATTTATGCTAATATTTTTTTTTACAGATAACGATATGGATTGTTTCAGCTTTAAACATTTATATACTTTTTACTGATTGTAAATGGCAAAATTATTTGCCCTCTCTAGTGCATTATAATATAAAATCATATTTAAATTTTCGAAATTTATATTCACTTACTTCTCTTTAGAATTTTTATATCTTTTTTTCTATATATACTCAACACACATTCGCACTGTCATCTAATGTAATTTAGCGCAAATTCTATTATATTGACTCCTTATCTCGGTGGACTACTTTAACCACAAGTCCAGAATTATAGCTCTTGATGTATTCAAGTGGTCCCTTTCTATTAGATTATCCAAATCAAGTATTATCATTTATGGATTGATCTCGAAGCCTTGTCTCCCTTTATTGAATTTTTATAGTATGCATATATTCGGGCTGCTCTCTATTTGATTAAAACATGTTATCATATTCTTAGGAACTCTATTTTCACGCTTTATGCGATGATTTTAACGAATGAAGTGGTGTCCAGAATGACGAATCTTGGTCGACCAACGGAAATAAAGACATAACCTGGGTTCCTGGAGCTCTGAACGCCAATGAATCAAAGCATTTAAAAATCCTCAGTACATGGCGATATAAAAAGAGGTAAGTTAACCTCTATCATCATATATACACATGTGTATTTCTAACCCATTTCTAGAGTATAAAACGATGGTTTTATTATTCTCAAAAGTGTTTATGATATCTTTATCTTCAAGTATCTTTACATGGTTTTAACAAGTCACTGCGCTATTCGGGTAAAATAATGAATCTTGACAGAATGAATAATTATAAAGTAAAACTAGGATTCATGAAGAGCAGAACACTTCTAAGCAGAGCATCAGAGAATAATCTGTTCATGAAGCAGAATATAAGGGTAGGTTAATAGATATCATCTCACAAAGTGAATTCCCATGGTGTCTCTTGAATATGCTATCATATTTTAGAATATCTCTTCATATATATATTTACTTATCTAATCAGAATGAATTTGAGAGTAGTTATCTGATGTTCAGTGAGAGGAATCTTAGAAAACAGAGCGACTATATTAAGATAACTATGCTTCCTCGAGCTTCTAACGCCTAACACTAATGGAATTCTAGTTGTTGTTGTTGTTGTCGTGTCCAAAGAAGAGTCTCATATGTCTCCATGCATCTCCATCACAGCAGCAGCAATATCCACTATCTTGGGTGTGTAAAGCTGCTGCTCTGGGTCTAAGTCGATTTTCTGCAAGGCTGCGGCCATTGCTGGGCATGAGAATATGTGAGTAGGTGTTAGTTCCACACCAGGACAGTTGTTGCACGCTTTATAAGTTCTTGTGCCATCTGGAAGTATTGTCATTCCTTTATGGTGTTTTGTTCTAAGTCTTGTTATGGTTTTTGTCAGTTTTCTCTCAGAGTTTATTTCACATATTTGATCTTTTCTTATTTTTTGTTTGATTATCTTGTATTTTGCCAAAGCATCAGCGTCAAATACTGACATTTGTTCTTTCCTTTGGCTCAGCTTTCTGGCTTCCTTTGCCAATTCATCTGCCATTTCATTACAATCGATCCCAACATGGGCAGGAATTCATTGTAGAATGCAGTTCTTCTCCAATGTTTCCAGTTGGGTAAGTAATGAGTGTATTTTCTGCGTGATTCTAGTATTGCCCTTCTGAATTGCTTCTAGAGCGGATCTGGAGTCGCTGTATATTATGATTCCTTCTGCTTGATGCAGGGATGGTAGGTTCAGGCATACATCAAGGGCTTTCCAGATAGCTGTCAGTTCACAAGTGAAGTTTGACGAAATCTTTCCTGCTCCTTCTTTGATTTTGATGCGTGTTCCATCTTGGAGAATTATGTTAATTCCGGCCCCTCCATTACTCAGAGTAAGGTCTGATGATCCATCTGTGTATGCTAATAAATAATTTTTCTGATCATATAAATCAATTGTATCAAGTCCCTTCTTTTTAAGTATGGTTTTGTTCTCTTTTTTATTGCAGGGTTCGTTCAGGTTGAGATTGATGATGATATTTGAAGTTAATGTGGTAGGAAATGTTGGTTCTTCTTGAATTTGAAAGTCACTGTGTTTCATGTTTATGCCTTTTCTAATGTTGTTGTCGTACTGAAGTGTTGAAGATCTTTTAAGTCTTTCTTTTTGTGTCCAGTTTAAATAGGTTCTATGGTATATGTGTTCGCTTTTATACTTTTTAAGCTATTTGTGAATTTTATTATTTTTAATTGTCTTCTGCTTTCGAGTAGGTCTAGGCCACATTCTCTTTGAATTTTCTCATTATTGGTGGAAGAAACAGCACCAGTGATTATTTTGGCCGCTTTTGCTTGAACACTGTCTAGTCTTCCTTTTAGTGATGAGCTTGAGGGAGCCCAGACAGGTGTTGCATACTCCATTATTGGCCTTATTAAAGTGGTATATGTTGTTCTGAGGGTTTTGGGTTTTGCTCCCCAATTTGTTCCACATAACCTTCTCAGAATATTTAGTTTTCTGGTATCTCTATTTGAGGTGCTAATTATGTGTTCTGTAAAACGCAATTCCTCATCAAGTATCACACCTAGGTATTTTGGATTTCTAATTTTATCAATTATTTGGTTATTTATACTTATTTTGGGATTAAATTTATGCCTGTTTTTCCTGTCAGTGGAGAAGACGCATAGGTTTGTTTTTATTGGGTTTATGGTCGGAATTCTAGTGGTTCTCAGGTTAAAAGTATATTTATAACATTTTGAACGTGTGTCACCTCTCAATAGACATTGAAGATAGTTATTGTTGAATTTATTCAGGATTGTTCTTAGGCTACGAAACTTCATCTTCATTTCCACAGAAAAATTCAATACTTGCAACAACGGCAAGGGTGACAAATGATTCATTTCTCTGAAGCCTATTGTTGCACCCTATGACGTTTTTATTCCTTCATTATAAAAAAATTGCAGCCAAAATTTCCAAAAATGAGTTATCAATATTGCAATTGTTTCGAAACCTTCCATATTACTGATGTTGTATTGTATATATTACTCACTAGATGAAATTATTTCATTTCAATTATATATATTTAAAAGGTTGTATTTATTTTATTTTTACTATTTATTTAATGCCTTTAAATCCAATGTTTACGATCCATGTTTTCTATGATGATGATATATTTTTTTATATTTTAAACACACAGAATACTACATTCCCTTCTTTCTTTAGAGGAAAGGAATCATGTCTTTATATCTTGATGGTGGCTTGACAACACATCCACTCCTGGTGATCACGGGTTCCTTGGTAATCGGCAAGGGTGGAGAAACCTCTGGTGGCAACTGGTGAAGAGTCTCGGCATCAAGTCTATCTGAAACAACTGGGTTAAATGTAGACCCTGTTCTACTTGAACTTGGTCGGTTTAAAGAAGTGTCCTTGTCTTGGTTTGAGGAATTATCATCTGTCCTTTGTACATCCGAAGAGTTAGGGTGTTCAATTCTTGTTGAATCTGAACTATGATTTTCCTGGCTCTCTTCTGGAATCAAGTCAGAAATGTCTTGATTGGTTTCTTGAGTAGGAACATGTTTAGCATGTCTATGAATTATTTTACCATATTTAGTGTTGAGTAATTTAAAATAATTTATTGAAGTGTTTCCAAGAATGACATAATGTTCTGATCTGAAATGTCTTCTATTATCATTGCTTCAGGATATGAAGAATAGTAGTCGATCACTGTTAAAACATAATGATGGCCAATTGGACCAACTATTTCAATTCCAAGTTTAATTCAAGGTTTTGATGGTAACTGAACTATTTGCAATGGTTGAACATTTATCAATGGTTGATTCCTTAAACAAATTGGATAGTTTTTTATTAAAATATCAATGTCAAAGTCCATGTTTATCCAAAAGATTTTTCTCTTAACGGTATTTGGTCCTTGTCATTACATGATGTGTTTCATGTGCAATTCTCAAGACTCTCTTTATTAGTTTTGAAGGTAGCAAAATTCTACTTCCTTTTGAGATAAGATCATCAAAAATTGAGAGTTCATCTTCAAATTCATAAAAAAACATTTGAATTCTCCAGTCAAAGGATGTGGCCAAACTCCCTTTTGAATCATCTCTTTCAGTTTTTGAAACAAAGGATATTGCTCTGTACAAACCTTTATCTCTTTCAAAGACAGTGCTTGAAGCTCTTCAGAAGTGATGGATAAGATTTATGAACATAGTCCTCCAGCCATTTTTCATCCCTTGTATTAGAAAGAGGTTGTCTTGAAAATATTATGTAATATATATGTAATAATATGCAGTATTATAGGACTGAAATAAATGTCTTAGAAAGTGAAAATACAGACGGGGGCAGTTTGAATTGGGGTTTTCTGTCACGCTGGAGGGCGACGTGGGTGGAACCTTTCAGAGGTGTGGTCTGGGTCGCGATTTTAATCTAATTGAATATTATATTCAAAGATTAACAGGATGATATTCAAACCCCCAGTATTGTCTTTTGTATTCTGTGAAAGGTATAAATATTTGAATATGGAGTTTGAAATTATATCTCAATATGGCGTTTAAGACCACAGAGAACTTCAATGGGTTGAATTTTATTTTATTTAATTATTCTGTTTATTGAAGGGGTAAAATAGTGTGTATTCATCACAAATAAAGGCGTGCACTATTCCTGAAAAATATTGTTATTCAAAATTATCTATTTAATAATATACAGTATTAAAGGACCGAAATAAGTTTACTAGTATGTGATATTACAGACGGGGGCAGATTGAATTGGGGTTGACTGTCACGCTGGAGGGCAACCTGGGTGGAGCCCTTCAGAGGTGTGGTCTGGGTCGCGATTTCAATCTTATTGAATATTATATTCAAAAAGAACAGGATGAAATTCAAACACAAATTATTGTATATTATATTGAGCATTTTAAGTATCGCTTCTAAAAATGTTATAAGGATTGGAATAAGGAGTTTGCAATTATATCTTAATGGCGTTTATGACCATAGGGGACTCCTATGGGGAAAAATTTATTTTATTAATTTATTCTGTTCATTACGGTGTAAAATCTTGTGTATTTATCACACATACAGGCGTGCTCTATTCATAAAAAATATTGTACTTCAACAATTTCTATGTAATAATATGCAGTATTATAGGACCGAAATAAATTTACTAGTAAGTGATATTACAAATGGAGGCAGATTGAATTGGGGTTGTCTGTCACGCTGGGGGGCGACGTGGGTGGAGCCCTTCAGAGGTGTGGTTAGGGTCGCGATTTTAATCTGATTGAATATTATATTCAAAATTTACCAGGTTGAAATTCAAACCTAAATTATTGTATATTAAATTGAGCTTTTTAAGCATCACTTCTGAAAATGATATAAGTAGTTTGCAAAGATATCTAAATATCCTATAAGACCATAAGGATTTTTGCTTTTTTGAATTTTATTTTATTGAATATTCTGTTATTTAAGGTTTAAAATTGTGTCTATTCATCACATATAATCGCGTGCTCTTTGCTGAAAAAATTGTTACTCAACATTTTTTCTATGTAATAATATGCAGTAATATAGGACCGAAATAAATGTCTTAGAAAGTGAAAAAAATACAGACGGGGGCAGATTGAATTGGGGTTGTCTGTCACGCTGGAGGGCGACGTGGGTGGAGCTCTTCAGAGGTGTGGTCAGGGTCGCGATTTTAATCTGATTGAATATTATATTCAAAGATTAACAGGATGAAATTCAAACCTAAATTATTGTATATTAAATTGATCTTTTCAAGCTAACTTCTGTAGAAAGTATAAGTATTTAAATATGGAGTTTGAAATTATATCTCAATGCCGTTTAAGACCATAGGGGACTTTAATGGTTTCAATTTTATTTTATTTAATTATTATGTTTATTAGGGGTAAAATTATGTGTATTCTTCACACATAACAGCTCGCTATAAAATAAAAGGATTTAAAAGCGCAAATGTTTCTTTTATAATAATACAAACTTCTACTGTCCTTACTGCGATGAAAAATATATTGGGAGGGCTTGGCTCATCAGTGGTGAACCCTCCCAGCGGTTTTGCCAATTTAAACCACCAGACCGTTTCTCGGAGCTCTAATACTGTATTGGATCATTCTGCTTTTATATGCTATACTGAAGGATGGAATATCAGAAATGGTTTTCAAGTAAACTATGGACATAAGCTTATAGGACAGTAGAATTACATTTAAATAACCGCTGGGAGGGTTCACCACTGATGAGCCAAGCCCTCCCAATATATTTTTCATCGCAGTGAGGACAGTAGAAGTTTGTATTATTATAAAAGAAACATTCACGCTTTTAAATCCTTTCATTTTATACGTATAGATGGCGCGTTATTGCTCTATTCCTGAAAAATATTGTTATTCAACATTTTCAACATTTTCTATGTAATAATTTGCAGTATTATAGGACCGAAATAAGTTTACTAGAAAGTGATAATACAGACGGGGGAAGATTGAATTGGGGTTGTCTACCACGCTGGAGGGCGACGTGGGTGGAGCCTTAAGATGTGTGGTCAAGGTCACGATTTTAAACTGGTTGAATATTATATTCAAAGATTAACAGGAAGAAATTCAAATCTAAATTTTTGTATATAAAATTGAGCTTTTTAAGCATCAATTTAGGATATGATAAAAGTAGTTTGCAAAGATATTTAAATAGCCTTTAAGACCATAAGGATTTTTACTTGATTGAATTTTATTTTATTCAATTATTCTGTTTATTAAGGTGTAAAATTGTGTGAATTAATCAAACATAATGGCGTGCTGTATTCCTGAAATTTTCTTTTATTCAACATTTTCTATGTAATAATATGCAGTATTATAAAACTGAAATAAGTTTACTAGTAAGTGATATTACAGACGGGGGCAGATTGAATTGGGGTTGTCTGTTACGCTGGAGGGCGACGTGGGTGGAGCCCTTCAGAGGTGTGGTCAGGGTCGCGATTTAAATCTGATTGAATATTATATTCAAAAATTAACAGGTTGAAATTCAAACCTAAATTATTGTATATTGAATTGAGCTTTTTAAGCATCACTTCTGAAAAAGATATAAGTAGTTTACAAATATGAATAAATAGCCTTTAAGACCAAAATGATTTTTGCTTGGTTGAATTTTATTCTATTGAATTATTCTGTTTTTTAAGTTGTAAAATTGTGTGTATTCATCACACATAATCACCTGCTCTATTCCTGAAAAATATTGTTATTCAACATTCTCTATGTAATAATATGCAGTATTATAGGACTGAAATAAATGTCTTAGAAAGTGAAAAAAAAATACAGACGGGGGCAGATTGAATTGGGGTTGTCTGTCACGCAAGAGGGGCGACGTGGGTGGAGCCCTTCAGAGGTGTGGTCAGGGTCGCGATTTTATTCTGATTGAATATTATATTCAAAGAATAACAGGATGAAATTCAAACCCCTAGTATTGTATTTTAATTTGAGCTTTTCAAGCTAATTTCTGTAGAAGGTATAAGTATTTGAATATGGAGTTTGAAATTATAACTCAATATGCTGTTTAAGACCATAGGGGACTTCAATAGGTTAAATTTTATTTTATTCGGTAATTCTGTTTATTAAGGGGTAAAATTATGTGTATTCATCACACATAACAGCTTGCTCTATTCCTTAAAAATGTTGTTATTCAACATTTCTATGTAATAATATGCAGTATTATAGGACCGAAATATGTTTACTAGAAAGTGATAATACAGACGAGGGCAGATTGAATTGGGGTTGTCTGTCACGCTGAAGGGCTACGTGGGTGGAGTCCTTCAGAGGTAGGGTCAGGGTCGCGATTTTAATCTGATTGAATATTATATTTGAAGATTAACAGGATGAAATTCGAACATAAATTATTGTATAAAAAATTGAGCTTTTTAAGCATCACTTCTGAAAATGAAATAAACAGTTTGCAAATATATATAAATAACTTTTACCACCATAAGGAATTTTGCTTGTTTGAATTTCATTTTATTGAATTATTCTGTTTTTAAGGTGTAAAATTGTGTGTATTCATCACACATAAAAGCCTGCTCTATTCCTGAAAAATATTGTTTTTCAACATTTTCTATGTAATAATATGCAGTATTATAGGACCGAAATATGTTTACTAGAAAGTGAAAATACAAACGGGGACAGATTGAATTGGGGTTGTCTGTCACGCTGGAGGGCGACGTGGGTGGAGCCCTCAGAGTTGTGGTCAGGGTCGCGATTTTAATCTAATTGAATATTTTATTCAAATGTTAACAGGATGAAATATATACCCCAGTATTG
Organism: Cordylochernes scorpioides; assembly: GCA_030710605.1. NCBI lineage: Eukaryota > Metazoa > Arthropoda > Arachnida > Pseudoscorpiones > Chernetidae > Cordylochernes > Cordylochernes scorpioides. The sequence continues at coordinate 13,437,806 of CP092877.1, forward strand.
TCTTTTAAATTGAGCTTTTTAAGAAGAACTTCTAAAAATGATAAAAGTAGTTTGCGAAAATAAATAAATAGCCTTTAAGACAATAAGCATCTTTACTCTGTTGAAATTTATTTTATTCAATTATTCTGTTTATTAAGGTGTAAAATTGTGTGTATTCATCACACATAATGGCGTGCTCTATTTAATAATTTTTTTTTATTCAACATTCTCTATGTAATAATAAGCTATATTATAGGACCGAAAAAATGTCTTAGAAAGTGAAAATACAGACGGGGACAGATTGAATTGGGGTTGTCTGTCACGCTGGAGGGTGACGTGGGTGTAGCTCTTCAGAGGTGTGGTCAGGGTCGCGATTTCATTCTGATTGAATATTATATTCAAAGAATAAAAGGATGAAATTCAAACCCCTAGTATTGTCTTTTAAATTGAGCTTTTCAAGCTAATTTCTGTAGAAGATATAAGTATTTGAATATGGAGTTTGAAATTATATCTCAATATATGCTGTTTAAGACCATAGGGGACTTCAATAGGTTAAATTTTATTTTATTCGATAATTCTGTTTATTAAGGGGTAAAATTATGTGTATTCATCACACATAACAGCTTGCTCTATTCCTTAAAAATGTTGTTATTCAACATTTCTATGTAATTATATGCAGTATTATAGGACCGAAATATGTTTACTAGAAAGTGATAATACAGACGGGGGCAGATTGAATCGGGGTTGTCTGTCACGCTGAAGGGCTACGTGGGTGGAGTCCTTCAGAGGTGTGGTCAGAGTCGCGATTTTAATCTGATTGAATATTATATTCAAAGATTAACATGATGAAATTCGAACATAAATTATTGTATATTAAATTGAGCTTTTTAAGCATCACTTCTGAAAATAAAATGAACAGTTTGCAAATATATATAAATAACCTTTACCACCATAAGGAATTTTGCTTGGGTGAATTTTATTTTATTGAATTATTCTGTTTTTTAAGGTGTAAAATTAAGTGTATTCATCACACATAACAGTTTGCTCTTTTCCTGAAAAATATCGTCATTCAACATTGTCTGTGTAATAATATGCAGTATTATATAGGACCTAAATATGTTTACTAGAAAGTAATAATACAGACGGGGGCACATTGAATTTGGGGTTTTCTGTCACGCTTGAGGGCGACGTGGGTGTAGCCCTTCAGAGGTGTGGTTATGGTCGCGATTCTAATCTGAATGAATATTATATTCAATGATTAACAGGAAGAAATTCAAACCAAATATTTTGTATATCAAATTGAGCTTTATAAGCATCACTTCTAAAAAATGATAAAGTAGTTTGCAAAGATATCTAAATAGTCTTTAAGATCATAAGGATCTTTACTTGGTTGAATTTTATTTTATTCAATTATTCTGTTTATTAAGGTGTAAAAGTGTATGTATTCATCACACATAATGGCGTGCTCAATTCCTGAAAATTTTGTTATTCAACATTTTCTATGTAATAATATGCAGTATTATATGACCAAAATAAATGTCTTAGAAAGTGAAAATACAGGCGGGGGCAGATTGAATTGGGGTTGTCTGTCACGTTGGAGGGCGACGTGGGTGGATCCCTTCAGAGGTTTGGTCAGGGTCTCGATTTTATTCTGATTGAATATCATATTCAAAGATTAACAGGATGAAATTTAAACCCAAAGAATTGTCTTTTAAATTGAGCTTTTCAAGCTAGCTTCTGTAGAAGGTATACGTATTTTAATATGGAGTTTTTAATTATATCTCAATGCCGTTTAAGAACATACGGGACTTCAATGGGTTGAATTTTATTTTATTAAATTATTTTGTTTATTAAGGGGTAAAATTATGTGTATTCATCACACATAGCAGCTTGCTCTATTTCTGAAAATTTTGTTATTCAACATTTTCTATGTAATAATATGCAGTATTATAGGACCGAAATAAGTTTACTAGAAAGTGATAATACAGACGGGGGCAGATTGAATTGGGGTTGTCTGTCACGCTGGAGGGCGACGTGGGTGGAGTCCTTCAGAGGTGTGGTCAGGGTCGCGATTTTAATCTAAATGAATATTATATTCAAAAAGAACAGGATAAAATTCAAACCTAAATTATTGTATATTATATCAAGCTTATTAAGCATCGCTTCTAAAAATGATATAAGGAATTGGATAAGGAGTTTGCAATTATATCTTAATGGCGTTTATGACCATAGGGGACACCTATGGGTTAAATTTTATTTATCCATTTATTCTGTTTATTACGGTGTAAAATTGTGTGTATTTAATTGCTTCAATATTTTCTATGTAATAATAGGCAGTATTATAGGACCGAAATAAGTTTACTAGTATGTGATATTACAAATGGAGGCAGATTGAATTGGGGTTGTCTGTCACGCTGGAGCCCTTCAGAGGTAATATTATATTCAAAGATTAACAGGATGAAATTTGAACATAAATTATTGTATATAAATTGAGCTCTTTAAGCATCACTTCTGAAAATGATATAAGTAGTTTGCAAATTTATATAAATAGCCTTTAAGACTAAAAGGATTTCTGCTTGGTTGAATTTTATTTTATTGAATTATTCTGTTTTTTTAAGGTGTAAAATTGTGTGTATTCATCACACATAATGGTGTGCTCTATTCCTGAAATTTTTTTATTCAACATTTTCCATGTATAATAAGCTGTATTATAGGACCGAAATAAATGACTTAAAAATTGATAATACAGACGGGGGCAGATTGAATTGGGGTTGTCTGTCACGCTGGAGGGCGACGTGGGTGGAGTCCTTCAGAGGTGTGGTCTGAGTCGCTTTTAATCTAATTGATTATCATATTCAAATATTTACAGGATGAAATTCAAACCCCTAGTTCTGTCTTTCAAATTGAGCTTTTTAAGCAAACTTCAGAAAAACGTACTAGTATTTGAATATGGAACTTTGCAAATATATCTCAATGGCGTTTAAGACCATAGGGGACTCCAATTGGGTTGAATTTTATTTTATATAATTATTGTTTATATTAAGGAGTAAAATTGTGTGTATTCATCACACATAAAGGCGTGCTCTATTCCTGAAAAATATTGTTATTCAACATTTTCTATGTAATAATATGCAGTATTATAGGACCGAAATAAATTTACTAGTAAGTGATATTACAGACGGGGGCAGATTGAATTGGGGTTGTCTGTCACGCTGGAGGGCGACGTGTGTGGAGCCCTTCAGAGGTGTGGTCAGGCTCGCGTTTTTAATTTTTTGAATATTTTTTTTTGAAAAAAGGAGGATGATTTTCAAATATAAATTATCCTGTATTATATTGAGTTTTTAGCATCGATTCTAAAAATGATATAAAGATTTAAATAAGGAGTTTGAAATTATATCCTAATGGCGTTTATGACAATAGGGGATTCCTATGAGTTTAATTTATTTTATTCCTTTATTCTGTTTAATATAGTGTAAAATTGTGTGTATTTATCACACATAAAGTCGTGCTCTATAAATGAAAATATTGTACTCAATATTTTCAACGTAATAATATGCATTATTATAGGACTGAAATAAAAAACTAGTAAGTGATATTACAGACGGGGACAGATTGAATCGGGGTTGTCTGTCACGCTGGACGGCGACGTGGGTGGAGCCCTTAGACTTGTGGTCAGGGTCGCGATTTAAATCTGATTGAATATTATATTCAAAAATTAACAGGTTAAAATTCAAACCTAAATTATTGTATATTAAATTGAGCTTTTTAAGCATCACTTCTGAAAATGATAGAATTAGTTTGCAAAGATATCTAAATAGCCTTTAAGACCATAAGGATTTTTACTTGGTTGAATTTTATTTTATTCAATTATTCTGTTTATGAAGGTGTAAAATTGTGTGATTTCATCACACATAATGGCGTGCTGTTTTCCTGAAAATTTTTTATTCAACATTTTCTATGTAATAATATGCAGTATTATAAAACTGAAATAAGTTTACTAGTAAGTGATATTACAGTCGGGGGTAGATTGAATTGGGAAGGCGTGCTTCATAAATGAAAAATTTTGTGCTTCAATATTTTCTATGTAATTATATGCAGTATTATAGGACCAAAATAGGTTTACTAGTATTTGAAATTACAGAAGGGGTAGATTGAATTGGGTTTGTCAGTCACGCTGGAGGGCGACGTGGGTGGAGCCCTTCAGAGGTGTGGTTAGGGTCGCGATTTTAAACTGATTGATTATTATATTCAAATATTAACAGGATGAAATTCAAACATAATTGATTGTATATTAAATTGAGCTTTTTAAGCATTACTTATGGAAATGATATAAGTAGCTTGCAAATATATATAAATAGCCTTTAAGACCATAAGGATTTTTGCATGGTTGAATTTTATTTTATTCAATTATTCTGTTTATTAAGGGGTAAAATTGTGTGTATTCATCACACATACAGGCTTGCTCTATTTTCCTGAAAAATATTGTTTTTCAACATTTTCTATGTAATAATATGCAGTATTATATGACCAAAATGAATGTCTTTGAAAGTGAAAATACAGGCGGAGGCAGATTGAATTGTGGTTGTCTGTCACGCTGGAGGGCGACCTTATTTTATTATTATTATATATTTTATTCTGATTGAATATTTTTTTCAAATATAAAAAGGATGAAATTTAAACCCAAAGTATTGTCTTTTAAATTGAGCTTTTTAAGCTTACTTCTGTAGAAGGTATAAGTATTTGAATATGGAGTTTGAAATTATATCTCAATATGCCGTTTAAGACCATAGGGGACTTCAATGGGTTGAATTTATTTTATTCAATTATTTTGTCATTAAGGGGTAAAATTATGTCTATTCATTACACATAACAGCTTGCTTTATTTCTGAAAAATGTTGTTATTCAACAATTTCTATGTAATAATATGCAGTAGTATAGGACCGAAATAAGTTTACTAGAAAGTGATAATACAGACGGGGGCAGATTGAATTGGGGTTGTCTGTCACGCTGGAGGGCGACGTGGGTGGAGCCCTTCAGAGGTATGGTCGGGGTCGCGATTTTAATCTAAATGAATAATATATTCAAAAAGAACAGGATAAAATTCAAACCTAAATTATTGTTTATTATATTAAGCTTATTAAGCATCGCTTCTAAAAATGATATAAGGAATTGAATAAGGAGTTTGCAATTAATCGCGTGCTCTATTTCTGAAAAATAATATTATTCAACATTTTCTATGTAATAATATGCAATATTATAGGCCCGAAATAAATGTGTTAGAAAGTGAAAATACAGACGGTGGAAGATTGAATTGGGGTTGTCTGTCACACTAGAGGGAGACGTGGGTGAAGCCCTTCAGAGGTGTGGTCAGGGTCGCGATTTTTTTCTTATTGAATATTTTATTCGAATATTAATAGGATGAAATTTGAACCCAAAGTATTAAGCAGTACTTCTGAAAAAAGTATGAGTATTTGAATAAGGACTTTGCAATTATATCTCAATGGCGCTTATGACCATTGAGGACTTCGATGGGTATATATTTTTTATCCATTTATTCTGTTTATTATGGTGTGAAATTACGTGTATTTATCACACATAAAACCGTGTTCTATAAATGAAAAGTATTGTACTTCAACATTTTCTATGTAATGATATGTAGTAATATAGGACCGATATATTTTTACTAGAAGGTGATAATACAGACGGGGGCAGATTGAATTGGGGTTGTCTGTCACGCTGGAGGGCGACGTGGATGGAGCCCTTCAGAGGTGTGGTTAGGTTCGCGATTTTAAACTGATTGAATATTATATTAAAATATATAAGTATTCAAATATGGAGTTTGCAATGGTATTGCGATGTCCTTTAAGACCATAGTGGACTTTGCTGGGTTTAATTTTATTTTGATTTAATCATTCTCGTTATCAATGTTTAAAATTATGTGTATTCATCACACACATGAAGGCGTGCTCTATTTATGGAAATATTGTAAATCAATATTTTCTAAATAATAATATGCATCATTAAAGGACCCAAATAAATTTCCTTGGAAGTGAAAATATAAACTGGGGCTGATTGAATTGGGGAAATTCACGCTGTGGATAGACATATTTGGAGCCTTTCAAAGGTGTGGTCTGGGGTCGCGATTTTAAACTAATTGAATATTAAATTAAGAGATTAACAGGATGAAATTTAAACCCAAAATATTGCATATCAAATTTGGTTTTTTAAAGCATCACTTCTGAAAAAATGATATGTGGATTTGAATGGGGCAATTTGCAACTATGATATCGCAATGACGTTCAAGACCATAGTGGTCTTTGTTGGGTTTAATTTTATTTAATTTAAATTTTCTGTTTGATGAGGTGTAAATTGTGTTTTATTTATCACTCATAAAGGCGTTCTCTATTTATATATATAAGTATTGTAAATTTGCAAAATATTATAAATAAACATTATCTATCTATCGATATGCAGTATTTTGGATGACATAAATTTCCAAGAAAGTGATAATACTGCAGGGTCAGATTGAATTATGGTTGTTTGTCACGCTGAAGGGGAGACGTGGGCGGAGCTCTTTAGAGATGTGGTCTCATATTTTACAAAGAACAATCTGATAATATTTTATAATCAATATATTGATAAGTACAATATGGATTATGAATTATAAAACGAGGTAATAATTACTTTTGTCGGAAGAGGGTAACAACGCTGTTACCAAAACGTCACACACTATTTATTTATTTGGTTTGGTGTTATTACCTCATTTTATAATCAATATATTGTAAATTAAATTAAACTTTTTTAGCATTATCAATTAAAATTAAATAGCGATATTTAAAAGGAATGTTTGTAATGATTGAATCAGAATAAAGTTTAGGACGTTAATGGTCTTTTCTTGGTCGAATTTTATTCTTATAAATTATTCTGTTCAATAAATTCAGAGTTTTTTTTTTATTGTTAATCACTCATAAAATGTGTTTACTGTTCATAGAAAATTTGTATTTCAACATTTTCTATGTAATGATATATACTACCTTTGACAAAATGAATAATGTGGTGTCCAGAATGACAAAACATGATCGAACAAACAGAAATAAAGACAAAACCTGGGTTCTTGGAGCTCTTAACTCTGGTGTATCAAAGCAAATAAATTACATCAGTACACGGCGATGAAAAAATGAGGTAAGTTTGCTGCTATAATCCTATATATACATTTGTATTTCTAACCCATTTCTAGAGTATAATTCCCTATTTAAATATAAAAAAAGTATATTTACTTATTTATCAAAATAATTTTAACAAGTTACTGTGCTATCCAGAGGGAAAAGTTAATCTTTGCATACTAAATAAATATGAAGTGAGACAAGAATTTATAAGAAGCAGAAAACTACTATAAGAGTCTCGAATAGTAATCTGTTAATAAATCAAAATATAAATGTTAATTTATATATGATTCAACTTATTTACAAACAATATCTTACCTTTCCTTTGAATACGATATCATATTTTATATTATTTTTGGTTTATTTATCTATATATTTATTTGTCTAATCATAATGAATTTTAGAAGATTTAATAGAGGTACAGGAAGACGAATATTAGAAAACAGAGCGATAATATTAAGTGAACTTTGCTTCCTAAAGCGTCCAATGCTTAACACTAATGGATTTCTTGTGGTTCTATTTGTTGCACACCATACATTTTTATACTTTATTTAAAAATTACCAAATTTTAAGAATGGGTTATTAATATTGCAATTTTGTTGAAACCTTCCATATTGCCAGAATATAATTTTCTCTATTAGACATTGTTGTTTAATCCATTTTGCGTTGGACTTAGAGCTTTTATATATTCAAACTTGTTATGATTTTAGCCGACTCTCATACACTATTAGTCATTTAATGAATATATATTCATTTAATTAGTTTTAAAGATATGTGAATCCTCAATTTTTATCTGACTTGATATCATCGAAGTATCTCTCTCGAATGACGAATAGAAACATTTGTGTTTCTTCTTTTAAACAAAATAGTTTATATCTATATATTTTTTAAAAGGTTTGATTATTGTCGACAGCTGTAACAGGAGTGAAAAATTCATTGAAAATTTTCTTATTGCTGATTTCTAAATTGATGTTACTCAACATATTCTTGGATTCACATACTGTTGTCTTTCTAGCAACATGAATTATTTGAAAGCTTGTTACATATAATTTTCAGGAATAAAGAATATACATTTTTACTAAAAGAATGACCCAGCTTTACCCGAGTATTCCACTGAGTGCAATTTCCTTCATACTTAAAGTACATTAATAATAAATAGTAGAAGTGCCATTGAATAGCAATACAGAAGTAACACATAAACCATAGCCAAAAAGTGTGTGATATGGAAAAATTGTTTATATTAGTGTTTAGGTATTTAATTTAATTATCTTTTGCAATTTAATCAGTTGTTTCAAAATTACGATGGGAGGCGACGAGGATGGATTTTACAGAATTGTGGCCTGATTCGCGTCTTTTTATTAAATTATTCTGATTTATGAGTTCTGAAAATGTGTGTATTTATCACTCATAAATTCCTGCTCTATTTATGGAATTTGTTGTAATTAAACATATTCTATGTAATAATATACAGTATTAAGGGCCAAAATAAGTTCCTTAAAACGTGATAATTATGTAGGTGAAAGATTGAATTGAAGTTGTCTGTCACGCTGGAAGGCGGGTAGGGTGAAGCTTTAAGAAGTGTGGTCTGGGTCACAATTTTAATCTAATTGAATATTATTTCCAAATTTTAACAGGATGAATTTTGAACCCAAAGTATTGTATATTAAATTCAGCTTTTTAAGCATTATTTCTGTAAATGATATGAGTATTTGAATAAGGAGTTTGCAACTATATCGAAATAGGGTTTATGATCATAGGGGTCCTTTCAGGGTTGAATTCTATTCAAATATTATGTTTATTAAGATGTTAATTGTATATATTTATCACACATAAAGCCATGATATACTTATGAAAAATATTATAATTCAAAATTTTCAAAATTATAATAAGTAGTATTATAGAACCGAAATAAGTTTCATATAAAGTGATAATACAGACGATGACAGATTGAATTGGTTTTGTATGACACGCTTGAGGGGGACGTGGGTGGAGCCCTTCAGAGGTGTGATCTGGGTCGCGATTTTAATCAAATTGAATATTATATTCAAAGATTGACAGGATGAAATTCAAACACCTAGTATTGTCTTTTAATTTGAGCTTTTCAAGCTAACTTCTGAAAAAGGTATAAGTATTTGAATATAAGGTTTGCAATTATATCTCAATGGCGTTTAAGACCATTGGTGACTTCAATGGGTTGAATTTTATTTTATTAAATATTCGGTTTATTAAAGAGTAAATTTGAGGGTATTCATCACACATAAAGGCGTGCTCTATTCCTGAAAATATTGTTATTCAACATTTTCTATGTAATAATATGCAGTATTATGGGACCGTAATAAGTTTACTAGAAAGTGACAATACAGACGGGGGCAGATTGAATTGGGGTTGTCTGTCACGCTGGAGGGCGTCGATGGTGGAGCCCTTCAGAGGTGTGGATAGGTTCGCGGTTTTAATCTAAATGAATAATATTGTAGCGTTATTTGTTGTATTGTTTTACATAATTAGGTTTTGGATTTTGTTTGTGTTTTGTTTTGCATGTATTGAGTTAATGATTGGTGTATATGTGTTCGTGTATTCTTTGATTTGGGTAGTCTGCTCGTTGGCAGCAATAAACGTTTATCGTTCGATTTATCTACGCCTGTTGCTTGCAATTCTTACCGCCACAAGTGGTGGAGAAGCTGGGTACCGATACCATCACGGATACCTCTGTCAGAAGAAGCCGTCGCCTAGAAGGCCTGGAACCACGTTTTGATTTCGATGAAAAGAATAAGCCAATCAGAAAAATGTCAATATCGGCTGGAGTTAACATGGGTGTTAATACTTGCAAACATTTGACAAGAAACCCAACTGTGTTTAGCGGCAATGGAACGGAGGATTGTGGCAAATGGATGAAGGATTACGAACGTATTGCGAGATCGAACTGCTGGGATGCCACGATGAAATTGGCGAACGCACCATTCTTTTTGGAAGGGACCGCTGGCCAATGGTATGATAACAACGAAGAAGGAATGGATTCGTGGGATATGTTTAAGGAGATGTTTAGCCGGACATTCGACAATAGCGGTGTCCTTCTCAGACGCGCTAAGGACAACCTTCAGAGTCGAGCTCAGAAGAGTACAGAATCCTGTGAATCCTATATCCAAGACGTTCTGAGCTTGTGTAGGCAGGTGAATCCCGATATGAGTAAAGAAGAGAAAGTGGCACATCTAATGAAAGGTGTGGTAGAAGATGTCTATCAGGTCATCTTGATAAAGGAAATTGATACTGTTGAAGCCTTTGTCGATTGGTGCCGAAAGGTGGAGGCTTGCAAGCAGCGACGCATCGGGAAACCAAGGTTTGAGCGACTCCCTAACGTCGCAAGTATAGAGCAACCAAACTCCTCGTCCCTGGAAGATCTGATTCGACGAATCGTGAGAGAAGAAATTAAAAGTGCCCTACATTCCGAGCCTATAGTGCCGGAGGTGAACTCCCTGAAGAAAATGATTCATGAAGAGGTTGAGAGAAATCTGACCCCAATTGCGCAGCAGGGTCCATACTACCAAGAACAACGCCGCCAATTTGAAGGACCGGCGAAACCACCCCCGTATTACCAGCAGCAAAGTCCTACAAGGCTGACAACTGCCCGAAGAAAGACTGACGAATGGAGGACGGTGGATAATATTCCCGTTTGTTTCCAATGCGGACGCCCGGGTCACGTCGCCAGGTACTGCCGAGAGCGGCGAGGGATGATGGATCGACAGCCACCGGGGAGATACCACCCTGTCCAGAACGGCCCGCGAACGATCTATAATAGCAATGAAACCCCAGGCCGCGCAAGTTACCGAAGCCCGTCGCCCTATCCAGGTCGTGGCCGATCCCCAGCTGAACGTCGCCCCTCGATATCGCCAAGCCGAAGATCTGGCCGATCACCTTATCGTGAGGAAAACTAGAGCAAGCGCCCTTCGCTGGAGGTAAGGTCGCTGAGGATGTGATATTACAGACGGCGGCAGATTGAATTGGGGTTGTCTGTCATGCTGGAGGGCGACGTGGGTGGAGCCTTTCAGAGGTGTGGTCAGGGTCGCGATTTCATTCTGATTGAATATTATATTCAAAGATTAACAGGATGAAATTCAAACCCCTAGTATTGTCTTTTAAATTGAGCTTTTCAAGCTAACTTCTGTAGAAGGTATAAGTATTTGTATATGGAGTTTGAAATTATATCTCAATGCCGTTTAAGACCATAGGGGACTTCAATGGGTTTGAATTTTATTTTATTGATTATTCTGTTTTTTTAAGGGGCAATATTTTGTGCATTTATCACACATAACAGCTTGCTCTATTCCTGAAAAATATTGTTATTCAACATTTTCTATATAATAATATGCAGTTTTATAGGACCGAAATAAGTTTACTAGAAAGTGATAATACAGACGGGGGCAGATTGAATTGGGGTTGTCTGTCACGCTTGAGAGCGACGTGGGTGGAGCCCTTCAGAGGTGTGGTCAGAGTCGCGATTTAAATCTGATTGAATATTATATTAAAAAATTAACAGGTTGAAATTCAAACCTAAATTATTGTTTATTAAATTGAGCTTTTTAAGCATCACTTCTGGAAATGATATAAGTAGTTTGCAAAGATATCCAAATATCCAATAAGAGCATAAGGGTTTTTGCTTTTTTGAATTTCATTTTATTGAATTATTCTGTTATTTAAGGTTTAAAATTGTGTCTATTCATCACATATAATCGCGTGCTCTATTCCTGAAAAATATTGTTATTCAACATTTTCTATGTAATAATATGCAGTATTATATGACCAAAATAAATGTCTTTGAAAGTGAAAATACAGGGGGGGGGGGCAGATTGAATTGGGGTTGTCTGTCACGCTGGAGGGCGACCTGGGTGGAGCCCTTCAGAAGTGTGGTAAGGGTCGCGATTTTATTCAGATTGAATATTATTTTCAAATATAAAAAGGATGAATTTTAAACCCAAAATATTGTCTTTTAAATTGAGCTTTTTAAGCTAACTTCTATAGAAGGTATAAGTATTTGAATATGGAGTTTGAAATTATATCTCAATATGCCGTTTAAGACCATAGGGGACTTCAATGGGTTGAATTTTATTTTATTCAATTATTTTGTCATTAAGGGGTAAAATTATGTCTATTCATAACACATAACAGCTTGCTCTATTTCTGAAAAATGTTGCTATTCAACAATATCTATGTAATAATATGCAGTTGTATAGGACCGAAATAAGTTTACTAGAAAGTGATAATACAGACGGGGGCAGATTGAATTGGGGTTGTCTGTCACGCTGGAGGGCGACGTGGGTGGAGCCCTTCAGAGGTATGGTCTGGGTCGCGATTTTAATCTAAATGAATAATATATTCAAAAAGAGCAGGATAAAATTCAAACCTAAATTATTGTATATTATATTAAGCTTGTTAAGCATCGCTTCTAAAAATGATATAAGGAATTGAATAAGGAGTTTGCAATTATATCTTAATGGCGTTTATGACCATAGAACACTCCTATGGGTTAAATTTTTTTTTATCCATTTATTCTGTTTATAACTGTAGGAAATTGTGTGTATTTATCACACATAAAGTCGTGCACTATAATTGAAAAATATTGTACTTCAATATTTTCCATGTAATGCAGTAATATAGGACTGAAATAAATATACCAGTAAGTGATATTACAGACGGGGGCAGTTTGAATTTGTGGTTGTCTGTCACGCTGGAGGGCGACATGGGCGTAGCCCTTCAGAGGTGTGGTCAGGGTCGCGAATTTTCTCTAATTGAATATTATATTCAAATAATAACAGGATGAAATTTAAACCCAAAATATTGTCATTTGAATTGAGCTTTTTAAGCAGTACTTCTGAAAAAAGTATAAGTATTTGAATATGGACTTTGCAATTATATCTCAATGGCGTTTATGACCTATTGGGTATTTCGATGGGTTATATTTTATTTTTTCTATTTATTCATTTTATTACGGTGTAAAATTGTGTGTATTTATCACACATAAAAGCGTGTTCTATAAATTAAAAATGTTGTGCTTCAATATTTTCTATGTAATTATATGCAGTATTATAGGACAGGAATAAGTTCACTAGTATGTGATATTACAGACGGGGGCAGATTGAATTGGGGTTGTCTGTCACGCTGGAGGGCGACCTGGGTGGAGCCCTTCAGAGGTGTGGTAAGGGTCGCGATTTTATTCAGATTGAATATTATTTTCAAATATAAAAATAATGAAATTTAAACCCAAAATATTGTCTTTTAAATTGAGCTTTTTAAGCTAACTTCTATAGAAGGTATAAGTATTTGAATATGGAGTTTGAAATTATATCTCAATATGCTGTTTAAGACCATAGGGGACTTCAATGGGTTGAATTTTATTTTATTCAATTATTTTGTCATTAAGGGGTAAAATTATGTCTATTCATTACACATAACAGCTTGCTCTATTTCTGAAAAATGTTGTTATTCAACAATTTCTATGTAATAATATGCAGTAGTATAGGACCGAAATAAGTTTACTAGAAAGTGATAATACAGACGGGGGCAGATTGAATTGGGGTTGTCTGTCACGCTGGAGGGCGACGTGGGTGGAGCCCTTCAGAGGTATGGTCTGGGTCGCGATTTTAATATAAATGAATAATATATTCAAAAAGAACAGGATAAAATTCAAACCTAAATTATTGTATATTATATTAAGCTTATTAAGCATCGCTTCTAAAAATGATATAAGGAATTGAATAAGGAGTTTGCAATTATATCTTAATGGCGTTTATGACCATAGAACACTCCTATGGGTTAAATTTTATTTTATCCATTTATTCTGTTTATTACTGTGTGAAATTGTGTGTATTTATCACACATAAAGTCGTGCTCTATAATTGAAAAATATTGTACTTCAATATTTTCCATGTAATGCAGTAATATAGGACTGAAATAAATATACCAGTAAGTGATATTACAGATGGGGGCAGTTTGAATTTGTGGTTGTCTGTCTCGCTGGAGGGCGACATGGGCGTAGCACTTCAGAGGTGTGGTCAGGGTCGCGATTTTTCTCTAATTGAATAATATATTCAAATAATAACAGGATGGAATTTAAACCCAAAATATTGTCTTTTGAATTGAGCTTTTTAAGCAGTACATCTGAAAAAAGTATAAGTATATGAATATGGACTTTGCAATTATATCTCAATGGCGTTAATGACCTATTGGGGATTTCGATGGGTTATATTTTATTTTTTCTATTTATTCATTTTATTACGGTGTAAAATTGTGTGTATTTATCACACATAAAAGCGTGTTCTATAAATGAAAAATGTTGTGCTTTAGTATTTTCTATGTAATTATATGCAGTTTTATAGGACCGGAATAAGTTCACTAGTATGTGATATTACAGACGGGGGCAGATTGAATTGGGGTTGTCTGTCACGCTGAAGGGCGACCTGGGTGGAGCCCTTCAGAGGTGTGGTAAGGGTCGCGATTTTATTCAGATTGAATATTATTTTCAAATATAAAAAGGATGAAATTTAAACCCAAAATATTGTCTTTCAGATTGAGCTTTTTAAGCTAACTTCTATAGAAGGTATAAGTATTTGAATATGGAGTTTGAAGTTATATCTCAATATGCCGTTTAAGACCATAGGGGACTTCAATGGGTTGAATTTTATTTTATTCAATTATTTTGTCATTAAGGGGTAAACTTATGTCTATTCATTACACATAACAGCTTGCTCTATTTCTGAAAAATGTTGTTATTCAACAATTTCTATGTAATGATATGCAGTAGTATAGGACCGAAATAAGTTTACTAGAAAGTGATAATACAGACGGGGGCAGATTGAATTGGGGTTGTCTGTCACGCTGGAGGGCGACGTGGGTGGAGCCCTTCAGAGGTATGGTCTGGGTCGCGATTTTAATATAAATGAATAATATATTCAAAAAGAACAGGATAAAATTCAAACCTAAATTATTGTATATTATATTAAGCTTATTAAGCATCGCTTCTAAAAATGATATAAGGAATTGAATAAGGAGTTTGCAATTATATCTTAATGGTGTTTATGACCATAGAACACTCCTATGGGTTAAATTTTATTTTATCCATTTATTCTGTTTATTACTGTGTGAAATTGTGTGTATTTATCACACATAACGTCGTGCACTATAATTGAAAAATATTGTACTTCAATATTTTCCATGCAATGCAGTAATATAGGACTGAAATAAATATACCAGTAAGTGATATTACAGACGGGGGCAGTTTGAATTTGTGGTTGTCTGTCACGCTGGAGGGCGACATGGGCGTAGCCCTTCAGAGGTGTGGTCAGGGTCGCGATTTTTCTCTAATTGAATATTATATTCAAATAATAACAGGATGAAATTTGAACCCAAAATATTGTCTTTTGAATTGAGCTTTTTAAGCAGTACTTCTGAAAAAAGTATAAGTATTTGAATATGGACTTTGCAATTATATCTCAATGGCGTTTATGACCTATTGGGGATTTCGATGGGTTATATTTTATTTTTTCTATTTATTCATTTTATTACGGTGTAAAATTATGTGTATTTATCACACATAAAAGCGTGTTCTATAAATGAAAAATGTTGTGCTTCAATATTTTCTATGTGATTATATGCAGTATTATAGGACCGGAATAAGTTCACTAGTATGTGATATTACAGACGGGGGCAGATTGAATTGGGGTTGTCTGTCACGCTGGAGGGCGACCTGGGTGGAGCCCTTCAGAGGTATGGTAAGGGTCGCGATTTTATTCAGATTGAATATTATATTCAAAGATTAACAGGATGAAATTCAAACCCCTAGTATTGTCTTTTAAATTGAGCTTTTCAAGCTAACTTCTGTAGAAGGTATAAGTATTTGTATATGGAGTTTGAAATTATATCTCAATGCCGTTTAAGACCATAAGGGACTTCAATGGGTTGAATTTTATTTTATTGATTATTCTGTTTTTTAAGGGGCAATGTTTTGTGCATTTATCACACATAACAGCTTGCTCTATTCCTGAAAAATATTGTTATTCAACATTTTCTATATAATAATATGCAGTTTTATAGGACCGAAATAAGTTTACTAGAAAGTGATAATACAGACGGGGGCAGATTGAATTGGGGTTGTCTATCACGCTGGAGGGCGACGTGGGTGGAGCCCTTCAGAGGTGTGGTCTGGGTTGCGATTTTAATCTAAATGAATATTATATTCAAAAAGAACAGCTTTTTAAACATCGCTTCTAAAAATGATATCAGGATTTGGATAAGGAGTTTGAAATTATTTTAATGGCGTTTATGACAATAGGGGACTCCTATGGTTTAAAATATTTTTTATCCATTCATTATTTTTATTACGGTGTAAAATTGTGTGTATTTATAACACATAAAGCCGTGCTCTATAAATGAAAAATATTGTGCTTCAAAATTTTCTGTGTAATAATATGCAGTATTATAGGACCGAAATAAGTTTATTAGTATGTCATATTACAGACGGGGGCAGATTGAATTGGGGTTGTCTGTCACGCTGGAGGGCGACGTGGGTGGAGCCCTTCAGAGGTGTGGTTAGGGTGCGATTTTAAACTGATTGAATATTATATTAAAAGATAAACAGGAAGAAATTCAAACCTAAATATTTGTATATCAAAATTGAGCTTTTTAAGCATCACTTCTGAAAATGATAGAATTAATTTGTAAAGATATCTAAATAGCCTTTTAGACCATAAGGATTTTTACTTGGTTGAATTTTATTTTATTCAATTATTCTGTTTATTAAGGTGTAAAATTTTGTGTATTCATCACACATAATGGTGTGCTATATTCCAGAAATTTTTTTTATTCAACATTTTCCATGTATAATAAGCTGTATTATAGGACCGAAATAAATGACTTAGAAAGTGATAATACAGACGGGGGCAGATTGAATTGGGGTTGTCTGTCACGCTGGAGGGCGACGTGGGTGGAGCCCTTCAGAGGTGTGGTCTGAGTCGCTTTTAATCTAATTGAATATCATATTCAAATATTTACAGGATGAAATTCAAACACCTAGTTCTGTCTTTCAAATTGAGCTATTTAAGCAAACTTCTGAAAAACGTACAAGTATTTGAATATGGAATTTTGCAATTATATCTCAATGGCGTTTAAGACCATAGGGGACTCCAATGGGTTGAATTTTATTTTATATAATTATTAGGTTTATTAAGGAGTAAAATTGTGTGTATTCACACACATAAAAGGGTGCTCTTTTCCTAAAAAATATTTTTATTCAACATTTTCTATATAATAATATGCAGTATTATAAAAATGAAATAAGTTTACTAGTAAGTGATATTACAGACGGGGGCAGATTGAATTGGGGTTGTCTGTCACGCTGGAGGGCGACGTGGGTGGAGCCCTTCAGAAGTGTGGCTTGGGTCGCGATTTTAATCTTATTGAATATTATATTTTGAAAAAGGAGGATGATTTTCAAACATAAATTATCGAGTATTATATTGAGCTTTTTCAGCATCGCTTCTAAAAATGATATAAGTATTTAAATAAGGAGTTTGAAATTATACCCTAATGGCGTTTATGACAATAGGGGACTCCTATGAGTTTAATTTTATTTTATTCCTTTATTCTGTTTAAAATAGTGTAAATTTGTGTGTATTTATCACACATAAAGTCGTGCTCTATAAATGAAATTATTGTACTCAATATTTTCAATGTAATAATATGCAGTATTATAGGACTGAAATAAGAAACTATTAAGTGATATTACAGACGGGGACAGATTGAATTGAGGTTGACTGTCACGCGGGAGGGCGACGTGGGTGGAGCCCTTCAGAGGTGTGTTCAGTGTCGCGATTTAAATCTGATTGAATATTATATTCAAAAATTAACAGGTTAAAATTCACACCTAAATTATTGTATATTAAATAGAGCTTTTTAAGCATCACTTCTGAAAATGATATAAGTAGTTTGCAAAGATATCTAAATAGCCTTTAAGACCATTAGGGTTTTTTCTTTTTTGAATTTTTATTTTTATTGAATTTTTCTGTTATTTAAGGTTCAAAATTGTGTGTATTCATCATATATAATCGCGTGCTCTATTCCTGAAAAATATTATTATTCAACATTTTCTATGTAATAATAGGCAGTATTATAGGCCCGAAATAAATGTGTTAGAAAGTGAAATACAGACGGTGGAAGATTGAATTGAGGTTGTCTGTCACGCTGGAGGGGGACGTGGGTGAAGCCCTTCAGAGGTGTGGTCAGGGTCGCGATTTTTTTCTGATTGAATATTTTATTCCAATATTAATAGGATGAAATTTGAACCCAAAATATTGTCTTTCAAATTGATCTTTTTAAGCAGTACTTCTGAAAAAAGTTTAAGTATTTGAATAAGGACTTTGCAATTATATCTCAATGGCGTTTATGACCATTGAGGACTTCGATGGGTATATATTTTTTTATCCATTCATTCTGTTTATTACGGTGTAAAATTATGTGTATTTATCACACATAAAACCGTGCTCTATAAATGAAAAGTATTGTACTTCAACATTTTCTATGTAATGATATGCAGTATTATAGGACCGATATATATTTACTAGAAAGTGATAATACAGACGGGGGCAGATTGAATTGGGGTTGTCTGTCACGCTGGAGGGCGACGTGGATGGAGCCCTTCAGAGGTGTGGTCTGGGTCGCGATTTTAATCTAATTGAACATTATATTAAAAAAAGAACAGGATAAAATTCAAATTATTGTATATTATATTGAGCTTTTTAAGCATCGCTTTTAAAAATGAAACAATAATTTGAAATGGAGTTTGCAATTATATCTTAATGGCGTTTATGGCCATAGGGGACTCCTATGGGTTAAATTTTATTTTATCCATTCATTCTGTTTATTACAGTGTAAAATTGTGTGTATTTATCACACATAAGGCGTGCTCTATAAATGAAAAATATTGTACTTCAAAATTTTCTATGTAATATTATGCCGTATTATAGGAACGAAATAAGTTTACTAGAAAGTTATTTTACAGACGGGGGCAGATTGAATTGGGGTTGTCTGTCACGCTGGAGGGCGACGTGGATGGAGCCCTTCAGAGGTGTGGTTAGGTTCGCGATTTCAAACTGATTGAATATTATATTAAAAGATTAACAGGAAGAAATTCAAATCTAAATTTTTGTGTATCAAATTTAGCCTTTCAGGCATCGCTTCTGAAAATGATATAAGTATTCAAATATGGAGTTTGCAATGTTATTGCGATGTCCTTTAAGACCATAGTGGACTTTGCTGGGTTTAATTTTATTTTGATTTAATCATTCTTGTTATCAATGTTTGAAATTATGTGTATTCATCACACATGAAGGCGTGCTCTATTTATGGAAATATTGTAGATCAATATTTTCAAAATAATAATTTGCATCATTAAAGGACCGAAATAAATTTGCTTGGAAGTGAAAATATAAACTGGGGCTGATTGAATTGGGGTAATTCACGCTGTGGATAGACATATGTTGAGCCTTTCAAAGGTGTGGTCTGGGTCGCGATTTTAAACTAATTGAATATTAAATTAAGAGATTAACAGGATGAAATTTAAACCAGAATTATTGCATTTCAAATTTGGTTTTTAAAGCATCACTTCTGAAAAAATGATATGTGGATTTGAATGGGGCAATTTGCAACTACGATATCGCAATGACGTTTAAGACCATAGTGGTCTTTGTTGGGTTTAATTTTATTTAATTTAAATTTTCTGTTTGATGAGGTGTAAAATTGTGTTTTATTTATCACTCATAAAGGCGTTCTCTATTTATATATATAAGTATTGTAAATTTGCAATATATTGTAAATAAACATTATCTATGTAACGATATGCAGTATTTTGGATGACATAAATTTCCAAGAAAGTGATAATACTGCAGGGCCAGATTGAATTATGGTTGTTTGTCACGCTGAAGGGGAGACGTGGGCGGAGCTCTTTAGAGATGTGGTCTCATATTTTACAAAGACCAACCTGATAATATTTTTTAATCAATATATTGATAAGTACAATATGGATTATGAATTATAAAACAAGGTAATAATTACTTTTGTCAGAAGAGGGTAACAACGCTGTTACCAAAACGTCACACACTATTTATTTATTTGGTTTGGTGTATTTACCTCATTTTATAATCATTATATTGTAAATTAAATTAAACTTTTTTAGCATTATCAATTAAAATTAAATAGCGATATTTGAAAGGAATGTTTGTAATGATTGAATCAGAATAAAGTTTAGGATGTTAATGGTCTTTTCTGGGTCGAATTTTATTCTTATAAATTATTCTGTTCAATAAATTCAGTGTTTTTTTTTTTTGTTAATCACTCATAAAATGTGTTTACTGTTCATAGAAAATTTGTATTTCAACATTTTCTATGTAATGATATATACTACCTTTGACCAAATGAATAATGTGGTGTCCAGAATGACAAACATGATCGAACAAACAGAAATAAAGACAAAACCTGGGTTCTTGGAGCTCTTAACCCTGGTGTATCAAAGCAAATAAATTACATCAGTACACGGCGATGAAAATATGAGGTAAGTTTACTGCTATAATCCTATATATACATTTGTATTTCTAACCCATTTCTAGAGTATAATTCCCTATTTAAATATAAAAAAGTATATTTACTTGGTCTATCAAAATGTTTTTAACAAGTTACTGTGCTATCCAGAGGGAAGAGTTAATCTTTGCTTACTAAATAAATATGAAGTGAGACAAGAATTTTTAAGAAGCTTAAAACTACTATAAGAGTCTCGAATAGTAATCTGTTAATAAATCAAAATATAAATGTTAGTTTATATATGATTCAACTTATTTAAAAACAATATCTTAATTTTCCTTTGAATACAATATCATATTTTATATTATTTTAGGTATATTTATCTATATATATTTTTTTGTCTAATCATAATGAATTCTAGAAGATTTATTAGAGGTACAGGAAAATGAATCTTAGAAAACCGAGCGATAATATTAAGTGAACTTTACTTCCTAAGGCGTCCAATGCCTAACACTAATGGAATTCTAGTGGTTCTATTTGTTGCACACCATACTTTTTTATACTTTATTTAAAATTTACCTAATTTTAAGAATGGGTTATTATTATTGCAATTTTGTTGAAATCTTCCATATTGCCAGAGTATAATTTTCTTTATTAGACATTGTTGTTTAATCAATTTTGCGTTGGACTTAGAGCTTTTATATAATCAAACTTGTTATGATTTTAGCCGACTCCCATAAACTATTAGTCATTCAATTTTCAGGAATAAACAATATACATTTTTACTAAAAGAATGACCCAGCTTTACCCGTGTATTCCACTGAGTGCAATTTCCTTCGCACTGAAAGTACATTAATAATAAATAGTAGAAGCGCCAGTGAATAGCAATAGAGAAGTAACACATAAACCATAGGGTAAAAGTGTGTGCTATGGAAAATTGTTTTATATTAGTGTTTAGTTATTTAATTTAATTATTTTTTGCAATCCAATCAGTTGTTTCAAAATTAAGATGGGAGGCGACGAGGATGGATACTTCAGAATTGTGGCCTGATTCGCGACTTTTTATTAAATTAATCTGATTTACGAGTTCTGAAATTGTGTGTATTTATCACTCATAAATTCCTGCTCTATTTATAGAATATGTTGTAATTAAACATTTTCTATGTAATAATATACAGTATTAAGGAGATCGAAATAAGTTCCTTAAAATGTGATAATTATGTAGGTGAAAGATTGAATTGAGGTTGTCATTAGTCATTTAATGAATATATAGAGTTAATTAGTTTTAAAGATATGTGAATTCTCAATTTTTATCTGACTTGATATCATCGAAGTATCTCTCTCGAATGACGAATAGAGACATTTGTGTTTCTTCTTTTAAACAAAATAGTTTATATCTATTTTTTTTTTAAAAAGGTTTGATTATTGTCGACAGCTGTAACAGCAGTGAAAAATTCATTGAAAATTTTCTTATTGCTGATTTCTAAATTGATGTTACTCAACATATTCTTGGATTCACATACTGTTGTCTTTCTAGCAACATGAATTATTTGAAAGCATGTTAAATATAATTTCAAGAATAAACAATATACATTTTTACTAAAATAATGACCCAGCTTTACCCGAGTATTCCACTGAGTGCAATTTCCTTCATGCTTAAAGTACATTAATAATAAATAGTAGAAGTGCCATTGAATAGCAATACAGAAGTAACACATAAACCATAGGCAAAAAGTGTGTGATAAGGAAAAATCGTTTATATTAGTGTTTAAGTATTTAATTTAATTATTTTTTGCAATCCGATCAGTTGTTTCAAAATTACGATGGGAAGCGACGAGGATGGATTTTACAGAATTGTGGCCTGAATCGCGTCTTTTTATTAAATTATTCTGATTTATCAGTTCTGAAATTGTGTGTATTTATCACTCATAAATTCCTGCTCTATTTATGGAATATTTTGTAATTAAACATATTCTATGTAATAATATACAGTATTAAGGGCCAAAATAAGTTCCTTAAAACGTGATAATTATGTAGGTGAAAGATTGAATTGAAGTTGTCTCTCACGCTGGAAGGCGGGTAGGGGTGAAGCTTTTAAGAAGTGTGGTCTGGGTCACAATTTTGATCTAATTGAATATTATTTCCAAATTTTAACAGAATGAATTTTGAACCCAAAGTATTGTATATTAAATTCAGCTTTTTAAGCATTATTTCTGTAAATGATATGAGGATTTGAATAAGGAGTTTGCAACTATATCGAAATAGCGTTTATGATCATAGGGGTCCTTTCAGGGTTGAATTCTATTCAAATATTCTGTTTATTAAGATGTTAATTGTATATATTTATCACACATAAAGCCATGATCTACATATGAAAATATTATAATTCAAAATTTTCAATATTATAATAAATAGTATTATAGAACCGAAATAAGTTTCATATAAAGTGATAATACAGACGAAGACAGATTGAATTGGTTTTGCATGACAGGCTTGAGGGGGACGTGGGTGGAGCCCTTCAGAGGTGTGATCTGGGTCGCGATTTTAATCAAATTGAATATTATATTCAAAGATTGACAGGATGAAATTCAAACACCTAGTATTGTCTTTTAAATTGAGCTTTTCAAGCTAACTTCTGAAAAAGGTATAAGTATTTGAATATAAGGTTTGCAATTATTTCTCAATGGCGTTTAAGACCATAGGTGACTTCAATGGGTTGAATGTTATTTTATTAAATATTCGGTTTATTAAAGAGTAAAATTGAGGGTATTCATCACACATATAAAGGCGTGCTCTATTCCTGAAAATATTGTTATTCAACATTTTCTATGTAATAATATGCAGTATTATGGGACCGTAATATGTTTACTAGAAAGTGACAATACAGACGGGGGCAGATTGAATTGGGGTTGTCTGTCACGCTGGAGGGCGTCGATGGTGGAGCCCTTCAGAGGTGTGGATAGGGTCGTGATTTTAATCTAAATGAATAATATATTCAAAAAGAACAGGATAATATTCAAGCCTAAATTATTGTATATTATATTAGGCTTATTAAGCATCGCTTCTAAAAATGATATAAGGAATTGAATAAGGAGTTTGCAATTATATCTTAATGGCTTTTATGACCTTAGGGGACTCCTATGGGTTAAATTTTATTTTATCCATTCATTCTGTTTATTATGGTGTAAAATTGTGTGTATTTATCACACATAAAAGCGTTGTCTATAAATGAAATATTTTGTGTTTCAATATTTTCTATGTAATTATATGCAGTATTATAGGACCGAAATAAGTTCACTAATAGATGATATTACAGACGGGGGCAGATTGAATTGGGGTTGTCTTTCACGCTGGAGGGGGACGTTGGTAGAGCCCATCAGAAGCGTGGATAGGGGTCGCGATTTTAAACTGATTGAATATTACAGGAAGAAATTCAAACCTAAGTTTTTGTATATCAAATTGAGCTTTTCAAGCATCGCTTCTAAAAATGATATAAGGATTTGAATGAGGAGTTTGCAATTATATTTTAATGGCGTTTATGACCATAGAACACTCCTATGGGTTAAAATTTATTTTATCCATTTATTCTGTTTATTACAGTGTAATATTGTGTGTATTTATCACAAATAAAGTCGTGCTCTAAAATTGAAAAATATTGTACTTCAATATTTTCCATGTAATGCAGTAATATAGGACTGGAATAATTATACTAGTAAGTGATATTACAGACGGGGGCAGTTTGAATTGGGGTTGTCTGTCACGCTGGAGGGCGACATGGGTGTAGCCCTTCAGAGGTGTGGTCAGGGTCGCGATTTTTCTCTAATTGAATATTATATTCAAATAATAACAGGATAAAATTTAAACCCAAAATATTGTCTTTTGAATTGAGCTTTTTAAGCAGTACTTCTGAAAAAAGTATAAGTATTTGAATATAGTCTTTGCAATTATATCTCAAAGGCGTTTATGACCTATTGGGGATTCCGATGGGTTATATTTTATTTTTTCCTTCTATTCTTTTTTAAGGTGTAAAATTGTGTGTATTTATCATACATAAAAGCGTGTTCTATAAATGAAATATTTTGTGCTTCAATATTTTTTATGTAATTAAATGCAGTATTATAGGACCAAAATAAGTTCACTAGTATGTGATATTACAGTCGGGGGTTGATTGAATTGGGGTTGTCTGTCACGCTGGAGGGCGACTTGGGTGGAGCCCTTCAGAAGTGTGGCTTGGGTCGCGATTTTAATCTTATTGAATATTATATTTAAAAAGAACAGGATGATTCCAAACATAAATTATCGTGTATTTTTATTGAGATTTTTAGCATCGCTTCTAAAAATGATATAAGGATTTAAATAAAGAGTTTGAAATTATATCCTAATGGCGTTTATGACAATAAGGGTTCCTATGGGTTTAATTTTATTTTATCCCTTTATTCTGTTTATAATAGTGTGTAATTGTGTGTATTTATTACACATAAAGTCGTGCTCTATAAATTAAAATATTGTACTTTATTATTTTCAATGTAATAATATGCAGTATTATAGGACTGAAATAAGAAACTAGTAAGTGATATTACAGACGGGGACAGATTGAATCGGGGTTGTCTGTCACGCTTGAGAGCGACGTGGGTGGAGCCCTTCAGAGGTGTGGTCAGGGTCGCGATTTAAATCTGATTGAATATGATATTCAAAAATTAACAGGTTGAAATTCAGACCTAAATTATTGTTTATTAAATTGAGCTTTTTAAGCATCACTTCTGGAAATGATATAAGTAGTTTGCATATAAGTGTTTTTGCTTTTTTGAATTTCATTTTATTGAATTATTCTGTTATTTAAGGTTTAAAATTGTGTCTATTCATCACATATAATCGCGTGCTCTATTCCTGTAAAATATTGTTATTCAACATTTTCTATGTAATAATATGCAGTATTATATGACCAAAATAAATGTCTTTGAAAGTGAAAATACAGGCGGGGGCAGATTGAATTGGGGTTGTCTGTCACGCTGGAGGGCGACCTGGGTGGAGCCCTTCAGAAGTGTGGTAAGGGTCGCGATTTTATTCAGATTGAATATTATTTTCAAATATAAAAAGGATGAAATTTAAAACCCAAAATATTGTCTTTTAAATTGAGCTTTTTAAGCTAACTTCTATAGAAGGTATAAGTATTTGAATATGGAGTTTGAAGTTATATCTCAATATGCTGTTTAAGACCATAGGGGACTTCAATGGGTTGAATTTTATTTTATTCAATTATTTTGTCATTAAGGGGTAAAATTATGTCTATTCATTACACATAACAGCTTGCTCTATTTCTGAAAAATGTTGTTATTCAACAATTTCTATGTAATGATATGCAGTAGTATAGGACCGAAATAAGTTTACTAAAAAGTGATAATACAGACGGGGGCAGATTGAACTGGGGTTGTCTGTCACGCTGGAGGGCGACGTGGGTGGAGCCCTTCAGAGGTATGGTCTGTGTCGCGATTTTAATATAAATGAATAATATATTCAAAAAGAACAGGATAAAATTCAAACCTAAATTATTGTATATTATATTAAGCTTATTAAGCATCGCTTCTAAAAATGATATAAGGAATTGAATAAGGAGTTTGCAATTATATCTTAATGGCGTTTATGACCATAGAACACTCCTATGGGTTAAATTTTATTTTATCCATTTATTCTGTTTATTACTGTGTGAAATTGTGTGTATTTATCACACATAACGTCGTGCACTATAATTGAAAAATATTGTACTTCAATATTTTCCATGTAATGCAGTAATATAGGACTGAAATAAATATACCAGTAAGTATTATTACAGACGGGGGCAGTTTGAATTTGTGGTTGTCTGTCACGCTGGAGGGCGACATGGGCGTAGCCCTTCAGAGGTGTGGTCAGGGTCGCGATTTTTCTCTAATTGAATATTATATTCAAATAATAACAGGATGAAATTTGAACCCAAAATATTGTCTTATGAATTGAGCTTTTTAAGCAGTACTTCTGAAAAAAGTATAAGTATTTGAATATGGACTTTGCAATTATATCTCAATGGCGTTTATGACCTATTGGGGATTTCGATGGGTTATATTTTATTTTTTCTATTTATTCATTTTATTACGGTGTAAAAATTATGTGTATTTATCACACATAAAAGCGTGTTCTATAAATGAAAAATGTTGTGCTTCAATATTTTCTATGTAATTATATGCAGTATTATAGGACCGGAATAAGTTCACTAGTATGTGATATTACAGACGGGGGCAGATTGAATTGGGGTTGTCTGTCACGCTGGAGGGCGACCTGGGTGGAGCCCTTCAGAGGTATGGTAAGGGTCGCGATTATATTCAGATTGAATATTATTTTCAAATATAAAAAGGATGAAATTTAAACCCAAAATATTGTCTTTAAATTGAGCTTTTTAAGCTAACTTCTATAGAAGGTATAAGTATTTGAATAAGGAGTTTGAAATTATATCTCAATATGCCGTTTAAGAACATAGGGGACTTCAATGGGTTGAATTTTATTTTATTCAATTATTTTGTCATTAAGGGGTAAAATTAAGTCTATTCATTACACATAACAGCTCGCTCTATTTCTGAAAAATGTTGTTATTCAACAATTTCTATGTAATAATATGCAGTAGTATAGGACCGAAATAAGTTTACTAGAAAGTGATAATACAGACGGGGGCAGATTGAATTGGGGTTGTCTGTCACGCTGGAGGGCGACGTGGGTGGAGCCCTTCAGAGGTGTGGTCTGGGTTGCGATTTTAATCTAAATGAATATTATATTCAAAAAGAACAGCCTTTTAAGCATCGCTTCTAAAAATGATATCAAGATTTGAATAAGGAGTTTGAAATTATTTTAATGGCGTTTATGACAATAGGGGACTCCTATGGGTTAAAATATTTTTTATCCATTCATTCTTTTTATTACGGTGTAAAATTGTGTGTATTTATAACACATAAAGCCGTGCTCTATAAATGAAAAATATTGTGCTTCAAAATTTTCTATGTAATAATATGCAGTATTATAGGACCGAAATAAGTTTATTAGTATGTCATATTACAGACGGGGGCAGATTGAATTGGGGTTGTCTGTCACGCTGGAGGGCGACGTGGGTGGAGCCCTTCAGAGGTGTGGTTAGGGTGCGATTTTAAACTGATTGAATATTATATTAAAAGATAAACAGGAAGAAATTCAAACCTAAATATTTGTATATCAAAATTGAGCTTTTTAAGCATCACTTCTGAAAATGATAGAATTAATTTGTAAAGATATCTAAATAGCCTTTTAGACCATAAGGATTTTTACTTGGTTGAATTTTATTTTATTCAATTATTCTGTTTATTAAGGTGTAAAATTTTGTGTATTCATCACACATAATGGTGTGCTATATTCCAGAAATTTTTTTTATTCAACATTTTCCATGTATAATAAGCTGTATTATAGGACCGAAATAAATGACTTAGAAAGTGATAATACAGACGGGGGCAGATTGAATTGGGGGTTGTCTGTCACGCTGGAGGGCGACGTGGGTGGAGCCCTTCAGAGGTGTGGTCTGAGTCGCTTTAATCTAATTGAATATCATATTCAAATATTTACAGGATGAAATTCAAACACCTAGTTCTGTCTTTCAAATTGAGCTATTTAAGCAAACTTCTGAAAAACGTACAAGTATTTGAATATGGAATTTTGCAATTATATCTCAATGGCGTTTAAGACCATAGGGGACTCCAATGGGTTGAATTTTATTTTATATAATTATTAGGTTTATTAAGGGGTAAAATTGTGTGTATTCACACACATAAAAGGGTGCTCTATTCCTAAAAAATATTTTTATTCAACATTTTCTATTAATAATATGCAGTATTATAAAAATGAAATAAGTTTACTAGTAAGTGATATTACAGACGGGGACAGATTGAATTGGGGTTGTCTGTCACGCTGGAGGGCGACGTGGGTGGAGCCCTTCAGAAGTGTGGCTTGGGTCGCGATTTTAATCTTATTGAATATTATATTTTGAAAAAGGAGGATGATTTTCAAACATAAATTATCGAGTATTATATTGAGCTTTTTCAGCATCGCTTCTAAAAATGATATAAGTATTTAAATAAGGAGTTTGAAATTATACCCTAATGGCGTTTATGACAATAGGGGACTCCTATGAGTTTAATTTTATTTTATTCCTTTATTCTGTTTAATATAGTGTAAATTTGTGTGTATTTATCACACATAAAGTCGTGCTCTATAAATTAAATTATTGTACTCAATATTTTCAATGTAATAATATGCAGTATTATAGGACTGAAATAAGAAACTATTAAGTGATATTACAGACGGGGACAGATTGAATTGAAGTTGACTGTCACGCGGGAGGGCGACGTGGGTGGAGCCCTTCAGAGGTGTGTTCAGTGTCGCGATTTAAATCTGATTGAATATTATATTCAAAAATTAACAGGTTAAAATTCACACCTAAATTATTGTATATTAAATTGAGCTTTTTAAGCATCACTTCTGAAAATGATATAAGTAGTTTGCAAAGATATCTAAATAGCCTTTAAGACCATTAGGGTTTTTTCTTTTTTGAATTTTATTTTTATTGAATTTTTCTGTTATTTAAGGTTCAAAATTGTGTGTATTCATCATATATAATCGCGTGCTCTATTCCTGAAAAATATTATTATTCAACATTTTCTATGTAATAATAGGCAGTATTATAGGCCCGAAATAAATGTGTTAGAAAGTGAAATACAGACGGTGGAAGATTGAATTGAGGTTGTCTGTCACGCTGGAGGGGGACGTGGGTGAAGCCCTTCAGAGGTGTGGTCAGGGTCGCTATTTTTTTCTGATTGAATATTTTATTCCAATATTAATAGGATGAAATTTGAACCCAAAATATTGTCTTTCAAATTGATCTTTTTAAGCAGTACTTCTGAAAAAAGTTTAAGTATTTGAATAAGGACTTTGCAATTATATCTCAATGGCGTTTATGACCATTGAGGACTTCGATGGGTATATATTTTTTTATCCATTCATTCTGTTTATTACGGTGTAAAATTATGTGTATTTATCACACATAAAACCGTGCTCTATAAATGAAAATATTGTACTTCAACATTTTCTATGTAATGATATGCAGTATTATAGGACCGATATATATTTACTAGAAAGTGATAATACAGACGGGGGCAGATTGAATTGGGGTTGTCTGTCACGCTGGAGGGCGACGTGGATGGAGCCCTTCAGAGGTGTGGTCTGGGTCGCGATTTTAATCTAATTGAACATTATATTAAAAAAAGAACAGGATAAAATTCAAATTATTGTATATTATATTGAGCTTTTTAAGCATCGCTCCTAAAAATGAAACAATAATTTGAAATGGAGTTTGCAATTATATCTTAATGGCGTTTATGGCCATAGGGGACTCCTATGGGTTAAATTTTATTTTATCCATTCATTCTGTTTATTACAGTGTAAAATTGTGTGTATTTATCACACATAAGGCGTGCTCTATAAATGAAAAATATTGTACTTCAAAATTTTCTATGTAATATTATGCCGTATTATAGGAACGAAATAAGTTTACTAGAAAGTTATTTTACAGACGGGGGCAGATTGAATTGGGGTTGTCTGTCACGCTGGAGGGCGACGTGGATGGAGCCCTTCAGAGGTGTGGTTAGGTTCGCGATTTTAAACTGATTGAATATTATATTAAAAGATTAACAGGAAGAAATTCAAACCTAAATTTTTGTATATCAAATTTAACCTTTCAAGCATCGCTTCTGAAAATGATATAAGTATTCAAATATGGAGTTTGCAATGGTATTGCGATGTCCTTTAAGACCATAGTGGAATTTGCTGGGTTTAATTTTATTTTGATTTAATCATTCTCGTTATCAAGGTTTGAAATTATGTGTATTCATCACACATGAAGGCGTGCTCTATTTATGGAAATATTGTAGATCAATATTTTCTAAATAATAATATGCATCATTAAAGGACCGAAATAAATTTCCTTGGAAGTGAAAATATAAACTGGGGCTGATTGAATTGGGGTAATTCACGCTGTGGATAGACATATGTTGAGCCTTTCAAAGGTGTGGTCTGGGTCGCGATTTTAAACTAATTGAATATTAAATTAAGAGAGTAACAGGATGAAATTTAAACCAGAATTATTGCATTTCAAATTTGGTTTTTAAAGCATCACTTCTGAAAAAATGATATGTGGATTTGAATGGGGCAATTTGCAACTACGATATCGCAATGACGTTTAAGACCATAGTGGTCTTTGTTGGGTTTAATTTTATTTAATTTAAATTTTGTGTTTGATGAGGTGTAAAATTGTGTTTTATTTATCACTCATAAAGGCCTTCTCTATTTATATATATAAGTATTGTAAATTTGCAATATATTGTAAATAAACATTATCTATGTAACGATATGCAGTATTTTGGATGACATAAATTTCCAAGAAAGTGATAATACTGCAGGGCAGATTGAATTATGGTTGTTTGTCACGCTGAAGGGGAGACGTGGGCGGAGCTCTTTAGAGATGTGGTCTCATATTTTACAAAGACCAACCTGATAATATTTTTTAATCAATATATTGATAAGTACAATATGGATTATGAATTATAAAACAAGGTAATAATTACTTTTGTCGGAAGAGGGTAACAACGCTGTTACCAAAACGTCACACACTATTTATTTATTTGGTTTGGTGTTATTACCTCATTTTATAATCATTATATTGTAAATTAAATTAAACTTTTTTAGCATTATCAATTAAAATTAAATAGCGATATTTAAAAGGAATGTTTGTAATGATTGAATCAGAATAAAGTTTAGGACGTTAATGGTCTTTTCTGGGTCGAATTTTATTCTTATAAATTATTCTGTTCAATAAATTCAGTGTTTTTTTTTGTTAATCACTCATAAAATGTGTTTACTGTTCATAGAAAATTTGTATTTCAACATTTTCTATGTAATGATATATACTACCTTTGACCAAATGAATAATGTGGTGTCCAGAATGACAAACATGATCGAACAAACAGAAATAAAGACAAAACCTGGGTTCTTGGAGCTCTTAACCCTGGTGTATCAAAGCAAATAAATTACATCAGTACACG
This sequence comes from Cordylochernes scorpioides, assembly GCA_030710605.1. NCBI lineage: Eukaryota > Metazoa > Arthropoda > Arachnida > Pseudoscorpiones > Chernetidae > Cordylochernes > Cordylochernes scorpioides. The sequence continues at coordinate 13,469,649 of CP092877.1, forward strand.
GCAATGAAAATATGAGGTAAGTTTACTGCTATAATCCTATATATACATTTGTATTTCTAACCCATTTCTAGAGTATAATTCCCTATTTAAATATAAAAAAGTATATTTACTTGGTCTATCAAAATGTTTTTAACAAGTTACTGTGCTATCCAGAGGGAAGAGTTAATCTTTGCTTACTAAATAAATATGAAGTGAGACAAGAATTTTTAAGAAGCTTAAAACTACTATAAGAGTCTCGAATAGTAATCTGTTAATAAATCAAAATATAAATGTTAGTTTATATATGATTCAACTTATTTAAAAACAATATCTTAATTTTCCTTTGAATACAATATCATATTTTATATTATTTTAGCTTTATTCATCTATATATATTTTTTTGTCTAATCATAATGAATTCTAGAAGATTTATTAGAGGTACAGGAAAATGAATCTTAGAAAACCGAGCGATAATATTAAGTGAACTTTACTTCCTAAGGCGTCCAATGCCTAACACTAATGGAATTCTAGTGGTTCTATTTGTTGCACACCATACTTTTTTATACTTTATTTAAAATTTACCTAATTTTAAGAATGGGTTATTAATATTGCAATTTTGTTGAAACCTTCCATATTGCCAGAGTATAATTTTCTCTATTAGACATTGTTGTTTAATCCATTTTGCGTTGGACCTAGAGCTTTTATATAATAAAACTTGCTATGATTTTAGCCGACTCCCATACACTATTAGTCATTCAATTTTCAGGAATAAACAATATACATTTTTTCTAAAAGAATGTCCCGGCTTTACCTGTGTATTCCACTGAGTGCAATTTCCTTCATACTGAAAGTACATTAATAATAAATAGTAGAAACGCCATTGAATAGCAATAGAGAAGTAACACATAAACCACAGGGTAAAAGTGTGTGCTATAGAAAAATTGTTTTATATTAGTGTTTAGGTATTTAATTTAATTATTTTTTGCAATCCAATCAGTTGTTTCAAAATTATGATGGGAGGCGACGAGGATGGATTCTTCAGAATTGTGGCCTGATTCGCGTCTTTTATTAGATTATTCTGATTTATGAGTACTGAAATTGTGTGTATTTACCACTCATAAATTCCTGCTCTATTTATGGAATATGTTGTAATTAACCATTTATATATAATAATATACAGTATTAAGGGGACCGAAATAAGTTCCTTAAAACGTGATAATTATGTCGGTGAAAGATTGAATTGAGGTTGTCTGTCACGCTGGAAGGCGGGTTGGGTGAAGCTTTTAAGAAGTGTGGTCTGGGTCACAATTTTAATCTAATTGAATATTATTTCCAAATTTTAACATGATGAATTTTAAACCCAAAGTATTGTATATTAAATTCAGCTTTTTAAGCATTATTTCTGTAAATGATATGAGAATTTGAATAAGGAATTTGAAACTATATCGAAATAGCGTTTAAGATCATAGGGGTCCTTTCTGGGTTGAATTTTCTTCAAATATTCTGTTTATTAAGATGTTAATTGTATATATTTATCACACATAAAGCCGTGATCTACTTATGAAAAAAATATAATTCAACATTTTCAGTATAATAATGTGTAGTATTATAGGACCGGAATAGGTTTCATATAAAGTGATAATACAGATGAGACAGATTGAATTGGTTTTGTATGTCACGCTTGAGGGGGACGTGGGTGGAGCCCTTCGGAGGTGTGGTCTGGGTCACGATTTTAATCTAATTGAATAATATATTCAAAGATTAACAGGATGAAATTCAAGCCCCTAGTATTGTCTTTTAAATTGAGCTTTGCAAGCTAATTTCTGAAAAAGGTATAAGTATTTGAATATAAGGTTTGCAATTATATCTCAATGGGGTTTAAGCCCATAGGTTACTTCAATGGGTTGAATTTTATTTTATTAAATATTCGGTTTATTAAGGGGTAAAATTGTGCGCATTCATCACACATAAAGGCGTGCTCTATTCCTGAAAAATATTGTTATTCAACATTTTCTATGTAATAATATGCAGTATTATAGGACCGAAATAAGTTTACTAGAAAGTGATATTACAGGCGAGGGCAGATTGAATTGGGGTTGTCTGTCACGCTGAAGGGCGATGTGGGTGGAGCCCTTCAGAGGTGTGGTTAGGGTCGCGATTTTATTCTGAATGAATATTATATTCAAAGATTAACAGGATGAAATTCGAACATAAATTATTGTATATTAAATTGAGCTTTTTAAGCATCACTTCTGAAAATGATATAAATATTTTGCCAATATATATAAATAACCTTTAAGACCATAAGGATTTTTGCCTGGTTGAATTTTATTTTATTGAATTATTCTGTTTTTTAAGGTGTGAAATTGTGTGTATTCATCACACATAAAAGCCTGCTCTATTCCTGAAAAATATTGTTTTTCAACATTTTCTATGTAATAAGATGCAGTATTATATGACCAAAATAAATGTCTTAAAAGTGTAAAAAAACAGGCGGGGGCAGATTGAATTGGGGTTGTCTATCACGCTTGAGGGCGACGTGGGCGGAGCACTTCAGAGGTGTGGTCAGGGAATCGATTTTATTCTGATTGAATATCATATTCGAAGATTAACATGATGAAAAATAAACCCAAAGAATTGTCTTTTAAATTGAGCTTTTCAAGCTAGCTTCTGTAGAAGGTATAAGTATTTGAATATGGAGTTTGAAATTATATCTCAATATATGCCGTTTAAGACTATAGGGGACTTCAATGGGTTGAATTTTATTTTATTCAATTATTTTGTTTATTAAGGGGTAAAATTATGTGTATTCATCACACATAGCTGCTTGCTCTATTCCTGAAAAGTGTTGTTATTCAACATTTTCTATGTAATAATATGCAGTATTATAGGACCGAAATAAGTTTACTAGAAAGTGATAATACACACGGGGGCAGATTGAATTGGGGTTGTCTGTCACGCTGGAGGGCGACGTGGGTGGAGCCCTTCAGAGGTGTGGGCTGGGTCGCGATTTTAATATAATTGAATATTATATTTAAAAAGAACATGATGAAATTAAAAACTAAATTATTGTATATTATATTGAGATTTTTAAGCATCGCTTCTAAAAATGATATAAGGATTTGAATGAGGAGTTCACAATTTTATCTTAATGGCGTTTATGACCATAGAACACTCCTAGGGTTAAATTTTATTTTATCCATTTATTTCTTTTTTTACAGTGTAAAATTTTGTGTATTTATCACACATAAAGTCCTGCTCTATAATTGAAAAATATTGAACTTCAATATTTTCTATGTAATAATATGCAGTAAAATAGGACTGAATAATTTTACTAGTAAGTGATATTACAGACGGGGGCAGTTTGAATTGGGGTTGTCTGTCACGCTGGAAGGCGACATGGGTGTAGCCCTTCAGAGGTGTGGCCAGGGTCGCGATTTTACTATAATTGAATACTATATTCAAATAATAACAGGATGATATTTAAACACAAAGTATTGTCTTTTAAAATTGAGCTTTTCAAGCTGTACTTCTGAAAAAGTATAAATATTTGAATATGGACTATAGAAATATATCTCAATGGCGTTTATTACCATTGGGGACTTCGATGTGTATTATTTTATTTTATCCATTTATACTGTTTATTACGGTGTAAAATTGTGCATATTTATCACTCATAAAAGCGTGTCTATAAATGAAAAATATTGAACTTCAACAATATATCTATGTAATAATATGCAGTTTTATAGGACCGAAATATGTTTACTAGAAAGTGATAATACAGACGGGGGCAGATTGAATTGGGGTTGTCTGTCACGCTGGAGGGCGACGTGGATGGAGCCCTTTAGAGGTGTGGTCTGGGTCCCGATTTTAATCTAATTGAATATCATATTAAAAAAGAACAGGATAAAATTCAAACCTAAATTATTGTATATTATATTGAGCTTTTTGAGCATCGCTCCTAAAAATGATATAAGGATTTGAATAAGGAGTTTGCAATTATATCTTATGGCGTTTATGACCATAGGGGACTCCTATGGGTTAAATTTTATTTTATCCATTTATTCTGTTTATTATGGTGTAAAATGGTGTGTATTTATAACACATAAAGGCGTGCTCTATAAATGAAAAATATTGTGCTTCAATATTTTCTAAGTAATAATATTGCAGTGTTATAGGACCGGAATAAGTTTACTAGTTGTGATATTACAGACGGGGACAGATTGAATTGGGGTTGTCTGTCACGCTGGAGGGCGACGTGGGTGGAGCCCTTCAGAGGTGTGGTTAGGGTCGCGATTTTAATCTGATTGAATATTATATTGAGAGATTAACAGGAAGAAATTCAAACATAAATTTTTGTATATCAAATTGAGCTTTTTAAGCATCACTTCTGAAAATGATAGAATTAGTTTGCAAAGATATCTAAATAGCCTTTAAGACAATAAGGATTTTTACTTTGTTGAATTTTATTTTATTTAATTATTCTGTTTATTTAGGTGTAAAATTGTGTGTATTCATCACACATAATGGTGTGCTCTTTTCCTGAAATTTTTTTTATTCAACATTTTCCATGTATAAAAAGCTGTATTATAGGACTGAAATAAATGACTTAGAAAGTGATAATACAGACGGGGGCAGATTCAATTGGGGTTGTCTGTCACGCTGGAGGGCGACGTGGGTGGAGCCCTTCAGAGGTGTGGTCTGAGTCGCTTTTAATCTAATTGAATATCATATTCAAATATTTACAGGATTAAATTCAAACCAATTAGTTCTGTTTTTCAAATTGAGCTTTTTAAGCAAACTTCTGAAAAAAACGTACAAGTAATTGAATATGGAATTTTGCAATTATATCTCATTGGCGTTTAAGACCATAGGGGACTCCAATAGGTTGAATTGTATTTTATTCATTTATCCTGTTTATTATGGTGTGAAATTGTGTGTATTTATAACACATAAAGGCGTGCTCTATAAATGAAAAATATTGTGCTTCAATATTTCTAAGTAATAATATGCAGTGTTATAGGACCGGAATAAGTTTACTAGTATGTGATATTACAGACGGGGACAGATTGAATTAGGGTTGTCTGTCACGCTGGAGGGCGACGTGGGTGGAGCCCTTCAGAGGTGTGGTTAGGGTCGCGATTTTAAACTGATTGAATATTATATTGAAAGATTAACAGGAAGAAATTCAAACCTAAATTTTTGTATATCAAATTGAGCTTTTTAAGCATCACTTCTGAAAATGATAGAATTAGTTTGCAAAGATATCTAAATAGCCTTTAAGACCATAAGGATTTTTACTTGTTTGTATTTTATTTTATTCAATTATTCTGTTTATTTAGGTGTAAAATTGTGTGTATTCATCACACATAATGGTGTGCTCTTTTCCTGAAATTTTTTTATTCAACATTTTCCATGTATAAAAAGCTGTATTATAGCACTGAAATAAATGACTTAGAAAGTGATAATACAGACGGGGGCAGATTGAATTGGGGTTGTCTGTCACGCTGGAGGGCGACGTGGGTGGAGCCCTTCAGAGGTGTGGTCTGAGTCGCTTTTAATCTAATTGAATATTATATTTAAAAAAAGGAGGATGATTTTCAAACATAAATTATCGTGTATTATATTGAGCTTTTTTAGCATCGCTTCTAAAAATGATATAAGGATTTAAATAAGGAGTTTGAAATTATATCCTAATGGCGTTTATGAAAATAGGGGACTCCTATGAGTTTAATTTTATTTTATTCCTTTATTCTGTTTAATATATTGTAAATTTGTGTGTATTTATCACACATAAAGCGTGCTCTATAAATGAAAATATTGTACTCAATATTTTCAATGTAATGATATGCAGTATTATAGGACTGAAATAAGAAAGTATTAAATGATATTACAGACGTAAACAGATTGAATCGGGGTTGTCTGTCACGCTGGAGGGCGACGTGGGTGGAGCCCTTCAGAGGTGTGGTCAGGATCGCGATTTAAATCTGATTGAATATTATATTCAAAAATTAACAGGTTAAAATTCAAACCTAAATTATTGTATATTAAATTGAGCATTTTAAGCATCACTTCTGAAAATGATATTAGTAGTTTGCAAAGATATCTAAATAGCCTTTAAGACCATAAGGATTTTTGCTTTTTTGAATTTTAATTTTATTGAATTATTTTTTTATTAAAGGTTCAAAATTGTGTGTATTCATCATATATAATCGCGTGCTATATTCCTGAAAAATATTATTATTCAACATTTTCTATGTAATAATATGCAGTATTATAGGCCCGAAATAAATGTGTTAGAAAATGAAAATACAGACGGTGGAAGATTGAATTGGGGTTGTCTGTCACGCTGGAGGGCGACGTGGGTGGAGCCCTTCAGAAGTGTGGTCAGGGTCGCGATTTTATTCTGATTGAATATTTTATTCAAATATTAACAGGATGAAATTTGAACCCAAAGTAATGTCTATTAAATTGATCTATTCAAGCAGTACTTCTGAAAAAGTATAAGTATTTAAATATGGACTTTGCAATTATATCTCAATGGCGTTTGAGGACTTTGATGGGTTATATTTTATTTTATCCATTTATTATGTTTATTACGGTGTAAAATTGTGTGTATTTATCACACATAAAAGCGTGCTCTATAAATGAAAAATATTGTACTTCAATATTTTCTTTGTAATAATATGCAGTTTTATAGGACCGAAATATGTTTACTAGAAAGTGATAATACAGACGGGGGCAGATTGAATTGGGGTTGTCTGTCACGCTGGAGGGCGACGTGGATGGAGCCCTTCAGAGGTGTGGTGTGGGTCGCGATTTTAATCTAATTGAATATCATATTAAAAAAGAACAGGATAAAATTAAAACCTAAATTATTGTATATTATATTGAGATTTTTAAGCATCGCTTCTAAAAATGATACAATAATTTGAATAAGGTGTTTGCAATTATATCTTGATGGCGTTTATTGGCCATAGGGGACTCCTATGGGTTAATTTTTATTTTATCCATTCATTCTGTTTATTACAGTGTAAAATTGTGTGTATTTATCACACATAAGGCGTGCTCATAAATGAAAAATATTGTACTTCAACATTTTCTATGTAATAATATGCCGTATTATAGGAACGAAAAAAAATAGGTTTACTAGAAAGTTATATTACAGAGGGAGGCAGATTGAATTGGGGTTGTCTGTCACGCTGGAGGGCGAAGTGGGTGGAGCCCTCCAGAGGTGTGGTCCGGGTCGCGATTTTACTCTAATTGAATATTATATTAAAATATAAACAGAATGAAATTCAAACGCAAAGTTTTGAATAAAAAATTTAGCTTTTCAAGCATCACTTCTGAAAATGATATAAGTATTCAAATACGGAGTTCGCAATAATATTGCGATGGCCTTTAAGACCATAGTGGACTTTCGGAAATGGAATCAATCGTCTACATTGATAATAATTCTGCATTAAAGTTGGCAAAGAAACCCGAATTTCGTCAAAGAACAGAAAATATTAGCCTTAAGTGCTTTTATTCATAAGGAAAAAAGGTTTGGGAAGGAAAGATTGCTGTTTTGCAAATTACTACCGAAGAACAGATTGTAGGTATGATGACAATGCCTATGCCATAAGCCGACACTGCTGCAGTTATGTCACATGATGTGACTGGTTGACTGATTTGCCTTCTTTACCTTTTTTAAACGGGTGAGGGGGGGGGGGTATTAGAGATGTAGTGTTTTTCTCTGAGTGAAAAAAAAGAAACACTTTTCATAGTTTGGCAATCCTGTAAAGTAAATACAGCTATTTTTGTTGTTGTCATTTGTGTATTCCTCACAAGAGTTCTTAATAGGCATATATAGTAAATTCTTACCCATTTGCCATATATATTCAAATATTTCTTATTACCGATTTCATTATTGGTATTACTCAACAGATACTATTGAATTCACATTTTCTTCTCTTTCCAATAAAATGAGAAGAATCGTAAATTCCATTTTATGTAGATTCATAAACAATATATATTATAAGATAGAAGATAAAGTTCTTATTTGTTATTTGAAATAAAACATTCTTCATTTTAAATAAACCTATTTTACCTTTTACTCTTTAACTTTCTATGGTATTAATTTTTAGTACAAAAATACTTTTATTCCTTTCTATATATATATAACACTACGTTCGAATTTGTGAAGTTATAGATTGCTATATTGACTTTATTTTATCTTACAACATAAATTTATTTTAAAGCTGGAATTTATCAATATAAAAACTATTATAGACAAATATATTTACAAGAAATAAAACTACAAAAATGAATGCTTATTTTAAAATTAATACCAAAATCTACTCATCTTACTGCGATGAAAAATAGTGGGAGGGCTTGGCTCATAAATAATGAACTCTCCCAGCTATTTCGCCAATTAAATGAAACAGACCTCTTTTTAGAGCTCTATAACTGTATTTTACGATTCTGCTCATATACGCTACAATTAAGAATGGGATTTTAGGTATGGTATTTTATCAAACGATTACATATAAATATGTGCGTGTGCACTCTCTTTCTCTCTCTGGTCAACGCTGTAACCACCCCTCATTTTAGATGATTCTCAGAAAGGAAATGAGAGAGAAGTGTTGGTCTACAATTTGAACTTGTAGACTGTGAAGTAAGTTGAGGTAGTAGCAGGCTCTTCTCTAAAATATTTGTTGTTTTGGTGTCAGGGTATTTTTTTACCCCAGGAGTCGTACATCTCGCTGACTTCTACAAAAGGCGCTTCCCTTTAAGAGGCTCTGACAAACAAGCCTGGCAGTCCATAGAATGAATCAAACTGTAATTACATTTAGATTATTGACCTTGGAATTTGATATTGAGCGTTGATATATCACTATGATAATTCATATATGATCTCTCAAACCACTTCTGAAAAGTATCACATATTCAGATAAATTATCTTATTACAGTCGTAAAAAGAAGAGTGCTTGTAATCTACAAGAAGTGAACTTCAATTAAAGAAGGAAACTATACTGAAATGGTTGTGATAAATGTATTGTAATTACTAATTCTACAATCTGTCTTAACAATTTATGATAAGAGTCTGTTCAAAATATAATCTTAATATTTATTGAAATGATTTTGTCTTTTAGAAATTCCCTATATTAATAGATAGTCTATTCTAGAGTTTTATAATAGAGGAATTGAATTTTACTTTTCCTCAAAATACTATTTCATTATTTAACAACATAAAAGTGTGTTTCAGATTCAATAATTTGTTATTATATCTCGAATCGAAGGTCTTTATGTTACCGTTTGAGCTTTCTATACTACTGCAAACATTTTGATGCCATAAGTATTTGTGGGATATCAGAAAAGTAAAAACGATGTGGTAGAAATTCAAATGTGTGGCTCTGTAGAATGAGATATATACAGCTGAATATTTTGCTATTATATAATAGTAAAAGATGGGTTCAGGTTGATTTTAAAGGTAATGCATATGTCTAAAAGTCGCAGTGAAATTGTTAAATAAATAGGAAAATGCGAATAATAGTTTACAAAATTGAGTTACAAAATAAAATTTAGGGCTCAAACAGTAATAAATAACACAAATAAAGTTGGAATTAATCCCTATATATATAAAAGTCAGTGTATGTATGTATGTGTGTTTGTTCCTATGTCGGCTATACACGTCCACAATACGTAACTAATCTACTGAAATTTTAACAGTATATAGAGTAGAATCTGGAAAAACTTATAATGAAAGTTTCAGGTCTCTATCCCGAATATTCTTCGAGTTATTTGCAAATTGCGTTGCAAATTTGCCCTTTCGCTCGCAAGCAGCGCCTCTAGCGGTGAAAATGGGTGTTAATATCAGTTGACCTAATGTACATGTAAAACGTGTTTTAACAGGACGTAGAGAAAAATCTGGAAGAGATATTTATCGGATTTTTAGCCAAGAAAAATTTAAATTGACAGGTTCTGGGCATAGATAGTTGTTTTTAGTTAAAAAATGATGATGACAATATTTCTGTATCATATTTGATTATTAGATACAAAATCATATCGGGAAAATTCCAAAAAGCAGAGACCACGGGTGAAGCCAGTTTAATTTTAGTATGTAGGGACAAAATTCTAACAGAAAAAAATTCATTCGAGCAGAAGACACAAAGCCAGATCATCTCTCTATAAATATATCGCTTATCAGACACAAAGTTTGGAGCGGGACGTTTCACAAGAGTGACATCCACGGCGCCAAATTATAATTTTTACGAATAGTATTTGAATAAAAACATTTAATCGGGTAAAACCCGGGCGTTGCCCGGGTCATTCGGCTAGTACTATTATAAAAAGAGTGAGATTATCTCTAAAGTGGAAACGACACTACGATTATAATAAATTGTGGCTATTGTAGGTAAACGAGCTGGTTTATATAACCTATTGCCATTTCATAAAAGTAAATGGTTGCAGACTAAAATATATTTGGAATTTTACTGAAAATAGAAAGATAATAGACCAGTTTCGAAGGCAGTTAATGGATAACCTTTTCCCAAATATCCGTTTAATTATTGCACTTGAAAATGACACGTTCAACTATTTGGAGCGTTTTAGATCAGGGCGTGTTTGGAGATTTTAGATTTAGAGGCTAGAGAGATTCTAAGTGAAAATAATCCTGTAATTAGTGCCTATGTGGGACTTATTGAAGAGTGATTTGAAAACATAGGAGAAGGTCCTATAGCATATGACCCAATATTTCGGACCTTCGCAATATCTAGAGAGTAGTCAAGAGTCCTTGATCAATGATTTCATTCTCCTTAGCGTCAATGCAATTTTACGAAATCCACATTCCTGAGTCTTCAATAGATATGTAGATGGTAAATATAATGTTTGACTTCACTCACAGAGCACTTGCTACAGTCTCTAGATCCTCGGTTCTTTAAAATGGTCTTTATATTTGTCCCACATCAGTGCCATATAATCCAGTTCAATTGTATTTCTCTGTGTAGTGTGTGGTCTATTGCAGTGGTCTAAATTATACTTTATTTATGAAGTTCTTTGTGTCTGGCCATGAATAGAGTTCTGACCTGTAGCACTTACTCAAGTCAAGTCTGTTCATAGTCTTTTATTTTTTGGCACATTGCAATGGTAATGACTGACTCTCAAAAGCATTTTAGTTTAGCGGCCTTTAACCTATTGTGATGAACCATGTATTTATTCAATATAAAAGGCATATATTATAAAACAATGACGCGGTATTTATATACCGCAAATGAAACATTAAGATGTGAGTGTTTCTTTAACACATTAATCAAATGTTTCATTTGCTGTATATAGATAACGCGTTATTGCTTCATATTGATTTATGCCCGTTTTTTGTCAAACTTAGGGAATATAATTGATGAACAAAAACAAAATAACCTCATATTCATATAAATTTTGTTAGGTAAAGAAACTTTTCGTCCAAGGACAACCTTTCAGGATTGTTATTTTGACCTCATCGAGCCACATATACTACTGATCATTCCAAAAAAAAAAAAAAACAGATTTTATTGAACGAGAACTGCACGACTATTCCATGACAGGTCATCGGAATTTTGCTAAAACTTACTATTGAGTAAGAGAAAAGGAATTTAGGTAAAGGCTCTATCAGAGTGCTAGAAATATATGCGATCCTCTGTCAGAAAAGTCAATGGAGGAAGAGCAGGCCTCAACTGTCGCCTGGATACCTGTTGCCTATACCTCCCCAAACCGACTATTCCAATAATTCCAAGGTGGTAGATCAAATTTTACACACACTTCCCATTAATACTTGAAAATATATAGATAATAATGTACACCGACTATTCACTCAAATACGCAATTACAGGGAGCTTGGCACCTGGAGAACCCCAAAAAGTTGCGAAATTCCTTGTTGAAAAAATTATAATTTTTCTAGGGAGCCACTAGAGAAAATTTGACGAATCGGGGCCTCAATTTTGAATCTAAGCTCGTCAAGCAATTGACCATTTGTTGAAGAATTATTAGGAGGACCACTACGGCGTGTCATTCCCATTGACTAACAGAATGGTTGAGCAGAACAATGACTGATATGTTGTCCATATGTCTGAATCTCAAAATGAATGATTGGGAGAAATATTTTCTTCAATCACTTTCGCTTACAATACCGCAAAACAGGAATAAACTGGCTCTATAACGTTCCTTTAGGTCCATGTTAGGCAAGCTCCTCGGATAGTTGGCGTTCTGCTCTTCAGAAACTTAGGTTATAAATATCTCTCTAGGCAGGCTGAAATTCTTCTTGACATCCTACTTCCCTAACCAGAAATAACAGATAGCGGCTATTCTACCCAAGATTTATAAACAAATATCATATAATAGGTAAGACAAATTGCACGGTTTGACTTCCTCAAGTTTCAAGAAACCGATACCATTAACTTCGAGTCCAGACACAGAGAAACAAAATGCCGCCTTTGAAACATGATATGAATATATATACCAGTACGACGTGTAGGGTTGTGCGATAAAACTAACGAAGTGGTACCTCGACCCCTACCAAGTTACCAAGAACTTAGCTGATGCGAACTATGAAATAGAGCTGTTAGGGGAACCAGGAAAGAATCCGGAGAGTCAAGGACCTCGCTGACGTTTAAAGGAATATTATCATACCATGACCCATCTGGACAGATGGTCCAAGACGTAGACGTCATTGAAACATTGGCCTAGGAATGACCATTCTAGTTGTGAGGTTATATAAGTAGGGGGAATGTTAACATTTGAAGTGTGTGTGTATTCATCTCTGAATATTTAAATTTATTTATATAAACCTGCTACTCTATTAGGAAGAATTGTATGATGAAGAAAAATATGTATAGTCGGCCCTTTGCTTTATTTTAATAAATCAATGTTATTATCTATTTTTAGGACCTTTATTTTGAGATTTAAAAAATATTTTATCTTAAAAAAGGCCATATTTTGTCCAAATTACTATCTACAATTAAATAAGATTTAATCGAAAGACTTTCTACAATAAAAAAAAGAGAATATTTTTCTATGGAAACCATTGAATTTATATAAATTTTAAAAACTCTTTTCTCTGACTAAGGTACTGATTATCCCGCTTGAGATAATATTTACGATTTGCTTTTGAAGAATATAATTATTTTGATTGACATTTTAATGATTAAAAAAAAATATTTTGATGATATTTAAACTGTATAATGTAAACTGAAGCTGTCAAGAATACTACATTAAAATTCCCTTTCAATTCAATTTGATATTTGATTAAATTTCTTCTAAAAGATCAACTTTGCAATCTTGTGGTACAAAATCTGATGTATTTCAAAAATTCATAATGTGTTGATGTGACGATGTATGGATCTCCTGAAATTTTAATTCTTTATGCTTTCACGCAACCTTATAATTGTGCTATGCCCTTTGATAAATACGCCTCTTTGGACAAAGAGCAGAATATCCGAATCTAAGATGAATTAGCTTCATTCAGAGTATTACATTCGCCACTATTTGGAATTCTTTGAACCTATTTCTTTATTATAAAACATTGCAATTTGAAAAATAAATTTCTTGAACGATTTATTCATATATATGACACTCTCCTAATCATATTTTTTTTCTTCCAAATCTTATTGAATGCTACTCGGCAATACGCTTGTAATGAATCCCTGATTGATAGATGTGCTAGTGATAGCTGAATTTGTTTCTGATTAAACAAGTTCAATATTTTTTTTATCGAAATTTATAACTTTATATCAAGATTCTGAAATATTCCGATGAATGATTTAAATAAAATACAAATATATAATCTATAGCTCTAATTGATCTACCTCAACCTATTTAAGACTCAAGAATTTTGTAAGTTTAGTGATCACATTAATCCTATGACCCTAAAATCTATTGATTGATTATTCTAGATAACATTTAATTAATTTTTATATATGACATCGAAATTGGCAATTTTACATTCAATGATATTTCAATTTTCCATCAAACACGCCATCTTAAAATATATTTTCTATCTAGGCGGAGCTATTCACCTCAGTCATAAACCGAGCCACATTTAGTAGCGCGTGCGAATCGCCATTTTTTATATGCTATATATATATATACAGAAACTTTAAGAACCCTTTTTTATGTTAAAGTTTAATAATAAAGATGCATTTTGATTGAAATAATCGAACCTTGGTCCCTTAATAAGATTACTTTAGACATGGCAAAAAAGAAAGGATTCAAACCTCTATATCAAGCTTAATTCTGTGTGATATATGTAGACAAATTTTCCACGTTTATATACTTTATATTTTAAATATTAGTAAAAGGGCCCATAGCATATATAAAGGATCCCTATATATTTGCTTACATGTTAGCAATGTTTGCTGATGTGACTGGTCTGTAATGCAGAGATTGACATCCACTAGAAAGGACAAGTCTCCCAGCAAGTAGTCAATAAAGGGAATTACCAAAAGCTTCTGAAATATTTAATGTCTTATTTCAAGCTCTGAGAATTAGTCCGGGAATCATCATAATATGGCGTTTATGGAATCTTCTCTTGTTTAATATATTCTCTTAAGGACAAACCTTTCTCTCTCTCTTATTTGTAGAAAAGGACGAGACAGATAAACTGTTATGAATCAATGTTTTATAAATTCTTTTTTTTTCTATCAATATTAAAAAATAATATATCATCATTACATCCCTCGAATATACAAAGAAAATAGAATGCATCAATAAAGGCATTTTTAAGATGACTCGTAAACACTACAATCGAATATTATACTGTATAACAACACTAAGAGGATAATAAAAATAAATAAAACCCCTTCCGTTGGTTTCTTTTAATAAAAGTTAGAAATGAGATAATATAAATAAATGAAGAATCCCAAGGGACATTCTAATCTCATATGAAGTTGTCAGTTCGCCTTTTCCAATGTCGGTATGGTGAAGGCTTTCATAGAGACACCAAGCTGACGCTGATATGTAAATATTTACTACTGAATAGAATCAACACATTTAAGCGTCATTAAAATGATAAAATATATATTTATAAATAGAATTATATTAAACTAGCGGACGTACCCGGCTTCGCCCGGGTTTTACCCGAGTAAAGGTTTGTCTAACGAATCTCTCGATAAAGTGAACATTTTTTCCCGGTCCCTTGAAAAATACTCGAAAAGTTGAATAAAATCAATATTAATTGGTTCCCTCGGTAATTGGAAGTTAAAGGAATAGTATCTTGCCTTGGAATTGTATCATTATTCTTGTCTCAAATAAATTGCCGTGTCATCCTGAATTTTGTCTTTCCTAATTTTCTACATTACAAAATCATCGTATCATCATGATAATATTTAGAGCAGATTGTTGAATTATAACAGATAAATTAGAATATTTATCTTGATTATTTTAAAGCGAAAAGTTATTTCAAAAATTTTATTTGCTAGAAACCTTCCCAGTACTATACTAAATAACTTCCCAAAGTTTCATGGCGTTCCAATGAGTGGTTTGGTCAGACATAAAGGACAAACAGACCACACACACACACACACATACATTCATTTATTAAATGTGATATATTCACATCTAATTCAATATACTTCCAGAACGACCAGAAGTCTGATAATTTGTAGACCCACTCAATAGAGCTGATAATTAAAGTTGACAAAATTCCAGCCATCTGAGTGATCAATATGGGATATTTTTCTATAAATTTTGTTATCGATTTTTATATACTTTCTGACTACCTAGAAGTATGGTATTCAATAGGCTAACTCAAAACAACTAACATTGAAAGTGTACAGAATATCTGACTAGGTGACCGCGAGTATTAGAAATAGACGAGAGAAGAGAATTTCCTTTCAAGCGAACAGAAATCCATAAAATATGGCAGAGTAATCAGGGGACTGGAATAATTTCCAATATTTCCTTCAAATTTTTGTTATCAAGTTTTAATTTAATTTCAGCCCATATAGAATTATGAAATTTTGAATACTCGCTCGATTCTTCTAACAATGCCGGTCTACAAAATTTAAGACTTATGGGTTGTTCGGATTGGACCATTTCTATATTACTTCTCAAATAGTGTAATAAATGTTTAATATAATTCCAGACAACGTAGAAGCCTAAAACCTTATACATTCACATAGTTAAAATAACAACGCAAGAGTGTACATAATATTTGACTACTAGAATGCTCAGATGGTCTGAGATTTACTATTGAATATTATTTGTACATATCAAAAGAGGAAAATTATCGCTTTTAACGTAATGAGAGGTTGGCCTTACATAAAAGTCTTTAGCATGAAGAAGAGCTACGAATAATTGGGAAGATAATTATATTTTGTCTCAGAAATATATAATAATTCATAATAACTAAGATAATAAAATAACTAAGAATTAATAAAATAATATATATGATGATGACTGTTGGTTATGACATTGACGATCATTGAATGGGGCCAGTTATCCGGCAGAAGTCCTAAGGCTTTGCATCCGCTCTTGCTCAAGAGAGGGGCGTTCAGGTGCTTGCAGACTCCAACGGTAGTACTGTATGTTTTCCCGTTGAGATGCAGTGCCGCGACGAACGATCCACAAGGACTTAAGCTGATGCCGTTGGCTCCTACGCAAGGGACGTTCTTCGGGTTGAGTGCTGATCGGGTCTGCTCATCCAGTAACAGGAATTCTGATTCTGGGATTAGATCCAGTTCTGACCCCGGGTCCGCCAGCCAACGGATTTGGTGTAACTTATGGTTGATATCGGTCGGAATGGTTATGAGTTTGTTGCGTACTCCAGCTGCAACAACTGTGTTTGAGGGTCCTGGTTGGGACTGATTATTTCTGGTTGCGGGTGGCGGGATATTAGGTTTGGTTGTGGGTTTCCGTTTCAGTTGTAGGCAAACCCTTCCGTAATGCCCGGTGATGCCGCATTTGTTACACTCTATGTTTTTTGCTGGGCACTGGTCACGGCGGTGTCTTGGGTTCGCCCCACATCCGGAGCAGGGGTCGTTAGGATCATAGGGTTTCTGAAAGAAACGGTTGGCCTTAGGTGAGGTTTCAGACGAGCTGGCTTGTTGATGCTTGTAGGTTGATGGTGCACGTCTGGTTGCAATGAAGGCTTCGGGGGAGGTGGTTGGGGGAGGGTGAAAGAGTCGCGCCCACGGCGGTAGCACTCTCATGTGCGATGCAAATTGAGAGGACTCGGTCCAGGGAGAGGACGGAATTGTACTGCTCCGCCAGTACTTTTCGTTGGAGGTCTTTATCAAACAGGCCACATATTAACCTGTCACGGATACGGAGTTGCTGTTGATAACCAGCAAGGGCAAACGTTTTCCCACAAGCTCTTTTTGTGCATATTGTAATACACGGGTCGCCGCATGTGCTGCACTTAAAATCCAGCTCATGTGCACACGAGTCATCAAGAGCTTTAAGGGCTGCGAAGTAGCGATCCACCGATTCTCCGGTTTGTTGGTCCCTACGATGAAAATCTTGCCGATCAAGGAGGGGGTTTCGCTTCTTGCGTAGGTAGGCCTCGAGAGCATTCACGGCTTCATCGAGGGTGGTAGTGGTAGAAATATGAAGGCGGCCTGATTGCCAAAGGATGGTCCATTCGGAATGGAGGGCGGCACGCAAAGTCACTTGCTGTGTGGATAGCGGGAAGGTGGCTACTTGTTGGGCGTCCACGTAGTCGTTCCAACGTTGTTTCCAATCGCGGAAAAAAGACATCGTTAACTCCTCCGGGGAAGCCAGTTTAGGAAGCTGGATGATTTTTGTGGCGTGGTGAGGAGGAGCTCCTAATGGGACTGTCGGTGTCGGATTCCGAGTAGCCATCTGCTGCAACAGTGCGGCTATGGACCTGAGGATGTCGGTGCTGGTCGGCGAGGAAGAGTTCTCTGGAGGGGTTTGGGATGGTCGGCGATTCCTTCTTGAGGGCATCTTGATTACTAATTGTCACTGAGCTGTCACTTAAAAAAACGGCTATAATTAACCGAATGTCGACTGCGCCATGTTCTGACTGAAGTGCTCCAGGCCGTGGGTGAGGAGGTCTACAAAGTGGGTACAAAAGGCCAGTAGATGGAACATGCCACTCTGGGACATCCTGGTGGGGTCGTAGTTGTTGAAATCTGCCAATTTGTTCTCAAAGTCCATCTCCTCGTAGGTGTCTGGGTCATTTCCTACAGAGTAGTCCTGGCGGTAGAACATCCATAGGATCTGCCAGAGCATCTGCAGGGAGACTGCGCGGTATGGAAGGTCTGCCATGAACTGCCAGGGCAACGTGTTGGAAGTGGAGAAGAGGCAGCGGATAGAACGGAAGAAGAAATGGTCAATCTCCAGCTGTAGACGGAGCATCATGGGAGCTTCCACACGGTAAGGACTGGTTGGGTTGGACTCCTTGTAGCACTGCCAGTGGTCCAGTACATAGAGCAGGGTGTTCCTGATGAGGAGGCTGATCCAACCAGTCCTTACCGTGTGGAAGCTCCATGATGCTCCGTCTACAGCTGGAGATTGACCATTTCTTCTTCCGTTCTATCCGCTGCCTCTTCTCCACTTCCAACACGTTGCCCTGGGAGTTCATGGCAGACCTTCCATACCGCGCAGTCTCCCTGCAGATGCTCTGGCAGATCCTATGGATGTTCTACCGCCAGGACTACTCTGTAGGAGATGACCCAGACACCTACGAGGAGATGGACTTTGAGAACAAATTGGCAGATTTCAACCTTATACATTCACATAGTTAAAATAACAACTCAAGAGTGTACATAATATTTGACTACTAGAATGCTCAGATGGTCTGAGATTTACTATTGAATATTATTTGTACATATCAAAAGAGGAAAATTATCGCTTTTAATGTAATGAGAGGTTGGCCTTACATAAAAGTCTTTAGCATGAAGAAGAGCTACGAATAATTGGGAAGATAATTATATTTTGTCTCAGAAATATATAATAATTCATAATAACTAAGATAATAAAATAACTAAGAATTAATAAAATAATATATATGATGATGACTTTTTACATTTATATTTTAGCGTATAAATCAAGGCTTTGTGTATATAAAGTATTTATTGGTGACGTCACCGCGACTAGTCTATAATTATTAACTAATTAACCAAACTATCTAGAGCTAGAGAATATTGAGCAAGCAAGCTGGGTAACTAAATATGATTCACACACACAACAAATGTAAAATTTTAAATCTGTTTCAAATATTTTCGTTGAATAATTAAAAATTAAATTAAATAATAAATTATTTCCTCGCCACAATATTGAAAAGCTTTTATAAAATTGCACTAAAATTCAGAAGATAAATATTTCAACTTCCACCTTTAAATAAGGAGAACGACCATAAAAATTTTGAACTTAATGTGATTTGATATAAAGAAGCTGATTAGCAAGTTTTAATGTTTCAATAAATGGTTTACCTCTTTCCTCAATATGCAATGATGGTCCCCTGCCGCTTTTATTTTGACTCGAAAAAAAGTAATTGTTCAATGGCGGAAGCTGAAATATTTCTATATATTTTCGTTTTAGTTGATTTTAATAATAAAAGTTATGAGAAAAACTATTTAAAAATAATTAATTATTATATTCTAGTTGGTAAAAATTAGTCCAATATGACTTGTCGTCCCTAGACATTCCCAATTGTCCCTACTCAAATCTTATAACCCACTCTTTCTAAATTTCTTAGATGCGTTCTTTGATGCATTGTCGTTTGTTTTATCTCCTTGTCTTTTTATTCATATGACCCACTCTCTTAGTCCGTTGTAAATTCTTTTTAATCTTAAATTTAGGCTTCGTCGAGTATCGTCATCCTAGCTTATTGTATTACCTTCGCCAGTGTTCAGTACTATATATCTTGCCTGGTGTCGTCGTTTTCTATACATTACTATTTCTCTTAATGGTCCTCTCTTATTGTCTCTGGTTTATTCTTGTGGTGTTTCTATATATCTGGGAGTTTAGATTTAATTCTATCATATTGACTCATTATCTCGGTGCAGTACTTTAATCACAGTTCCAGCATTTTAGCGCTTTAGTATTCAAGTGGTCCCTTCTTATTGGATTATCCAGATCAAGCATTATCATTTTTGGATCGATCTCGAGCCATTGGTCAATTATCGTTCGTATGTGTAATTTATCGACTTTAATATGGATCCTGTTCCACTTTCCATTCCATATTGGTTTTAATATTTAGCCTTATTAACTTTATTTGAATTTTGTTGAACTTGTCACATTCCAATTTTCAAGGTCTTCTGGACCTGGGCCTATTGCAGACGTCTAAAATCTAGTTCATAGTTAATTTTCAGAGTACTTGTTCAATTGTAATAGTTTTAAGACTAGTTTTACATCACTTGAACTATTGTTTGTGATTGATCCAATGTATTACTGAGCGAACTATTGCATAATATCTGACTCCAACCTAATAATAATTGTTATGAATAAAGATATAACACACGTTGCAAAATAATAGAAACAATTAAACGATATTTTTCGTGTCAGGAATTTGAAAGTCTATCTACTTTAACTTATTTGGAATGACCTAACTAATCATTAGTGAACACTCTCACAGGGGTTTAGATATTTTGATAAAACAAACGATTCTAATATTGGGTTGGGCTGTTCTGATAATATTTACGGTATTTTAGAAGCATCCTTGTAAATATATTTGAAGAAATTATTGTATATCAGCTTTGAGAACCTTTTTCTCTTTTTTTTTACATTCCCTTTGTATATATTCTAAGTTTAGTATCATAGATCTTGACTGAAATCTATAGTTAAATAGTTATTAAATGACGATTAGAAATGAAAATAATGGTCGATGACCTTGTTAAACTGCAACCCGGCGTAACAATATATACATAAATAGGTTAGATAATAAAAGGCATATATTGGATTTAATAAAATATTTATTTTGCCAATATTTCGGCTGGCTGAACGCCAACCTTTATCGAGGCATTACATTTTTGTATACACAAACTCAGCGCCGCATAGTGTTATAATATCACAGTTGAAATCAATTAAAATACAGAGTAGGTGGGAGAAATTTGTGCATGAAATTTTTATAAACCAAAATCTCCACTTTTAAATAACACCCCTGTTCAATCAAAAATGCTTTTCTGCTCTCTCCCCTACAGCTACGGCTCTGAACGCATCGCCAGAGTCCTAAAGAGATACAACATCACAACCACCTATCAATCATCTTTAAATTTAAAAAAGGCCCTACGCCATCCAGACACTAAGCAAATTAACAAAATGGAAAACAAAATCAACGTAATTTACAAAATATCTTGTAACAATTGCCAAGCTAATTATATAGGGGAAACCAGCAAACCACTCAAAGATCAGACATGACGTAGCCACGCAATAATATTTGAAATGAAGGCGATAAAAACGTGGTGATTTTCTTTTAATGGTAAAAACACAAGCTTTCAGGCAAGAATGCTTCAGGTTACAACTTGGAAATATTTTAAAACTATGGACATGAAAGATAGCCAAATAAAGTAAGTAAATAGTTCAGCTGGGGGGATTGGCGAGGTAAAACACGGAGTATTGGGGTGGGAGGTCGATTTTTCGGTTGAAACTGGGCGTGCAGTGCGAGACCAAAGATTCAAGGACTAGGCGCTGATACTTGTTCCCGACGCCCTTGTAAACGCATACAGCGCTGTCCAAATTGAACGAGTGGCGAAATTCTGTGATGTGTTGGCTTAAGAGAGACTTGCGGTCGTTGGTGCGTATGTTGCGGCTGTGTTCAGATAATCTGGTGCGGATATATCGACCTGTTTCTCCGATGTAACACTGTTCGCAATCGAGACAGGGAATTTTGTAAATTGCGTTGGTGGCGGTTAGGGGATTAGTTTTAATCGAACTTTTTGTAATCGGATGGCGTAAGGAAGTATAGAGGGAAGGGGTATTATTAAAATTGATACGTATTCCGAATTTGCGTAAAAAGAAAGAAATGTCGGAGTTCCTGGCCGAAAACGGGAGAACACAAAGGTCTTTGTAGGGGGGGGGGGACTGTTTTGGTGGAATTAGGCGAGTAAAAATGATGACGGATAAAATCATGAGGATAACCGGCGGATGAGAGATGATTATATACAATACGTTTCTCATTCTTTTTGAAACAGTCGAGGGAACAGTGAGAGTAAATTCGCTTGGAAATGGTTTTTACAGTCGTAATTTTGTTGGAAATCGGGGCGTGGGACTTGAAATGTAAGTAGGAGGGGGCGGATTTGGGTTTACGGTAAACGGTTGTGTGGAAGGTGTGTTCGGTATTTACAATTAAAACATCTAAAAACGGGATGCAATTAAATCGTGACGGGTTGTGTGTAAAACGAAGATCTGGATTATAAGAATTTAAAGCATTAAGAATGGGGAGGTGGTCTGTATCTCGGTGGAGGCAGAAAATGTCGTCGACGTCTTGTGACCACAACTCGATCCCCAGGTGGTTGTGGGACAAAATCCAGCGGTCCAAGTTGGACATAACAATCTCGGCCGCGATTGTGGATAAAGGGCTGCCCATTGGGGAGCCCCTCGTCTGTATGAAGAAACTGCCGTGGAATTCTAGGGTGTTCAAGGCGAGGCAAATATTGAACAAATCTAGGATAATTATCGCCTTCACTCAAAGATTGTATAAATCAACACAAATCAGGACTAAGGAATTACAACCCACTATCTCTCCTTGTTGATCATGCACTAAAAAACAACCACACTCCGGATTTCGAAAATACAGCTATTTTATACCAGAACATTAAAGAATAACACTGCCGATTGTTCTTAGAAAGCTGGGCCTTTGTAGAAGACAAAGAAAGCATAAATAGGAAAATTGATTTACCAGACATCTACACACCATTTAGATCTTCTTAATTTTTTTGTCTAATTATTTTAATTTCAATTAGTTAATTTTTCATTTTTCAATTGACTTATTATGTACTATTTTAAAGGGAGAGGTGCCGTTTTTTTAAATTTCATAACTTTGCTTTTTTATTTTTTTTGCTTTATTTTACTTTATATTTTGTTGTAATACCCGCGATTTCTTAAATTATATTTTCACACATTAGTAATTACCTGTAATTAATACATACCACTTGTTTAATTATTTTTACATTTATCGCTTCAAAACGCAAAAGGTTTTGATACATTAAATATATAACATTTTACATACAATAATTTAAACTTTTTAGTTTCCATTTTTTAATTTATTTTCTCATTTATTCATCCTAAATTGTTTTAACTTCCATTTTAATGCATTTTTATAAAATATTTTTTACTTATTTATAAAACGATCTCCTAAATTTTGAAATGAATTTTGTAAATACCCACATTTAAAAAAAAATTATAAGGTTCTTACAGTTTATTGTTTAAATCATTTTAATTTTTTTTTCAAATGTTTTAATAGATACATACATTTTTACATTTATCTCTTTATGAGTTATTAATGAATTATTTTTATGTACTTATTACAATTTTTTTATATATAAGATAGAACTTTTTTACTTTTATATTTAAGATTTTTTACATTTTTGATTGCATTTTTTAATAATATTTTTTTCATGCACAAATTTCTCCCACCTACTCTGTATTTTATTTGATTCCAACTGTGATATTATAACACTATGCGGCGCTGAGTTTGTGTATACAAAAATGTAATGCCTCGATAAAGGTTGGCGTTCAGCCAGCCGAAATATTGGCAAAATAAATATTATATTAAATCCAATATATGCCTTTTATTATCTAATGAATTAAGTATGGATTGCTCTATTTTCAAAACATAAATAGGTATATATAAAGTTCCCAATTTTCTCTCAAGGCGCAGCTTGTCTCCTATCATCGAAGTTTTTTTTCATCCAATTATGCTGATATTTTATTTACAGATAAAGATGTTAATTGCCTTAGCTTAAAAACACCTATATTATTTTTTATGATTGTAAATGGATACATTTTTTTATCTTTCCTAGTGCATTATAATATGAGAGCCTATTTTATTTTTCAAAATATATATTCATTTAGTTCTCTTTAGATTTTTTATATCTTTATTTCTATAAATACTCAACACAAATTTGCATTGTCATCGGGATTTAGAAAGTATGCATATTTTCGGGCTACTCTCCATTTGATTAAAACATGCTGCCACATTCTTAGGAACTCTATTTACCACGCTTTAAGCGATGATTTTAACGATTAAAGTGGTGTCCAGAATGACGAATCTCGGTCGACCAAACGGAAATAAAGACAAAACCTGGGTTCTTGGAGCTCTGAACGCCAATGAATAAAAACATATAAAATTCCTCAGTACATGGCGATATAAAAAGAAGTAAGTTAACCGCTATCATCATATATATATACATGTGTATTTCTAACTCATTTCTAGAGTATAAAACGATGATTTTATTATTTTCAAAAGTGTTTATGATATCTTTATCTTCAAGTATCTTTACATGGTTTTAACAATTCACTGCGCTATCCAGGTGAAAGAGTGAATCTTGACAGACTGAATAAATATAAAGTGGAACTAGGATTTATAAAGAGCACAGAACACTTCTAAGCAGAGCATCAGAGAATAATCTGTTCATAAAGCAGAATATAAGGGTAGGTTGATAGATATCATCTCACAAAGTGAATTCTCATGGTGTCTCTTGAATATGCTATCATATTTTAGAATATCTCTTCATATATATATTTACTTATCTAATCAGAATGAATTTGAGAGTAGTTATCTGATGTTCAGTGAGAGGAATCTTAGAAAACAGAGCAACTATATTAAGATAACTATGCTTCCTGGAGCTTCTAACGCCTAACACTATGTAATTCTAGTGGTTGTCAGGTTAAAAGTATCTTTATAACATTTGAACGTGTGTCACCTCTCAATAGACATTGAAGATAGTTCTTGTTGAATTTATTCAGGATTGTTCTTATGCTATGAAACTTCTTTTTCATATCCACAGAAAAATCCAAGACTTGCAACAACGGCAAGGGTGACAAATGATTTATTACTCTGAAGCCTATTGTTGCACCCTATGATATTTTTATACTTTATTATAAAAGAATTGCAGCCAAATTTCCAAAAATGAGTTATCAATATTGCTATTGTTTCGAAACCTTCCATATTGCTGATGTTGTATTGTATATATTACTCACTAGATGAAATTATTTTATTTCAATTATATATATTTAAAAGGTTGTATTTATTTTATTTTTACTATTTATTTAATGCCTTTAAATCTAATGTTTACGATCCATGTTTTCTATGATGATGATATATTTTTATATTTTAAACACACAGAATACTACATTCCCTTCTTTCTTTAGAGGAAAGTAATCATGTCTTTATATCTTGATGGTGGCTTGACGACACATCCACTCCTGGTGATCACGGGTTCCTTGGTAGTCGGCAAGGGTGGAGAAACCTCTGGTGGCAACTGGTGAAGAGTCTCGGCATCAAATCTATCTGAAACAACTGGGTTAAATGTAGACCCTGTTCTACTTGAACTTGGTCGGTTTAAAGAAGTGTCCTTGTCTTGGTTTGAGGAATTATCATCTGTCCTTTGTACATCCGAAGAGTTAGGGTGTTCAATTTTTGTTGAATCTGAACTATGATTTTCCTGGCTCTCTTCTGGAATCAAGTCAGAAATGTCTTGATTGGTTTCTTAAGTAGGAACATGTTTAGCATGTCTATGAATTATTTTCCCATATTTAGTGTTGAGTAATTTAAAATAATTTATTGAAGTGTTTCCAAGAATGACATAATGTTCTGATCTGAAATTTGAATCAAGTTTTCCATTATTTGGTTTTGCCACATAAACTAAATTTCCAATTTCAAAATTATGAGGACCAGCCTTCCAAAATATATCATTATATGTTTTCATTTTTTCTTTGTAGACCATATTGAATTCTTTGATGTTGGCTTCATCTTCTTCTGTATCATTAACAAGTGAGCTTAATTTAGTCTTGATTTATCTTGAAAATAATAAGAATGCTGAAGTCTTTCCTGGAGATCTGTTTGGAGTAGTTCGGCAAGACATTAAAATTCTGGATAAATCTTCTTTCCAATCTTCCCTTCTTCAGAACTTGAATTAAATTGTTTCTCTAGAAAAATCTATGGAATTTTTCTATCTTCCCATTACTTTTTGGGTAATAGGGTGAGACTTTGATGTGCCTGATTCCACATTCTTTTAAAAACTTTCCATTGATGCATTTACAAACTGTAAGCCATTTTCAATTACAACTTCACGTGGATAACCATGTCTTGCAAAAATCTCAATCAATATTTTAATAATTGCATTGCTGGAAATGTCTTCTTTTATCATTGCTTCAGGATATGAAGAATAGTAGTCGATCACTGTTAAAACATAATGATGGCCAATTGGACCAACTATTTCAATTCCAAGTTTAATCCAAGGTTTTATTGGTAACGGAACTATTTGCAATGGTTGAACATTTATCAATGGTTGATTCCTTAAACAAATTGGATAGTTTCTTATTAAAATATCAATGTCAAAGTTCATGTCTATCCAAAAGATTTTTCTCTTAACGGTATTTGGTCCTTGTCATTACTTGATGTGTTTCATGTGCAATTCTCAAGACTCTCTTTATTAGTTTTGAAGGTAGGAAAATTCTACTTCCTTTTGAGATAAAATCATCAAAAATTGAGAGTTCATCTTCAAACTCATAAAAAAACATTTGAATTCTTCAGTCAAAGGATGTGGCCAAACTCCCTTTTGAACCATCTCTTTCAGTTTTTGAAAAAAAGTATCTTGCTCTGTACAAACATTTATCTCTTTCAAAGACAGTGCTTGAAGCTCTTCAGAAGTAAGGGATAAGATTTATGGACAAAGTCCTCCAGCTATTTTCATCCCTTGTATTAGAAAGAGGTTGTCTTGAAATAATATGCAGTATTATAGGACTGAAATAAATGTCTTAGAAAGTGAAAATACAGACGGGGGCGGTTTGAATTGGGGTTTTCTGTCACGCTGGAGGGCGACGTGGGTGGAGCCTTTCAGAGGTGTGGTCTGGGTCGCGATTTTAATCTAATTGAATATTATATTCAAAGATTAACAGGATGATATTCAAACCCCTAGTATTGTCTTTTGTATTCTGTGAAAGGTATAAATATTTGAATATAGAGTTTGCAATTATATCTCAATGGCGTTTAAGACCACAGAGAACTTCAATGGGTTGAATTTCATTTTATTTAATTATTCTGTTTATTGAAGGGGTGAAATAGTGTGTATTCATCACAAATAGAGACGTGCTCTATTCCTGAAAAATATTGTTATTCAACATTATCTATGTAATAATATGCGGTATTATAGGACCGAAATAACCTTACTAGAAAGTGATAATACAGACGGGGGCAGATTGAATTAGGGTTGCCTCTCACCCTGGAGGGCGACGTGGTTGGAGCCCTTCAGAGGTGTGGTCAGGGTCGTGATATTAATCTAATTGAATATTATATTCGAATATTAGCAGGATGAAATTAAAACCAAAGTATTTTCTTTTAAATTGACCTTTTCAGGCTGAACTTCTGAAAAAAGTAAAAGTATATGAATATGGACTTTGCATTTATATCTCAATGGCGTTCATGACATATGGGGACTGAGGTGTGGTCTGGGTCGCAATTTTAATCTAAATGAATATTATATTAAAAAAGAACAGGATAAAATTCAAACCTAATTTATTGTATAATATATTAAGCTTTTTAAGCATCGCTTCTAAAAATGATATAAGGATTTGAATAAGGAGTTTGAAATTATCTTAATGGGGCGTTTATTGATACGTTTCTATTAATTGTTAAATATTAATGGTGAAAATTATTTTGTAAGAAATCGCACTATATATATATATAAAGATAAATAAAAGATACACTATTTTTAAGCTACTATAATTATTTTATTCTATTTACAATTCTTACACTCATACACATTCTATTGCACGTATCTCGTTGTTTACAAGATGATGATAAATAATACAGAGTAGAGTAATAATATATCACAGATCATTCCTCCTTCTTATATTGTTCATAGTTGGAGAAAACCGGCAAGGAGGGCATCGAGGTCGGGTAGATCTCCTAGGCGGAGGTGATGTGGAAATTTGAGGGTCTTGTTCCAGTCGGTGAGGTCCTGCTCCAGCGTTGTCCAAGGTCCAATCAGAATCTTCAGCATATTTGGTATCTGAACCTGTCCTCATCTGATTGACATGCACTTTAAATGTGCCTTTTAGGTTCTTTACTAGATAAACATTGTAACCTAGTCGTTGTATCACCTGGGCCTTGAACCATTTGCGCCTATTTTGTATTACTCTTGTAAACAGCACTTTATCTCCAACTTGAAAATGTCGCCTTCCACACTCATTTCTCCCAAAAGTCTTCTGGATAAATTCAGAGTTCAAGCAATTTACAAATGTTCTAGGCACATAACTTAGGAGACGTTCTACAGGAGGCTTATCTAAAGAGGTAGGCGTATTTCTATAATTAAACAGAACATTTTGTAAAATACAGTCCATATTTGAGTTTGGAGATTCTTCTAACGACTTTTCCAGAGATTTTTTATTATTCTTACCGAAACTTCAGCAATTCCGTTAGACGAGGGATTATATGCTGGCGAGGTTAAGTGGTATACATTATTTTTCCGTAAGAACTCCTTAAATTCAATCGAATTGAAGGGGGGGGGCCATTGTCAGACACTAAGCATTGCGGTAATCCATACCTGGCGAAACACTCCCGTAGAAGCTTAATATTTTCTTGCGAAGTAGTACCTCTAGCTGGAATACTTCAATCCAATTTGAATTTGCATCTACTACTAATAAATAACAATCACCTCTGAAATAGAAATGGTCAACATGAACTCGCTGCCACGGTTGGTTAGTCCTGGGCCAAGGTGTGTTCTCAGCAGGAGGAGCTGTCTGATGATGCATACAGGGAGAACATTCCTTCACAAACTCTTCAATTTGACTATCCATTTTCGGCCACCAAACCGAAGATCTGGCTAGAGATTTCATGCGATTGATTCCTATATGACTTTGATGAAGTAACTTCAACATTTGATCTTGACAGGTTCTTGGAATCACTGCCCTAGAATCAACAAAAATGCATCCCTGCAGTACAGAAAAATTTTCCAATTTGAAAGGAATGGTTTCATTGTTTCATCCTTTTTTGCTAACTGAGGGTCTTCTAATAAATATTCCTTGAGCTTATTTAAAACCGGATATTTATTGATTTCTTCTTCAATAATGATGTGGTCCAATGGAGTTACATTTAAAAATGATATATCATGTGTCACCAAATCAATGTTGTCTTCCCTTGAATTTATTTCCTCAAGTGGAAGTCTTGAAAATGCATCCGCACAGAGCATGGTATCTTTATTTGTATATCTAATATCGAAATCGAAATTTGACAACTCTAAAGCCCACCTATGCAAGCGATTTGCAATTAGAGGCGGAAGAAGTCTTTTGTTTCCAAAAACAGTCGTTAAAGCTTTATGATCACTCTTTAACACAAATTTTCTCCCAAACAAGTATTGTCTCAGTTTGGAAGTTGCAAACACAATAG
Source organism: Cordylochernes scorpioides (assembly GCA_030710605.1). Lineage (NCBI taxonomy): Eukaryota > Metazoa > Arthropoda > Arachnida > Pseudoscorpiones > Chernetidae > Cordylochernes > Cordylochernes scorpioides. The sequence continues at coordinate 13,499,155 of CP092877.1, forward strand.
CAAGTGCTTCTTTCTCAGTCTGAGAGTATTTGACTTCTGCACTTGACAATGTTCTGGAAACAAAGGTGATTGGCTTCTCTTCCCCTTCCACAATATGACACAAGACCCCACTTATGCCATAGGCAGATGCGTCGCAGGTTAAAGTTAATGGAAGCTTCATTGAATAGTGAATAAGCGCCTGGGAATTTAATAGAGTTAACTTCAAATTCAGAAATGCCTTTTCGCATTGGCTAGACCATTTCCAACGATTGTCCTTCTTTAGGAGTTGATAAAGAGGACCAGCCAAGGTTGACATATTAGGTATGTATTTTGAATAGAAGCTCAACATCCCTAGAAAACTCTTCAATGATGTTTTGTCGAAAGGCTTTTTACACCTTTCTAATGCTTCCAATTTCTTTGAATCTGGTCTAAAACCATCTTCATTTATAATATGACCTAGAAAACAAATGTCTTTTTTTAAAAATAAGCATTTTTCTTTATTAAGGGTGAAATTTAGCTCTTTCAATTTATCGAAGATCATTTTTAGAATTCTGTAATGTTCTTGTTCATCTTTAGAACCAATGAAAATATCATCTAAGTATATCACCGTGTTGGGAACATCATGAAAAAGGCTGTCCATACACCTCTGGAAAATGGCTGAAGCTGGACTGATGCCAAAAGGCAATCTATTATATCGGTAAAGTCTTCTATGGGTAGATACCACTAGCAGATTTTTTGATGCTTCATCCATTTCAATTGATGATATGCGAGGAGAGATCCAATTTGGTAAAAATCTTGTTTCCTCCTAGATTTCCCAACATAGTTTCTATAGTAGGTAATGGATATTTCTCATCTTCAATGCAATTATTCAAAGTATTTTTAAAATCACCACACAAACGTAGTTCTCCATTTGACTTTATTACCGTTACTAAAGGCGTAGACCAATCACTAGCATTAACTTTTTCAATTATTGACTTTTTTCAAGTCTGTCTAGTTCTTTGTCTATCTTCTCTTTAATGGAAAAGGGTACTGGTCTAAATTTAAAAAATTTGGGCTTTGCATTTGGCCTCAATGATATTGAACCTTTAATGCCCTGAATTGGTAAATCTTTATTTTCAAATACTCTCTTATATACTTCTAAAAACAGTTCTAAATTTGAAATTACATTTATATTATTACAGATATCAAAAACGCAATTTGGGCCAATCAGCTTTTAAAATTCTTATCCAATTTCTGCCCAGTAACGGCGTTTGGTTATTAAACTGGCCTGTCACAATTAGGGATAGTTTTTCCTGATAGTTTTTGTAACTAACATTTACCAAGCATTTTCCAAAAACTGGAATCAAATTTCCTGAAAAACTTTTCAAATGTCCACTGTATTTCTCTAGAGTGACATTTTTGAGATTTGTAAGAAAAAAAATCTTTGAAACTACAGACACGTCTGCACCAGTGTCAACCTCCATTATAGTGTCTGCATCTTCAATTTTAACGTTTACCATTATTTTTGGTGCGTTTTCTAATGTGTTGCACTGAATAGTATTCAATTTATTCTGATTGGGTTTATTCATTCCAGAATTTTGGGCCGATTTTTTATTCCAACATACTGGAGCAATGTGCCCTTTCTTATTGCAAATATAACATTGAGCATTTTTAAATTTGCATAACTTCGTATCGTGGTTAAACTTTCCACAAATTTTGCAAGGATTATTGTATTTACATGGGAATTTAAAATTTTTAGATCTGGCTTTCAACTTATCAATATCATGACCAGGATTTTCATCAAATTTACTTGTGACTTCGCTGCCTCTACAGAATTTGCAATATTTATTGCACTATCAAACGTTAAAAATGGTTCACTTAGCAGCCTTTTAAGCGTAGCTTCATCGAAGCAACCACTTACAAATTGATCACACAAATTTTCATTTATGTCAGTAAATTTGCACTTGTCTGCCTGAGATTTAAGCCTCAAAACAAATTTTCCCACAGGCTCATTTTCTTTTTGTACAATCTTGTGAAATAAATATCTTTCATAGTGCTTATTTTTTATTGGATATAAATGGTTGGTTAAAACCTCTACTAAATCTTTATATTTAAGGTCACTTGGCCTTCTGGGTACCAACAAATCGCGCAAAGTCTTATAAACATTAACATCAATAGACGTTAATAACACAGATACTTTGTCTGCTTCTAATGTTTTGTTCAATTTAAAACATTCTTCTAATTGTTCCAAATAACAATTTAGATCTTCACCTTCACGAAACCTTGGATAATTTAAATTAGTGGTGGCCATACTTACGTTAATTCTTCGTCGCCATTTGATACGTTTCTATTAATTGTTAAATATTAATGGTGAAAATTATTTTGTAAGAAATCGCACTATATATATATATAAAGATAAATAAAAGATACACTATTTTTAAGCTACTATAATTATTTTATTCTATTTACAATTCTTACACTCGTACACATTCTATTGCACGTATCTCGTTGTTTACAAGATGATGATAAATAATACAGAGTAGAGTAATAATATATCACAGATCATTTATGACAATAGGGACTCCTTTGGGTTAAAATATTTTTTATCCATTCATTCTTTTTATTACGGTGTAAAATTATGCGTATTTATCACACATAAAGGCCTGCTCTATAAATGAAAAATATTGTACATCAACATTTTCTATGTAATAATGTGCAGTATTAAAGGACCGAAATAAGTTTACTAGTATGTGATATTACAGACGGGGGCAGATTGAATTGGGGTTGTCTGTCACGCTGGAGGGCAACCTGGGTGGAGCCCTTCAGAGGTGTGGTCTGGGTCGCGATTTTAATCGTATTGAATATTATATTCAAAAAGAACAGGATGAAATTCAAATCTAAATTTTTGTATATCAAATTGAGCTTTTAAAGCATCACTTCTGAATATGATATAAGTAGTTTGCAAATATATATAAATAGCCTTTAAGACCATAAGCATATTTGCTTGGTTGAATTTAATTTTATTCAATTATTCTGTTTATTAAGGTGTGAAATTGTGTGTATTTATCACACATACAGGCGTGCTCTATAAATGAAAAATATTGTACTTCAATATTTTCTATGTAATAATATGCAGCATTATAGGACCGAAATCAGTTCACTAGTAAGTGATATTACAGATGGAGGCAGATTGAATTGGGGTTGCTGCCACACTGGAGAGCGACATGGGTAGAGCCCTTCAGAGGTGTGGTCTGCGTCGTGATTTTAATCTAATGGAATATTATATTCAAAAAGAACAGGTTGAAATTCAAACCTAAATTATTGTATATTATATCGAACATTTTAAGCATCGTTTCTAAAAATGTTATAAGGATTGGAATAAGGAGTTTGCAATTATATCTTAATGGCGTTTATGATCATAGAGTACTCCTATGGGGTAAAATTTATTTTATTAATTCATTCTGTTCATTACGGTGTAAATTCTTGTGTATTTATCACACATACAGGCGTGCTCTATTCCTAAAAAATATTGTACTTCAACAATTTCTATGTAATAATATGCAGTATTATATGACCGAAATAAATTTACTAGTATGTGATATTATAGATGGGGGCAGATTGAATTGGGGTTGTCTGTCACGCTGGAGGACGACGTGGGTGGAGCCCTTCAGAGGTGTGGTCTGGGTCGCGATTTAAATCTGATTGAATATTATATTCAAAATTTACCAGGTTGAAATTCATACCTAAATTATTGTATATTAAATTGAGCTTTTTAAGCATCACTTCTTAAAATGATATGAGTAGTTTGCAAAGATATCTAAATAGCCTATAAGACCATAAGGATTTTTGCTTTTTTGAATTTTATTTTATTGAATTATTCTGTTATTTAAGGTTTAAAATTGTGTCTATTCATCACATATAATCGCGTGCTCTATTGCTGAAAAATATTGTTATTCAACATTTTTTCTATGTAATAATATGCAGTAATATAGGACCGAAATAAATGTCCTTAGAAAGTGAAAAAAAATACAGACGGGGGCAGATTGAATCGGGGTTGTCTGTCACGCTGGAGAGCGACGTGGGTGTAGCTCTTCAGAGATGTGGTCAGGGTCGCGATTTTATTCTGATTGAATATTATATCCAAAGATTATAACAGAATGATATTTAAACCCAAAGTATTGCCTTTTAAATTGATCTTTTCAAGCTAACTTCTATAGAAAGTATAAGTATTTGAATATGTTGTTTGAAATTATATCTCAATATATATAATATGCCGTTTAAGACCATAGGCGATTTTTATGGGTTTAAAGTATTTTATTTAACAATAGGTTGTCTGTCACGCTGGAAGGCGACGTGGGTGGAGCCCTTCAGAAGTGTGGCTTGGGTCGCGATTTTATTCTTATTGAATATTATATTTAAAAAAAAACAGGATGATTTAAAACATAAATTATCGTGTATTATATTGAGCTTTTTAGGATCGCTTCTAAAAATGATATAATGATTTAAATAAAGAGTTTGAAATTTTATCCTAATATGGCGTTTTTGACAATAGGGGACTCCTATGGGTTTAATTTCATTTTATCCATTTATTCTGTTATTATAGTGTAAAATTTGTGTGTATTTATCACACTTTAAGTCGTGCTCTATAAATCAAAATTTGTACTTCATTATTTTCAATTTATAATATGCAGTATTATAGGACTGAAATAAGAAACCAGTAAGTGATATTACAGACGGAGACAGATTGAATCGAGGTTGTCTGTCACGCTTGAGGGCGACGTGGGTGGAGCCCTTCAGAGGTGTGGTCAGGGTCGATATTTAAATCTGATTGAATATTATATTCAAAAAATTAACAGGTTGAAATTCAAACCTAAATTATTTTATATTAAATTGAGCTTTTTAAGCATCACTTCTGAAAGTGATATAAGTAGTTTGCAAATATAAATAAAAAGCCTTTAAGACCAAAATGATTTTTGCTTGGTTGAATTTTATTTTATTGAATTATTCTGTTTTTTAAGGTGTTAAATTGTGTGTATTCATCGCACATAATCGCCTGCTCTATTCCTGAAAAATATTGTTTTTCAACATTTTCTTTGTAATAATAGGCAGTATTATAGGACCGAAATAAATGCCTTAGAAAGTGAAAATACTGACGGGGGCAGATTGGATTGGGGTTGTCTGTCACGCTGGAGGGCGACGTGGGTGGAGCCCTTCAGAGGTGTGGTCAGGGTCGCGATTTTATTCTGATTGAATATTATATTCAAAGATTAACAGGATGGAATTCAAAGCCCTAGTATTGTCTTTTAAATTGAGCTTTCCAAGCTAACTCCTATAAAAGGTATAAGTATTTGAATATGCAGTTTGATTTCATATCTCAATGCCGTTTAAGACCCTAGAGGACTTCAATGGGTTGAATTTTATTTTATTCAATTATTCTGTTTATTAAGGGGTAAAATTGTGTGTATTCATCACACATACAGGCTTGCTCTATTTCCTGAAAATATTGTTTTTCAACATTTTCAATGTAATAATGTGCAGTATTATAGAGGACCGAAATAAGTTTACTAGAAAGTGATAATACAGACGTGGGCAGATTGAATTGGGATTGTCTGTCACGCTGGAGGGCGACGTGGTTGGAGCCCTTCAGAGTTGTGGTCAGGGTCGCGATTTTAATCTAATTGAATATTTTATTCAAATTAATAACATGATGAAATATAAACCCCATTATTGGCTTTTAAATTGTGCTTTTTAAGCAGCACTTCTAAAAATGATAAAAGTTGTTTGCAAAGATATCTAAATAGCCTTTAAGACAATTAGGATCTTTACTTGGTTGAAATTTATTTTATTCAATTATTCTGTTTATTAAGGTGTAAAATTGTGTGTATTCATCACACATAATGGCGTGCTCTGTTCCTGAATTTTTTTTTATTCAACATTCTCTATGTAATAATAAGCTGTATTATAGGACCGAAATAAATGTCTTAGAAAGTGAAAATACAGACGGGGACAGATTGAATTGGGGTTGTCTGTCACTCTGGAGGGCGACGTGGGATGAGCCCTTCAGAGGTGTGGTCAGGGTCGCGATTTCATTCTGATTGAATATTATTCAAAGAATAACAGGATGAAATTCAAATCCCTAGTATTGTCTTTTAAATTGAGCTTTTCAAGCTACCTTCTGTAGAAAGTATAAGTATTTGAATATGGAGTTTGGAATTATATCTCAATGTCGTTTAAGACCATAGGAGACTTCAATAGGTTAAATTTCATTTTATTCAATTATTCTGTTTATTAAGGGGTAATATTATGTATATTCATCACACATAACAGCTTGCTCTATTCCTGAAAAATATTGTTATTCAACATTTCTATATAATAATATGCAGTATTATAGGACCGAAATATGTTTACTAGAAAGTGATAATACAGACAGGGGCAGATTGAATTGGGGTTGTCTGTCACGCTGAAGGGCTACGTGGGTGGAGTCCTTCAGAGGTGTGGTCAGGGTCGTGATTTTAATCTGATTGAATATTATATTCAAAGATTAACAGGATGAAATTCGAACATAAATTATTGTATATTATATTGAGCTTATTAAGCATCGCTTCTAAAAATGATATACGGAATTGAATAAGGAGGTTGCAATTATATCTTAATGGCGTTTATGACCATAGGGGACACCTATGTGTTAAATTTTATTTTATCAATTTATTCTGTTTATTACGGTGTAAAATTGTGTGTATTTATCACACATAAAGGCGTGCTCTATAATTAAACATTTCGTGCTTCAATATTTTCTATGTAATTATATGCAGTATTATAGGACCGAAATGAGTTTACTAGTATGTGATATTACAGACAGGGGCAGAATGAATTGGGGTTGTCGGTCACACTGGAGGGCGACGTGGGTGGAGCCCTTCAGAGGTGTGGTTAGGGTCCCGATTTTAAACTGATTGAATTTTATATTCAAAGATTAACAGGTAGAAATTCAAATCTAAATTTTTGTATATCAAATTGAGCTTTTCAAGCATCACTTCTGAATATGATATAAGTAGTTTGCAAATATATATAAAATAGCCTTTAAGACCATAAGCATATTTGCTTGGTTAAATTTAATTTTATTCAATTATTCTGTTTATTAAGGTGTAAAATTGTGTGTATTCATCACACAAAATGGCGTACTCTATTCCTGAAAAATTTTGTTATTCAATATTTTCTATGTAATTATATGCAGTATTATAGGACCGAAATAAGTCACTACTATGTGATATTACAGACGGGGGCAGATTGAATTGGGGTTGTCTATCACGCTGACGGGCTTTGTGGGTGAAGCCCTTCAGAAGTGTGGTCAGGGTTGCGATTTTAATCTAATTGAATATTTTATTCAAATATTAACAGGTTGAAATTTAAACCCCAGTATTGTCTCTTAAATTGAGCTTTTTAAGTAGTACTTCTGAAAAAAGTAAAAGTATTTGAATATGGACTTTGCATTTTTATCTCAATGACGTTTATAACCATTGGAGACTTTGATTGGTTAAATATTAGTTTATCCGTTTATTCTGTTTATTACTGTGTGAAATTTTGTGAATTTATCACACTTAAAGTTGTGCTCTATAAATGAAAAATATTGTACTTCAATATTTTATATGTAGTAATATGCAGTATTATAGGACTGATATAAGTTTTACTAGTAAGTGATATTACAAATGGAGGCAGATTGAATTGGGGGTTGTCTGTCACGCTGGAGGCGTTGTCGGTGGAGCCCTTCAGAGGTGTGGTCAGGGTTGCGATTTTAATCTGTTTGAATATTATATTCAAAGATTAACAGGATGAAAATTTGAACATAAATTATTGTATATAAATTGAGCTCTTTAAGCATCACTTCTGTAAAATGATATAAGTAGTTTGAAAAAATATATAAATAGCCTTTAAGACTAACAGGATTTTTGCTTGATTGAATTTTATTTTATTGAATTATTCTGTTTTTTCAAGGTGTAAAATTGTGTGTTTTCATCTCACATAACAGCTTGCTCTCTACTTGAAAAATATTGTTATTCCACATTTTCTATGTAATAATATTCACTATTATATGACCAAAATAAATGTCTTAGAAATTGAAAATACAGACGGGGGCAGTTTGAATTGGGGGTTGTCTGTCACGCTGGAGGGCGACGTGGGTGGAGCCCTTAGAGGTGTGGTCAGGGTCGGGATTTTATTCTGATTGAATTTTATATTCAATGATTAACAGGATGGAATTCAATCCCCTAGTATTGTCTTTTTAATTGAGCTTCTCAAGCTAACTCCTGTAAAAGGTATAAGTATTTGAATATGGGGTTTGAAATTATATCTAATATATGACTTTATAACCATTGGAGACTTTGATTGGTTAAATATTAGTTTATCCGTTTATTCTGTTTTTATTACTGTGTAAAATTTTGTGAATTTATCACACTTAAAGTTGTGCTCTATAAATGAAAAATATTGTACTTCAATATTTTATATGTAGTAATATGCAGTATTATAGGACTAAAATAAGTTTTACTAGTAAGTGATAATACAGACGGGGGCAGATTGAATTGGGGTTGTCTGTCACGCTGGAGGGCGACGTGAGTGGAGCCCTTCAGAGGTGTGGGCTGGGTCTACATTTTAATATAATTGAATATTATATTCAAAAAGAACATGATAAAATTAAAAACTGAATTATTGTATATTATATTGAGTTTTTTAAGCATCGCTTCTAAAAATGATATAAGGATTTGAATATATTATATCTTAATGGCGTTTATGACCATAGAACACTCCTAGGGTTAAATTTTATTTTATCCATTTATTCTGTTATTACAGTGTAAAATTGTGTTTGTTTATCACACATAAAGTCGTGCTCTATAATTGAAAAATATTGTACTCAATATTTTCAATGTAATAATATGCAGTATTATAGGACCCAAATAAGTTCACTAGTAAATGATATTACAGACGGGGGCAGATTGAATTGGGGTTGTCTGTCACGCTGGAGGGCGACGTGTGTGGAGCCCTTCAGAGGTGTGGTCAGGGTCGCGATTTAAATCTGATTGAATATTATATTCAAAAATTAACAGGTTAAAATTCAAAACCTAAATTAATGTATATCAAATTGAGCTTTTTAAGCATCACTTCTGAAAATGATTGAATTAGTTTGCAAAGATATATAAATAGCCTTTAAGACCATAAGGATTTTTACTTGGTTTAATTTTATTTTATTCAATTATTCTGTTTATGAAGGTGTAAAATTGTGTGAATTCATCACACATAATGGCGTCCTGTTTTCCTGAAATTTTTTTATTCAACATTTTCCATGTATAATAAGCTGTATTATAGGACCGAAATAAATGACTTAGAAAGTGATATTACAGTCGGGGGGTAGATTGAATTGGGGTTGTCTGTCACGCTGGAGGGCGACGTGGGAGGAGCCCTTCAGAAGTGTGGCTTGGGTCGCGATTTTAATCTTATTGAATATTATATTAAAAAAGAACAGGATGATTTCAAACATAAATTATCGTGTATTATATTGAGATTTTTTTGCATCGATTCTAAAAATAATATAAGGATTTAAAAAAAGAGTTTGAAATTATATCCTAATGGCGTTTATGACAATAAGGATTCCTATGGGTTTAATTTTATTTTATCCATTTATTCTCTTTATAATAGTGTGTAATTGTGTGTATTTATCACACATAAAGTCGTACTCTATAAATGAAAATATTGTTCTTTATTATTATTAATGTAAAAATATGCAGTATTATAGGACAGAATAAGAAACTAGTAAGTGATATTACAGACGGGGACAGATTGAATCGGGGTTGTCTGTCACGCTGGAGGGCGACGTGGGTGGAGCCCTTCAGAGGTGTGGTCAGGGTCGCGATTTAAATCTGATTGAATATTATATTCAAAAATTAACAGGTTGAAATTCAAACCTGAATTATTGTATATTAAATTGAGCTTTTTAAGCATCACTTCTGGAAATGATATAAGTAGTTTGCAAAGATATCAAAATAGCCTATAAGAGCATAAGGGTTTTTGTTTTTTTTTTGAATTTTATTTTATAGATTTATTCTGTTATTAAGGTTTAAAATTGTGTCTATTCCTCACATATAATCGCGTGCTCTATTCCTGAAAAATATTGTTATTCAACATTTTCTATGTAATAATAGGTAGTATTATAGTACCGAAATAAATGTCCACACCTCTGAAGGGCTCCACCCACGTCGCCCTCCAGCGTGACAGACAACCCCAATTCAATCTGCCCCCGTCTGTATTATCACTTTCTAGTAAACTTATTTCGGTCCTATAATACTGCATATAATTACATAGAAAATATTGAAGCACAAAAATTTTCATTTATAGAACACGCTTTTATGTGTTATAAATACACACAATTTTACACCATAATAAAGAATAAATGGAAAAAATAAAATATAACCCATCGAAATCCCCAATAGTTAATAAACGCCTTCGAGATATAATTGCAAAGTCCATATTCAAATACTTATACTTTTTTCAGAAGTACTGCTTAAAAAGCTCAATTCAAAAGACAATATTTTGGGTTTAAATTTCATCCTGTTATTATTTGAATATAATATTCAATTAGAGAAAAATCGCGACCCTGACCACACCTCTGAAGGCTGCGCCAATGTCGCCCTCCAGCGTGACAGACAACCCCAATTCAAACTGCCCCCGTCTGTAATATCACTTACTGGTATAATTATTTCAGTCCTATATTACTGCATTACATGGAAAATATTGAAGTACAATATTTTTCAATTATAGAGCACGACTTTATGTGTGATAAATACACACAATTTTATACTGTAATAAACAGAATAAATGGATAAAATAAAATTTAACCCATAGGAGTGTTCTATGGTCAAAAACGCCATTAAGATATAATTGCAAACTCTTTATTCGAATCCTTATATCATTTTTAGAAGCAATGCTTAAAAAGCTCAATATAATATACAATAATTTAGTTTTAATTTTATCATGTTCTTTCTTAATATAATATTCAATTATATTAAAATCGCGAACCAGCCCACACCTTGAAGGGCTCCACCCACGTCGCCCTCCAGCGTGACAGACAACCCCAATTCAATCTGCCCCCATCTGTATTTTCACTTTCTAAGACATTTATTTTGGTCATATAATACTGCATATTATTACATAGAAAATGTTGAAAAACAATATTTTTCAGGAAAATAGAGCAAGCCTGTATGTGTGATGAATATAAACAATTTTACTTCTTAATAAACAGAATAATTGAATAAAATAAAATTCAAACCATGCAAAAATCCTTATGGTCTTAGAGGCTATTTATATATATTTGCAAACTACTTATAATCATTTCCATAAGTAATGCTTAAGAAGATCAATTTAATATACAATCATTTATGTTTGAATTTCATTCTGTTAATATTTGAATATAATATTCAATCAGATTAAAATCGCGACCCTGACCACACCTCTTAAGGGCTCCCCCAACATCGACCTGCAGCGTGACAGACAACCCCAATTCAATCTGCCTCCATTTGTAATATCACTCAATAATAAAACTTATTTCAGTCCCATAATACTGCCTATTATTACATAGAAAATATTGAAGTACAATAATTTTCATTTATAGAGCAGGACTTTATGTGTGATAAATCCACACAATTTTACACCATAATAAACAGAATGAATGGATAAAATAAAATTTAACCCATCAAGTCTCCAATGGTCATAAACGGCATATTATATATTGAGATATAATTTCAAACTCCATATTCAAATACTTATACCTTCTACAGAAGTTAGCTTGAAAAGCTCAATTTAGAAGACAATACTAGGGTTTGAATTTCATCCTGTTATTCTTTGAATATAATATTCAATCAGAATGATAACGCGACCCTGACCACACCTCTGAAGGGCTCCACCCAGGTCGCCCCCCAGCGTGACAGACAACCCCAATTCAATCTGTCACCATCTGTATTATCACCTTCTAAGACATTTATTTCGGTCCTATAATACTGCTTATTATTACATAGAAATTTTGATTAACAAAATTATCAGCAATTGAGCAGTATTGTCTTTTAAATTGAGCTTTTCAAGCTAACTCCTCCAAAAGGTATAAGTATTTGAATATGGAGTTTGAAATTATATCTCAATATATGCGTTTAAGACCATAGAGGACTTCAATGGGTTGAATTTTATTTTATTCAATTATTCTGTTTATTAAGGGGTAAAATTGTGTGTATTCATCACACATACAGGCTTGCTATATTCTCCTGAAAATATTTGTTTTTCAACATTTTCTATGTAATAATATGCAGTATTATAGAGGACCAAAATAAGTTTATTAGAAAGTGATAATACAGACGGGGGCAAGTTGAATTGGGGTTGTCTGTCACGCTGGAAGGCGACGTGGTTGGAGCCCTTTAGAGGTGTGGTAGGGGTCGCGATTTCATTCTGATTGAATATTATATTTAAAGATTAACAGGATGAAATTTAACCCCAAAGAGTATTGTCTTTTAAATTGAACTTTACAATCTAACCTCTGTAGAAGGTATAAGTATTTGAATATGGAGTTTGAAATTATATCTCTATATATGCTGTTTAAGACCATTGGTGACTTCAATGGGTTAAATTTTTTTTATTCAATTATTTTGTTTATTAAGGGGTAAAATTATGTGTATTCATCGCACATAACAGCTTGCTCTATTCCTGAAAAATATTGTTATTCAACATTTTCTATGTAATAATATGTAGTATTATAGGAACGAGATAAGTTTACTAGAAAGTGATAATACAGACGGGGCAGATTGAATTGGGGTTGTCTGTCACGCAGGAGGGCGACGTGGGTGGAGCCCTTCAGAGGTGTGGCCTGGGTCGCGATTTTAATCTGAATGAATATTATATTCAAAGATTAACAGGAAGAAATTCAAACCAAAATTTTTGTATATCAAATTGAGCTTTTTAAGCATCACTTCTAAAAATGATAAAAGTAGTTTGCAAAGATATCTAAATAGCCTTTAAGACCATAAGGATCTTTACTTGTTGAATTTTATTTTATTCAATTATTCTGTTTATTAAGGTGTAAAATTGTATGTATTCATCACACATAATGGCGTGCTCAATTGCTGATAATTTTGTTAATCAAAATTTCTATGTAATAATAAGCAGTATTATAGGACCGAAATAAATGTCTTAGAAGGTGATAATACAGATTGGTGACAGATTGAATTGGGGTTGTCTGTCACGCTGGGGGGCGACCTGGGTGGAGCCCTTCAGAGGTGTGGTCAGGGTCGCGTTATCATTCTGATTGAATATTATATCAAAGAATAACAGGATGAAATTCAAACCCCTAGTATTGTCTTCTAAATTGAGCTTTTCAAGCTAACTTCTGTAGAAGGTATAAGTATTTGAATATGGAGTTTGAAATTATATCTCAATATATAATATGCCGTTTATGACCATTGGAGACTTGATGGGTTAAATTTTATTTTATCCATTCATTCTGTTTATTATGGTGTAAAATTGTGTGGATTTATCACACATAAAGTCCTGCTCTATAAATGAAAATTATTGTACTTCAATATTTTCTATGTAATAATAGGCAGTATTATGGGACTGAAATAAGTTTTATTATTGAGTGATATTACAAATGGAGGCAGATTGAATTGGGGTTGTCTGTCACGCTGCAGGTCGATGTTGGGGGAGCCCTTAAGAGGTGTGGTCAGGGTCGCGATTTTAATCTGATTGAATATTATATTCAAATATTAACAGAATGAAATTCAAACATAAATGATTGTATATTAAATTGATCTTCTTAAGCATTACTTATGGAAATGATATAAGTAGTTTGCAAATATATATAAATAGCCTCTAAGACCATAAGGATTTTTGCATGGTTGAATTTTATTTTATTCAATTATTCTGTTTATTAAGAAGTAAAATTGTTTATATTCATCACACATACAGGCTTGCTCTATTTTCCTGAAAAATATTGTTTTTTCAACATTTTCTATGTAATAATATGCAGTATTATATGACCAAAATAAATGTCTTAGAAAGTGAAAATACAGGCGGGGGGCAGATTGAATTGGGGTTGTCTGTCACGCTGGAGGGCGACCTGGGTGGAGCCCTTCAGAGGTGTGGTAAGGGTCGCGATTTTATTCTGATTGAATATTATTTTCAAATATAAAAAGGATGAAATTTAAACCCAAAGTATTGTCTTTTAAATTGAGCTTTTTAAGCTAACTTCTGTAGAAGGTATAAGTATTTGAATATTGAGTTTGATATTATATCTCAATGCCGTTTAATACCATAGGGGACTTCAATGGGTTGAATTTTATTTTATTCAATTATTTTGTCATTAAGGGGTAAAATTATGTCTATTCATTACACATAACAGCTTGCTCTATTTCTGAAAAATGTTGTTATTCAACAATTTCTATGTAATAATATGCAGTAGTATAGGACCGAAATAAGTTTACTAGAAAGTGATAATACAGACGGGAACAAATTGAATTGGGGTTGTCTGTCACGCTGGAGGGCGACGTGGGTGGAGCCCTTCAGAGGTGTGGTCTGGGTCGCGATTTTAATCTAAATGAATAATATATTCAAAAAAACAGGATAAAATTCAAACCTAAATTATTGTATATTATATTAAGCTTATTAAGCATCGCTTCTAAAAATGATATAAGGAATTGAATAAGGAGTTTGCAATTATATCTTAATGTCTTTTATGACCTTAGGGGACTCCTATGGGTTAAATTTTATTTTATCCATTTATTCTGTTTATTACGGTGTAAAATTGTGTGTATTTATCACACATAAAAGCGTTGTCTATAAATGAAATATTTGTGCTTCAATATTTTCTATGTAATTATAGGCAGTATTATAGTTACGAAATAAGTTTACTAATAGATGATATTACAGACGGGGGCAGATTGAATTGGGGTTGTCTGTCACGCTGGAGGGCGACTTGGGTAGAGCCCTTCAGAAGTGTGGATAGGGTCGCGATTTTAAACTGATTGAATATTATATTAAAAGATAAACAGGAAGAAATTCAAACTATATTTTTGTATATCAAATTGAGCTTTTTTAAGCATCACTTCTAAAAATGATAAAAGTAGTTTGCAAAGATATCTAAATAGCCTTTAAGACCATAAGGATCTTTACTTGTTGAATTTTATTTTATTCAATTATTCTGTTTATTAAGGTGTAAAATTGTATGTATTCATCACACATAATGGCGTGCTCAATTCCTGATAATTTTGTTAATCAAAATTTCTATGTAATAATAAGCAGTATTATAGGACCGAAATAAATGTCTTAGAAGGTGATAATACAGATGGTGACAGATTGAATTGGGGTTGTCTGTCACGCTGGGGGGGCGACCTGGGTGGAGCCCTTCAGAGGTGTGGTCAGGGTCGCGTTATCATTCTGATTGAATATTATATTCAAAGAATAACAGGATGAAATTCAAACCCCTAGTATTGTCTTCTAAATTGAGCTTTTCAAGCTAACTTCTGTAGAAGGTATAAGTATTTGAATATGGAGTTTGAAATTATATCTCAATATATAATATGCCGTTTATGACCATTTGAGACTTGATGGGTTAAATTTTATTTTATCCATTCATTCTGTTTATTACGGTGTAAAATTGTGTGGATTTATCACACATAAAGGTCCTGCTCTATAAATGAAAATTATTGTACTTCAATATTTTCTATGTAATAATAGGCAGTATTATGGACTGAAATAATTTTTATTATTAAGTGATATTACAAATGGAGGCAGATTGAATTGGGATTATCTGTCACGCTGCAGGTCGATGTTGGGGGGAGCCCTTAAGAGGTGTGGTCAGGGTCGCGATTTTAATCTGATTGAATATTATATTCAAATATTAACAGAATGAAATTCAAACATAAATGATTGTATAACCCATTATTTCCTGTGGAAGGGCCGCTTACGCCCGAAAGCTAGAAACGTTTTTCCCAATAAAAGAAACTCATCCTTTTTGATTCTATGCGTATTACAATAAATGATTGTATATTAAATTGAGCTTCTTAAGCATTACTTATGGAAATGATATAAGTAGTTTGCAAATATATATAAATAGCCTCTAAGACCATAAGGATTTTTGCATGGTTGAATTTTATTTTATTCAATTATTCTGTTTATTAAGAAGTAAAATTGTTTGTATTCATCACACATACAGGCTTGCTCTATTTTCCTGAAAAATATTGTTTTTCAACATTTTCTATGTAATAATATGCAGTATTATATGACCAAAATAAATGTCTTAGAAAGTGAAAATACAGGCGGGGGCAGATTGAATTGGGGTTGTCTGTCACGCTGGAGGGCGACCTGGGTGGAGCCCTTCAGAGGTGTGGTAAGGGTCGCGATTTTATTCTGATTGAATATTATTTTCAAATATAAAAAGGATGAAATTTAAACCCAAAGTATTGTCTTTTAAATTGAGCTTTTTAAGCTAACTTCTGTAGAAGGTATAAGTATTTGAATATGGAGTTTGATATTATATCTCAATGCCGTTTAAGACCATAGGGGACTTCAATGGGTTGAATTTTATTTTATTCAATTATTTTGTCATTAAGGGGTAAAATTATGTCTATTCATTACACATAACAGCTTGCTCTATTCTGAAAAATGTTGTTATTCAACAATTTCTATGTAATAATATTCAGTAGTATAGGACCGAAATAAGTTTACTAGAAAGTGATAATACAGACGGGGGCAGATTGAATTGGGGTTGTCTGTCACGCTGGAGGGCGACGTGGGTGGAGCCCTTCAGAGGTGTGGTCTGGGTCGCGATTTTAATCTAAATGAATAATATATTCAAAAAAACAGGATAAAATTCAAACCTAAATTATTGTATATTATATTAAGCTTATTAAGCATCGCTTCTAAAAATGATATAAGGAATTGAATAAGGAGTTTGCAATTATATCTTAATGTCTTTTATGACCTTAGGGGACTCCTATTGGCTTAATTTTATTTTATCCATTTATTCTGTTTATTACGGTGTAAAATTGTGTGTATTTATCACACATAAAAGCGTTGTCTATAAATGAATATTTTGTGCTTCAATATTTTCTATGTAATTATATGCAGTATTATAGTTACGAAATAAGTTTACTAATAGATGATATTACAGACGGGGGCAGATTGAATTGGGGTTGTCTGTCACGCTGGAGGGCGACTTGGGTAGAGCCCTTCAGAAGTGTGGATAGGGTCGCGATTTTAAACTGATTGAATATTATATTAAAAGATAAACAGGAAGAAATTCAAACTATATTTTTGTATATCAAATTGAGCTTTTTAAGCATCACTTCTGAAAATGATAGAATTAGTTTGCAAAGATATCTATATAGCCTTTAAGACCATAAGGATTTTTACTTGTTTGAATTTTATTTTATTCAATTATTCTGTTAATTAAGGTGTAAAATTGTGTGAATTCATCACACATAATGCCGTGCTGTTTTCCTGATTTTTTTTTATTCAACATTTTCTATGTAATAATATGCAGTATTATAAAACTGAAATAAGTTTACTAGTAAGTCATATTACAGTCGGGGGTAGATTGAATTGTGGTTGTCTGTCACGCTGGAAGGCGACGTGGGTGGAGACCTTCAGAAGTGTGGCTTGGGTCGCGATTTTAATCTTATTGAATATTATATTAAAAAAGAACAGGATGATTTCAAACATAAAATTATCGTGTATTATATTGAGCTTTTTAGCATCGCTACTAAAAATGATATAAGGACTTAAATAAAGAGTTTGAAATTATATCCTAATGGCGTAAATGACAATAAGGGTTCTTATGGGTTATATTTTATTTTATTCATTTATTCTGTTTATTACGAGGTAAAATTGTTTGTATTCATCACACATACAGGCTTGCTCTATTTTCCTGAAAAATATAGTTTTTCAACATTTTCTATGTAATATTATGCAGTATTATATGACCAAAATAAATGTCTTAGAAAGCGAAAATACAGGCGGGGGCAGATTGAATTGAGTTGTCTGTCACGCTGGAGGGCGACCTGGGTGGAGTCCTTCAGAGGTGTGGTAAGGGTCGCGATTTTATTTTGATTGAATATTATTTTCAAATATTAAAAGGATGAAATTTAAACCCAAAGTATTGTCTTTTAAATTGAGATTTTTAAGCTAACTTCTGTAGAAGGTATAAGTATTTGAATATGGAGTTTGAAATTATATCTCAATATGCCGTTTAAGACCATAGGAGACTTCAATGGGTTGAATTTTATTTTATTCAATTATTTTGTCATTAAAAGGTAAAATTATGTCTATTCATTACACATAACAGCTTGCTCTATCTCTGAAAAATGTTGTTATTCAACAATTTCTATGTAATAATATGCAGTAGTATAGGCCCGAAATAAGTTTACTAGAAAGTGATAATACAGACGGGGCAGATTGAATTGGGGTTGTCTGTCACGCAGGAGGGCGACGTGGGTGGAGCCCTTCAGAGGTGTGGCCTGGGTCGCGATTTTAATCTGAATGAATATTATATTCAAAGATTAACAGGAAGAAATTCAAACCAAAATTTTTGTATATCAAATTGAGCTTTTTAAGCATCACTTCTAAAAATGATAAAAGTAGTTTGCAAAGATATCTAAATAGCCTTTAAGACCATAAGGATCTTTACTTGTTGAATTTTATTTTATTCAATTATTCTGTTTATTAAGGTGTAAAATTGTATGTATTCATCACACATAATGGCGTGCTCTGTTCCTGAATTTTTTTTTATTCAACATTCTCTATGTTGTCTGTCACGCTGGAGGGCGACCTGGGTGGAGCCCTTCAGAGGTGTGGTAAGGGTCGCGATTTTATTCTGATTGAATATTATTTTCAAATATAAAAAGGATGAAATTTAAACCCAAAGTATTGTCTTTTAATTGAGCTTTTTAAGCTAACTTCTGTAGAAGGTATAAGTATTTGAATATGGAGTTTGATATTATATCTCAATGCCGTTTAATACCATAGGGGACTTCAATGGGTTGAATTTTATTTTATTCAATTATTTTGTCATTAAGGGGTAAAATTATGTCTATTCATTACACATAACAGCTTGCTCTATTTCTGAAAAATGTTGTTATTCAACAATTTCTATGTAATAATATGCAGTAGTATAGGACCGAAATAAGTTTACTAGAAAGTGATAATACAGACGGGAACAAATTGAATTGGGGTTGTCTGTCACGCTGGAGGGCGACGTGGGTGGAGCCCTTCAGAGGTGTGGTCTGGGTCGCGATTTTAATCTAAATGAATAATATATTCAAAAAAACAGGATAAAATTCAAACCTAAATTATTGTATATTATATTAAGCTTATTAAGCATCGCTTCTAAAAATGATATAAGGAATTGAATAAGGAGTTTGCAATTATATCTTAATGTCTTTTATGACCTTAGGGGACTCCTATGGGTTAAATTTTATTTTATCCATTTATTCTGTTTATTACGGTGTAAAATTGTGTGTATTTATCACACATAAAAGCGTTGTCTATAAATGAAATATTTTGTGCTTCAATATTTTCTATGTAATTATAGGCAGTATTATAGTTACGAAATAAGTTTACTAATAGATGATATTACAGACGGGGGCAGATTGAATTGGGGTTGTCTGTCACGCTGGAGGGCGACTTGGGTAGAGCCCTTCAGAAGTGTGGATAGGGTCGCGATTTTAAACTGATTGAATATTATATTAAAAGATAAACAGGAAGAAATTCAAACTATATTTTTGTATATCAAATTGAGCTTTTTAAGCATCACTTCTAAAAATGATAAA
The DNA here is from genome assembly GCA_030710605.1 of Cordylochernes scorpioides. Lineage (NCBI taxonomy): Eukaryota > Metazoa > Arthropoda > Arachnida > Pseudoscorpiones > Chernetidae > Cordylochernes > Cordylochernes scorpioides. The sequence continues at coordinate 13,518,960 of CP092877.1, forward strand.
AGTAGTTTGCAAAGATATCTAAATAGCCTTTAAGACCATAAGGATCTTTACTTGTTGAATTTTATTTTATTCAATTATTCTGTTTATTAAGGTGTAAAATTGTATGTATTCATCACACATAATGGCGTGCTCAATTCCTGATAATTTTGTTAATCAAAATTTCTATGTAATAATAAGCAGTATTATAGGACCGAAATAAATGTCTTAGAAGGTGATAATACAGATGGTGACAGATTGAATTGGGGTTGTCTGTCACGCTGGGGGGCGACCTGGGTGGAGCCCTTCAGAGGTGTGGTCAGGGTCGCGTTATCATTCTGATTGAATATTATATTCAAAGAATAACAGGATGAAATTCAAACCCCTAGTATTGTCTTCTAAATTGAGCTTTTCAAGCTAACTTCTGTAGAAGGTATAAGTATTTGAATATGGAGTTTGAAATTATATCTCAATATATAATATGCCGTTTATGACCATTTGAGACTTGATGGGTTAAATTTTATTTTATCCATTCATTCTGTTTATTACGGTGTAAAATTGTGTGGATTTATCACACATAAAGTCCTGCTCTATAAATGAAAATTATTGTACTTCAATATTTTCTATGTAATAATAGGCAGTATTATGGGACTGAAATAATTTTTATTATTAAGTGATATTACAAATGGAGGCAGATTGAATTGGGATTATCTGTCACGCTGCAGGTCGATGTTGGGGGAGCCCTTAAGAGGTGTGGTCAGGGTCGCGATTTTAATCTGATTGAATATTATATTCAAATATTAACAGAATGAAATTCAAACATAAATGATTGTATAACCCATTATTTCCTGTGGAAGGGCCGCTTACGCCCGAAAGCTAGAAACGTTTTTCCCAATAAAAGAAACTCATCCTTTTTGATTCTATGCGTATTACAATAAATGATTGTATATTAAATTGAGCTTCTTAAGCATTACTTATGGAAATGATATAAGTAGTTTGCAAATATATATAAATAGCCTCTAAGACCATAAGGATTTTTGCATGGTTGAATTTTATTTTATTCAATTATTCTGTTTATTAAGAAGTAAAATTGTTTGTATTCATCACACATACAGGCTTGCTCTATTTTCCTGAAAAATATTGTTTTTCAACATTTTCTATGTAATAATATGCAGTATTATATGACCAAAATAAATGTCTTAGAAAGTGAAAATACAGGCGGGGGCAGATTGAATTGGGGTTGTCTGTCACGCTGGAGGGCGACCTGGGTGGAGCCCTTCAGAGGTGTGGTAAGGGTCGCGATTTTATTCTGATTGAATATTATTTTCAAATATAAAAAGGATGAAATTTAAACCCAAAGTATTGTCTTTTAAATTGAGCTTTTTAAGCTAACTTCTGTAGAAGGTATAAGTATTTGAATATGGAGTTTGATATTATATCTCAATGCCGTTTAAGACCATAGGGGACTTCAATGGGTTGAATTTTATTTTATTCAATTATTTTGTCATTAAGGGGTAAAATTATGTCTATTCATTACACATAACAGCTTGCTCTATTTCTGAAAAATGTTGTTATTCAACAATTTCTATGTAATAATATTCAGTAGTATAGGACCGAAATAAGTTTACTAGAAAGTGATAATACAGACGGGGGCAGATTGAATTGGGGTTGTCTGTCACGCTGGAGGGCGACGTGGGTGGAGCCCTTCAGAGGTGTGGTCTGGGTCGCGATTTTAATCTAAATGAATAATATATTCAAAAAAACAGGATAAAATTCAAACCTAAATTATTGTATATTATATTAAGCTTATTAAGCATCGCTTCTAAAAATGATATAAGGAATTGAATAAGGAGTTTGCAATTATATCTTAATGTCTTTTATGACCTTAGGGGACTCCTATTGGCTTAAATTTTATTTTATCCATTTATTCTGTTTATTACGGTGTAAAATTGTGTGTATTTATCACACATAAAAGCGTTGTCTATAAATGAAATATTTTGTGCTTCAATATTTTCTATGTAATTATATGCAGTATTATAGTTACGAAATAAGTTTACTAATAGATGATATTACAGACGGGGGCAGATTGAATTGGGGTTGTCTGTCACGCTGGAGGGCGACTTGGGTAGAGCCCTTCAGAAGTGTGGATAGGGTCGCGATTTTAAACTGATTGAATATTATATTAAAAGATAAACAGGAAGAAATTCAAACTATATTTTTGTATATCAAATTGAGCTTTTTAAGCATCACTTCTGAAAATGATAGAATTAGTTTGCAAAGATATCTATATAGCCTTTAAGACCATAAGGATTTTTACTTGTTTGAATTTTATTTTATTCAATTATTCTGTTAATTAAGGTGTAAAATTGTGTGAATTCATCACACATAATGCCGTGCTGTTTTCCTGATTTTTTTTTTATTCAACATTTTCTATGTAATAATATGCAGTATTATAAAACTGAAATAAGTTTACTAGTAAGTCATATTACAGTCGGGGGTAGATTGAATTGTGGTTGTCTGTCACGCTGGAAGGCGACGTGGGTGGAGACCTTCAGAAGTGTGGCTTGGGTCGCGATTTTAATCTTATTGAATATTATATTAAAAAAGAACAGGATGATTTCAAACATAAATTATCGTGTATTATATTGAGCTTTTTAGCATCGCTACTAAAAATGATATAAGGACTTAAATAAAGAGTTTGAAATTATATCCTAATGGCGTAAATGACAATAAGGGTTCCTATGGGTTAAATTTTATTTTATTCATTTATTCTGTTTATTACGGGGTAAAATTGTTTGTATTCATCACACATACAGGCTTGCTCTATTTTCCTGAAAAATATAGTTTTTCAACATTTTCTATGTAATATTATGCAGTATTATATGACCAAAATAAATGTCTTAGAAAGCGAAAATACAGGCGGGGGCAGATTGAATTGAAGTTGTCTGTCACGCTGGAGGGCGACCTGGGTGGAGTCCTTCAGAGGTGTGGTAAGGGTCGCGATTTTATTTTGATTGAATATTATTTTCAAATATTAAAAGGATGAAATTTAAACCCAAAGTATTGTCTTTTAAATTGAGATTTTTAAGCTAACTTCTGTAGAAGGTATAAGTATTTGAATATGGAGTTTGAAATTATATCTCAATATGCCGTTTAAGACCATAGGAGACTTCAATGGGTTGAATTTTATTTTATTCAATTATTTTGTCATTAAAAGGTAAAATTATGTCTATTCATTACACATAACAGCTTGCTCTATCTCTGAAAAATGTTGTTATTCAACAATTTCTATGTAATAATATGCAGTAGTATAGGCCCGAAATAAGTTTACTAGAAAGAGATATTACAGACGGGGGCAGATTGAATTGGGGTTGTCTGTCACGCTGGAGGGCGACGTGGGTGGAGCCCTTCAGAGGTGTGGTCTGGGTCGCGATTTTAATCTAAATGAATAATATATTCAAAAAGAACAGGATAAAATTCAAACCTAAATTATTGTATATTATATTAAGCTTATTAAGCATCGCTTCTAAAAATGATATAAGGAATTGAATAAGGAGTTTGCAATTATATCTCAATGTCTTTTATGACCTTAGGGGACTCCTATGGGTTAAATTTTATTTTATCCATTTATTCTGTTTATTACGGTGTAAAATTGTGTGTATTTATCACACATAAAGGTGTGCTCTAAAAAATGAAAAATTTTTGCTTCAATATTTTCTATGTAATTATATGCAGTATTATAGGACCGGAATAAGTTTACTAAGAGGTGATATTACAGACGGGGGCAGATTGAATTGGGGTTGTCTTTCACGCTGGAGGGCGACGTGGGTAGAGCCCTTCAGAAGTGTGGATAGGGTCGCGATTTCAAACTGATTGAATTTAATATTAAAAGATAAACAGGAAGAAATTCAAACCTAAATTTTTTGTATATCAAATTGAGCTTTTTAAGCATCACTTCTGAAAATGATAAAATTAGTTTAAAAGATATCTAAATAGCCATTAGGCCATAAGGATTTTTACTTGGTTGAATTTTATTTCATTCGATTATTCTGTTTATGAAGGTGTAAAATTGTGTGAATTCATCACACATAATGCTCTTTTCCTGAATTTTTTTTTTATTCAACATTTTCTATGTAATAATATGCAGTATTGATTTATTTAATTTATTTTATTTAATATGCACTTCTGAAAATGATATAAGTAGTTTGCAAAGATATCTAAATAGCCTTTAAGACCATAAGGATTTTTTCTTTTTTGAATTTTATTTTTATTGAATTATTCTGTTATTTAAGGTTCAAGATTGTGTGTATTCATCATATATAATCGCGTGCTCTATTCCTGAAAAATATTATTATTCAACATTTCCTATGTAATAATATGCAGTATTATAGGCCCGAAATAAATGTGTTAGAAAGTGAAAATACAGACGGTGGAAGATTGAATTGGGGTTGTCTGTCACGCTGGAGGGGGACGTGGGTGGAGCCCTTCAGAGGTGTGGTCAGGGTCGCGATTTTTTTCTGATTGAATATTTTATTCAAATGTTAATAGGATGAAATTTGAACCCAAAGTATTGTCTTTCAAATTGATCTTTTTAAGCAGTACTTCTGAAAAAAGTATAAGTATTTGAATAAGGACTTTGCAATTATATCTCAATGGCGTTTATGACCATTGAGGACTTCGATGGGTATATATTTTTTTATCCATTTATTCTGTTTATTACGGTGTAAAATTATGTGTATTTATCACACATAAAACCGTGCTCTATAAATGAAAGGTATTGTACTTCAACATTTTCTATGTAATAATATGCAGTATTATAGGACCGAAATAAATGTGTTAGAAAGTGAAAATACAGACGGTGGAAGATTGAATTGGGGTTGTCTGTCACGCTGGAGGGCGACGTGGGTTGAGCCCTTCAGACGTGTGGTCTGGGTCGCGATTTTAATCTAAATGAATATTATATTAAAAAAGAACAGGATAAAATTCAAACCTAATTTATTGTATAATATATTAAGCTTTTTAAGCATCGCTTCTAAAAATGATATAAGGATTTGAATAAGGAGTTTGAAATTATCTTAATGGGGGGGGGGGGGGGCGTTTTATGACTATAGGGGACTCCTATGGGTTAAAATATTTTTTATCCATTCATTCTTTTTATTACGGTTTGAAATTGTGTGTATTTATAACACATAAAGCCGTGCTCTATAAATGAAAAATATTGTGCTTCAATATTTTCTATGTAATAATATGCAGTATTATAGGACCGAAATAAGTTTACTAGTATGTCATATTACAGACGGGGGCAGATTGAATTAGGGTTGTCTGTCACGCTGGAGGGCGACGTGGGTGGAGCCCTTCAGAGGTGTGGTAAGGGTCGCGATTTTAAACTGATTGAATATTATATTAAAAGATAAACAGGAAGAAATTCAAACCTAAATTTTTGTATATCAAATTGAGCTTTTTAAGCATCACTTCTGAAAATGATAGAATTAGTTTGTAAAGATATCTAAATAGCCTTTAAGACCATAAGGATTTTTACTTGGTTGAATTTTATTTTATTCAATTATTCTGTTTATTAAGGTGTAAAATTGTGTGTATTCATCACACATAATGGTGTGCTATATTCCTGAAATTTTTTTTATTCAACATTTTCCATGTATAATAAGCTGTATTATAGGACCGAATAAATGACTTAGAAAGTGATAATACAGACGGGGGCAGATTGAATTGGGGTTGTCTGTCACGCTGGAGGGCGACGTGGGTGGAGCCCTTCAGAGATGTGGTCTAAGTCGCTTTTAATCTAATTGAATATCATATTCAAATATTTACAGGATGAAATTCAAACCCCTAGTTCTGTCTTTCAAATTGAGCTTTTTAAGCAAACTTCTGAAAAACGTACAAGTATTTGAATATGGAATTTTGCAATTATATCTCAATGGCGTTTAAGACCATAGGGGACTCCAATTGGTTGAATTTTATTTTATATAATTATTGGGTTTATTAAGGGTTAAATTGTGTGTATTCACAAACATAAAGGCGTGCTCTATTCCTAAAAAAATATTTTTATTCAACATTTTCTATGTAATAATATGGAGTATTATAAAAATGAAATAAGTTTACGAAGTAAGTGATATTACAGACGGGGCAGATTGAATTGGGGTTGTCTGTCACGCTGGAGGGCGACGTGGGTGGAGCCCTTCAGAAGTGTGGCTTGGGTCGCGATTTCAATCTTATTGAATATTATATTTAAAAAAAGGAGGATGATTTTCAAACATAAATTATCGAGTATTATATTGAACTTTTTTAGCATCGCTTCTAAAAATGATATAAGGATTTAAATAAGGAGTTTGAAATTATATCCTAATGGCGTTTATGACAATAGTGGACTCCTATGAGTTTAATTTTATTTTATTCCTTTATTCTGTTTAATATAGTGTAAATTTGTGTGTATTTATCACCAATAAAGTCGTGTTCTATAAATGAAAATATTGTACTCAATATTTTCAACGGAATAATATGCAGTATTATAGGACCGAAATAAGAAACTATTGAGTGATATTACAGACGAGGACAGATTGAATCGGGGTTGTCTGTCACGCTGTAGGGCGACGTGGGTGGAGCCCTTCAGAGGTGTGGTCAAGGTCGCGATTTAAATCTGATTGAATATTATATTCAAAATTAACAGGTTAAAATTCAAACCTAAATTATTGTATATTAAATTGAGCTTTTTAAGCATCACTTCTGAAAATTATATAAGTAGTTTGCAAAGATATCTAAATAGCCTTTAAGACCATAAGGATTTTTTCTTTTTTGAATTTTTATTTTTATTGATTTATTCTGTTATTTAAGGTTCAAGATTGTGTGTATTCATCATATATAATCGCGTGCTCTATTCCTGAAAAATATTATTATTCAACATTTTCTGTGTGATAATATACAGTATTATAGGCCCGAAATAAATGTGTTAGAAAGTGAAAATACAGACGGTGGAAGATTGAATTGGCGTTGTCTGTCACGCTGGAGGGGGACGTGGGTGAAGCCCTTCAGAGGTGTGGTCAGGGTCGCGATTTCTTTCTGATTGAATATTTTATTCAAATGTTAATAGGATGAAATTTGAACCCAAAGTATTGTCTTTCAAATTGATCTTTTTAAGCAGTACTTCTGAAAAAAATATAAGTATTTGAATAAAGACTTTGCAATTATATCTCAATGGCGTTTATGACCATTGAGGACTTCGATGGGTATATATTTTTTTATCCATTTATTCTGTTTATTACGGTGTAAAATTATGTGTATTTATCACACATAAAACCGTGCTCTATAAATGAAAAGTATTGTACTTCAACATTTTCTATGTAATAATATGCAGTATTATAGGACTGATATATGTTTACTAGAAAGAGATAATACAGACGGGGGCAGATAGATTTGGTGTTATCTGTCACGCTGGAGGGCGACGTGGATGGAGCCCTTCAGAGGTGTGGTCTGGGTCGCGATTTTAATCTAATTGAATATTATATTAAAAAAAGAACAGGATAAAATTCAAACCTATATTATTGTATATTATATTGAGCTTTTTAAGCATCGCTTCTAAAAATGATACAATAATTTGAATAAGGAGTTTGCAATTATATCTAATGGCGTTTATGGCCATAGGGGACTCCTATGGGTTAAATTTTATTTTATCCATTCATTCTGTTTATTACAGTGTAAAATTGTGTCTATTTATCACACATAAGGCGTGTTCTATAAATGAAAAATATTGTACTTCAAAATTTTCTATGTAATAATATGCCGTATTATAGGAACGAAATAAGTTTACTAGAAAGTTATTTTACAGACGGGGGCAGATTGAATTGGGGTTGTCTGTCACGCTGGAGGGTGACGTGGATGGAGCCCTTCAGAGGTGTGGTTAGGTTCGCGATTTTAAACTGATTGAATATTATATTAAAAGATTAACAGGAAGAAATTCAAACCTAAATTTTTTGTATATCAAATTTAGCCTTTCAAGCATCGCTTCTGAAAATGATATAAGTATTCAAATATGAGTTTGCAATGGTATTGCGATGTCCTTTAAGACCATAGTGGACTTTGCTGGGTTTAATTTTATTTTGATTTAATCATTCTCATTATCAAGGTTTAAAATTATGTGTATTTATCACACATGAAGGCGTGCTATATTTATGGAAATATTGTAGATCAATATTTTCTAAATAATAATATGCATCATTAAAGGACCGAAATAAATTTCCTTGGAAGTGAAAATATAAACTGGGCTGATTGAATTGGGGAAATTCACGCTGTGGATAGACATATGTGGAGCCTTTCAAAGGTGTGGTCTGGGTCGCGATTTTAAACTAATTGAATATTAAATTAAGAGATTAACAGGATGAAAATTTAAACCCCAAAATATCGCATATCAAATTTGGTTTTTTAAAGCATCTCTTCTGAAAAAAGTTGTGGATTTGAATGGGCAATTTGCAACTATGATA
>CP092877.1:13527527-13573594 GCA_030710605.1 Cordylochernes scorpioides
TATAATACTGCATTTTATTACATAGAAAATGTTGAATAATAATATTTTTCAGGAATAGAGCACGCGATTATATATGATGAATACACACAATTTTGAACCTTAAATACAGAAATTTCAATAAAAATAAAAATTCAAAAAAAAGAAAAATCCTTATGGTCTTAAAGGCTATTTAGATATCTTTGCAAACTACTTATATCATTTTCAGAAGTGATGCTTGAAAATCTCAATTTAATATACAATAATTTAGGTTTGAATTTTAACCTGTTATTTTTGAATTTAATATTCAATCAGATTTAAATCGCGACCTTGACTACACCTCTGGTGGGCTCCACCCACGTCGCCCTCCAGCGTGACAGACAAACCCGATTCAATCTGTCCCCGTCTGTAATATCACTTAATAGTTTCTTATTTCAGTCCTATAATACTGCATATTATTACATTGAAAATATTGAGTACAATATTTTATATTTATAGAGCACGACTTTAGTGTGATAAATACACACAAATATACACTATATTAAACAGAATAAAGGAATAAAATAAAATTAAACTCATAGGAGTCCCCCTATTGTCATAAACGCCATTAGCATATAATTAGAAACTCCTTATTTAAATCCTTATATCATTTTTAGAAAGCGATGCTAAAAAGCTCAATATAATACTCGGTAATTTATGTTTGGAAAATCATCCTCCTTTTTTTTAAATATAATATTCAATAAGATTAAAATCGCGACCCAAGCCACACTTCTGAAGGGCTCCACCCACGTCGCCCTCCAGCGTGAGAGACAACCCCAATTCAATCTGCCCCCGTCTGTAATATCATTTACTAGTAAACTTATTTCATTTTTATAATACTGAATATTATTACATAGAAAATGTTTATTAAAAATATTTTTTTAGGAATAGAGCACGCCTTTATGTGTATGAATACACACAATTTTACCCCTTAATAAACCCAAAAATTATATAAATAAAATTCAACCCATTGGAGTCCCCTATGGTCTTAAACGCCATTGAGATATAATTGCAAAATTCCATATTCAAATACTTGTACGTTTTTCAGAAGTTTGCTTAAAAAGCTCAATTTGAAAGACAGAACTAGGGTTTGAATTTCATCCTGTAAATATTTGAATATGATATTCAATTAGATTAAAAGCGACTCAGACCACACCTCTGAAGGGCTCCACCCACGTCGCCCTCCAGCGTGACAGACAACCCCAATTCAATCTGCCCCCGTCTGTATTATCACTTTCTAAGTCATTTATTTCGGTCCTATAATACAGCTTATTATACATGGAAAATGTTGAATAAAAAAAAATTCAGGAATATAGCACACTATTATGTGTGATGAATACACACAATTTTACACCTTAATAAACAGAATAATAGAATAAAATAAAATTCAACCAGTAAAAATCCTTATGGTATTAAAGGCTATTTAGATATCTTTACAAATAATTCTATCATTTTCAGAAGTGATGCTTAAAAAGCTCAATTTCATATACAAAAATTTAGGTTTGAATTTCTTCCTGTTTATCTTTTAATATAATATTCAATCAGTTTAAAATCGCGACCCTAACCACACCTCTGAAGGGCTCCACCCACGTCGCCCTCCAGCGTGACAGACAACCCCAATTCAATCTGCTCCCGTCTGTAATATGACATACTAGTAAACTTATTTCGGTCCTATAAAACTGCATATTATTATGTAGAGAATGTTGAATAACAATATTTTTCAGGAATAGAGCAAGCTGTTATGTGTGATGAATGCACAAAATATTGCCCCTTAAAAAACAGAATAATCGAATAAAATAAAATTCAACCCATTGAAGTCCCTTATGGTCTTGAACGGCATTGAGATATAATTTCAAACTCCATATTCAAATACTTATACCTTCAATACAGCAAACACCGCCAGGCAGGACAAGATTTTCAGAGAGAGTGGACTCTAAGACTTGAGTTAGGACAATTGAGAATGTCTGGGGACCACAATTCACATTGGACTAATTTTCACCAACTAGAATATAATAATTAATTATTCTAAAATCGCTCTTCTTCAAAAACCTTTATTATTAAATTCAAATAAAAAGAAAAATATATATAAATATTTCTAGCTTCTATTGAACAATTAAAAATATTTTCGAGTCAAAATAAAAGCGGCCTGGGACGATCATCATAAATTGAGAGAAGAGTTAAAATATTCGGTGAAACATAAAAAACACTTGCTACTCAGTTTCCTTTTAACAAATCACATTAATTCCGAAATTATTATGGTCGTTCTCCGCCGCTTTCATTTTGCCTCTTATAGATCTAATTATTTAAAGGTGGAAGCTGAATATTTATCTTCTCGAATTTTGTGCGAATTTTTATAAAAGCTTTTCAAAAAAATATTTCAAGAATTATTTAGTTTTATCTATTTAATTTTTATTGTTGAATCATAAATGTAAAAATGCATTATCATATTTATTATGTTTTGAATTCTTAGTTATTTTTATTTTATTTATCATGAATGATTATATATTTCTGTAGACAAAATATATGTATCCACCAATTATTCGTAGCTCTTCTTCATAATAAAGACTTTTATTTAAGGCCAGCTTCTCATTACGCCAAAATCTTTCTTCGTTTGATATATATATGTCATAATGTATGTTCTTCCAGGAATAATAAAGTAAATCTACAGTCGACCAGAGAGAACGCAGCTGAAGTACGGTCATCTGGGCCACTGGCCACATTCCAAGGGGCCCTTTTCTTGGAACCTCAGTACTATTTTTACACAGTCGGGGGGTGGTGGCGACACAAAACGTCGTTCCGTAGTGACATCCACGCGCGCTCCCTCTCTCTCGCTGGTTCCCTGGGTTATTCTTCTGCCAACTCGTCGTGTGATTATTTCTCTCTCCCCACATTAGTATCATATTGCCACATATATATATATATAAATTCTCTTATATAGTCTATTCCACACCATCAGAACATTCGAGTAGTCAGATATTATGTATTCTTGCAGGGGTATCTTAAATTAGTGAGTGTGTATAAAATATTAGACTTCTACGTTGTCTAGAGGTATATTAAACATTGATCACAAAATTTGAAAAGTAATATAGAAAGTAGTCAAATCGGAACAACACAGAAGTCTTAATTTTTTCAGACCGCGGCATTTTTAGAATTATCAAGCGAATAAACAAAATTTCAGAATTCTATATGGCCTGAAATTAAATTAAAAACTAGATCACACAAAATTATAAAGAAAATATAGAATATTATTCCAGTCCCGACAACCCGGACAATATTTTTTGGAACTCAAACCGTTTAATGTGCCAAAAAAAAAAAAACGGCTGCGCCTATTTCTGTTCGTTTGAAAGAAGATTCTCTTCTCTTATCTGTTTTTGATTCTCGCGGCCATCTAATAGTCAGAAATTATGTACACTATCAATGTTATTTGTGTTAAGTTATTCTATTAAATACCATGCTTCTATGTGGTCAGAAGTATATAAAAATATTATCACAAATTGTATGGAGAATATATTCCATATCGATCACTCAGAAGGCTGTAATTTTGTCAACTTTAATTATCAGCTCTATTGAGTGGCTCTACAAATTTTCAGACTTCTGATCGTTCTGGAAGTATATTGAATTAGATGTAAATATATCATATCTATTATTATTATTATTATTTTGAATGACGCCAAAATGTGTTGATTCTTTTCAATTTTAAAATTATACATATCAGCGTCAACTTGGTGTTTCTATGAAAGTCCATTCCGACATTGGACTAAGTGAACTGACAACTTTATATGAAATTAGAAAATCCATTAGGATTCTTCATCCAATTATATTTTCTTATTTCTAACCTTTATTAAAAGAAACCAACGGAAGGGGTTTTATTTATTTTTATTATCCTATTAGTGTTGTTATACAGTATAATATTCGAATGCAATGTTCACGAGTCACCTTTAAAATGCCTTCATTGATGCATTCTATTTTCATTGTATACTCGAGAGGCGAATGATGATATATTATTTTTTTAATATTGATAGAAAAAGAATTTATAAAACATTGATTCATAACATTTCATCTATCTCGTCCTTTTCTACAAATAAGAGAGAGAGAGAGAGGTTTGTCCTTAAGAGAATATATTAAACAAGAGAAGATTCCATAAACGCCATATTATGATGATTCCCGGACTAATTCTCAGAGCTTGAAATAAGACATTAAATATTTAAGAAGCTTTTGGTAATTCGCTCTATTGACTACTTGCTGGGAGACTTGTCCTTTCTAGTGGATGTCAATCTCTGCATTACAGACCAGCCACATCAGCAAACATTGCTAACATGTAAGAAAATATATAGGGATCATTTATATATGCTATGGGCCCTTTTACTAATTATAAAATAATTATATAAACTTTAGTGTGAATCTAAATTCCATATATCACACAGATTTAGGCCTGATATAGGCGTTTGAATTACTTTTTTACCATGTCTAAAGGAATCTTATTAAGAGAACAGGGTTCGATTATTTCAATCAAAATAGATATTTATTATTAAATTTGAACATAAAAAAGGGTTCTTCAAGTTTCTGTATATATGTAGGATATATTTTAAAAAATGGCGATTCGCGCGCCCTCCTAAAGTGACTCGATTTATGACAGAAGAATAGTTCCGACTAGATAGATAGAGTATTTTAAGATGTCCTGTTTGATGACAAATGAAATTTATTTGAGTAGTTAAGGTAATATTGAATTATTATTGAAAATAAAATTGCCAAATATCGATATCACATAAAATGTGAAATAAAATGTCCTCTAGAATATTCGATCACTAAGATTTTAGGGTCTTAGGATTAATGTGATTTATAAAATTTCTAAATTAATGAGTCTTAAATAATTTGAGGTAATTCAATAAATGCAATAAATAATACATTTGTATATTTAAAATTATCATCAGAATATTTCAGAATCTTGATATAAAGTTATATAATTTGATTAAAAATATTGAACTTGTGAATATCAGAAACAAAGATTTTGAATCTATAAAAATTGCAGTTCAGATTACAAAATTTGAAAAAAAATGCAGCTATCACTAGAACATCTATCAATTAGAGATTCTTTACAAACGTCTTTCCGAATATACTTCAAAAATGTTCGGAAAAGAAAACATGATTAGAGGAGTTTTAAATAAGACATATCGTTAAAGAAAGTCATTTTTAAAATGATGTTGATGAATGAAAAATAAATAAGTTCAAAAAATTCCAAAGACTGGCGAATATAATACTCTGAATGAAGATGATTCATCTTAAATTCGGATATTCTGTTTATTGTTCAAAGAGAAAAATTGATCAAAGGGCATAGCACAATTATAAGGTTAAATGAAAGCTCAAAGTATTTAAATTTCAAGAAAGATCCATACATCGGCACATCAACACATAATTTTTTTTCTTATCCCTAAGTACACGGGGTACAGGCCATGATAGTAATGGAGGGTAGATAGCGACTGCTTTTACTGTAAGCGCACCACATGTCTACACATGATGAATTCATGAAATAAATCAGATTTTGTATCACAAGATTGCAACTTTGATTTTTTAGAATAAATTTAATCAAAATTAAAATGGTATTGATAGAGGTATATAAAGGCGTATTCTTAACAGCTTCAGTTTACATTGGAAAATTTGAAGATGATCAATATGAATGTTTTAAATCATGATAATTTCAATCAAAATAATTATATTTTTAAAAGGCAACTCTTAAATATTATTTCACGCGGGCTAATCAGTACCTGAGTCAGAGAAAAGAGTTTTTAACATTTTATATAGATTCAATGGTTTCCATAGCAAAATAATTAATTTTCATTTTTCATGTAGAAACTCTCAATATATTGACTCTTATTTAATTTTAAAGTAGTAGTTTGGACAAAAAGTTGACTCATATAAGAATAACTATTTTTAAAATATTCTCAAAATAAAAGTCTTAAAAAAGAGAAAATAAAATTAATTTATTAAAATAAAGCAAAGAGCCGACTATACATGTTTTGCCTTATTGTGCAATTCTTCCTAATAAAGTAACAGTTTTATATAAAAAAAATTGAATATCAAGAGATGAATACACACACACTTCAAATGTTAACATTCCCCCTACTTATATAACCTCACAATTAGAATGGTCATTCCTAGGCCAATGCCTAAATGACGTCTACGTCTTGGACCATCTGTCCAGATGGGTCATGGTATGTTTACATCCTTTAGACGTCAGCGAGGCCCTTGACTCTCCGGCTTTTTTCTTGGTTCCCCTAACGGCTCTATTTCATAGGTAGCATCAGCCAACTTCTTGGTATTTTGTCATGGTTCGAAGTACCACTTCGTTAGTTTTATCGCACAACCCTACACGTCGTACTGGTATATAGATCCATAGCAGTTTCAAAGGCGGCATTTTGTTTCTCTGTAGCTGGACGAAGTTAATGGTATCGGCTTCTTGAAACTTGAGGAAGTCAAACCGTGAAATTTGTCTCGCCTAATCTGCTGTTTGTTTATAAATTTTGGGTAGAATAGCCGCCGTCTATTATTTCTGGATAAGGAAATAAGACGTCAAGAGGAGTCTCAGCCTGCCTAGAGAAATATTTATAACCTAAGTTCCTAGAGCGCAGAACGCCAACTACCCGAGAAGCTTGTGTAACATGGATCTAAAAAAAACGTCATATGGCCGGTTGATTCCTGTTTTGCGGTATTTTAAGGTAGAGTAATTAAAGACAATATTTCTAAAATTACTCTTCTTGAGGTCTAGACACATGAACAATATATCAGTCATAGTTCTGCCTTACTAATCTGTTAGTCAATTGGCTTGGGAATGACACGCCGTAGTGGTCCTCTTAATAATTCTTCAACATATGGTGAATTTCTGGATGAGCTTAGACTCAAAATTGCGGCCCTGATTCGCCGAATTCTCTCTAGTGGCTTCCTAAACAAATATAATTTTCTTCAAAAAGGGAATTGGCGACTTCCTGGGCTTCTCCAGATGGCAAGCTATATTTAATCGCGTATTTGAATAGTCAGTGAATATTATTATATAATTATAATTAATATATAAATTGAATATTATATTTTATTTCCATTCGATAATGGGAAGCTTCAAAATATCCAGATGACCTGTCATGGGAGCGTCGTGCAGTTCTTTCAATAAAATTAGTTGTTTTGAAATAAACAGTATGATACTACTGTGCCGATTAGGTCAAAATAACAATCTTGAAACGGTTGCCCATGGAGGAAGGTTCCCCTAACTAATCAAATTTTTCTAAATATAAGGTTCTTCCCGTTTTATGTCCATCCTTAATGGTTCCAAAGATTGCCAAAACGGGAAATATTCATCTTCAGTTTCTTAGAATGTTTGCTTTTTAAAATATTTTTCGAAAGACAATCAGCGCCATATTGTGCGTCTTTCCAGTCTTAAATATGAATAAAATATTTTATTTCTGTAGCTGAAGAACCCATTCAAGGTCTTTCAAGTTTGTTAACCAGAACAATGAATGGTGATCAATCATAACATTAAAGGGGTGTCCAAATAGATAAGGTCTAAACTTGCCAATCGCCCATACGACTACTATGCATTCTCTTCTATTTTTCGAGTATGTCTGTTTGGCTTTTATAAGGTGTGAGCTGCGAAAGAGATAACCTTCTTTTCTTATTTTGAATATGTAGTGAAATGGCTTCTATTCCATAACCGTTAAAATCACTGTAAACTTCCGTTGGAGCGTTCTCGTTAAAAGGTCTGAGTACAGGTTACCTGAATAAACCTGAATGCTAGCTTTCGGCTTTAAAATATTTTTCTTGCTTTTTTCCCATTTTAACGCAGATTCCTCCGGCAAAATTTATTAGGAGACCGTGCAATGTCGACAGTATCAAATTCAGTTAATTCTTTTTTATTCGTAATCGGGTTAATGTCCATAAGGATATAATGTTTGGATTTGATTCGCAATCCAAGCATGTTTGAAATAACCCAGGACTGAGAGTAGATGTGCTCTGTGAAGGTATCAAGAAATACAACGAGGCCGTTAAAGTAACATAGGCATGTTGTCAACTTAAAAGTTCCTTCATAATACCGTCGATTATTCTTTCAAATATTCTAGGTACGTTACAAAGTCTAAACCGAAATACCTTGAGCCCAAAGAAGCCATCTTACGCGATGAATGCGATCTCTTTTCTCTCTGCCTTCTACTTCAATCTCAATTTCCAACTAGCCATATTTTAGGTTCATCATTGGGTAGAGTTTTGCTCCTCTCAGTCTAGAGAAACGTCAATGCGAAGTAGGAGGTAGATATATTCCTTGGTCGTTTTGTTTAAATCTCTGTAATCAAGTCCAAATATCAGGAACCTTCTTTATTTCTCACTAGAACGACTGATGATTCCCAAGAGTCTCTAATGGCTGAATGATATTTCGGCGTTTAACATTTTTTCGACCTCATTTTGGTGACACTCTGTAAGGGCATGAGGCTAATCGGTGCACATTTGGCCTGTAAAATCCGATGTTTTTTTTTTTTAAGCTTTGGGATTTGTTTTTGGCGATGACTGGGTTAGAGATTCCTGTTTAATAATTTACAAGTTTCATTATTTTAACTTTTTAACTCGGGGGAATGTACTAAGGCAATACAAGACTAGATATCATTTACGTATTGACAGTCACAAGTAGGAGTTACCATGAGATGTTAGGAATCATCGATTGTGCAAATTCTATGTTCATCAATTTTAGGAAGATAGACAACACGCATTTTCGAAGAATTCTTGCTGGATTTCGTGCTTTGCCATGTGGTATTGTAATGCTAAATCCTGGAATATTTAATCCCAGAAGTTGTTTCTTAGAACCCTCGGCTAGAATACTTTTAATTCCTGCGATTTCAGACTATATTCTATATTCAATTTGCTTGACATTGACGAAATCACGTGATAATATTCTCGACAAAAAGACATTATTTAAGATTTGATGCCTTATATTTGGAGCCGTCTATGACAAATAAAATTTAAATAGGCTACAGACAATAATTGCTTCTGATGCTTCTATGTAATCCTATCCTAAAATAACCTCGTGCCTGCAACTTAACTGAACCAGAATTTCTTATATTTGTAGAATGTTATTAATTTCTAGGTTAATGGGGAACACATTCAAATGGGATAAACATATCAGTTCCTTATAACCAGACTTTTAACGTCACACTGGGTCTTACAAACATCACAATGTTTAGTTTTCAACGTATTGCATCGAATATTACTGATTATGTTGCTCCTGTGTCAACTCTAAGGTTCACACACATTACGGCCGTTTATTATTACGACAAGATGATTGTAATTTAATTCGGCTTTGGTCGATGGAGGGGTTTCGTCTCTGGCAAATCTGGAAATAAATTCCAGTGAAGATCGTGCGACATATTTTACCAAATCTTAGGTCTAGGAGAGTGGCTGGAGTAATTTATGGGTGAATGAGGTTTGTGTTTTTCATTTTAACTTTCCTAAAACTGAATAGGAAGACGGGCTTGAGGAGAAAGAGGATGAAAGTGTCGTTCTTCTTAGAGATCAAGGCTCTGTATGTATTTAACGTGGGTAACGATTGATTTATTGGGCTAGGCTATTTGACTGATAATGGTGACGATGCCCCTGCAATACAGTCCCACATGTCCAGGTCTATTGCAATGAAGACAGATCGGGATGTTATCGGCAGTAAGGAACTCACCTCTATATGTCTATTTATACGAGGTTTAAACGCTTGCTCGTAAGGTCTTGCTCTTTGAACATAGGGTTTTTATAATCGGAGCTAATGCCTCCTTGGTTTTTATTCAGAAACAGCGGGTTCTTTAGTTATTCTCTCACAATTCTCCGAAAAAGGGATTCAATTTCTATATTGCTGTTCTTTGAAAAACAGAGCTATGTGCTCCAGTTTTTCGAATTGTTGCCATTTATTCCTCTTTACTCAACGCTCCATTTCTCCTCTATTGTCCCCCAAACTTATCATCTATGTCAATTTCTATATAGAAAAGTGCTTGGTATATATTTTTGAACTCCTTTCATGAAGTGCGCCACTTGTCAGGATTCATCTGACGAAAGAGGTTGATTTTATCCTGGATTAGGAATCAGATGACTCATCAAATTCTTGGGCACGATTTTGACTTCATTCTTCCGAACAAAATCTTTACTATCACTCAAATCTCAAAGATTAAATTTCGCCCAATTATGTTAAATGTCCTTCTATGTTTTCTCGAACCAACATGCAGCACAGTTCCATCTAAATATAAAACAACGTTTGAAAGGCAAGGCACAGTAATCCAAGCCATTGTATTTGGCTAATCGATCAAACCCTTGGGAGCAATTAGAGGACTTGCCGACGAAATTGGGAGGATTTATTGATTTCTGGAGGCAGGGGAATGATATCCTTGTCTGCTGTCCTTCTCTTTTTTGGTTTTCAAGAACATGTCTTCGTTCATTTCAATAGCCGGTAAACCATGTGGTCTTCGGTTTTTTAAGAGCGCTGTTGTAGTATGTTATACTTCGAATGGGATGCTTACAGACTCTTCCCCTGATTGTAAGGTAATCAATTGAACAAATATTCTTTCCTGTACGATAAAGATAATATGACTTATTTGAGAATCTCAAAATAAAAATATCTGAAAAATATAATCTGAATAATTTTCTAAAGCAATGAGGCGACTTTAGATGTTTTGCTAAATCATACAATGCTTGAAGATGCACACATTGATATCATATAAAATAAATTAATAATTCAGGGATATTTAAATTAAATGTTACAATATCTTGAGTAATATATTCACTAGTCAATTAAGCTATTCCGAATTCCAAAAGAGGATATGGATGAGAGATAAGTTGGAATAGAAGATACATTTAAAATGTATTTTTTTTTAAAATAACTCTCTCTCTTTCTTTTAAAACAAAAATCATATATAAAATATAATTTTTTCAAATTTCAAATAAATTATACATTATATTGGGTTAATATTGCCCCTAAAAGAAAGATACATTCACATTGCTCCAAATAAATTATAATGTCTATAGTATCCATTTATTATTATTAAATACCTAAAATATATATATATATTACTAGTCTCTGATAAACCTTAGTCTGTAAGCTATGTTTTATCCACTTTTTAGTTCTCTCTCTTTCATATAAATAAATCCTATTAGGAATTGAATCAGCTTATGCCAACATGGCTCATGTTGTCCTATCCAGAACGTCTTTCAAGTTGACCCACAAACTGTTGAAACCTCGCCTAATATCACCTTAGCTGAATTCAAGCGTGGTATTAAATAACCAGAACTTATATTACATCAATGGTTTAGCCTATTAAATGAAACTAATTCCTGAAAAACCTAATTCTTACCAATATTAGTGGTTTATTCGTTTTTTTAATCAATGCGAAAGTTCTCGAGACTTCAATGATACACTCTCCTCATCTCCTTTTCTTTTACAGGGCCATTCCATCTTCTTTTGAGTCTACCTTTACCTTTTTTCCTCTAAATATCACAATTCTCATCATTCTTAGAATTTTGATTTATTTTCTGGATGTTCTGAGTAGTTATTTTATTAATTTTCTATCAAACTCTCATTTAATATGCTTTTCCATCAGTTTTCCGTTAACCTCCCACAAAGCTCTTAATACACTACGTTATAGGTAGAGCATCTCGAAGTCATAAAGTTATTCGTTCGTGGCTTTGGTTTTAAAATATACTTCCATATATAATTATCTGATCTATCAGAGTATTCACGAATCAAATATTGGTAGCGTTGTATATTGAAACCTTGATTAAGACCTATTAGAAGCATGTAATAAGGATCTCAACACTCTTCCAAGTAATCTTGCATTTCAGAATCTATGTTAATAGATATGCATGGAAAAAATGCTGATATATTTTTTATGATTATGACAATGAGCCAGAGTATTATATATTCTACCAAGTGTCATTTAACTGCGAATTAACTACGAAAGAAAACGAAACAGAACTAAGAACAAAATGGCTTCTCTATAAACGAATGAGCCATTTTATTCAATATTTTACAAACGTTTAAATGATTTACTTTAAATTACTTCGAAATATATGGATGCATAAAACTGGCCGTGAATAGTGATAATAAAAAATCATATAGTGCTGGACTAAACAAAGTATCACTTGAATGTGTCATGGTACGCGAATAAATATATCATATTCTATCATATAGCACAGACTTAGATATACTACAATAGGTCAAAGTCTGCAAATCTGAATCATTGAAATGAAATATGATCCACTTCGATATTTTAATATATATATGTTAATTTTCGCATAAAAAGAGCGCGAAGGCACATTTAATTAACAAAATGTTGAAGAATAAATATACAACTTTATAATACAAGAATCGCTTCACTAAATCAAATGTGAAAATAATTAATAATCGCTCACACTTCGATGAGTAGAAGTATGCGAGATGTGATCAAATGTTGTCAGACATTCACCGCAAAATAAATCGCAGAACTAAACACCAAATAATAATTCACTGTAGTGGGATAATTGATCTCAAATTTGTTCCGAATGGGCAGTTAAGGACCACGAGACTGTTCCAAGTTCTCATTATTCTGACCTCGGAAACACGGCAAATAATACAGGTCTGTCAAATTGAGTAAGTTTTCTACAGGTCGGCACTATTTTTTAATCGATAAGTTGAAAACCGGTAAACTATAAGTGCTTTTGTATTTTAGACAAGACCATTGTAATATAAGTCTAAAAAGACAAAGACCATTACAGAAGCTTTAGGAATACAATATAATTTAAACCACTACAATGGTCCACAAACAACACAAAGATTAGTCATTAAACCATATGATGAGTGACTAATATAATGACCATTTCAAAGAGCCCAGGACCTCGAGACTGTAGCAAGTGTGCTCTGTGAGTGGACTTCAAACATTACATGTACCATCTACATTGTATCAGGTGATATGAAACTGTACTCGGTAAACCTACAATACACCAAGGACTCAGAAATAAGTCGTGCTCTTTAGGAATGAATTTCGTGAAACTGCAATGGGGCCAAGGAGAATGAAATCATTGATCAAGGAATATTGACTACACTCTAGATATTGTAATGAGCGAAGGTGCGAAATCCTGGGTCATGTGCTATGATACATTCACCTCTGTTTTCGAATCACTCTAAATAAGTCCCACAGAGGAACTATTTGTAGGATTATTTACACTTAGAATCTCTCAAGCTTACGCCCCTCAAATTTTCTTAACTAAAATACCTTAATCAAGCTCTGATATAACAAACTTCAAACAGGGATTTCAAGCGCAACATATTAAACGTACTTGAATAGAAATAATCCATTAACTATCTTCAAACCTCATATAAGAGTATTTTTTCTGTGAAATTCAAAATAAATTTGGTCAGAACCATTTATTTTTATAAAATGGCAATAGGGTTTACAAACCAACGTTTACCTTCTTAAGCCCAATTCATTCTCATCATAGTGTTGTTTTCACTTTCGAATGGAACTCTCTTTTTATATTTTCAACTTTATTTGTGTTATTTATTACTGTTTCAATCTAATTTTCATTTTGGAACTCAATTTAGAAAACCTTTTCGTATTTTCTATTTATATGTACAGTAGAGAGAATAGACGAATCAACAGTAATATTGAGATCTTTGATTCGAAATGTGATAACTGAATTTTGATTTAGTAACACACTTTCACGCTAGGCAATAACAAAATAGTATTTTGAAGAAAAGTATAAAATTCTATTTCTCTATTATACAACTTGAATAAATGCTTATTAATATGGAGAATTTCTGAAAAAGAAAAATTACTTCCAAAAATATTTAGATTATATAGTATAATATATAATACAATTTTATCACATGATTGTTGAGACAGATTGTGGAATTAGTAATAACAATGCATTTGTCACTACCATTTCAGAATATTTTACTTCTATAAAAAGTTCACTTCTTGTGAATTACTAGCACACTTCCTTCTTACGACTGATATAAATTAATATTTCTAAATAGGTAATACTTTTCAGAATATAAATGGTTAGAAAGATCACTAATTATCATGGTGATGTCCACTCAAAATATACTATCTACTTTGAATGTAATTACAGTTTGATTCATTCCACGGACTGCCAGGCTTGTTGGTCAGAGCCTCTCAAAGGGAAGCGCCTTTTGTAGACGCCAGCGAAATGTACGGCTCCTGGGAAAGCCCCTAAAACCAAAATAACAAGTATTTTATAGGAGCATGCTACTAACTTAACTTACTTTACTGTCTACATGTTAAAATTGTGACCAACCCAGAGATGCTCTTTTGTGGAAGCAAAATGAGAATATATTACAGTGTTGACCAGATGTTTTTATATTATTTATATGTAATTCTACTGTGTCTCCTAAAAGTCATATTTCCATATTTGGTAAAATACCATACCAAAATATTTTGGGTATTGAATTAATTGCATAGAAAGTTGAACAGTTTAGAAAAGTAGGTTTATATTTGAGGTCAAAGCTATTTATTATAAATATATATATAAAGAGACAAAGGTCGCCTCTCCCGTCAAAATAGACGTCAAAACCAGACGCCATCTATATATATATTTTTTCTTTTATTAAAAAGGCATATATTAGATAAAAAATATTATATCTGCTTCTCAATAATTTTAATTGATGGAAAGACGACAGTATGTGAATCCAAGAGTCCGTTGAGTAATATCAATTTAGAAATCAATTTATAATAAGAAAATGTTCAAAGAATTTCTCAATCCTGTGATTAATGTCGACAATGGTTGCTTTTCTTTAAATTAAATAGAGATATAAACTATTGTAATTCAAAAGAAGCAACAGAAATGTCTCTGATCTTCTTTGGGAAGATATTTCGAGCGGAATCAAGTTGGAAAAAAATTGAGAAATTGCATCACTTTTGATGTATATAGTTGTTTATTTGTTTTGCATATTTTTATTTAAAAATTAATCTCATAATTTAGTCTATGAAAATAAAAATTTTTGACTGGTGACCAAAACAAACTGTAAATATAGATAGCTTAATGTTATATAGTTGGATAATTGTTTTGTGTAGAGATATTATTAAATGTGATGTCTAATTAATTTTGATCGTAATTGAATAAAATATATAAAATGTAAATGTGTTTTAAATATTAATGACAAGCACTAAACAACTGGCGACGAGGAAAAGCGAATTTTGGAAAGAAAAAAGAAATTAATTTGTGAGAAGAAATTATACTTCAAATATGTCTTCAGGTATGTTTGAGAAATTTGATGAGAATTTAGAAAATGTGGAAAATTATATATATCGCTTAAAAAAATTTATGTTAATTTCTAAAACAAAGGAAGATTTTAAGACGCCATTTCTTATTTCAAGTATAGGCCCTAAATATTTTAGTATCTTGCGAAATTTTGTTTTTCCGGAGGAAGTTGCTCAAGTTCCTTTTGATAAATTATGTACGATCTTATTAAAACATTTTAATCCAAAAACTAATATAATATATGAAAGATTCATATTTCAGAAAATGGATCAAAAGTCTGGAGAAACTATTTCTAAATATATGATACGCCTAAAAGACCAAGCTCAAAGGTGTTATTTTGGAGATTTTTTATAAGAATCCCTACGTGACAGATTTGTTGCTGGCATCATTGATTCATCTACCCAAAAGAAATTCCTACAAGAAGAAATATTAACTTTTGATGGTGCAGTGGACATAGCTCTGTCTGCGGAATCAGCGGATAATGAGCTACATAATATCAAAGGATCCGAAAATGCCCATCAGTCCCCACAGTATCTTCACGCCATTAATAATACCTGTAAACACTGCGGTAAGACTAACCATCTTCATTATAATTGTTTCTTTAAATCTGCTACTTGTAGAGTTTGTGGTAAATTAGGTCATATTTCCACAATATGTTATAAAAAGACAGGTCTAACCATAATTTGCCCATAAATTCTAAAAATAATTTTAATAAATTTAAGTCGCACCCTAATGTTAATAATCCTTCAAATTCTCAAATAGTTTGTCATTGTATAATATAAATTTACATCTTCCTTTGACTGAAACTGTGTATGTAAATGATATTGAACTTTTGGCTGAAATTGATACTGGTGCAGCCATTACTACTTTAACTAAATGTGTTTACTTTAAATATTTTAAAAATATTGAATTAAACAAATGTGATACCATCTTAACAGGCTATAGTGGTTCTAAAATACCTATTTTAGGCAAGGCTAAATTTGATATAAAATTTAGAAATGTTTCTAAGGTCATAGAGATACACATAACTGATTTAAATTGCTCTAAATTTCTTTTGGGAAGAGATTTCCTTTCTAGATTTCCAGAGTTTCAAAAGAATAGTTTGGAATATAATGATGAGAGTTGGCCTAAATACGCAGGGCCATGGAGGAGGGTTCACATGGACTATTTCAATTTCAAAAATAGACTGTTTTTACTAGCAGTAGATTCATTCTCTTCATGGGTTGAAGTTTCTGAAGTACCATCTACCAGTGCATATTTTTGTATAAATTTTATGAGAAATTGTATTGCTCGCTACGGATTTCCACAAGTAGTGGTTTCTGATAATGGTCCTCCTTTCTTTAGTAGTGACTTTGGTGATTTTTTGTCTAAGAATGGCATATCCCATGTGACATCTCCCTCATATCACCCAAAATCGAATGGACAGGCAGAAATCTCTGTAAGAGAGGTAAAGAAATTGCTAAAAAAGCTATTATATGAAAACGAGCAGGTGGAACTAGATTTGGCTCTGTCCAGGGATTTGTTCTTTATAAGGACAGATGTAAATATTAGAAAAGGGACATCACCTGCGGAACTGTTTCTTGGAAGAAAGATCAGATCAAGACTTTCTGTGTTGTCAAAAGAAGAAGTAAAAGTCTCCAAAGTCAATGGTCAATATGTTAACAGTAAATTTAAAGTGGACGAGACTGTGAAATTTAGGTGGATTACTAATAGTCATCCCTCTTGGTATACAGGAAAGATAATTAAAATACTAGGAAGGAATGTTTATTTAATAAAACAAGGAGACAGTGAAAAAAAAGTTCATCAAAACTACATTAAAAAAATGTTGCCTGGTAAATCACATCCCACTATTATGAGTGATGCTGAATGTGTGCCAACTCCAATCTCAGAGGAGAAAAGTGTTACAACCCCCAGGTACCCTCAGAGGGAGCGCAGATGTCCACAGAGATATAAAAAGTAAATAAATAAATGAGGGGCCAAGCCTAAGAAGGGGGAATTGATGTATATAGTTGTTTATTTGTTTTGCATATTTTTATTTAAAAATTAATCTAAGTCTATGAAAATAAAAATATTGGACTGGTGACCAAAACAAACTGTAAATATAGATAGCTTAATGTTATATAGTTAGGATAATTGTTTTGTGTAGATATATTATTAAATGTGATGTCTAATTAATTTTGATCGTAATTGAATAAAATATATAAAATGTAAATGTGTTTTAAATATTAATGACAAGCACTAAACAACTTTATAAATATTTACCTCTAAATATTCAGTAACATACTAATAGTGTACCGGAGTGGAATCAAACATAACAAATTAGGTTCCATAAAATCGCTAAGTCCTACTCAAGATGGATGAAACAACAACGTCTAATACAGAAAATTATACTTCAGCTGTAGTATTCTGTGTGTTTAAAAAATAGATATATCATCATCATAGAAAGCATGAAGCGTAAACATTGGATTTAAAGGTATAAATTAATAGTAGAAATACCAAATACAATGCCAAAAAATATTGAGATGTTAAGGTCATTCTTAGGAACTTGTGAGTTTTTAAGAAAATTCATACCAATTTTTTCTAAATTGGCAGAACCTCTAAATAGTTTGACTAGAAAAAATGTTGGGTGGAATTGGGATTTGAAAACAAAAAAAGCATTTCAGGATCTTAAAGAGTCACAAACAAAAGAGTCATGCTTGGCATATTACAACTTGAACTCACCAACTGAATCAATCACAGATGCAAGCCCTATTGGTCTTGGAGCAGTATTAATACAAACACAACAAAATCTATTAAGAATCTATTACAATGCTGTGCAGATGTTTTTATTAATGTTTTTATTTTATTATTTAATAATATTTTTGTTTTTATTAATGTTCTGGTATAAAATAGCTGTATTTTCGAAATCCGGAGTGTGGTTGTTTTTTAGTGCATGATCAACAAGGAGAGATAGTGGGTTAATTCCTTAGTCCTGATTTGTGTTGATTTATACGATCTTTGAGTGGTTTGCTGGTTTCCCCTATATAATTAGCTTGGCAATTGTTACAAGATATTTTGTAAATTACGTTGATTTTGCTTTCCATTTTGTTAATTTGCTTAGTGTCTGGATGGCGTAGGGCCTTTTTTAAATTTAAAGATGATTAATAGGTGGTTGTGATGTTGTATATCTTTAGGACTCTGGCGATGCGTTCAGAGCCGTAGCTGTAAGGGAGGGAGCAGAAAAGCTTTTTTGATTGAACAGGGGTGTTATTTAAAAGTGGATATTTTGGTTTATAAAAATTTCATGCACAAATTTCTCCCACCTACTCTGTATTTCAATTGATTTCAACTGTGATATTATAACACTATGCGGCGCTGAGTTTGTGTATACAAAAATGTAATGCCTCGATAAAGGTTGGCGTTCAGCCAGCCGAAATATTGGCAAAATAAATATTTTATTAAATCCAATATATACCTTTTTTTATAATCTAACCTATTTATGTATATATTGTTACGCCGGGTTGCAGTTTAACAAGGTCATCGACCATTATTTTCATTTCTAATCGTCATTTAATAACTATTTAACTATAGATTTCAGTCAAGATCTATGATACTAAACTTAGAATATATACAAAGGGAATGTAAAAAAAAAAGAGAAAAAGGTTCTCAAAGCTGATATACAATAATATCTTCAAATATCTTTACAAGGATGCTTCTAAAATACCGTAAATATTATCAGAACAGCCCAACCCAATATTAGAATCATTTGTTTTATCAAAATATCTAAACCCCTGTTCACTACTGATCACTAAGGTCATTCCAATACTTTCAAATAAGTTAAAGTAGATAGACTTTCAAATTCCTGACACGAAAAATATCGTTTAAATGTTTCTATTATTTTGCAACGCGTGTTATATCTTTATTCATAACAATTATTATTAGGTTGGAGTCAGATATTATGCAATAGTTTGCTCAGTAATACATTGGATCAATCACAAACAATAGGTCAAGTGATGTAAAACTAGTCTTAAAACTAGTACAATTGAACAAGTACTCTGAAAATTAACAATGAACTAGATTTTAGACGTCTGCAATAGGCCCAGGTCCAGAAGACCTTTAAAATTGGAATGTGACAAGAGTTCAACAAAATTCAAATAAAGTTCATAAGGCTAAATATTAAAACCAATATGGAATGGAAAGTGGAACAGGATCCATATTAAAGTCGTTAATTACACATACGAACGATAATTGACCAATGGCTCGAGATCGATCCAAAAATGATAATGCTTGATCTGGATAATCCAATAAGAAGGGACCACTTGAATACTAAAGGGCTAAAATGCTGGAACTGTGATTAAAGTACTGCACCGAGATAATGAGTCAATATAATAGAATTAAAGCTAAACTCCCAGATATATAGAAACACCACAAGAATAAACCAGAGGCAATAAGAGAGGACCATTAAGAGAAATAGTAATGTATAGAAAACGACGACACCAGCCAAGATATATTGTACTGAACACAGGCGAAGGTAATACAATAAGCTAGGATGACGATACTCGACGAAGCCTAAACTCAAGATTAAAAAGAATTTACAACGGACTAAGATAGTGGGTCATATGAATAAAAAGACAAGGAGATAAAACAAACGACAATGCATCAAAGAACGCATCTAAGAAATTTAGAGAGAGTGGGTTATAAGATTTGAGTAGGGACAATTGGGAATGTCTAGGGACGACAAGTCATATTGGACTAATTTTTACCAACTAGAATATAATAATTAATTATTTTTAAATAGCTTTTTTTCATAAGACTTTTATTATTAAAATCAACTAAAACGAAAAATATATAGAAATATTTCAGCTTCCGCCATTGAACAATTACTTTTTTTCGAGTCAAAATAAAAGCGGCAGGGGACTATCATTGCATATTGAGGAAAGAGGTAAACCATTTATTGAAACATTAAAACTTGCTAATCAGCTTCTTTATATCAAATCACATTAAGTTCAAAATTTTTATGGTCGTTCTCCGCCGCTTTTATTTCGCCTCTTATAGATCGAATTATTTAAAGGCAGAAGTTGAAATATTTATCTTCTGAATTTTAGTGCAATTTTTTAAAAGCTTTTCAATATTGTGGCGAAGAAATAATTTATTATTTAATTTAATTTAATTATTCAACGAAAATATTTGTAACAGATTTAAAATTTTACATTTGTTTAATCATATTTAGTTACCTAGCTTACCTGTCGCGGTGACGTCATCAATAAATACTTTTACACCTTCAGATATACAAAGACTTGATTTCTACGCTACAATATAAATGTAAAAAGTCATCATCATATATATTATTTTTTTAATTCTTAGTTATTTTTTTATCTTAGTTATTATGAATTATTATATATTTCTGAGACAAAATATAATTATCTTCCCAATTATTCGTAGCTCTTCTTCATGCTAAAGACTTTTATGAAAGGCCAGCCTCTCATTACGCTAAAAGCGATAATTTTCCTCTTTTGATATGTACAAATAATATTCAATAGTAAATATCAGACCATCTGAGCATTCTAGTAGTCAAATATTATGTACACTCTTGCGTTGTTATTTTAACTATGTGAATGTATAAGGTTTTAGGCTTCTACGTTGTCTGGAATTATATTAAAAATTTATTACACTATTTGAGAAGTAATATAGAAATGGTCCAATCCGAACAACCCATAAGTCTTAAATTTTGTAGACCGGCATTGTTAGAAGAATCGAGCGAGTATTCAAAATTTCATAATTCTATATGGGCTGAAATTAAATTAAAACTTAATAACAAAAATTTGAAGGAAATATAGGAAATTATTCCAGTCCCGACTACTCTGCCATATTTTATGGATTTCTGTTCGCTTGAAAGGAAATTCTCTTCTCTCGTCTATTTCCGATACTCGCGGTCACCTAGATATTCTGTACACTTTCAATGTTAATTGTTTTGAGTTAGCCTATTGAATACCATACTTCTAGGTAGTCAGAAGGTATATAAAAATTGATAACAAAATGTATAGAAAAATATCCCATATTGATCACTCAGAAGGCTGGAATTTTGTCAACTTTAATTATCAGCTCTATTGAGTGGGTCTACAAATTATCAGACTTCTGGTCGTTCTGGAAGTATATTGAATTAGATGTGAATATATCACATTTAATATAATTCTATTTATAAATATATATTTTATTATTTTAATGACGCTTAAATGTGTTGATTCTATTCAGTAGTAAATATTTACATATCAGCGTCAGCTTGGTGTCTCTATGAAAGTCTTCACCATACCGACATTGGAAAAGTCGAACTGACAACTTCATATGAGATTAGAATGTCCCTTGGGATTCTTCATTCATTTATATTATCTCATTTCTAACTTTTATTAAAAGAAACCAACGGAAGGGGTTTTATTTTTATTATCCTCTTAGTGTTGTTATACAGTATAATATTCGAATGTAGTATTTACGAGTCATCTTAAAAATGCCTTTATTGATGCATTCTATTTTCTTTGTATATTCGAGGGACGTAATGATGATATATTATTTTTTAATATTGATAGAAAAAAAGAATTTATAAAACATTGATTCATAACAATTCATCTGTCTCGTCCATTTCTACAAATGAGAGAGAGAGAGAAAGGTTTGTCCTTAAGAGAATATATTAAACAAGAGAAGATTCCATAAACGCCATATTATGATGATTCCCGGACTAATTCTCAGAGCTTGAAATAAGACATTAAATATTTCAGAAGCTTTTGGTAATTCGCTCTATTGACTACTTGCTGGGAGACTTGTCCTTTCTAGTGGATGTCAATCTCTGCATTACAGACCAGTCACATCAGCAAATATTGCTAACATGTGAGCAAATATATAGGGATCCTTTATATATGCAAAATGCATCTTTATTATTACACTTTAACATAAAAAAGGGATTTAAAGTTTCTGTATATATATATAGCATATAAAAAATGGCGATTCGCACGCGCTACTAAATGTGGCTCGGTTTATGACTGAGGTGAATAGCTCCGCCTAGATAGAAAATATATTTTAAGATGGCGTGTTTGATGGAAAATTGAATTATCATTGAATGTAAAATTGCCAATTTCGATGTCATATATAAAAATTAATTAAATGTTATCTAGAATAATCAATCAATAGATTTTAGGGTCATAGGATTAATGTGATCACTAAACTTACAAAATTCTTGAGTCTTAAATAGGTTGAGGTAGATCAATTAGAGCTATAGATTATATATTTGTATTTTATTTAAATCATCCATCGGAATATTTCAGAATCTTGATATAAAGTTATAAATTTCGATTAAAAAAAATATTGAACTTGTTTAATCAGAAACAAATTCAGCTATCACTAGCACATCTATCAATCAGGGATTCATTACAAGCGTATTGCCGAGTAGCACTCAATAAGATTTGGAAGAAAAAAATATGATTAGGAGAGTGTCATATATATGAATAAATCGTTCAAGAAATTTATTTTTCAAATTGCAATGTTTTATAATAAAGAAATAGGTTCAAAGAATTCCAAATAGTGGCGAATGTAATACTCTGAATGAAGCTAATCCATCTTAGATTCGGATATTCTGCTCTTTGTCCAAAGAGGCGTATTTATCAAAGGTCATAGCACAATTATAAGGTTGCGTGAAAGCATAAAGAATTAAAATTTCAGGAGATCCATACATCGTCACATCAACACATTATGAATTTTTGAAATACATCAGATTTTGTACCACAAGATTGCAAAGTTGATCTTTTAGAAGAAATTTAATCAAATATCAAATGGAATTGATAGAGATATGTAATGTAGTATTCTTGACAGCTTCAGTTTACATTATACAGTTTAAAAATCATCAAAATAATTTTTTAAATCATTAAAATGTCAATCAAAATAATTATATTCTTCAAAAGCAAATCGTAAATATTATATCAAGCGGGATAATCAGTACCTTAGTCAGAGAAAAGAGTTTTTAAAATTTATATAAATTAAATGGTTTCCATAGAAATATATTCTCTTTTTTTTAATGTAGAAAGTCTTTCGATTAAATCTTATTTAATTGTAGATAGTAATTTGGACAAAATATGGACTTTTTTAAGATAACATATTTTTTAAAATCTCAAAATAAAGGTCCTAAAAAGAGATAATAACATTGATTTATTAAAATAAAGCAAAGGGCCGACTATACATATTTTTCTTCATCATACAATTCTTCCTAATAGAGTAGCAGGTTTATATATAAATAAATTTAAATATTCAGAGATGAATACACACAAACTTCAAATTTTAACATTCCCCCTACTTATATAACCTCACAACTAGAATGGTCATTCCTATGCCAATGTTTCAATGACGTCTACGTCTTGGACACCTGTCCAGATGGGTCATGGTATGATAATATTCCTTCAAACGTCAGCGAGGTCCTTGACTCTCCGGATTCTTTCCTGGTTCCCCTAACAGCTCTATTTCATAGTTCGCATCAGCTAAGTTCTTGGTAACTTGGTAGGGGTCGAAGTACTACTTCGTTAGTTTTATCGCACAACCCTACACGTCGTACTGGTATATATATTCATATCATGTTTCAAAGACGGCATTTTGTTTCTCTGTGTCTGGACTCGAAGTTAATGGTATCGGTTTCTTGAAACTTGAGGAAGTCAAACCGTGCAATTTGTCTTACCTATTATATGATATTTGTTTATAAATCTTGGGTAGAATAGCCGCTATCTGTTATTTCTGGTTAGGGAAGTAGGATGTCAAGAAGAATTTCAGCCTGCCTAGAGAGATATTTATAACCTAAGTTTCTGAAGAGCAGAACGCCAACTATCCGAGGAGCTTGCCTAAAATGGACCTAAAGGAACGTTATAAAGCCAGTTTATTCCTGTTTTGCGGTATTGTAAGCGAAAGTGATTGAAGAAAATATTTATCCCGATCATTCTTTTTGAGATTCAGACATATGGACAACATATCAGTCATCGTTCTGCTCAACCATTCTGTTAGTCAATGGGAATGACACGCCGTGGTGGTCCTCCTAAAAATTCTTCAACAGATGGTCAATTGCTTTACGAGCTTAGATTCAAAATTGAGGCCCCGATTCGTCAAATTTTCTCTAGTGGCTCCCTAGAAAAAATATAATTTTTTCAACAAGGAATTTCGCAACTTCTTGGGGTTCTCCAGGTGCCAAGCTCCCTGTAATTGCGTATTTGAGTGAATAGTCGGTGTACATTATTAACTATATATTTTCAAGTATTAATGGGAAGTGTGGGTAAAATTTGATCTACCACCTTGGAATTATTGGAATAATCGGTTTGGGGAGGTATAGGCAACAGGTATCCAGGCGACAGTTGAGGCCTGCTCTTCCTCCATTGATTTTTCTGACAGAGGATCGCATATATTTCTATCACTCTGATAGAGCCTTTACCTAAATTCCTTTTTCTTACTCAATAGTAAGTTTTAGCAAAATTCCGATGACCTGTCATGGAATAGTCGTGCAGTTCTCGTTCATTAAAATCTGTTATTTATTATTATTTTTTTTGAATGATCAGTAGTATATGTGGCTCGATGAGGTCAAAATAGCAATCCTGAAAGGTTGTCCTTGGACGAAAAGTTTCCTTACCTAACAAAATTTATATGAATATGAGGTTATTTTGTTTTTGTTCATCCATTATATTCCCTAAGTTTGTCAAAAAACGGGCATAAATCAATATGAAGCAATAACGCGCTATCTATATACAGCAAATGAAACATTTGATTAATGTGTTAAAGAAACACACACACTCACATCTTAATGTTTCATTTGCTGTATATAAATACCGCGTCATTGTTTTATAATATATGCCTTTTATATTGAATAAGTACATGGTTCATTCCAATAGGTTGAAGACCGGTAAACTAAAATGCTTTTGAGAGTCAGCCATTACCATTGCAATGTGCCAAAAAATAAAAGACTATGAACAGACTTGACTTGAGTAAATGCTATAGGTCAGAACTCTATTCATGGCCAGACACAAAGAACTTCATAAAAAAGGTATAATTTAGACCACTGCAATAGACCACACACTACACAGAGAAAAACAATTGAACTGGATTATATGGCACTGATGTGGGACAAATATAAAGACCATTTTAAAGAACCGAGGATCTAGAGACTGTAGCAAGTGCTCTGTGAGTGAAGTCAAACATTATATTTACCATCTACATTGTATCAGGTGATATGAAACTGTACTTGGTAAACCCACAATACAATGAAGACTCAGGAATGGATTTCGTAAAATTGCATTGACGTTAAGGAGAATGAAATCATTGATCAAGGACTCTTGACTACTCTCTAGATATTGCGAAGGTCCGAAATATTGGGTCATATGCTATAGGACCTTCTCCTATGTTTTCAAATCACTCTTCAATAAGTCCCACATAGGCACTAATTACAGGATTATTTTCACTTAGAATCTCTCTAGCCTCTAAATCAAAAATCTCCAAACACGCCCTGATCTAAAACGCTCCAAATAGTTGAACGTGTCATTTTCAACTGCAATAATTAAACGGATATTTGGGATAAGGTTATCCATTAACTGCCTTCGAAACTGGTCTAATATCTTTCTATTTTCTGTAGAATTCCAGATATATTTTAGTCTGCAACCATTTACTTTTATGAAATGGCAATAGGTTATATAAACCAGCTCGTTTACCTACACTAGCCACAATTTATTATAATCGTAGTGTCGTTTCCACTTTAAAGATAATCTCACTCTTTTTAAAATAGAACTAGCCGAATGACCCGGGCAACGCCCGGGTTTTACCCGATTAAATGTTTTTATTCAAATACTATTCGTAACAATTATAAATTGGCGCCGTGTGAAACGCCCCGCTCCAAACTTTGTGTCTGATAAGCGATATACTCGTATTTATAGAGAGATGATCTGGCTTTGTGTCTTCTGCTCGAATGAATTTTTTTCTGTTAGAATTTTGTCCCTACATACTAAAATTAAACTGGCTTCACCCGTGGTGTCTGCTTTTTGGAATTTTCCCGATATGATTTTGTATCTAATAATCAAATATGATACAGAAATATTGTCATCATCATTTTTTAACTAAAAAACAACTATCTATGCCCAGAACCTGTCAATTTCAATTTTTCTTGGCTAAAAATCCGATAAATATCTCTTCCAGATTTTTCTCTACGTCCTGTTAAAACACGTTTTACATGTACATTAGGTCAACTGATATTATCTCCCATTTTCACCGCTAGAGGCGCTGTTTGCGAGCGAAAGGGCAAATTTGCAACGCAATTTGCAAATAACTCGAAGAATATTCGGGATAGAGACCTGAAATTTTCACTATAAGTTTTTCCAGATTCTACTCTATATACTGTTAAAATTTCAGTCAGATTAGTTACGTATTGTGGACGTGTATAGCCGACAAAGGAACAAACACACAAACATACATACACTGACTTTTATATATATAGGGATTAATTCCAACTTTATTTGCGTTATTTATTACTGTTTGAGCCCTAAATTTTATTTTGTAACTCAATTTTGTAAACTATTATTCGCATTTTCCTATTTATTTAACAATTTCACTGCGACTTTTAGACATATTCATTACCTTTAAAATCAACCTGAACCCATCTTTTACTATTATATTATAGGTAAATATTCAGCTGTATATATCTCATTCTACAGAGCCACACATTTGAATTTTTACCACATCGTTTTTACTTTTCTGATATCCCACAAATACTTATGGCATCAAAATGTTTGCAGTAGTATAGAAAGCTCAAACGGTAACATTAAGACCTTCGATTCGAGATATAATAACTAATTATTGAATCTGACACACACTTTTATGTTGTTGAATAACGAAATAGTATTTTGAGGAAAAGTAAAATTCAATTCCTCTATTATAAAACTCTAGAATAGACTACCCCCCCCCCCCTATTAATATAGGGAATTTCTAAAAGACAAAATTATTTCAATAAATATCAAGATTATATTTAGAACAGACTCTTATATCATAAATTGTTAAGACGGATTGTAGAATTAGTAATTACAATACATTTATCACAACCATTTCAGTATAGTTTCCTTCTTTAATTGAAGTTCACTTCTTGTAGATTACAAGCACTCTTCTTTTTACGACTGTAATAAGATAATATATCTGAATAGGTGATACATTTCAGAAGTGGTTTGAGAGATCATGAATTATCATAGTGATATATCAACGCTCAATATCAAATTTCAAAGTCAATAATCTAAATGTAATTACAGTTTGATTCATTCTACGGACTGCCAGGCTTGTTTGTCAGAGCCTCTTAAAGGGAAGCGCCTTTTGTAGAAGTCAGCGACATGTACGACTCCTGGGGTAAAAAAAGACCCTGAAACCAAAACAAAAAGTATTTTAGAGAAGAGCCTGCTACTACCTCAACTTACTTTACTGTCTACAAGTTCAAATTGTATACCAACACTTTTCTCTCATTTCCTCTCTGAGAATCATCTAAAATGAGGGGTGGTTACAGCGTTGACCAGAGAGAGAAAGAGAGTGCACACGCACATATATATATATATATGTAATTCTACTGTGTTTTTTAAAAGACTATCTTCATCGTTTGATAAAATACCATACCTAGAATTCCATTCTTCATTGTCGCGTATATAAGCAGAATCGTAAAATACAGTTATAGAGCTCTAAAAAGCGGTCTGTTTTATTTAATTGGCGAAATAGCTGGGAGAGTTCATTATTTATGAGCCAAGCCCTCCCACTATTTTTCATCGCAGTAAGATGAGTAGATTTTGGTATTAATTTTAAAAGAAGCATTCGTTTTTGTAGTTTTATTTCTTGTAAATATAATTGTCTATGATATTTTTTATATTGATAAATTCCAGCTTTAAAATAAATTTATGTTGTAAGATAAAATAAAGTCAATATAGCAATCTATAACTTCACAAATTCGAACGTAGTGATATATATATATATGATACATTTTGAATGATAGAATGTAAATTTTATTTTGTTTTTTTTTTCTAAAGATTTAACTAAATGGTGTATGTAAATTTTGTTTTGTTTAAAAAGATTTGAAAAAAATAAAGAGATGATTATTGAAGTGGAGACGGCCACAAACGACTGCTAATACTTTTCACACATCTAGAATAGAATTATATCAGCTAGTCGACAGGATCGCTGCCTACGGGAATAAATTCGAAATGACATCGAAGAAAGACTTGAAAACTTTACCGAAAGAAGAGGTTGTTACCGGAGCGAGAGTAGACAGTTCAATTAAAGAAATTTTGCCGATTTTCAACCCAGATACAGGCCTTACGTATCAAGAATGGCGAAATCTTTTTGAAAGAACAGTCAAGCTTCAAAATATTTCAGAAAATGATGCTCTAACGATGATTCCAAGCATTTTTAAAGGAAAAGCGTTAGAGATATACGCCTCGATGTGCCAGGACGTGTTCACGTTGGATGAACTTCACCAAGCTATGAATACATTTTTCCCGGTATCGACAAGTGGATTGATGAGGCAGTTTTGGACTGAAAAGAAGCTGCCATCGCAACCCCTTATGGACTACTACTTTAATAAGCTGAAGTTGGCAAAAATATTGAGTATAAGTTCGGACCAGACCCTGGAAGCGCTTTCTTCGAATGTAAACGCAAAGCTGAGACCATTTTTGATCGCTGCCAATCCGGCTAATCTGGACCTGTGGATTAAGATTGCATCCTCCCTGGAAGAAGGATTTCGACAGGAAGAGACATCTTCACCCTTTAATGGCCCCAGATATCGACGGGACTTTCAAAATGTCGACTCGGGGAATGCCGCGCCTTCACAGGATTCTCTTCCTTCAGGTGCCCGCCCCGGCAGAGAGGTTGGCGACCGACAAGAAACCCGGCGAAAGCAGTTTTACCAAGACTTTCGAGGTAATGTAGGGCAACATTGATGGTGCCCAGGAGTGATGAGTGACGTTGGGGTAGATTCATTGCTCTTGGGAACCTATTTAGTACTCTTTGATTCCGGCAGTGACATTAATATTATTTCCGTACACCTATTACCTGAATGCCTTTTAGATAAGATAAATAACTCTAGCTAACAACACACAAACACACCTAATATGATTAACACTGTATCTAACCGTATTGGAATATTTGGACACATTTGTTTAACGATCAGAATTGGAGATATAACTAACAATATGTTGTTCTATATTATTGATAATCCAAATTTGAATTTTCTGATAGTATCCACTAAGTACCTGGAATATTTTAACCTAAAGATTGATTTTGATGAGAATGTTATTATGCAAAAATAATGTGTTTTTATCCAAATTTCAATATACATTTTCTAAAGATGAACTCAATGCTTTGCAATATTGTGATGACTCAAAAAAATATTTTGGTGTTTCTAATAATGTTAAATAT
This sequence comes from Cordylochernes scorpioides, assembly GCA_030710605.1. Lineage (NCBI taxonomy): Eukaryota > Metazoa > Arthropoda > Arachnida > Pseudoscorpiones > Chernetidae > Cordylochernes > Cordylochernes scorpioides. Next base: position 13,557,228 of record CP092877.1, read on the forward strand.
TGTAAAAAAACATAATTATTGTTTAAAACTTTCAGGAAAATGCAATCACATAAAAAAGTTACCTCTTTTAGATAAAACTATTGATCAATATAACATAAATGTCCCCTCTTGTTTTAAATCTAAACTCGTTTACCAACCAAACTTTCGACCCTTACCCTTGCCAAATCTAGAAGACAGCTATCTAAATAATGATGACCAACTTAAGAATAATTTCTACATTTTATTAAATCGCTATAATGATATTTTTGGTGATAACAAGTATAATATTAGACCATTAAAAGTAGATCCCCCCAGGTTAAGACTCAAAGATAAAACTCCTGTTTGTCTCAGACCTTATCGACATAATCCCAGGGACACCGAAATAATTAAGGAACAAATTAGGCAATTATTAAAATATGGGATTATTAGGCATGCTTCTTCTCCATATAGTTCGCCAGTAACTTTAGCACATAAAAGGGGAGAAAATGATAAATCTAGACTATGTATCGACTTTAGGAAATTGAATTCAAAATTGATAGGAGATAGTTTCCCAATTCCTTTAGTTGAAAATATCATCCAAAAGGTGCAAGGCTCAAAAGTATTCTCGTGCCTTGATATTCTAAGTGCATACTGGACTATTGGTTTACATGAAAAAGATCAACCTATTACTTGCTTTACCACCACAGAAGGCTCTTACCAATGGTGCAGATTACCATTTGGATTGCGGACAGCTCCTGCTATTTTTAACAGGATCCTCACTACCATATTGCAGAAATATGAACTTAAAAATATAATATCTTACTTTGACGATATATTGGTTTTCTCAAAAGATACCGAATCCCATTTAGAACACCTTGGGGAAATATTTGCAATCCTACAAGAGGAAGGTATCCAACTTAGGAAAGACAAATGTTTGTTTTTTATGCAAAAGATAAATTATTTGGGTTACGAAATTTTTGGAGATCAAATCTCTCCTTCAAGTACTAATGTTGGTATAATTAAATCTTTGCCCCCTCCTCGTGATGTTAGATGCTTAAGGTCATTTTTGGGCAGCGTTACGCATTATGCAAAATTTATAGATAATTTTAATAAGTTGAGAGCGCCTTTAAATGATCTATTGAAAAAAGATGTAAAATTCACGTGGAGTGAAGAGTGTCAGAGGAGTTTTGAAGCCCTTAAAGAAGCATTAGTTTCGAAACCAATACTCCAAATTTATAATCCATTGTTAGCTACACATATCTTTTGCGACGCTAGTATTGCAGGTTTAGGAGGCGTACTTAAACAGGAGTATCCTGATGGCACCTTAAGACCATAGCGTTTTATAGTAGGGCTTTAAGGGGAGCAGAATCCAAGTATACAATAACAGAACTTGAATTATTGGCGATAATAGAAACATGTAAAAGATATCATCCCTATATTTCAGGCCAACATGTGATAGTTCATACCGACCATAAGGCATTAATTTGGTTAAATAATTTCAAACATACTAACGGTAGATTATTCCGATGGGCGCTAAAATTATCAGAATATGATTTGGAATTTAAATATAATAAGGGATGTGAGAATCATGAAGCCGACATGTTGTCTCGACTGCCATATACCTGCTTCTTAACTGTTCAAAATATAGAACAAGAACAAAAATCATTACTTAAGCCTTCATCTAAACTATATTTCATTAAAAACGGTATTACTTATATTAGGCTAAAAAATATAGATAGGATTATAGTACCACCCTCCTTACAACAACAATTGATAAGCAGGGCTCACGAAAGTTTAGGACACCCAGGCATAAGTTCAATGGCTAGAGTTATCTCAACTCAATATTATTTCAAAGGAATGATAGGACAAATAAAAAAATATATTTTGAAATGTAAAATATGTCAGTCTGTAAAGAAGCCAACTACACCTTCGTATGGACTCATGGGTAATTTACCACTAGCTGAGAAACCATTTGATGTAGTTGCCCTTGACAGTATTTTAGGATTAGGGGATTATAACAGTACCAAGAATTGTCTTCATGTGATAGTTGATCATCACTCAAGATACATCTGGGCTTATCCTTCTAAGAGTACGTCTATAGCAACGTACATCAATATAATAAATCAGTTATTAAATGTAGGTAAACCAAAAATTATCGTTACTGATAGGCACCCTTCATTTGTGTCCCAAAGGTTTAACAAATTTGTACAAGAAAAGGGCATAAAACACGTGATGACATCCCCTTCGCACCCACAGTGTAATGGGCTTGTAGAGAGGGCGAATGCGACAATTATCTCAAAGCTTAGACTTCACCATCAACAAAATCCCAGAATACCATGGCCCAAATTATTACAAAAGGCCTTAGAAGAATATCGGAGTATTCCTCATTCCATAACTAAAATGCCTCCCGTTTATTTAATTTTTGGCATAACGCCATCATATATCAATAAATTAACAATAGCATATCCACCCATAGAAGAGGCTAGGAAAATTGCAACTGAAAATACCGAAAAATTACATCTTAAATTGGTAAAAATATATAATGAATCCCATAAAACGCCTAATCTAAAAATAGGGGATAAGGTCCTTTATAAGATCCCTTACCAATCAGGTCAAGGTAAGCTCATGCCAGCCTTTTATCCAGAACCATACACCATAATTTCCATACCCTCACCACAAACCATAGAAATAGATAAGCCTTGCCAACCCGAAAATAAGCATGCAACAATAGTTAATATTTCTAAAGTAAAGCTCTGGGATCCGGTAACTGAAGACAATACTGAACCACCATTCTCATTTCAGGAAGAAGAGGATTTGGAGGGATGCTTGGGTATCGAACCTAACAAGCAAGCTTCCACCGATAGTCCTCAGGTTTTATTCTCTTCCATTAAAGAAAAAAAAATCCAGATCACCCCACAGAGCCCCTGGAGAAACTACTGCCGGTTTAGGGAAAATAACAAAAAAAGTTGCCCTGGAATGGGATTCTACATGGAGAGTGTCTCCATAGACATGTAATGTCCATATCATTTTTTTTTTCCTGCCTATTGTTAGTTAGGTTTTGTATGGCCACCTTTTCCTGTGATTTTCCCCAACTAACAGGCTTTGGTCGCCTTTTTACCTCTAACAATGTGGTTACTTGTGTAATACAATTTTTTGCAATGTATCTTATCCTTTACCTTCCATCTCCTCCCAACCTCCGTTGAGAAAAAAAATTAATACGATTTTTTTTTTGTGGGGTAGTGATACATTTTGAATGATAGAATGTAAATTTTATTTTGTTTTTTTTTCTAAAGATTTAACTAAATGGTGTATGTAAATTTTGTTTTGTTTAAAAAGATTTGAAAAAAATAAAGAGATGATTATTGAAGTGGAGACGGCCACAAACGACTGCTAATTCTTTTCACACATCTAGAATAGAATTATATCATATATATATATAGAAAGGAAGAAAAGTATTTTTGTACTAAAAATTAATACCATAGAAAGTTAAAGAGTAAAAGGTAAAATAGGTTTATTTAAAATGAAGAATGTTTTATTTCAAATAACAAATCAGAACTTTATCTTCTATCTTATAATATATATTGTTTATGAATCTACATAAAATGGAATTTACGATTCTTCTCATTTTATTGGAAAGAGAAGAAAATGTGAATTCAATAATATCTGTTGAGTAATACCAATTATGAAATCGGTAATAAGAAATATTTGAATATATATGGCAAATAGGTAAGAATTTACTATATATGCCTATTAAGAACTCTTGTGAGGAATACACAAATGATAACAACAAAAATAGCTGCATTTACTTTACAGGATTGCCAAACTATGAAAAGTGTTTCCTTTTTTTTCACTGAGAGAAAAACACTACATCTCTAATACCCCCCCCCCCCCTCTCCCGTTTAAAAAAGGTAAAGAAGGCAAATCAGTCAACCAGTCCCATCATGTGACATAACTGCAGCAGTGTCGGCTTATGGCAGAGGCATTGTCATCATACCTACAATCTGTTCTTCGGTAGTAATTTGCAAAACAGCAATCTTTCCTTCCCAAACCTTTTTTCCTGATGAAAAAAAGCACTTAAGGCTAATATTTTCTGTTCTTTGACGAAATTCGGGTTTCTTTGCCAACTTTAATGCAGAATTATTATCAATGTAGACGATTGATTCCATTTCCGAAGCTGTGACTCCGTTAATCAGTCTCTGTAGCCAAATCACCTCTCTGGTAGCTTCATAATCTCCAACGATATCTTCTTCAGTAGTCGATGTAGCAGCCATTGACTGATGCTGAGCCAGATATTGCTCCTTCTGAATACTTGACAAGAATACCTGTTGTCAATCGAACAGTGTGTGGACAGCTTCCGAAATCCGCATCACTGTAGCAATAAAGAATGCCGCGATTGCAATCTGGTGATAAGCAATGCCCTTCTCCTCAGAGCTAGATATATACCGTAAGAACCTCTTTAGCTTATAAAATCTTCTTTTAAAGGGTTTTTCTAATTTCCTTGAGGGTACGCTAATAGTATATGTTACGTCTGGTCGAGTTCCCATCATAAGATACATTAGGGCTTCAACTACTTCTCGATATGGAAAATTGAAAGCTTATCTAGTTTCTTCGCTTCTCTGTTCTGGTTTTATAAGTTTATTTCAAAATCGGAGTCTGGACTGGTCTACAACCGCTCATACCGAAGCGCTGAGGTAGTTTCTTAGTATAGGCTTGCTGTCCAATCTTGACACTTCCGTTTTCGCTCTGAAATTTCAATAATCCAAAAAATAAGAAGCAGGCTCTTTGTAATCCTGAATCTTGTTTTTTTTTTTCAGAATTTCAATAAATTCTTTTGAAACATTTTCATCTATATCAGCAACTAACCCATCATCTACATACAAGAAAACAATTAATTTCTTACCACCTTCGCGTAGAATATACTCGTATAAACACACACGTGTCTACTCCAATAACTCTAAATCCAATATTACTAAAACCTCTTCAAACACGTGAGGCTTACTTTAACCATACAAACTACGCTTGAGTCTTCATAACTCTCGTAATGTTATCTTTATATCCATCTGGCTGTTCCCTGTAGATAAGATCATCTAGATCACCATTATGAAAAGCGGTGGATATGTCAAACTGCGTCAGATGCATCTTTCTACTTGCAACTTGTACTTATAATTGAACACACTGTTTCCAATTTCGCGCGCTGAAGGACTAAATATTTTATTTTAGTCCACTCCATAACGCTGTTTAAAACCTTTATTGACAATCCTAGCCTAATATCTGTCAACGGAATCATCTGGGTTACTCTTAACCATGTATACCCATTTTCAAGGGATAGTTTCGCAACCTTTTGGCAAATGTTTCAATTCCCAAGTCATACTTTCTTTCAAAGAAGCTATCTCGGAATCTATAGCATCTTTCCATATATCTCCATCTTCGGAATTTACTGCTTCTTCGTATGACTCCGGTAGACTAATTTCTGTCATTTAAACTTTACCAGCTTCAATGTAGTCATCAAAATAGTTGGGATTTACCAGTTCATTGAGATCTCTTAATTTCATCTTATTAATGATGCTCCCATTAATTTCACTCTTATTTTCATCTTATAAAATTGAGTTAGCATTTCGATCATCTGTTACTTTTACAATTTGTGATTTTTTTTTCAGATTCGTATAGTCGATCTTCTAGTTCAACTAAAGGTTTTATATAAATATATTGTCCCTAATTTTTCACAATTAGCAAGAGGACTTTCTTGAAATTGCACATCTTGTGAAATTAGAATTGTATTGGATTCCTTTATCCATACCCTATATCTCTCATCATTATCGTATCCGATAAGATAATGTTTATCGGCTTCGTTATTCATTTTTCTGCGTTTTTGAAAAGGAAGATGCACATATCATACTCATCAAAGTATCCTCATGTATCTAAATCGTGGTCTATTTCCCATACATAACTCATAGGGACTTAAACTTTCTACAGAGCTTTTTCCTGTTCCGTTCAGGATATATACTGAAGCATTTACTAACTCTGCCCATAGCGCAGAAGAATAAAAAATATATATTGTTAGAGTACTTCAATTCCCTTTCCATCTCTACTATGGTTCGAATTTCTTTTGTAAATTTTGAATCTCTCGATAAAGTGAACATTTTTTCCCGGTCCCTTAAAAAATACTCGATAAGTCGAATAAAATCAATATTAATTGGTTCCCTCAGTAATTGGAAGTTGAAGGAATAGTATCTTGCCTTGGAATTGTATCATTATTCTTGTCTCAAATAAATTGCCGTGTCATCCTGAATTTTGTCTTTCCTAATTTTCTACATTTCACAATCATCAATTTATCTATTCACCCAATATAAATGTTTAAATAAATGATAAAACTAACTTTGACTTGTGCGCAATTAATAGGTAGAAAATCTTACTTTTGATAAATAATCATCATCATTTAGTTAAATCTACAAATCTGCAAATAACTCTAAGGATATTCAAGATATTCAAGAAATTATTTTTCAAAAACCTTCCCAGGAATATACCTAATAATATCCCAAAATTTCACGGCGATTGGATGTATGGTTTTTGAATCTATAGAGTACAGACAGACATTCAATTTTATATATATAGATTTTAAGAATGAAATACTTTATGAGGAAAGAGTTTCTTTATTACACAAAATTAAATCACAAGCTTTCGGGCATAATCACCCTTCTACTGGTGTAAGTCTCGTTTTACACCAGTAGAAGGGTGATTATGCCCGAAAGCTTGTGATTTAATTTTGTGTAATAAAGAAACTCTTTCCTCATAAAGTATTTCATTCTTAAAGTTTGGTGAAGGAATTATTACTTCAATATATATAGATAGTCACTTTATTTCTGAGATTTGTCTTCTTGAAAAAATCAGATAACGTGCCTTAAATTCATTCTAATTGAAAGGTAAAGAAAGAGAACTCCGAAAATAATAGATATAATTATTGTTGAAGATATTAAACTGCGATTTTATTTTTTTTTCTGTTTTGTTTTGCATTTCTGTTTTGTTTCTTTTTTTAATTTTGGGTTCTATATGCAAAGCTTTTTTTTTATACTTTGTGTGCTTTTAAAGTAAAAGCACAACAGGTTATAGAACCAACCATGCTTCCACTGCGAAATATAACAAAAATGAAGCAACGGTAAGCCTGGAAAATAATTATATTTTGTTTATCACTTTAAAATTTATATTACTAATGGCTGGAATGGATAATAATAAAATGGGTATGAATATTTCCAAATTGGAAGATTAATAAACTGGCCAGAATATAAGTATAAAATTGAATTTAACAATAAACACAGTAATAGGCGTTGTTGATGGAACATATAGAAATCCAATAAAACAAGAAACGAATGAAGAAAAAGAGGCATATGTAAAATGGGAAAGTGATGATGCAATATCCCAATTGTTATTTACAACAAGTGTGATGCCTTATGTGAGTCAACTAATCATTCCCTGCTCAAGTGCTAAAGATATGTGGGGCAAATTGTTAAGTGTGTATGAGCAAAGCTCTGGACAAAGAGTAGGCATGCTTTATAATCAGTTCTTTAATATTAATAAGGATCCTAAAGATGATATTTCAAAGCACATATCGCTACTAGAAGGTTTTTGGAATGAAATGCAAAATGAACTTACTAAACAAGAAAATTTGAAATTGCCTGAATTCATGCTGATGTGCAGAATCATAAACACCTTGCCTGATGATTTTTTTAATTTTAAAAGTGTTTGGGAATCAGTGTCTAAAGAAGAACGTTCTGTAGACAATCTCACACAAAGGTTCCGGTTACGAAAAATTTCGAAATAAGAATTCAACAGCGAGATGAATACAGCGCATCAAGTTCGACAGCACTAATGGCAAATTCATATGAAAATAAGCAAAAGATGAATGGAAAGGTAAACAAAAGTAATGAAAATTTTCAGAAAACAAGAAAATGTTACTTTTGTCATAGAAAAGGACACTTGGTCAAAGATTTTAGGTATGCAAAACAGAAGAAACTAATGGATAATGAAAAGGATGAAACTAAATTAATACTTAATTCAAAATTAAGTGAAAGTTTGATTAGTGAAAGATTCAATGAACAAGATAAATACATTTGGATTGGTGTCTCAGGAGCTACTAACCATATTACAAGAAATTAAAGTTTTTATACTTCTTATAAGAAATTTCCTACCCAACAGACTGTTAAAGTTGGAATTAATGAAAATTTGATAGCTTATGAAAGTGGAACTATAACAATTGAAACTTGTGTAAAAGGTAAATGGCAAACTTACTACCTAACTGATGTATGGTACGTTCCCAATTTCAGTCGTAATGTGATGTCATTACAGTCCACATTGGATAAAGGATTTGAAATGAAAATGGATAAAAAAGGTGGTAAACTATTTAAGACAACTACTGGGGAGTTATTGTAGAAAGAAAAAGACTACCAGGAGGCTTTTATGGTATGTTAATAACAAGTATCCAACCTGAAAAGGCTGAAGAAGTCAATATATGCAAAACCCAAAATAAAAGACATGTTCAAAAATGGCATATAGCACAAGGAATAGATGCAGTCATGGACAATGAACCTTGCGAGGCATGCATTTATGGCCAAACAACATAGACTGAGTTTTGGATCAAGAGAACAATACTACCCAAGCTGGAAACTTAATTCATGTAGATATATGTGGCCCTATGCAGGAGGTTTCGAAAGAATGGATTAGATACTTTGTGTGTTTCAAAGATGCTTCTACAAAATACCGATCAGTGTATTTCCTAAAAGAAAAGTCACAAGTCATTGAAAAGCTAGAACAAATTATCTTGGAAACAAAGACAACTGGATATATAGTGAAAGAAATTCTCACAGATGGAGTAAAGGAGTTTGCAAATAAAGAAACCCTAAAAATTACAAACAAGTATGGTATTATTCATCGGATCACAATGCCATATACTCCAAAACAGACTGGTTCAGCGGAAAGAGAAAACAGGACTTTAATAGAAGCAGCTCGTTCAATGATATATGCCAAAAATATGAGCCTAAAGCTTTGGGCAGAGGCAGTTAACACTGCTACATATGTTTTGAATAGAACAGGACCAACAGAAATTGAGGGAAAGACGCCTCATGAACTATGGTTTGATTGGTTTGATTAAAAAAAACATAGTTTATCATAATCGAATATTCGGAACTGAATGTTTTGTTCATGTGCCTGTTGAAAAGAGAAGAAAGTTAGATGCCAAAAGCGAAAAAGGTATTTTAGTTGGTTATTGCAGTAACAAGGATGGGTATCGAATCTGGATGCCAAACTCAAACAAAGTTGTTACAAGTAGGGATGTAATATTCAAGGAAACTATACCAACATTTAGCTTTGATATTGAATAGAGAAATACACATACACAAACCTTTATTAGGGACTTGCCCCATACAGATTCTCTCAATTGGATAAGGTAATAATCATCTTGTGTTATTTACATAGGTAGTGAAATAGAAATTGAACTGGCTTTACTCTTCGTCTCAAAGTCATTCACTTGTTGACTGGTCCTTACATAATGATGATCTAAAATATTTATAGTAAGCTCTTGCCTTAGATTTGTTTGCTGATATTTTTAAATCAATACGTAGGGTGAAGTGTTGGTACATTTAATTTCTTGATATAGGGCCTTCCTCTCTGCATCAAGGGCTGTACAATTAAGCAGGTAATGGGGGAGTTCTTCAGTAATTTCCTTGTCACACAGTGTACATGTTAAGTTTTTGGCTCAAACGTCAGAACGTGTTTTTTTTTAAGACTGTAAATAGTATTGCCGATTGAACTATACATCATTTGACTGGTAAAGGGAAATCATCGGTTAGGTAGCATTCTGGTTTCTATTGACGTAAGGAATTTTTTATAATGTGGATAAAGTTTTGGATTTCTTATTCTTGATTAGTCTTCTTGTATCGATTGATCTGACATTTTCCTAATAAGCAAAGGAATATAAATTTGCAATATATTGTGATCCGAGCATACAATAAGCCATGAGAAACCGGCGTTATTTAGTGTATTTGTAAACTCTTTATAAATCCAATATTTATATATATAAACATCCCACAAGTAAGCCGAACAAATTGAAGGCAATATCGTAGTGTCCATTTTTAACATTCTTAGCCAGAATTTTAACAATAATTTATTTATTGAAAAGAGATATAAGAAACTTTCAAGTAATCAGATTGATGAACAAAATGATACTCAAGATATTGTAAAATTGAAAGCAATGTTCAAACATCGTGGGACGAATACAATCTAAGAGATCGATCAAAGATATAAAAGCCTCAAAGGTATATTGATGCTGAAATAAATATTGCAGAAGGTCTTGAACCCAAGACAAACAAAGAAGCAATGGATTCTCCAAATGCACAGTTTTGGAAAGAAGCAATGAATGAAGAAATGAATTATTTAACGGAAAATGATGTATACGAATACACACCATTACCACCCGGCCAAAAAACCAATTGATTTAAAATGGGTATTAAAGACCAAATTTAATTCTAAAGGAGAGATTACAATATATAAGTCAAGACTGATGGCAAGAGGGTTTGCACAAAAGAAGGGCATAGATTATGAAGAAACATTTAGTCCTGTGGCAAGACCTGACACCATAAGAACTCTTTTAGCAATTGCTGCTAATGAAGACTTAAAATTGGTACAGTTTGACATAAAGACAGCCCTTCTATATGGAGACTTACAAGATCAAATATATATCAAACAACCTGAAGGATTTACCAATGGAACAGATCTTGTATAGAAGTTGAAGAAAAGTCTCTATGGACTCAAGCAGTCACCAATATTCTGGAATCAGAAAATAGTCAACTTCATGAAAGAAAAATGTCTGAAAGAAAGTACAGCTGACCCAAGTTTATTCTCCAGTAAAAACAAATGATCAACTACTCATTATTGCCATATATGTTGATAATGGAATCATTGCTGGTACAAATTAATAGGAGATCAAAGATTTTCTTGATGAACTAATGTTTTCATTCAAGATCATAAGTGAACCATTAAATTGCTTTTTGGGTATGGAGATAGAGCGGCAACCGGATGGATCAATCCTTATAAATCAAAAGGCATATATAAAAATAATTCTTGAGAAATACAATATGGCTCAAGCGAATAACGTGGGAATACCAACTGATAATTCTACTGTTCTTGGGGAAGCAGAGATTCTAGAAAATGTTCCCTTTCGTGAAGCGATTGATAGTTTGATGCATCTGAGCTGCTTAACAAGACCCGATATAACTTTTTCACTGAATAAAGTTTGGCAAAAATTTGCAGCACCAACAAAATATGACTGGGAAGCAGTTGAACGAATCTTCAAATATCTAGTAGGAACAACTGAATATGGAATTATATACCAAAAGGGTCATAAAGTAGGAGTTTTGGAATCTTCCAGTGATGCAGATTTTGCTGGACCCAGAAACTAGAAGATCTACCAGAGAAGTTATGTGTAAACTGGCTGATGGTGCTATTTATTGGCTTAGCCAAAAACAAAGATCAGTATCTTTGTCAACAATTGAGGCCAGACTCGTGGCAGCAAGCAATACAGTAAAGGAAGTCATTTGGTTAAATAGATTTTTCAGTGAAATTTCTCCACTAAAAGAACAACCAATTATAAAAGTTGATAATGCAAGTACAATTAAATTGATCGAAAATCCAGAATTTCATAAGAGAACCAAACATATAGAATTAAGATACTATTTTGTGAGAAAAAAAGTATCAAGAGGGTATTTTCAATGAAGAACAACAACAAAAATTTAGGGAAAAGATCAAGTTGCTTACATTATGACCAAAGGGCTCCATAAGCCGCGTTTTCAAATACTGAGAGATCTACTGGGAATGAGGGACATTTTAAATCTGATTAAGGAGAAGTGTTGAAGATAATAATCTGCGATTTTGAATTTTTTTTTCACCAGTATATTTTTGTTTTATTTTGCATTTCTGAAATGTTTTTTTTTTTTCATTCTTTTATTATGTGTTCTATATGCAAAGCCTTTTTTTTGAGACTTAAATAAAAATATTCAAGCTTATTATATTTTTGTGTGCTTTTAAAGTCAAAACAACAATTATGATATCATATTCAAGCGACATGTTGGAGATTCAATTTGTGAGATGAAAAATCTATCAACTTACCCCTTATATTCAGCTTTATGAGAGAGTGAGAACTTATTATGTTCTCCGATTACTAGCGTTCTGCGCTCAAAGAATCCCAGCTTTCATTTTATATTGTTTATTCTGCCCAGATTCTATCCACCTCCTGGACACCACGGTGATTTGTGATGTGATCGACCAAGTAAATAGATAGAGACTCTCTAAAAGATAATAAAATCAATTTATCATACTCAAGAGAGGGGTTAGAGATATGTATCATGAAAACAGTTAACTCACCTCTTATTTTCATCTCCATCATCAGGAGATGATTTTTATCTGCTTTGAGTCATTGACGTTCAGAGCTCCAAGAACCCGGGTTTTGTCTTTATATCCGTTTGGTCGACTACGATTTGTCATTCTGGACATCACGTTACCCGTTGAAAATTTCGTTTGAAGTGTGGTAAATATAGTTCCTAAATATTTGATAGCATGTTTCAATAAAATAGAGAGCAGCCCGAAAATATGCATACTTTGTCAAATCTTATGACAATGCAAATGTGAAAAATAAATTCTGTCCTTTAGGTCGTCAGGAAGTATGTTAAGTAGAAATTAAGGCATAGAAAAATCTATATAAAGTAAATGAATATAAATTTTATAAAGGTTAAATAGGCTTTTATTAGAAATGCAATAAAAATAGAAAATAATATAGCCATCTATCATAGTTAAATATATAATAGGTATTTTGAAGATGGAGCCATCCATTTTTTTAATCTGTAAATCCATTTTGTTGTATTGTTGTCTCCTTGAAATGGTTCGTGATATTGAGGCAAATGTTATGGGACTAAAGGCCACACCAATGTTCAAAGAATCACTATACTGAAATGATGTCTCAGAAAAGGACTTAGAATCATTGCAGTGGAGCTTGAATATTAATATAAGACCAAGTATTATAGAATTTTATACAAAACTATAGCAATGACCTGAAAATACAATATTAGTTAAATGTTATATGAGGACTCTTTTAATTGACCTAGAATAGCCCGGGATGAAATGAAAGAATCAGAGATAGACTCTAATATGCGGCCTCGAACCTCGTGATATAATATGTACTTTAGAGAACTAAATAAACTCAGCGCACACGAACTATAAGAATTAAAATGGACTTAAAATCATCTCAATTTTCAAGCATCGAATTATATAAAATTATGCTTAAAAATCACTTTAAAATATCAAAATTGGTACGGCTCAGCATTCTCAAACTCTAGGGAGAGGAAGTTTAAGGCCTCTTAATAAGCTAGCTATACTGGATGAAAATATAAACCCTCTTCAAAAAATATTTTTCACTTTGGCGCTATATCCAAAGGTAAGAGGACTCGCAGTCGTGAAAATATTCACCTAATAAAATTCCTTTTGCTAGTAAATGTATATAACGGCGCTGACTCAAAGCTCTCTTCAATATGAGTAAATTCTAACATGTCCCTTCATTTTTTTTTAAATCAGAGCAGGCATCTTCAAGCTAGACTATAGTTCGAATACTGACGACAACTTTGAAATTTTGGAAGTAAGATTATATGGCCGCTGAAATATTTTGAATGTGCAAAATAATCAATCCAAATATTATAAATTCTCAATAAACATTATCTTCATAATTGAAGTGAGGGACTACAACTTGAAAATTAAAACATTTCAAATATTTATAAATTCTAAGTCTTTCTGACTGTTAAGATAATCTTGCATATGGTGAGAATCATCTTTAAACAAGAAAGTAGATAATATCTTTACCTTACTATAATATCACTCACTGGAAATATATCTAAAGGGTAATATGAACAACTGCATTATCGACCGCTTGTGCCATTTCTCAACACTATATCTAGAACTATAGACTCAATATATATTAGTTTTATAAATCCAGAAAACCAGCATCAAAGACAGGCGTCTTAAGTACCAGTTGCCCTATCTCCCAAATAGATTTAGCCTGAAGGTAATCGAATACGATTGTGACACATCAGGAGAGTCGCCTCATATTTTCTCTTGGATGAATAACTAGACAGGCTTCCAAAATTGACTGACACGAATAGGATATTCAGATGTATCCCAAGGAAACACTAAGTGAAGAAAGACACATCAGATTATAGATTATGACTGTTCTACCTTCCAGGTAAGAATTCCTAGAAATAGACATGAAAAATAGCTCAGGAACTGAATAGACCACAGTTATTCACAACTATAGTAAACATATGATTAAAGTAATAGAAACCGACACCGTGATATTTAACTAAGTAATGATATCCTTAGACATATAACAAGTGCAAGAGCAATGGAGGAAAATAATGTTTGCTTTTATTAAAACTTTAAAGCAAAAGACTTTCAAACCATGCTTTTCTTTTACAGGTGTAACTCCAATTCTAAGTGATGTAAAACTAAAAACTAGTACAATTGAACAAGGCCTCTGAGAATGAAAATGGACAATATTTTAGACGTCTGCAATAGGCCCAGGTCCAGGAGACATTGAACCGCTGCAATCTGACAAGTGCAACGAAACTGAACCAAAGATCATAGGACCGAATATTAAAACCAATATAGAATAAAAATTGTCACAGGACTCAAATTAAAGTCGATAGTTACACGTACGAACGATAATTGACCAATGACTCGAGACCGATCCAAAGATGATAGGGCTTGATTTGGATAATCCTATAAGAAGGAACCACTTGAATGCATCAAGTGCTATAATGCTGGACTTGTGATCAAAGATAATGTACCAAAGAGACCAAGATATTCAGTCAATATAATAGGATTAAACCTATAACCACACAATATTATGTAAAAACACCATAATAATAAACCAAAGGCTATAAGAAAGGACCATCGAGAAATAGTAATGTATCGAAAACGACAAGAACAGGTAAGATATATAGTACTGAACCCAGGTAATGTAATACAATAAGCTAGGATGACGATACTCGACGAAGCCTGAACTTACGATCAAAGGTATTTTGGGCAATTACAATAATAGGACAACGAGATAAAACAAACCGCAATGCATCAAAGACCGGCAGGCCAGACAAGATAATTTGAAAGAGTGGGCTATAAGACTTGAGTAAGGACAAATTGGAATGTCTAGGGACTAAAAGTCACATTGGACTAATTTTTACCAACTGGTATTTAATTATTATTGTTTTTTTTTAATTATTTTTTTATTATATATTATTTTCAAATAGATTTTGTTTTTAGTTTTTCAATGCACGAAAAAAAAAAATATTTTTACGCTATTGAACAATCACATCTATATGAGTAAAAAAAAAAGTGGCAGGGGACGATCATCATAAATTGAGAGAAGAAGTAAAATATTAGGTGAAACATAAAAACACTTGCTAATCAGCTTCTTTATATCGATTCACATTAAGTTAGAATTTTTTATGATCGTTCTTGGCTGCTTTTATTTTGCCTTCTATAGATCTAATTGTTCAAAGCTGAAATATTTAGTTTCTCCTTTTTAGTGCATTTTAAAAATATGCATAATAAAATATTTTTAAAATATGTTTTATTAATTATTTATTTATTTATATAATTTGCTTTAGAGTCCCCCCCCTGATTCCATTTAGTTGTAAATATTTATATATCAACTTTGTGTCTCTATGAACGCCTTCGCCATTCCGACATTGGTCTAAGCGAGTTGACAACTTCATTTGAGATTGGAATGTCTATTCAGGGAAGGGATTCTTCATTCATTTATTAGCTCATATCTAATCTTTAATAGAAGAGACAAACGGTATGTTTTTTTATTTATTAATCTATTATCGTCAGTTATACAGTATAGTATTCGAATGTAATGTTCACGAGTCCCCTTGTCGTGGAATTTGAACGTCTAGAAATTTTTAAAACGGACTTTATAGCCGATTTGGAAGTCAGGTTGCAGATCAGTGTAACCGGGGGATTTATCTCGTGGGTTGAAATTATCATTAAGTTGGAATAATTCTTTGATAATTAGATTTTGATATTCCGACAATTTTGTAAAAAACTTCTAGGTCATCATTATATGTATATCTCTTTGATATCGGGCAGAGTAAAATCCTTTTTCAAATTACGTTTGATAAATTGAAATAGGAATTTACAGTTATTCTTCGCCAAATTCTCATGAATACAGCTAATATTTTCTCTCCAAGTAAGGCTTTATATTTAAAACATGATGGAAACGCGTAGTGCACTATTGGGAGAATACAGGTATTGTATAAAGTATTTTTATCCCCCTTTCTGATAAACTATTTTTTTAACAAAATAAGTTAGTATGTATT
>CP092877.1:13573694-13637018 GCA_030710605.1 Cordylochernes scorpioides
TTGGCGCCTATTCGGTGGGGTCAATGGCAGTCTTCTTAGCGGACGGCATGAGTGCAAGCCATTAGCAACCAATCGACGGGAAATGGTTCTGGTCGAGATGGAATGATCTAGGGTGTCTTGCACATGTTGCAGGATGGCGGTACAAGTGGCTTGTGGGGCCGCCACTGCTTGTCGAAGGATACGCCGATCCACACGTGCTGATGTCACTCTGGTTGCACCGACATTCCTATAAATTGCCACATTTCCTTGTTCCAACCATCTTCTCCACAGTCGGTGCACCGTGGACGCACCAAGGTGTGTATCAGCTGCGATTTAACGTATGGACCAACCTGCCCTTTTCAGTCCGATCACCATGCCCCTCGTAAAAGCGTCTGTCTGCTTGAACTGCCTCCGTTTACGATGACCTGACATTCTCTGTTATTACATGTGTCTTTTGACACAAGAACAAAATTTCTACAATGATTTTCCTTGAAGAAATAACGACACGAATACTGTCCTTTCTGCAAGTCCTTCCCTTATATCTTACTCCATGTGCGCACGAGAGCTGCGCATTTTACATCATTTGCATAACTCGGTTAGGCGCGTCTACCCTGAAATTTGCATAATTTTCTGGCCACTATTTCTTGGTGTTCTATTTTCAATGTCATGCAGTGTATTTAAAAGTTTAAATATAAATTCCATACACCACACACACAATATGTAGGCTTTATATAATGGTTTGAATCCTTACTTTTTCACTATTTCGGAAAGTATCACAATAAAGACGGCCAGGATTTGTTTAATCATTCAGAATGTGTATCGCTATCATCAGGCTTAAACATATGAAGAATTCCATCGAGTTAGAAATTGCAGAAAATATTTTAAAATACTTAATCAAGTACTCCGTAAAAGGTTACTTCATCAATTTATTAGTATTCGAAGTCTTTCGAGTTAGAAAAAAACTCTTCCACAGGCGTTTCTTCTAAGTATAATAATTTCAAAATAGATATTTGTAAAAGCCTTGAAGCTGAATCATCTAGGAATTCTTATATTCTGTTCTATTTCCAAAGAGGCAAATTGATCAATGGGCATTGCACAATTTTAAAGTTAGGTGAAGCAACAAAGCATTAAAATTTCAGGAAAAAACACATACATTGGCACATCAACATGTAGTGAATTCTTGAAATCTATCAGATTTTGTACTAAAATGTTGCAACGTTTTGATCCTTTTAGAATAAATTCAAACTGATATCAAATGGAATTGGTAGAATCATATAAAGGCGCATTCTTTTCAGCTTCAGCTTACATTATAAAATTCAAAGATGACAAAATAAAATTTCAAAACCATGAAAGGTCTAAATAAAAATATTTAAAAAAAAAATATTCTTCATAAAGCAGTTCTTAAATATTATTTCAAGCAAGATATAATCAGTACCTGAACAAGAGGAAGAAAATTTAATATTTTTATATTTTACATAAATTAAATAGTTACCATAGCAAAAGAAATCGCTTTCTATTTTTAATAATATATATATGTGTGTGTGCGTGTGGAAAGTCTTTCAATTTAATGTTTTTATGTTGTAAGGGTGTAAATTGAACAAAATAGCGTCTAATCCATAAGATTAAATATTTTAGGAATGTCAAAATAAAATTCTTAAAAATATATTTATAATTAGTTTACACACACAAAAGAAAGAGTAAAGGGGCGATTATATATATATATTTTGCTTTATCATACAATGATTCATCTTAGAGAAACAGATTATATATCATAAATAATTCATAGTTAAATACAAATTTCACATTGCTCCCTATTTTTAGATAACTGTGACCTAGCAGCTAGAATGGTCATTCCTAGGCCAATGCTTGAATGGACATCTACGTCTTGGGCCATCTGTCCAGATGGGTCATGGTATGTTTACATCCTTTCGATGTCAGCAAGGTCCTTGACTCTCCGGCTTCTTTCCTGGTTCCCCTAACGGCTCTATTTCATAGGTCGCATCAGATAACTTCTTGGTAACTTGGGAGGAGTCGAAGTACCATTTCGTTAGTTTTTTTAGCACAAACTTATGCTGGTATAACTGGTATTTAGATCCTTACCAAGTTACAAAGGCTGCATTTATTTCTCTGTGTCTGGACTCGAAGTTAATGTTATCGGTTTCTTGAGACTTAGGAATGAGAAACGGTGAAATATGTCTCGCTTATTCTGCTGCTTTGTTTATAAATCTTGGATAGAATCGCCGCCATATTTGGTTTATGGCGTTTCATTCCTGCCTACCATGGACCAAATTGCATGCCTTCCATGTTTTGCGGTATAGTAAGCGGAAGTGATTAAAAGTTATATTTCTCTCAAATATTCTGTTCGAGGTCTAGACACATGATTTTGCTTTACCATTCTGTTAGTCCATTGGCTTAGGGATAACACGCCTTAGTGGTTAATGATTCTCCAATAAATGGTTAATTTCTGGATGCGCGTAGACTCGGAATTGCGGTCCTGATACGTCACATTCCCTCTAGTGGTTCCCTGGACCAATATAATTTTTTCAACAAGGAATTTTGCAACTTCCTGTGCCAAGTTCTCTGTAATCTTGTATTTGAATGAATAGCCGGTGTACATTACTATATATTATTTATTTTCACGTGATAATGGGAAGCGTAAAGAATATCTACGACTTTCTTTTAGAATGGTCGGTTTAGGGCGGTATAGGCAACAGGTATCCAGGTGAGAGTTGAGGCGTGCTCTTCCTCCATTGACCTTTCCGTACAGAGGCTCGCATATATTTCTAGCACTCTGATAGAGCCTCGTCCAAAATTCTTTTATCTAACTATATTGTATGTTTTAGAAAAATCCAGATGACACCTATCGTGGGAACGTCGTGTGGTTCGTTCAATGAAATCAATTGTTTTGAAATTATTAGTGGTATGAGAGTGGGCCGATTAAATCAAAATTATATATATATATATATTATAAATAATTTCTTTAACAATCTTGAAGCGGCTTTCCTTGGTCGAGGTTCTACCAAATGATCAAGAATTTCTAAAAATAAGAGTATTTTTGTTCATCCATGATGTTCCCAAAGATTGCGAAAAAAAAAGGAATTAATCATCTTTAGTTCCGTAAACTTTGCTTTTAAGGAGTCCTCGAAAGAAAATCAGCGTAATATTGTGCGTCTTTCCACTCTCAAATGTGATTTAAATATCTTATTTCTGTAGATGAAGATTAGGCTGTTAGTAAAATGTGAGCTGCGTAAGCGATGACCTTTTTTTTTTTTTCATTTTATATCTATACTAAAATGGTTCCTATTCTATAGCCGCAAGAGTCACTATGAACTTCCGTTGGCGCGTTTTCGTCAAATTTCTGAGTACAGGTTCTGGCATGAATGCTAGCTTTAGGCTTTCAAACATTATTTCTTGATTTTGATTCCATTTAAACACAGATTCCTTGGACAAAACTTTATTAAGTGACCGTGCAATTTCGGCAGTATGATGATAATTCTAAGAAACCTTTTTTTTTTGTTGAAAATGTTCGTCGGTCTATGAAATTCAGTTTTTATCATTATTTTTAATAATCGGGTTTAATTGCTTATTGATCTACTTGATGCCCCACCCCTACCCCAGAAAGAGATGATTTTTATTTGGTTTTATCCAAAACAACACTTTTTGGAGTTGAGTCGCAATCCAGCGCGTTTTTAAACAACCCAGGACAGGTACTCCGTGAAAGTATCAAAATATATGATGATGTCGTCTAAGTAACATAGGCATTTTGTTAACCTTAGTGTCTTCAGCAGTTGATCATTCTTTCAAATGTTCTAGGCACATTACAAAGTCCAAACGGCATTATCTTAAGATCTAATAAGTTATGCGTAGTTCATTTAGAATAACTTTTCCAAGAGGTCATATCAGTATCTGTATAAATAAAAGAAAGTTTATTTATATATTATATCTTATATTATATCCGTGTGGATCTCATGGAATAAAGTCCGCCCTAGACTGACGAGGGCCATTAGCTCGAAACCATGGTCTCTAGGTGGACGCTTATCAGTTTGCCAAAGTTGGTGTTGTGGCTTTGTCACCGACCCGATGCCGCTAGTTGCGGCGACGGTCAATAGATGGAGTCAGATTCTGACGGTAGAGGCGACCATTGCTTCCATATTATATTTTGTTTTATAGTTTTTTGATTAATCAATCAATATTCATTATTGAAAAAATCACTTAATTATATATATATAGTAATTATATTATTTAAAAGTATAAGCTATTCAAATTGAAACTAGAATTTTCAATTTATTAGTTTAAATTTGGTGTACTGTAGTTGAGATAGAGTCTGCAGAACATTTTAAATTTATATATTCTTCTTTATTGGAAACTGTTTGGTTAAAAAATGTATGTTTCTTATTTGTCATTTATTGTAGAAATTGTTGGTCATTATTTTACATAATTCTTTATTTTAATTTTAATCTGTATATATATATATTGATTCGGTAACACTGTGTTGTATATATATATATTTTGTTTTGCTTAGTTGTCATTCAGTCTAGTTTAAATCAGCCATAAAATTCATTATGTAGCTTATTCAAAGAGAATTAAATTCATAGGTTCCTGATCGATTTGCGTTGACTTATTCAAGTCTACAGAACAAAGTCAAGTTTACTCATCGCTGTACCGTAGCGCATAGGGTTTGAGCTCGGTAGACCACGCGAACCTACATTTTGGTGCCCCGTGTGAGGAACTCTACGGCTCGACAGGAAATATTCAAGTCAAAGAATCTACGGCTCTGCGAGGAAGCTACATTCAAAAAATAAGTCTTTAAATCTTCATAGGCATCGACAAGTTCACCTGAAGAAAGCCAGCGGCCATTTAGAATTTAATTCACGATAATTCCTTCAAAGGCCAAGTCAACCTATCCCTTCTGAGTCATCCCAACCGCCATCTGCACAGTTTCTTCATTTTAAGTCTTAAGGTAGGATCCATAAAATTTTCTGTCTGTTTGTTGTTTAATAGTATTATTTTAATATGGAGACAGAAATAGCTATTTTTGAAAAGTATTTGGTTAAAATAGATTTATTAAAAGAAGATGTAGAATCTCAATTGTTGACCGGTGATTTGTATGTATTGATTCAGACAAAAGAAAATTTACATACTTTAAAGTTGAATCTCAATAGTCAGGTCCTAAAATTAGAAAAATATAAAAGCTTGAATATTGCCGATAAATTCAGAGTAACTTATAATGCAGAGAAAATAATTGATAGTATGCTGGTTAGCATTAATAGATTAATCGATGGTATTAAACAGAAGCCATTGCAAAGTCCTGCCGGAAAGGATGCTCAGGCCAAGACATCTTCAATGCCACCACGGGCGTCTAGTGCCTCTCCGAATTCAGAAACCGATCATCAGAAAGTTAACAAACTTCAGACTACTTCTACGTCTCTTTCGAAAAGCCCGGAAGAGTCCATGAAAAGTGAAGTGAAGGATTCTGAAACTGCACTTGATAGCTATGTAGGAGTAAAGAAAGCTGAGGCTAAAGACAAAGCAAAGGAAGCGGAAGCAAAACCTGCTAAAGTGAATTCTAAAGACGGGCATAAAGGAGATGAAGTAAAAGAATCTGATGCTGAGGCTAAAGGTCAAAAAGCAGATGAAGGCGATGTAATAAAGATTTCTAAGCGAAGCCTAAGGGCGAAAGAAATGGATTCTGAAGCGAAGCCTAAGGGCGAAGAAATGGATTCTGAAGCTGAGCCTGAGGGCGAAGGAGTCAAGTATTCTGAAGCTGAGCCTAAGGGCGAAGAAGTCAAGTATTCTGAAGCGGAGCCTAAGGGCGAAGGAGTAAAGTATTCTGAAGCTGAGCCTAAGGGCGAAGGAGTCAAGTATTCTGAAGCTGAGCCTAAGGGCGAAGGAGTCAAGTATTCTGAAGCTGAGCCTAAGGGCGAAGGAATCAAGTATACTGAAGCTGAGCCTAAGGGCGAAGGAGTCAAGTATTCTGAAGCTGAGCCTAAGGGTGAAGGAATCAAGTATTCTGAAGCTGAGCCTAAGAGGAGTCAAGTATTCTGAAGCGGAGTCTAAGGGCGACGGAGTGAAGGATTCTGAGATTGCACATAAAGGTAATGAATCGGTGAACAATTCAGAGGCGAAAACTAAAACAAATAAAGTTGAAGATACTGTGGAAGAGGCACAAGTTTTGATTAGACAGATCATTGCTTTGTTAGCTGAAGGAGGTTTTCCCATTAGGAAATGGGTTTCTAACAGTCCAAAAATACTTGACTTCCTACCTAAAGATAAAAAGTGCATTAATCAATCCTTTGATTTCAAGGATCTCCCGTCGGTTAAATTATTGGGCATTTTGTGGGATCCGAGCTTAGACTCATTTACCATCATAGTGAAGCCCCCTGATATTCAGGTATATTCTAAGCGGTCGCTTCTATCATTGATTGCGAGAATCTACGATCCTTTGGGCTGGATTGCTCCTTTGGTTATCATTTTTAAAATCATGCTGCAAAACCTCTGGGCCAAGGGATGCAACTGGGATGAGAGATTACCTGAGTGTATTCAATGGCAATGGACAGGTATTGAGGAAGATATTAATCAATTGAACAAAATTTCAATCCCGAGGTACATTCCTTGCCGAAATTCTATTCTCACTCTAGAATTACATGGATTTTGTGATTCTTCGGAAAAGGCCTATGCATCAGTTATTTATATAAAATCTTGTAAGCATGATGGATCAGTTAATATATCTTCAATTGCATCTAAAACAAAGGTTGCTCCAATCAAGGTCTTATCTTTGCCCCGCTTAGAACTGTGTTCAGCTTTGCTGTTAGCAAATTTATTTGTTGCGGTAAAAGAGTCATTGAGTTTACATTTTGATCAAATTTTCTTGTGGAGCGACTCCACCATTGCTCTTAATTGGATAAAATCAGAATCTAAAAGATGGAGACTTTTGTTGCTAATAGGGTTTCAGCTATTCAGAGAAAGACACCATCCCATTCATGGTTCCATGTACCAGGTTCGGAAAACCCTGCAGACGTGGCTACAAGAGGACTAACTCCTGCACAATTGGTTGATAACCAGTTATGATGGCAGGGACCACATTGGTTGCAGGACCCATCGGTTAATTTTTACGTTGATTTGCCTCCCTCAGATGAACTCTCTCCGGAAACATTGATTGAGGAGGGGTCGACAATCTTGGTCTATCACACTATAATGGGACCTATGCCTGAATTACTTCTGAAATACTCATCTTGGATAAGAACAGTTGATGTGATGGCATTTTGTTTGAGATTCATTTCAAATTGTAAATCAACTAATAAATCGTTGAATCGATTCCTATCGGCCTCAGAAATTTATAATGCAACGGTTAAAATCATCATATTAATTCAAAATCAAGAATTTACTCAGGATATTGGGTGGCTTTGAGATAAGGGCTTTGTGTCGGGGAAAAGCAATCTCAGGTTTCTAAATCCTTTCCTTGAAGCAGATGGAATTCTTAGAGTTGGAGGAAGACTTCAACATTCAAATATTGACTATAATCAAAAACATCCAATAATCCTACCAGAAATACATCATTGTACAAATTTGATTATCGAACATTATCATAAGCAATCTCTACATTCGGGTCTACAAACAACAATATCTATGGTTTCTCAGAAGTATTGGATTATTTCTTGTAAAGCTGCAATGAAGAGAGTTCTGAATCAGTGTATTGCTTGTTTTAAGCATCGATCCAAGGTCGTGACTCAAATTATGGGTGAATTGCCACTTGAGAGGGTGGTGCCATCCCGGCCTTTCCAACGAGTCGGAGTAGATTTGGCGGGCCCTATCATTACTAGGCCAATGTTAAAACGATCAAAAATACTGTTTAAAACTTATATTGTTTTATTCATTTGTTCCACCACCGGGGCAATACATCTTGAGGTGGTTTCTGATCTCACTGCAGAAGCATTTAAAGCTACTCTTAGGAGATTTACCTCGAGACGCGGCTTGTCTTCAGATATTTTCAGTGATAATGCTACAAATTTCAAATTGGCCAATAGAGTTTTGTTGGATTTTACAGGGAGTTAGATATTCAAATTTCTGTGCTCAAAGAGGGATTAGGTGGCATTTTATTCCTCCCCCCGCTCCCCATTTTGGTGGACTTGGGAGGCAGGTATTAATCTGTTAAAAATCATTTAATCAAAGTAGCGAAGTCGGCCATTCTTAACTTTGAAGAATTTTACACATTGCTTACTCAGATAGAAGCAATTTTGAATTCGAGACCACTTCTCCCCCTTGATTCCAACTTTGATTCTTATGAAGCACTAACTCCTTCACATTTTTGATTGGTTCCCCTATTCTAGATATTCCAGATGAAGTTGTGAATAATTTGAGTCACATTTCCCGTTGGAAATGCATTCAATCAATGAAGAATAGTTTTTGGAAAAAAATGGTCCCAAGACTATCTTAATCTGTTACAAGCACGTCCAAGGTGGCATAAGACTCATCGAGATATACAATCTGAACAGCTTGTACTCATTAAACAAGACTCCACACCTCCTCATCATTGGCCTCTGGCGCGAATCATCAAGACCTATAAAGGACCAGACGGACACGTGCGAGTCGTAGACCTTTAAACTCCAAAGAATCTACTCAAGCGTCCCATCACCAAGATAGCTCCTCTGCCATTCAAGGAGTGAATTTTATTCTTGTTGGACTTGGCTGTCCAACGGGGGGGAGTAGGTTTGGTTAAGAAATGTATGTTTCTTATTTGTCATTTATTGTAGAAATTGTTGGTCATTATTTCACATAATTCTTTATTTTAATTTTAATCTGTATATATATATATTGATTCGGTAACACTGTGTTGTATATATATATTTTTGTTTTGCTTAGTTGTCAGTCAGTCTAGTTTAAATCAGCCATAAAATTCATTATGTAGCTTATTCAAAGAGAATTAAATTCATAGGTTCCTGATCGATTTGCGTGGACTTATTCAAGTCTACAGAACAAAGTCAAGTTTACTCATCGCTGTACCGTAGCGCATAGGGTTTGAGCTCGGTAGACCACGCGAACCTACAGAAACCATTTGGCATAATCCAGAACTGTTCATTTGACATTGTACTCTCAAATCTTCAACAAGTGGGCATCAAATTAAACTATGCTCAGGGTTGTGATCTTCTTGTTCACATGAGCAGATTGAAGAATCAATTCTGCCAATCCTGTATTAGTATGTGTTAAAGTCTCCATGCCCCGTGAAAAATTGCATATTATAAAATTTGACTGGGAATATTTTGGTTTTCTTGAGTTTCCAAAAAAATGCTCGGAAATTATTATTATAATCTTCATAGTGTTTTGTAATTTTTCATTTATAAAGTTATATATTATCATTCTTTTGCTAGATCATTACTATTAGTATATATTTCAATTTGAGGTATGTTTGACAAAACAAAATCCGTAATTTTAGGAATTCTCGCGCGAACATGTGTGCCGTTTGAAGATGTTGTATTATAAGTGTAGCATCACGCTAGGAAACAATTGAAAAATCTTATTTATTGCACGACTGTCTTCACCAAAAAAAAAAACTTCCTGTTATATATTTTCTAACATATTTCCATAATATCTCAAAACTTTAAACAAATATGTGACAATAAGCATGTATAATGGTGTTTAATAATTTTATACTGTAATGAATCCAATTTGTTTTTAGACCTCTTGTTTATATATGGGTACCAGATTGTTGAACCATTAGTTATTATGCTTCTAAATAAGGTCTTATTATGATATTATTGATCGCCTGCTATCCATACCCCACAATATTTTTGTTGAACCAAGATATTCACTATGGCTCTAGTTTTTTTTGCAATAATATGATCGATTTTAGGCATAAAATCAACTTTTTTTCTTTCTTCGATGATTCTTGAATCCTAGTTTTTAAGTTTTCAACTGCTTTATTTATATAAAAAGATCATCTTGCTAGTAAATTAAATAGTTTTTACAATTGAATAAATATAAAATCTTTGTTTTCTGTCTTGATATTTTAAGTTTGTTTTCACACCACGCATTTATTTTCCCTATTGCATTATCAACTATGCATTAAGATTTGTAACATCAGTATTCCAGAATATAACCGTTAAATTGTCTGTATAGCCAAAAATTTCGCTATTAGATTCCTAAAGGTTGGTTGAAAGATTATTCATTAGAAGTTCCAAATTGTCGGAGATAAAACTCCTCCTTGCGGACATCCTTTATTTAGTTTTTTTAGTAAATTCATATCTTTCGGTTAGTGAATTAGGATTTTATAAATTTTATTATTGATTTGATAGTATTGTCAAAAGCTCCACTAAAAGATTGCAATTTTACCTGTATAGACCTTGAGTTTATGTTGTAGATCAGTGTGAATTATATCAGTTAATGCAGTTATTGTTGATCAAGATTTTGTAAAACCATGTTGATGATTACTGAATAGCTTCGTTTCCTGTAGTATTTGATGATTTTGTTGTTTATTATTCTTACAAAAATTCTAATGATTAGACATAGAGGATGATAGCTACCACAATCTTTGTAATCTGATTTATCCGGCTTTGCACAACGCCTCTGCTCTTTTCCATTCATCAGGAAAGTAACTTATATCCAGACAACTTCTAATTATTTTAGTTAATAATTCTATCACACAAATTGTTTCGGATGTATTATTATATTGTTTGAAATAGTATATATTCCTGCAGAGATTTCTTCGGATTCAATTTATCAAAATATTGTTCACTTCATTAATTGTAATTATTGTTCATGTTGTGTTCAAAAGTCTTAATGCATATTTCCTTATATTTGTATGTATATTCCTATATCATCATCAGGGTTTTAATCAGAACATAGAGTCGCTATTAATTCCTCAGTTTTCTGTTGTTGTTCTTGATATGTGTTTGTTTCTAATATATGTAGTTGTTTATTCGAGTTACCACTCAAATTTTGAATATTATTAATAAATTCCCATATGGAATGGTCAAATTATTTTCCTCTAGAAAGGTCCTCTACGATATTTTGACCTTTTAAATAATATTTTTTCTGAATAGGTGTGTGTGTGATACTCTTAATAAGATAAATTGTTTGAAAGATCATGATTCATCATAGCGATTTCTACGTTAAATATCATAATTTAAAAGTAAGAATTTAAATGTAATTACAGTTTGATTCATTCTACGGACTGCCAGGCTTGTGGTCAGAGCCTCTCAAAGGGAAACGCCTTTTGTAGAAGCCAGCGACATGTACGACTCCTGGGGAAAGCCCCTAAAACAAAATAACAAGTATTTTAGAGGAGCCTGCTACTATATCAACTTATGTACTTCAATGTCTGCAGCTTCAAATTGTAGACCTACTTCTCTCTCATTTCTATTTTAAGAATTATCTAAAAGATACCTTTTATGGAACTAAAAATGAGAGTTTATTACAGCGTTGACCAGAACCTATATATGTATTTATATTATTTGTATATAATTCTCTTTTCCACATCCTAAAAGTTTATATCCATAATTTTGCTGAAATGTCATTCCAAGAATAAATTATTTATTGACGCATATATAAGCAGAATCGTGCAATACAGTATTAGATCTCTAAAAACTTGTCTGGTGGATTAAATTAGCGAAACCTCTAGGAGGGTTCACCACTGATGAGCCAAGCCCTCCCATTATTTTTCATCGCAATAAGGAAAGTAGAATGTTGTATCATTTGTAAAGAAATTTTCGTTCTTAGTTGTTTCATTTCTTATACAGTAGAACCTCCATGAGAAGACACTCGCGCTAGAGGACACCTCTCTACAAAAGACAGTTTTCATTACCATTTTTATAATTTAGCAACTCTCTGGTAAGAGGACACCTCTCCCTAAAGGACACTTCTGCTCTGTAATTAGGTGCCCTAACAGGGAGGTTCTACTGTATATGTATTTATATAAAACAGTTTTTATATTGATAAATGAGAGCTTTATATTAAATATATGTTGAAAGATAAAACTAACATCAGTATAGCAATCGGCGGTTGAGAACCACCAACGGTTCCACCGACCCCCAACTACAGGAATTGAACCACTGGAATGGTCGAGGAATAGTGTGAAGGTAACATGTACTAAAGAACGGTAGTCAGTGGTACAAGAATCGATAAACTGGGTCAAGTATAGGATATACTGGCTAATTATTACTGCAAGTTGATATGAACCAAGTAATTCTTTTGACAAAAATATTTTAAATGGACTTTGAATTATTTGATGGAGGAATACAAACAATATAGTGCTATATATATATTTCAATAAAATGACTACTGTTTATTTATAAGTATAATTAAACTGGCGAAACCGCTGGGAGGGTTCACCACTGATGAGCCAGGCCTTCCCTTTAATTTTTCCATTGCAGTAAGGACAGTAGAAATTGTTTTATTTTAAAAAGAATATTACGCCTCTAAAATAGTTTTGTAATTTGATAACAGATGGCGCGCTAGTGCATCGTACTACTGTGTTATATACGAGTATAATGCTGAATGAGAAGCTTTTATCTCTTATCCGGCGTCGATGTAAATAATTCATACCTTTATTAAGGACACTCCTGTTATCTATATGAATAACGAAATATGTTTGTCGGTCTATACTTTTGGTTCCGCATATATTTTGATAATATTCAACCTATTATAATCATATTGTCACATGTGGAGAAAATTAGGAAAATACAAATTTAAGGCTGACGCAGCAATTTATTTTAGCCACAAGAGCACAAATTATAATTGATAAAATACAAGAGAATCAATAGGGGAAATATACAGAATGGAAAAATAGAAATATCAAAATTAATAATCTGTTCAAAAATATATTTATTTTGCTACAATATTATAAAATCCTATAATCGTCTGTAAAAAAGAGAGTCACTCTCTCTCAATATAAAATTAATCCTTAAATAGCCTCATTTTAATATTCCATTTAATTAGCATATACTCTTTCTTAATACATGTCCTTTCTGGATAAAGTGTTGATATCAATTGCCATAGTTTCGGAGTTATAATATTGTAATTTAATCGGATAACAGGATAGATCACATATTCCACTTTCTACCCATATATTTATCGATATTTGACCTGTCTGGCTGATATTTTGGCAGGATCTAAAGTAAGTCTTGACGGAGAGTCGGTGTTAAAGTTATTGAACAACTAGTCTATACAATATAGTGTGATAGCAAGCTAAAGTTGCATAGTGTCTGGAGTCGGTGAAATGGCAAAGATAAATATATATGTCGTAGCTAAATGAAGAGGCGCAGCCGTTATGCCTCGGGAACAGCGCACCCGCGATGTCTGCCACCTTTAATTTTTGTACCGCTTTTATACATGGATGAATTTACATATTTACATTTTAACACAATGGTAACATTTTTACATACTTAGTTTGACGGAAATAAATTATCTCTTTTGGCATTAACTATACAAATTATGACATATATCAATTAATTCCTATCTTCATTGTTACTATTGCATCGACTACTACTAATATGACAAGGGGTCGTTGAAAGGATGGTCTAAACCGTTGGTTTTTGACTGCTACGACCCGGGTTCGATTCCCGCATTAGGCACTTTTTTTTCTAATGGCAAAAGTCCAACTCCACCAGCGAGTGAAATTAACCAAACGGGGCTTTGGCACATTTGTAAGTGCAAAGTTGAACTGCTTTTCAAATGTGTAGACATGTAGTGCACTTTGACTGAAAGCAGTCGCCTACTTCTACCCACCTTCAAACATTCACTCAGACAGAACTCTGGAGAAGCCAGATCATTTTCCTAGGATATATTGTAGCGGTGGTAAACGCTTGAAATTGAAAATCTGCTCTTATTTTGTGAAGGTAGGGTTAAATTGTAGCTGGTGTTGATTGATTTGGTTTTTAGAAAATATATCTGAAACATTATATATATATATATATATATTCAAAATCATATTTATCCTTTAATAACAAAAGAAAAAAATTAGAAGGATGTGTTTATAAATTATTCTTCACAACAACCATTCTTCACCCTTTTTTTTTTTTGCTTATACCTAGTACACGTGGTACAGGCCATGATAATCATGGCTGCTCTCACTGTGAGTGCACCACATGTCTACACATGTGAAAAACTGTTCGACTTTTCACTTACAAATGTGCCAGAGCACCGTTTGGTTTCTTGCACTCGCTGGTGGGGTTGGACTTTTGTAAAAATAGGGGGCCATTGGAGCATTTTTTTTTTTTTGAAATTAGAAAAAAAGTTTCCAATGCGGGAATCGAACCCGGGTCCTAGCGGTCGAAAACCAAAGGTTTAGACCATCTTTCCACCGACCCCCCCCCCCCCCCCCCCTCCCAAAAAATAAAATTCTCAAAACGTTTTAATTTTTTTTTTTTTATTTCAATTCAAAACGCTATGTCCCCCTAGGGACACTTGCGCTAAATGTACATACAAATATAACAAAGAAAATATTCAACATGGAAAGATATATAGAAAGTAATTTAGAAAGATTCATAAATATTATTTACATATAGAGATATTCTTTGAATTTTATTTACAGTTACATCATTAATTTTAAAATATATACATATATACACACATATACACGCATACACCTATATATTGTTTACAACCATATAATATGTCCAATATTTCCTTGAGATCGTTACATCAAAGACCATTTTTCTTAATCGTGAAGATAGAGGCTGCCTGGCCGGCATTCATATTTCTTGAAAAAGGATAATTCGGCCAGTATAAATATTTTTATTACCTCGACGTTTCGACAAAAATCTTTTGTCCTCGTCAGGAGAAAACAAAAATTAAACATATAGCAAGGCGTTAAAAATTATTGTAAGGCTCTAAGGGCGTTCTCACGCGATATTCGAAATTTTGTACAACATCCAAAGCACGAGTCAAAAATAAATATTTAACTCACAAAAAGACTACGATCTTTGAAATAAAATTACGATATACATATTTATATTAAGAAATTATAAACAAAAATAAATATAAAAAATAATAATAACATTTAAAAGATTTCACAATAGTATATATTAATCGATATCTATTATGTACAATTTATACTTACCCTTTATAACTACCTTTTTAAATTTAAAAACAAATTGTATTGTAGCGGAATATCTTCATATACATTTAAAGTTCTTTTCCTCATTTCCCGTGATACCCACTCCTCTAAAAATAATCTTTCTTTTTTAAATTTTATATTCCTATGAAATATCTCAATATCATTCCAATCTGGCCTATGTCCTGAATATAATGCATGTTCCCCAATTTTGCTTAACGCCCTTCTCCCCATTAAACCCTGTTGGTGTTCTTTAATCCTAGTCTCTAAATTACGGCCTGTTTCTCCTACATAAATTTTGTCACATTGTGTGCATTTAATTCCATAAATTACATTACTTGGTTTTAATGTGCCTATGTTATCCTTCATTATTCTATTTCTAGTTAAAAATTCCCTTTTTGTCCCCGTACTATACCAAATATTATATTTAAATTTTCTCAAAATTCTAGATATTTCGTTATCTATATCTCTCAAATATGGAATAATTATTCATAGGAATATAAAATTTAAAAAAGAAAGATTATTTTTAGAGGGGTGGGTATCACGGGAAATGAGGAAAAGAACTTTAAATGTATATGAAGATATTCCGCTACAATACAATTTGTTTTTAAATTTAAAAAAGTAGTTATAAAGGGTAAGTATAAATTGTACATAATAGATATCGATTAATATATACTATTGTGAAATCTTTTAAATGTTATTATTATTTTTTATATTTATTTTTGTTTATAATTTCTTAATATAAATATGTATATCATAATTTTATTTCAAAGATCGTAGTCTTTTTGTGAGTTAAATATTTATTTTTGACTCGTGCTTTGGATGTTGTACAAAATTTCGAATATCGCGTGAGAACGCCCTTAGA
This sequence comes from Cordylochernes scorpioides, assembly GCA_030710605.1. Taxonomy (NCBI): domain Eukaryota; kingdom Metazoa; phylum Arthropoda; class Arachnida; order Pseudoscorpiones; family Chernetidae; genus Cordylochernes; species Cordylochernes scorpioides. Next base: position 13,589,585 of record CP092877.1, read on the forward strand.
GCCTTACAATAATTTTTAACGCCTTGCTATATGTTTAATTTTTGTTTTCTCCTGACGAGGACAAAAGATTTTTGTCGAAACGTCGATGTAAATAAAAAGATTTATACTGGCCGAAGTATCCTTTTTCAAGAAATATTTTTCTTAATGAAATCCAAAATATATTTACAAAGGAAATTAAATTTTATATATGTGTCTTTACTTGAAATTAAATCACTAGGGCCTAAAGCTATTAAATCGTTGTTGACTCTGTAATCTTGAAAGACAGGGCACTCTAGCAAGAGATGTATTGAAGTTTGTTCCCTCAATCCACAGAAACATATCGAATCTTGCACAGCCTGAATTTTCTTAAGAAAAAACCTGAAATTTCCATGATTTGTGATAAATTGTGAATTATAATAGTTTGGTCGTAAATATTTCGGAATTGCATAAGGAAAGAACCTTTGAAATGTTTGATTAGTATTCTTTTTCAGTAAATTAATCCTTGATATAATGAAATCTTTGAGTATACCTGGAATATACAAATCATAAAATTGTTTATCTTCTGTTGATAAATTATTCAACTCATAACCTATAATTCTAGATTCCATATAATCAGTTATCAAAGGAATATTGGCTAAGGTGTGAACACAGTTATAACTGGTTGTTTTATATGTTTGGGTACACCATAGCAGAATTTGATATTGCATGGAGTTCAGTTTGTACTTATATTTTTTGCTAATAAATTGAAACCATATTTCTGTTCCGTAAGTTAACGTTGGTCTTATTATAGATTTATAAAGTGTAAGCCTTTTTTGGGTGCTAAGACCCCAATATTTTCCACATATTGAAAAAGGTTTTAATTGGATAATATTTTTAACGAATTTGAAGTACTCTCTAATAAATACTAAATATATTACAAAAAATATAATGAAAATATTAGTATCAATTATAACCTTGAAATATTGCAAAAGGTACGATATTTAAAGTGGGTTATTAATTCCAATTATAATCAGTTAAAATGTTCGCCGACAGATGTCACTAGGAGGCCAAGCTTGAGTGAGGCCAACGAAACCATTTCGTCACAATATACAGGGTGATCCAAAAGTCCCGCACTATTTTAAAAATTAATAACTCCGCGAATATTTGCGCTAGAGCAATGCGGTAAACACCATTGTGTTCAGGATGCAATGGGATTTTTTATGGCAAATAATGAAAAATTCGAAATTGATTTTAGTTACAATTTTATTCGCCAGATGGCGCTCTACCAGAATTAGAGATTCAGCGGCCAAATTGTTTGATAAATTGAAAAATATAACTGATCGACACGTATTTTTCCTTTTTGAATACCAGGAAAGAACCCTAATAATATCAAATAACAAATTAATAAAACACCACTTCGCCAAAAGTATGAAGAATTGGTTAACGATTTTCAAATACAATCAGAGATATGTAAAATAGGTAAATGCAAATTAAAAAATGTAGCAAAAATATTTATATTTTATACGGGGTTTTGTGAAATAGATTGAATGTTTGAAAAACACTGCTGATATCAATACACGAATTTTTGAAATGTTAATATAGTACCAAAAATTATGATGGCACTATTAATAGGATTTCTTGCTATAAGAAATGTGTAGTTTCTTGACTGATTGGCGACCTTTGACTATTTAACTGGATATTTGTCATGATCCAACAAATGAAATATAGAGGGGAGTGACAAAATATATTTGTCGTACTTTATTCCAAATATCCTATGGGCTTGTCAAATGTTATCATTGTTTATTATACTGTACACAATTTTAAAAAATGTGTCCCCTCAAATAAAAATAATTTTTAAATCGACCTTTTGCGTTGAAAAACGTGGTAGTAAAATCATTTTGTATTATTTTTTTCACAAAATTTCTAAAGTTATTGGTGAACAGAAAATATTCCTTATGCATTTCTTCTAATGAGCGAAAAGCGAAAAACTAAACATAAGGGGAAAAATTGTGTGTACCAGTGTTATTCGAGAAGTTATAACACTCTGGTTTGCACGACATAATATGTGAGCAAATGACAAACAAAATATTACTGTTCACAAAAAAAAAAGAGTCAAGATGTGAGGACATCATTTATTATCCCCATATCCCAACACAAAGAGCTGCAAAACATTGGTAGATAATATAATACATGGCGGCTTATATAACACATGAGGTAACTGCCTTCTCTCTTGTATTAGGTCACAATCCTTGCTCAATGTGGCACCCTTCATTCTCAATCACCGCCTGCAGACGATAAATGACAGAATGGACAGTATTAAATATCATATCTGTTGAAATTGATAAAACGTGCCATCTGATAGAAGCCTTCAACATGGCCAATGTGATAGGCCAGCATCGATAAACACACGATTTAATGTACCCCCATAAACAAAAATCGCAAGACGTCAAGTCTGGTGATCTTGGAGGCCACTGGTATATAAAGTGGCGACTTATCACACGATTTTCACCGAACGTATCCTTCAGCAATTGTTTGGCACCTCGGGAGATATGAGGAGGTCCTCCATCTTTCATGAATGTTATTTCGCTTAGTGCTTTTGCCCTGCAATATGGGAATACCCTTTTCTATCAAAAGTTGAAAATAACGTTCACCAGTTACAAAAACGGTTTTAAAAGTTCTTCCATTGATTTTTCAAAGAAAAATGGCCCAATAATAAAAGAAGTGAACCCACACAAAACTGTAACTCTAGGCTGGTAAAGTGGCATTTCTGTAAAAATCCTAGGGTTTTCTGTTGCCCAAATGCGGCTGTTTTGAATGTTAAATTCTCCGTTTAGAGAAAAGTGAGCATCATCTGTCCACAGAACATTCGACAGCCAGTTTTCATCAATATCACTTTGCCAGAAAACCCATGCAGCGAATTCTTGACGCATCTCAAAATCGCCAACTTTCAGCTCGTGAAATTTTTGAATTTTGTATGGGTACACACAATAGAGACATTAAGTGAAGCGTCTTCGGATATCACAATCATACTCGGCGAATTTAACGCCAAAAAATCAATTTGGGGATCACCTGTCCAGGATAACAAAAGTCAGCAGGTTGAGGACATGCTAACCGACCTCGACCTTACACCGTTAAATAACGGAGAGAACAGCTATCTATCTAAGTCCACAGGCACAGAATCCGCAATAGACATCACAGCGATAAATTACAACATCGCACCCACAACACAATGGAAAATCCTGAGAGGTGCAATCAATGACCACAGACCAATTTTAACAACCCTAAACTTCAAAATTGAGAATGTCCATTAGAATAAAAGAACATGGAACTTTAGGAAAGCCGACTTGAAAAAAATTCACAGAAAAGCTTGAAGAACTGTGCAACGAAAAATTGAATTACAGAACGCTCTTGACAAAAACTTGGAAAAGTTCTCTTCGAACATTTCAAAAGCTGCAAAAGCATCGATACCTAGAGGTAGACGTAAAGACCTGTGGATACCTTACTGGAAGGACCACAACATCGAGGCAATGATTTAAGAGAGAGAGACAATATCAATGAACTTTTTAAAACAAATAAAACAGAAGAAAACAGAAAGGAACTCATTGAAATTAGTCACAAAATAGAACAAGAAATTTGGATATGCAAACAATAAAAATGGCAGAATTCTGCGAAAAGAATGGATCCAAGAAAGGACAGCCAACACTGGAATATGATCAGAGTGTTAGAGAACAATCAAAACCAACACAAATCCTCCAATACTCTAACCGATATGAATAGAACAGCGAGAACGAGAACAAACAGATGGCTGACATAATTGCTGAATATCTTTCAAGCACTTCCATACTCAACTATACGAATGAAGACAGGACTCTAAAATAATATAAACCAGTTAGTTAAACAAGCAAAAAACTTCCATCAACAAGATATTTTCTCGAGAGACTTCACACTGAATGAGCTAAACTCATCAATAAACAAATCCAAGAGGTCACCAAGAGATAATCTAATCTTTGGTCAAATGATTAAACACTTTGGAGACAAAGCTAAAAATAAACTCCTACGAATACTGAACATTTCATGGCAAACTGGTAAACTATCAAAGAATTGGAAGATATCAATTATAGTGCCAATACTGAAGCCAAACAAAGATGCCAAGGAATACAAGAACTATCGGCCAATTGCTCTCACCAGCATACTTTGTAAAATACCAGAACGAATTATCCACTCTAGGCTCATAGGCTGGCTCACTAAAAATATTAAAATAAACCTCTACCAAACTGCCTATAGATTCCAGCACTGTACGACTGATCAACTGTTCTACTTCTGTCAATCAATAATAGATTCTTTCCAGGAAAAAACGCCAAAGAAGACCACGGCTATATTCTTTGATATGACCTCAGCTTTTGATCGAGTGTGGAGGGAGAAATTACGTGAAAAGCTGCACAATATCGGAGTGAGAAGAAAAACCTTAATCTGGATTGCAGACTTCTTAAGGGGAAGAAGGTTAAAGGTTCGGGTCAATGGAGAATTTTCCAAGGAAGGAAGAACATAGGCTGGTGTAACTCAGGGATCTGTGCTCAGTCCTCTACTCTATCTGCTATATATTGTTGCCCCAGGTTGCGGCTTGGCAGACTCTTCAGCCTTGATTCTCTCCTGTGCTGGGTCTTGCATCTTACCAGAGCGTGTTTCAACCATCCTACAAATTTATAAAAGGGAATAATGAGATAAGTCTACTTTATGTAGCCACCAGAATAATTTATTTATTTTCTCACATCAAAGAGAGCAGTGAAGTCACAGTGTACCTAAATACAAATGATGATAATCTAAAAATAATCTGTTTTAAATAAATATCATAGAATATAAAAATAAATAAATATATAATTTAAATTTCAAATATATTAAAAATAATATAATAAATTAGCCATTAATCATGATGTAACACTTCCCCCTCTCCAGAGGTCGTCACGTCCTCGTGAGTTACCTCATCAATTCTCTCAAAATAGGGTTTGAGTCTTGAGACATGGACAATCAATGGGTCTTGGCCAGGATTATCTTTCGGCTCAATTAAGTAATTTACGTTAGACAGCTTCTTTAATATTCGATATGGGCCAAAATATTTTCTCAATAGTTTTTCGCATTTTCCGATTTTCCTGACTGGTGTCCAAACTGCCACTAAATGTCCTGGTTCATAGATTTTCTCATTGTGTTTTTTGTCATAGTTTCTTTTCATTCTTTCCTGAGTCTTCTCTGTGTTGTTAATGACTACCTGTCTCGTCCTTGCTATTTTATCTAAGTAGTTTTCTATATATTCGTCGTAATCGTCCATGTTACTGTCCGTTGGGATATTCTCGTCGTCCAAGAGGGACATGGGTTCCCTTCCAAACAACAGGAAAAATGGAGAGTAGCCTGTGGTTTCTTGAATCGTGGTATTATACGCGTGGGTGATAAAAGGGAGGATTTCATCCCAGTTCTTTTGGTCTGTGTTCACATACATGCTGATCATATTGATTAAAGTTCTATTTAGCCGTTCCGTTAGTCCGTTAGTCTGGGGGTGGTAGCTCGTTGTGAAGCAGTGTTTCACTTTGCACATTTTCATTACCTCCTTCATCAAATTGCTAGTGAATTGTGAACCTCTATCGCTAATAAGAAATCTTGGGGCCCCGTGACGTAAAATAATATGTTCGATTAAAAATGTAGAGACTTCTTTCACGGTTGCTTCTGATACTGCCTTTGTTTCAGCATACTTGGTATAATAATCAGTCAACACAATTATCCACTTCCTTCTTCTTTTCGTTGATGGCAAGGGGCCAACAAAGTCAATTCCGATTCTTTCAAAAGGGTAGTTAGCTGGGGGAATAGGTTGTAGAAGTCCAGAAGGCAAGTGATTTGAACCTTTCCGACTTTGGCAAAGATGGCACGTCTTTACAAATTCTGAAACATCTTTCAACATGGAAGGCCAATAGTATTTATTCTTCAATCGGTAAGTGGTTCTGGCGACGCCCAGATGGCCATTCAGCATATGGTTGTGGTATTCACTCATGACTTCCTTCCTTCTCTTCTTTGGCACTACCAGCAACCATGCCCTACCTTCAGGATTTGGATTTTTCTTGTAGAGACACCCATTTTCTTCTTTGAAGTTCTGTGTAATTGAACGCTTGTTTCCACTAAGGTTCTCCTTAATATTCTCAATAAAATCATCCTTTTCGTCTATTATTTGATTCAGAAATAGTCTTTCATAATCTTCGTCCCATTCGTTTTCAGGTAAGGGTCCTCTAGATAGACCATCAGCGTCCAGATGTTTTTTACCCGATTTATGTATGATTTCGAAATTATATTCCTGAATCTTCAGTGCCCATCGTGCTAATCGGCCGGTCGGATCTTTCAGATTCTTAAGCCAGCATAGTGCGTGATGATCAGTTACGATTTTGAAGTGCCTTCCATATAGGTAGGGTCGTAACTTGGACATTGACCACACAACAGCTAGACATTCTTTTTCGGTAGTCGAAAAATTTTGCTCAGGTTTGCTCAGTGTTCGACTTAAATATGAGATAACTTTTTCTTTATCGCCGAACTTTTGGACTAATGTTGCACCCAGGCCGATGTTAGATGCGTCAGTATGAATGTAAGTAATTGCATTCGGGTCAAAGTGCCCTAAGATTGGAGGATTTATCAATGCTACTTTAAGGGTTTGAAATGCTTTTTCTTGATTTTCTGTCCAGGTAAAAGGTACATTCTTTTTTATAAGACTGGTTAATGGATCGGCAATTTTTGAAAAACCTTTGATAAATTTTCTATAATATGAGCACATTCCTAAAAATGATTGAACTTCTTTTATCTTTTTGGGCCGAGGAAAATCTCTAATAGCCTTGATATTATGCTCCGCTGGTTTTATACCATGTTGATTAGTTATATGCCCAAGAATCTCCAGTTCTTCGAAAGCAAATTGGCATTTTTTGTTGTTCAATTTTAAATTAGCCTCGCGAAAACATTTTAAAACAGCTTCTATTCTTTTGAGATGTGTTGAAAAATCCGAGCTATAAATGATTACGTCATCTAGATAACATAAGCAAATTTGCCATCTAAGATTACCAAGCATATTTTCCATGTTCCTCTCAAATGTAGCAGGGGCATTGCATAGACCAAAGGGCATTACGTTGAACTCATATAGGCCATGTGCTGTAGTGAAGGCTGTCTTTTCTTTATCTTTCTCCTCAACCTCTACTTGCCAATATCCTGATTTAAGGTCAATTGCTGAAAAGTATTTGGATCCTTGAAGTGTATCCAATACTTCATCAATTCTGGGAATTGGGTAAACATCCTTCACTGTTACATCATTCAATTTTCTGTAGTCAACGCAAAATCTGTATTTACCATCTCGCTTCTTGACCAAGATTACAGGGAAGGACCATGGACTCGAGGATGGTCTAATTATGCCGTCTCTGAGCATTTCATCAATTTGTTCTTTTATGATTTCTCGCTCTTTCGCGCTCACCCTATACGGCTTGTGTTTGATCGGTTTCGCGCCTTCTGTATCGATCCGATGTTTCGCTAAGTTGGATCTTCCTAATCCCGACGAAAACAAATCCTCGTACCTTTCCAAAACTTGTTTCAATTGCTCCTTTTCCGTATATGCTAAATTTTCGTTTATCTGAAATTGGGGTTCTTCATGCTCTTTTTGTTCACTTTCTTCCATAAGATTCACTTCGGCTGGCTGGCTTCCAAAGCACAATGTTTGGTTTTTTAATATTTTTAATGGTCGAGGGTAAGGGTTTGTTATCCAGATATATGTTTCCTTATTCACAACATTTATTAAGCTTCTCGCTAGTCGAAGTCCATTTGTTTGAAACATTTTATGGTTCTCCTCGATGATGTATTCACCATCCTCTGCTTCTACAAATGCATTAATCAATTTAATAGAAAGTTCTGGTATAATGGCATCCTTTGCACTTTTTATTTTCTTCTGTTGATATTTGATTACGTCACGATTTTCTGTCAAGTCATATTTGATTATTTCACGATGACAATCAATTTTTGCGTTCATTTTCTTAAGAAAATCACGTCCAAGTATAAATATTCGCAAATGTTTTCTCATTATCACAAATTGATGTGTAATTGTTTTGTCATCAAATTTTATATTTAAAATAATATTTCCTACGATATCTAATTCTTTGCCATCGGGTCCGGAGCACATTTTATCAGGATTTATTATTTCAAGACCTGTGTTAAGAGCTGTACTAAGGTCGACCACTGAAAGATCGGCGCCTGTGTCAATCAAAGCTTCGCAGATACCGATTCTATCCACGTTAATGTTCATTTTATATTTGGGGTCTAACTTTTTAATTCCATTTATGGTCGACTTGCTTTGATTGACGGACTCAGGCGCGATGTTTAGTTTAAATCTTCTAATGCAGCATATCTATTCCTTGTAGGGATACTCGAGTACGGGCTATTACTTACGTCAGAGTAGAGCAGAGGTCTCGACTTCTGAGTTCCATTATCCATTCGGATTTCTTCTTCGACCTTGTCTTGTGTAACTATGGGGTCCTCTTCCACAATTCTTACAAACCTGACTCTGCAATACCGCGCTACGTGTCCTGGCTTGTTACACTTGAAACATATTGGTCTCCCGTCTTCTGTCCTATTCCTATTTGAATTTGGATTCTTATTGTATGTTTTACTTGGGTAGACCGGTTTTGGCTCAGGATTGGGAGTGTAAGATCGTCTAGGGGCAGATACCTGGGGCAGAGGCTTGTTCTGGTAATACCTCGGAGTGGGGGCCTGGGGCTTGGAGGTGTTCTGATATGGTCTTCTGAACGACGTAGCATTCTTCCATTGCTCTTGATGATGGGGACGAGGAGAGCGTGGTCCATTATAAAGAGCTTTTGATTTTTCTGCACGTTCTTGGTAATTCTTTTCGAACAAATCCAGCTTTTTACAAATTTCTAGAAGTTCATTGGTATTTTTAGGAGGGTTTAGGTGAAGGGCAAAAGAGTATTCTTTCTTTAACCCTCCAATAACCCAGTTTATTTTAGTCTCTTCTTCCATTTGTGGGTCGACCTTGTTGCACAGTACAAGGATATCCTCTGCGAACCTGATTGCAGGTTCATTCCACTGTTGTATCCTGTTTAATCTCATCCTCATTTCTTCTTTGTTGGCGTCTGAGGCAAAATCCTCAATTAGGCGGCTCTTGAAATTTTCCCAGCTGGTGAAACTTACTTTGTGTAGGTTCAGCCAGGTTTTGGCGCTACCAATCATATTCATGGCAGCATAACGGGAGATAATGTAGTCTGCCAAATGGTACAGGAAGCCAATTTCTTCAAGAGATTCAATCCATGGGCGAGGGTCTTCTGTTCCATCATACTTGGGGATGTCGATGTTGGGATTCAGGACAACTGGGTCGGAACTAGCATCTCTACCAATTGTTGCACCAGGTTGCGGCTTGGCAGACTCTTCAGCCTTGATTCTCTCCTGTGCTGGGTCTTGCATCTTACCAGAGCGTGTTTCAACCATCCTACAAATTTATAAAAGGGAATAATGAGATAAGTCTACTTTATGTAGCCACCAGAATAATTTATTTATTTTCTCACATCAAAGAGAGCAGTGAAGTCACAGTGTACCTAAATACAAATGATGATAATCTAAAAATAATCTGTTTTAAATAAATATCATAGAATATAAAAATAAATAAATATATAATTTAAATTTCAAATATATTAAAAATAATATAATAAATTAGCCATTAATCATGATGTAACAATATTAACGACATCCATCCTTACCTCACTGAAGGCACAAAGGTTGCCTGTTATGCAGATGATATAGCCATATGGCACACAAATAGAAGCATAGAAAAATCGTAAAAAATACTGAAAACATCAATAAGAGGACTGGAGAAGTGGGCAATGGAACACCAAATGACCATAAACCCAATAAAACCAAACCTATGCGTCTTCTCCACTCACAGGGAAAAGGGGATAAATATAACCACAAAATAAGCATAAACAAACAAATAATTGATAAAATTAGAAATCCATAATACCTAGGTGTGATACTGCAGTCCTGGATCTTTCCAGTTGGTCTCGAGGACCACGCCATCGCCATCTCCTAAGCGGCGAAGTACGCGATCTATTCATCGTAGATCGCAAAATGCGTGGTGTCGCTGGAGACCCACTGGCGATTCTCCACCAAATTCTGCAGCGCTGGCAGAGGCGCCATATTCATTGTACATAGTGTATATAATGCATATTATCTTTTTTTTAATAGTGCAGACTGTGCATGTATTGACAAGATGTCAACAAAATTATTTTAATTATTATTGATGAAGAATTGGAATTTTCAGAACACTTAATTAGCACCTCAAATAGAGCTATTAGAAAACTAAACATTCTGAGAAGGCTATGTGGAACAAATTGGGGAGCAAAACCCAGAATTCTCAGAACAACATATACCACCTTAAAAGGCCGATAATGGAATATGCAACACCGGTCTGGGCTCCCTCAAGCTCATCACTAAAAGTAAGACTAGACAGTGTTCAAGCAAAAGCGGCCAAAATAATCACTGGTGCTGTTTCATCCACCAACAATGTGAAAATTCAGAGAGAATGTGTTCTAGACCTACTCGCTCGAAAGCAGAAGACAAAATAAAAACAACTTGGATCGGCACTTCGGAAACGAGGAACCAGAGGACGAGATCTCTCTGACCACTTGTGGTTTGGTGGATCCGCCCTTTTCTGAGAATGAGGTGAAACTGACGGCTTTCAAGTTCGGGAAAAGGAAATCTCCTGGTCCCGAAGGGATCGATAACACGGTCGTGAAAGCCCTGGTAAGGATTCACCCATCGCTTCTTTCTAGGTTATTCAATAGGTGCCTGGACACTGGTACATTTCCTGAGGCATGGAAGGTTGCCCGAGTAGTGCTTCTCGAAAAGTCTGGTAGAAAGGGTAATTCTCCTAATGATTATCGTCCGCTTTCTTTACTAGTGTGTCTAGGTAGGGTCCTGGATAGCCTACTAGCTCAGCGACTGAAGCACTGGCTAGAGAGTAATGAGCTCCTTTCCTCTTCCCAACATGGTTTTAGGGAAAGGAAGTCCACAACCACAGCTCTGAACGAGGTGTTAGAGGGGGTTGAGATGGGCTTAAATAAGGGTGCTTGGGTTCTTTTCGTGGCCCTGGACATTGATGGCGTGTTCAACTCCATGAGCTGGAACAAGCTGATGAGAAATTTGATGGACATGGGTTGTCCTGATAATTTGTGCAGCTTTGTTCGTGACTTCCTGAGGGATAGACGGATTAGCCTCAGTTTTGGTGGGCGGAAGTTGGAAAGAAACTGTGCTAGGGGTTGCCCCCAGGGCTCTTGCTGCGGACCTATTCTGTGGAATATCCTGGTAAACACCGTTTTCCAGGAGGAGCTCCCTGAGGGAACCAGGCTGGTTCTCTATGCTGACGACCAGTTCCTCATCATTGAGGCTGCTTCGAGAGCGAAGGCTGAGAAGTGTGTTGAAACTTCTCTCCAAATTCTCTCGATCTGGGCCCATGACTCTGGCCTTAAGTTCAATGTATCCAAAACTAAAGCCCTCAGCTTTAAGCCTAGAGACATAAGAACTAAAAGGAAAGGGATCAAATGGGAACACAAGCCGGCTATCCGGATGTAAGGATGGAGGGTAGCGTTGGTCAATAGGATGACCATCCTGGAGGTGGTCATTGATGACAAGATGGGTTGGCAATACCAGGCGGGGGAGATGGTGGCGAGAGGCAGGGAGGCGTTGTACAGGCCTGTCCTGGTTGGCTCTCAACAGGGGGGGGGGGAGGGGGGGGGGGGAGGAGGGTACTATTTTTAGGAACCTCTGCCTCTCCTGTGTCGAGCCAATCTTGCTATATGCTTCTGGGGCTTGGTGGTGCCAAAACAGGGATCAGAAGGTGGCAACAACTCTAGAGAGAGTGCAGAGGACAGCGGCACTCAGAATCACAGGAGGATATCGCACTACCAGCAGTGAGGCCTTTTTGGTCCTCGCTGGGTTTATTCCCCTGGGATTGAAACTAGAGGAGGAGACCACAGACAGAAGATCTGGGAGAACAGGGAAGATGCCCTGGGACTTAAAGCGGGGGCCCTGGAATCGAAGAGGGACCCAAGGAAGCCTCAGCAGTGGTTGCCAAAGTGGAATTGGAGTTCTGGAGGGCCGACAGGGATTGGCACGGAGGTTTTCACTGATGTAAGTAAGTCTGGAAACAATACTGGAGCTGGGGTAGTGATATTCACTAATGGAGAGCTGATCTTCCAAGAAAGTTTAACACTCAGAGTGGACGAATTGGTCTTTTCAGCCGAGCTGGTTGCGATCAGGGTAGCCCTCAGAGTGTGTGCCTAGAAGAACTTCAGCCCGGACCGCCTCTATTCAGATTGTATGTCGGCCCTCGTTGCCATCAATCTGGAGAAAGGGCAACTCGCGCATCAAATAATCCAGGAGCTGGAGATGACGCGGGCTCCAGAGCTCCCTTGGTTTAGGAGACACAGCCTCATCGTAGGTAATGAGTTCGCAGACAGGATCGCTAAGGCAGGATGCTTTAGAGGTAGATCACTGAGGACCCCAGTGACAAAGAAAGAAGTTTAGAGGAGGATCAGGGGGCACGTCCAGGACTTATGGTTGGACAGATGGAGGAACAGTGTGAAGGGGAGAGGTATTCAATGGGGTAACAACACCCAAGTACCTCTGTAAGGTAATGTCCCACAAACTCATTAGGGTAGTTCGGGACATGGGCTCTTCCCCAAGTCTCCACAGATTTAAAATTAAGAGAAACCCTGATTGCGTCTATGGAGAAAGGGATGTGAATGCACGCCACTACGTCTTGGATTGTCCAAGGGTAGTGGGTGTGCAGGAAGAGAGAAGGAGGGCGAGGGGCGCGATCGAGAGTAAGCTGCTGATAAATCACAGCAAGCTTCTTGAGAAAGCCCACGACATGGCAGCTGAGCTTTTCCTCAGCTGTGAGTGAACAGAGTCGATCGGGGGTTGCCTCCCCGCGGTCCCTGCTGGACACAGTAGATAGTTTCCTATTTTGCTGTGATTAAAGGCCACCGGTATAGAAATCCTTCCAGACACGTTGTCTGGGAGGTGGTGTTTCCAGGTACAATGTCCAAGCACTAGCTTGGATACCGTTACTTGGCTTATGAGTTGAACAGAATAGCAGCGAAGGGCATGCTTCGCATGCCGGCTTGTGGACCGAAAGGTCTAGGTGGCCATCTGCTTCTAGGGTGTACCAACTGTGCTTAGGTGGGATCCTCCAGTTCTTGTTTATTTTAGCTACTGTTTCTATTTCTTTAAAAGTAAGTTTATTTTTCTGTAGAAGGGGTTCTTTAGTGCCTTTTTTCGATAGCGCACCAGCAGCTTCATTGCCTTCAATGCTAACATGTAAGGGTATCCATTGAAGGTGAATTTTTGAGGTATTGAGAGTTTTTGGAGATAACCAATTATGTTCCTGCTTACTTTGTCTCTAAGTTCCCCTGTGTGACTCAAGTGTTGTATGGCACTTCTACTATCAGTAAGAATCCATATATCGTGATGTTTAGTGTTTCTGAAGAATTTTAAGGCTTCATAGATGGCTATAAGTTCTGATCTGAAGACTAAGCAAAATTCTGGGTTTCTTCTGTTTATTTTCTCATTGCCATTTGTGGTTTTAATGAGAGAGCCACTGCCAGTGTGTCCCAACTCGTCTGTGCTACCATCGGATTGATAGTTATTGCATTTTTAGGAATTTTATTTATTATTTCTAATGATAATTGTTTTAAATATTCTGGATTTTGGCATTGTTTGTTGGTGGGTTCATTTAAAGTGGAATTAAAAATAACATTTTGTTAGTGGTTCGCATGGAGATATTTTTTCAGCTAAATAATATTTTTCCACTTTATATTTTAAAAATCCATTTCTTTTGGCCAGGTGGAGAGGGCCTTCTTTTTTGAGTCTTATAGTGGGTTCCCAATTAAGTATGTAATTGAAAGTTCTGTGTTTGTTTTCATAACTCTTGATTTTGTTTATATATTTTGGCAGATTGTAGCTTCTTCTATCCTTTAAGGGCATAATGTCTGCCTCGTAAAGTACAATATTATCAGGGCAGGTATTTCGAAGACCTGTAATAATTCTAGTTGCATTTAGTTGTATCCTTTCCAGTGTTTTTAGATTTGTTTCAGAAGCTGTACCATAGATTTGATATCCATATTCCAAGATAGGTCTCATTAGAGATGTGTAAATTAATTTTAGTGTTGTTGCTTCAGCTCCCCATTCTTCCTGAAATGTATTTCAAGATTTCCAGTCGGTCTCTTCCTTTTCTAACAACTCCTTCAATATGTTTACTGAAGTAAATTTCTGGATCCAGGGTGTAGCCGAGATATTTAGGATGTTTATTATATTGCAATTGTTGTTCTTTCAGAATAATATTTGGTCTTATTTTGTATAGTTTCTTATCGGTAGTAAAAAGACAGGTTTCAGATTTTTGGGGGTTAATTTTCTAATTTATGTTTATTAGCAAATTATTCTAGGTGGAGAAGAGTCTTGTTCAAATCTCTTTCAGCTTTTTTCCAGTTAGTGTTGCTGCTCCATAGAATAATGTCATCAGCGAAAAATCCAATATTGGTTTTATGTGAAAATTTTTCTTCTATGCCTGCAATAAATAGGGTGAAGAGAGTTGGGCTAAGGACTGATCCTTGTGGTAATCCTTGGTACAATTTGAAGGTTTTAGATAGAGTGCCATTATATTTGACCCTGATGTATATATTTTTAAGGGAATCATTTATCCAAGTTATAGCTTTTCCATCAATTTTGAAATGATTGTATAATTTTGTAATTAACTTGTTTTTCCATACCTTATCAAAAGCTTGTGTAAGGTCTAAAAAGTAGCTATGATGTGGTTAGTTGTTTTTTTGTTTTGTGCATCTTTTACCTTTTGTGTGAAAAATAAGAGTTGGTCTATTGTCCCATGTCCTTTCCTAAATCCATATTGTTCTTCTGGTAAGAGATTTCTTGTGTCGGGTGGTAGGTGAGTCGTCTGAGTATAATTTTTTCCATTAATTTGCAGCAAATATTTGTGAGGGAGATAGGTCGGTAGTTTTTTGGGTCATCAGCAGATTTGTGAAGTTTTTTAATGGGAATTATTGTTGCATTTTTACAGTCTTGAGGCAATTTTCCAGTTTTCCAGGAGTTATTGAAAATATTAAGAAGTAGTTCTTTGCCAATTTTGCCCAAGTTTGATATCATTCGGCCATGGATTCCATCTGGCCCAGGAGTCTTGTTTAGGTAGTGTTTTCTAATGCATAAGCTATATATATATAGCTCTTTCATATTGATATTTTTCATGGAAAATATTATGAGTGCTGGTGACATTTTTACAGTCATGAATAATCTTTCGGGCCTTTTTTCAACCTTGATTTTACTACTTATTTGATATGAATTACCTAAAAGATTGGCAGCAATTTTGTCATTAGTTGCTGGTGTACCATCTGTATTCTTAATCATATTTGTGTTTTCAGTTTGTGGCTGGACTCTGTCAATTTGTTTTGCCAAATTCCAAAGTTTTGTATTTGGGTTTCTTGGGTTCAGGTTTTCACAGGTTTGTTTCCATTTTTCCCTTTTCACATTTACGTATAATCTTTTTATTTTTGCAATCACAATGTTTGGTTTTGGGTGCACTTTTTTGTAATTCATTTCTTTTAGTTATAAGTGTTTGAATATTTTTTGCCTGGTGTGTATAATTTGGAAATTATTTCTTAATATTATACCTCTTGGTATTGAAACTTTGGCTGCTTCAATAATGGTGTTTTCGAAAGATATCATATTAGCCTTTTTGAAGTTCCAGAATTTTTCTTAATTGAGCTAGTTTTGGTCTTGGTGCTAATTTCTATCAAATTAGGCAAATGATCACCCTTCCAAAACTTTTTAATATTTGCTATTTGCATTTGTGGAAAATGTCAGGATAGTAAAAACATATATCAAGGGCTTGTGCAGTATTATAGCTTGTAGGAATGATGGGTAGGATTCCCATCATTTAAGCAAATGAAGGCATTGTCGTCAAATATGTTTGATAGTATTTTGCCTCTTGGGTTTGGCGTAGAACATCCTCATAGTTGATGTTTGGCATTAAGAGGTCACCTACAATAATAGTGTTGTCTGTAAGAAATTGAGCCATTGTTCCATCGTTAATAAATGTATTGCTTAGAGGGTGATACATATTGTATATGTTGATGGCTTTGTTTTGATTGAGGTAGACTTTGATACCTTGGGCTTTGAGGTCTAATGTGTCTGGAATATTAATGGCTATGTCCTCATAGTACAAATTCTTGATTAAAATGCTAGGCCACCCCCTTTAACAGCATATACAGATGGATCTTCAGACCTTACCCTGAGTAATGGAGGGGCCGGAATTAACATAATACTGCAAGATGGAACAAACATCAAAATCAAAGAAGGAGCAGGACAGATTTCGTCAAACTTCACTTGTGAACTGACAGCTATCTGGAAAGCCCTTGATGTATGCCTTAACCATCCATCCCTGCATCAAGCAGAAGGATTTTTCTAATATACAGCGACTCCATATCCGCTCTAGAAGCAATTCAGAAGGGCAATACTAAAATCACACAGAAAATACACTCGTTACATACCCAACTGGAACCATTGGAGAATAACTGCATTCTACAATGGATTCCTGCTCATGTTAGGATCGGGGGTAATGAAATGGCATTTGAATTGGCAAAGGAAGCCAGAAAGTTGAGCCAAAGAAAAGAACAAATGTCATTATTTGACGCTGATTCTTTGTCATAATACAAGATGATTTTAAACAAAAAAAAATAAGAAAAGATCAAAATGCGAAATAAACTCTGAGAGAAAAATGACAAAAACTATAACAAGACTTAGAACAAAACACTATAAAGGAATGACAATACATCCAGATGGCACAAGAACCTATAGGACATGCAACAACTGTCCTGGTGTGGATCTAACACCTACCCACATATTCTCATAGCCAGCAATGGCCGCAGCCTTGCAGAAAATTGACATAGACCCAGAGCAGCAGCTTTACACACCCAAGATAGTGGACATTGCTGCTGCTGTGATGGAGATTCATGGATACATCTAAGGCTTTTTATTGGACACGACAACAACAACGGCATTCCAGAGTAAAATAAATTATCAGAGATAGATACATATTTTTCAAATGAATTAAAATAAATATAATCGATACTGAGTGAGAGTTGAATTAAAAATATTAGAAATTTATTATCTTCGGAAACAAACCGTATCTAAAATATCAAATTTCTTTTTGCTACATGTTTTAATTTGCATTTACCTATTTTACATATCTCTGATTGTATTTGAAAATCGTTAACCAATTCTTCATACTTTTGGTGAAGTGGTGTTTTATTAATTTGTTAATTGATATTATTAGGGTTCTTTCCTGGTATTCAAAAAGGAAAAATACGTGTCGATCAGTTATATTTTTCAATTTATCAAACAATTTGGCCGCTGAATCTCTGATTCTGGTAGAGCGCCATCTGGCGAATAAAATTGTAACTAAAATCAATTTCGAATTTTTCATTATTTGCCATAAAAAATCCCATTGCATCCTGAACACAATGGTGTTTACCGCATTGCTCTAGCGCAAATATTCGCGGAGTTATTAATTTTTAAAATAGTGCGGGACTTTTGGATCACCCTGTAAAAACATGCATTCACACAGACGGCCTTTCTCTTCCTCAGACAATTATAATAGGCAAGTTAGTCACAAATTAAGTAAAATGCTATATTTCATTGAAAAATATACACTTCGGCCAGTTAGAGTTTTTATTATATATATATAATATTTTATATCTAAAATATTTTTATTGAAACGTTAGGAAAATAAAAACTATAACTGGCCGAAGTGTCTATGATTTTTCTATGAAAAATAGCATTATATTGACATAGAAGTATATAGAAGGAATGCCGGCCAGGCAGCCTCTATCTTCAGGATTAGAGCGCGTTATGTAAAAATATAATATTTGGCGCTATTTAAAATAAATAATACTTCTTCCAGTCCCTAATATCAGTGATGACCAATATTTCCTTTAAGTGCTGATATATAGGCGTAAAAGTTCGATACAATATTTGTTATATTGCTGCTTAAATAATTTTCTAGAAATTTATATTAAACAAAAGATGTCTGCACTTATAAAAGAAAAAAAGTTTATTTTTCTTCCTTAAGAATATTTACATGGAAACCAAGCAAAACTAAAATTAAAATTAAAAATTGAACGAACACAATTTACATATCTCTTGACAGAATGAATTTACCTTTTCTTGGTCAAAAAACAATAGAAAAATAAATTAATTAATATTCAATTATTATCTAATATTCAATCACTCATATTTAATTATTTTTATACGTTCATCCACATCAACTCCCCCTTTTTTAAGATAGCAATACTCATTAAGGTACATATCTATCCGGTGGTCTCCTCTCTCGTGGTGGATATCTCCGGGAAGGTGTAGATTCAGTCGGTGGTCCAGGTGTAGATTCTGCTACTATTGTAGCAGGAGTCAGGGGACTTGACGTCTGAGGCCTTGGGTAGCTTATTCCTTCTTCTGATGATGAAACATCCTTTCTCTCCATACTTCTCCTCATATAGTTAGTGTGTACTTTCTTTTCAATTCCATCAGTTTCTATCATACAGCTGTTGCTTCCCACTATTCTCTTTACAATCCCAAACATCCATTTCGGTTTTCCTCTTTCCATCCATCTGTATCTTACTCTATCATTTATTTTGTAGCTATTGTTCTGTTTTTTATTTTTCAATCTCCCCACTCTTACTGATTTTTTGCTCAACATGGAAATCTTTGTTCTAATCTCGCGATTTAAAAATATTCCAGCAGGGGATTTTTCCGTTCTAGTCAAAGGACTCAATCTATATGCATATAATGCCTTTATCAAAGCAAACTCAAGGGGTAATTCTCTTTCCTCCGAAATAATTCTTTTCATAGCATTTTTTATCTCTCTTACAGACACTTCCGCTAGTCCGTTGCTCTCCGGATGGTAAGCGGGGCTAAACATCGCATGTATGCCATTTCTTTCGAAAAATGTCTTTATTTCATAACTTCTAAACGGGGGCCCATTATCCATTACCGCCACCTCCGGGATACCATATCTCGCTAAACATTCTCTCAAAAAGTCTATGCAGAATCCCGCCGATGTATTTGGAACTATTTGACATTCTATCCAATTAGAATGCGCATCCACTAATATCAAAAAAGTTTTTCCCGCAAAATAGAAATAGTCGAGATGAATTCTCTTCCAAACTTTGTTTGGTGGAGTCCACTCAGTGAATTCCTGGTTTGGCAGCTTTGATGTGTTTTCCATACAAGTGCTACAGCTTTTAGACAGTTTCTCAATTTGCTCATCCATTCCCGGCCAATATACAGAACTTCTGGCCAGAGTCTTCATTTTATTTACTCCAATATGATTTTCATGAATGATTTTCAAAACATATTCTCTTAAGGAATCGGGGATGATCATTCTATTTCCAAAAAATAGGCAATTTCTTACTATTGTTATCTCGTTTTTAATTCTATTATAAGGTTTTATATCTACCTCTGATTCGATATCATACTTATCATACTTGACTAACTTATATAGTTTTCTAAGAGTTGGATCTTCTTGGGTTTTGTACGATACCAAGACGTAATCTAATATCGAATTTTCTATTAATAATATTTCTCCCATTTCCTCTTCCTTCTCCCCTTTTTCAGGATTTGGAAATCTTGAAAGAAAATCTGCAAGAGGTATTTCAGTTCCCTTAGTATATTTAATTTCAAAATTAAAATTTGATATTGAGAGTGACCATCTATGTAATCTATTTGCCACTAAGGCTGGTAAATTATTTTTATCGCCAAAAATGGCTAGTAATGGTTTGTGATCTGTATTAATAATAAATTTTCTTCCGTAAAGGAATTGTTTTAGCCTGTTTAAGGTAAAGAAATTTGATAACCCTTCTTTTTCTATTTGGGAATATTTCTTTTCTGTGTCATTTAGTGTTCTTGAAACAAAAGTAATTGGTTTCTCAATGCCGTTTACAATATGGGAAATATATCCTCCAATACCATAATTTGATGCATCACAAGTAACATAAAGAGGTAAATCTTGCGAATAATGCGTCAAACAAGTTTTTGTACTAATCAAATTTTTACATTTTTCGAAAGCCTGATCATGTTCATTTTTCCAATTCCAATTATAACTTCTTTTCAATAGAGAGAATAAAGGATTTGCATGTATGGATAAATTTCTAACGAATTTACTGTAGAATGACAACATGCCCAAGAAAGATTTCAATTCTGAAATGTTACTCGGTTTAGGACATTTTTTTATACTGTCCAATTTATCCTCAAGGGGATAGATTCCATTTTTATTTATTCTATGTCCCAAATAATTGATTTCATCAACAAAAAACAAAGATTTTTCTTTATTAATTGAAAAATTAAAATCCGATAATTTATTCATGACTGTTTCAATAACTGAAATATGCTCATTTACATCAGACGATGCTATAAGAATATCGTCTAAATATATTATTACATTTTTAAGACCGGAAAAAATATTGTCCATAGTTCTTTGGAAAATAGTCGCTCCGGACTTGATACCGAAGGGCAGCCTTTTATATTTAAAAAGGCCTTTATGGGTAGAAATAACTGTTAATTTTTGAGATTCCTCGTCTAGAAGTATCTGATGATATGCGCTTGAAAGATCAATTTTACTAAATATACTTTTACCAAAAAATGAATGTAAAACATTATCGATGTTCGGTATCGGATACTTAACATCCTCGATAAATGGATTTAAGGTTCTTTTAAAGTCCGCACAAATTCTAATTTTGCCGTTTTTCTTAGGGACGCATACCAGCGGTGAAGCTATTGGGCTATCCACTACATTTTCAATAATATCATTATTTAATAAAAATAATAGTTCTTCTTCAATTAAAGTCCTAATAGCAAAGGGAGCACATCTAAATTTATAAAATTTTGGCGCAAAATTATTTTTTACATTAATGTGTACGGAAATATCTCTTATTGGCAAGACTATATCTTCGAAAAGTTTATAATATTTATTAAAAATTAAATTAGTATCAAAATTATTATTTTGTTGGACATTAATTTGTACCATATCAAAATATACTATCCAGTCTTTTCCTACGAGAAATTTATTATTTTTAATATTTGTTACTATTAAGTTTAAATGGCCTACTTTATTTTTAAATCTTACTTCTACTTTACATTCTCCAATAGAGGAAATGCCATTTCCTTGATAATCGGTTAAATAACATTTAGGCGGAAACAATTTAATATGTTCAAAATATTTTAAAAATAGATCTTTTGACATAGTTGTTAAAGCCGCACCAGTGTCAATTTCTGCTAAGAATTTTATGTCGAAGACATACAAAATACTCTCAAATTTATTAGTCAAATATTCTACATTATTGATGGACTCACCATTCTTTCCCGAAAATGATTCTCCGTGGGCAGACGCTTCACTAGATATTCCTCTCTTTCTTGGTTGAAAATATCCATTCTTAGATTTTGAATGACAAACAGTTGATATATGTCCCAATTGTTTACAAGAATAGCAGAAAGAACTTTTAAAAAAACATTTGTCCGAATGATGATTCATCTTTCCACAATGTTTGCATTTAGAATGTAATTTGTTTATTTCTTTAGTTTCAGCATAAGACTTCATTTTCAACACATTACAATCTACCGATTCTATTGTGGTAGCCATATTCACTGCCATATTAAAAGTGAGCTCAGGCTCTTGGAGTAATCTTTTCAAAATAACTTGATTAGAAACTCCTGCAATGAACTTATCCCTTAGGTGTTCTTCAATATTTAAGCCAAAGTTACATTTATTAGCTTGTTTTTTTAATTTAAGGACATAGTCTTCTATTTTCTCGCCATGTTCCTGAACCAATTGGCTGAATTCATATCTTTCAAAAATGATATTTAGCTTAGGTGTAAAATGAGTGAGTAAAACACTAACAATTTCTTCGAATTCTAATGCACAAACATCTCTAGGGGAGATTAATTCTTTTAGAACACTATAAGTATTTGCTCCAATAGACATACTAAAAAAAGGAACAATCTTCTTACCTTCGATTTCATTCACAAAAATGTACTGTTTGAATCGTTGAAGATAATTTTCAAAAGATTCTTCTTTCATTACATATGGTTCGAAAGAAAGTCTCGTCGCCATTGTTATATTGCTGCTTAAATAATTTTCTAGAAATTTATATTAAACAAAAGATGTCTGCACTTATAAAAGAAAAAAAGTTTATTTTTCTTCCTTAAGAATATTTACATGGAAACCAAGCAAAACTAAAATTAAAATTAAAAATTGAACGAACACAATTTACATATCTCTTGACAGAATGAATTTACCTTTTCTTGGTCAAAAAACAATAGAAAAATAAATTAATTAATATTCAATTATTATCTAATATTCAATCACTCATATTTAATTATTTTTATACGTTCATCCACATCAATATTAAAACGGCCTTGTAAGTTATACTGGCGAAACCGCTGAGAATGTTGACTTATGATGAGTCAGGGCCTCCCATTATTTCTCCATCGCAAATAGAGCAATCAGGATTTTTTTTATTTCAAAACATTTGGCTAAATTTTTGGTATTTTATATGAAGCTGGCTTGCTAATGCCTTATTCAACCTCTAACAAGTAATGATGTTTTTAAAGGAGGAGGGCCCAATAAATAATTTCTTGAAAATATTTAGGGAAAAAAATCGCCTTTTTTTTTCACAAATCCAGGTACGTCCTTTTATATAATAAAAACAAGTATTCTACATATGGTAAAACTTTTAATTCAATCTGACCAGACATACTGCCCAGTAGCTGAAAGAACATGAAGGCAAAAAAACGCTATTTAAGCCGTTTAAGGTTTTGAAAAGGTGTCCCAAAATAAACTTTAGTAAATGGCAAATTCTGTTTTAAAATGGTGATGAAACGCCAGTGAAATTGTTTCCTTAGCGAGTAAAGGAGATAAAAATTGAGGTGGTTTTCAAAAGTGGCGAGGAAAATTTTGAGGACGACGATAGGCCGTCTAACTCCTGTTAGTAACAAAACACTCTTCTCAAAATGTGTTTTGATTAAATACATATTGATGAGGGTATAACTCGTCAAATTATAATGTACGTATTCAGGGAATAATGAGGTTGTTTCCGCTTTTTGTTTTGTTTGGTGGTCAAAAATTAATTTGTTTAATATGCAAAAGATATTCTTAAAACAGACGGTAAAAACGAAATATTAATTAGATCAATTGTGACTAGGAGAGGATGAATGGTATTTCCGTTATGATCCTACTACTAAACCACGAAAATCTTAATGATGTCACCAGACTCATCAAAAGGTAAAAAGATTGGTTTTAGAGGTCAAGGGAAAGAAAAATGCTAGTGTGTTTCTACGCCAACTATGAGTAGTATGATATACCACGAATTTGTCGCTGAAGGATTCTTCTTTAGGTGGTCTCCAAGTAAGGGTTTTTTTTATTGGGGGGGGGGGGGAGGATTTTGAAGACATTCTAAGGTCTTTGGAACAACCCCCAAGAACTGATGAGAAATATTTTATTCCTTGTTGGAACGTGTCACTCGGCGTAGAAATAAGAAAGGGTTGTACTTTTTAATAAACCCTTTGTATTATCAAATTATAAAACTATTTTAGAGGCGTAATATTCTTTTTAAAATAAAACAATTTAAAACAGAATTTTCCATTTACTAAAGTTCATTTTGGGACACCTTTTCAAAACCTTAAACGGCTTAAATAGCGTTTTTTGCCTTCGTGTTCTTTCAGCTACTGGGCAGTATGCCTGGTCAGATTGAATTAAAAGTTTTACCATATGTAGAATACTTGTTTTTATTATATAAAAGGACGTACCTGGATTTGTGAAAAAAAAAGCGATTTTTTCCCTAAATATTTTCAAGAAATTATTTATTGGTCCCTCCTCCTTTGTATTATATTAATACGTTCATTGATTTTAATTAATGACCTCAGTCTCACTATATATTAGCCAGAGGTTGTACTCAACTTGGTCCAAGATTCACAACATTGTAAATATTGATAACGTCGATAATACACTTTTTTGACCTAGGACTCGCGAGACAATGCTATTGGCCTGAACACTGGAAGAAGTCTATAGTCCTATATTCAAGACATTATATGGAATATTATACCTGATTATTAAAATTATGGAATTGTATTTGAAGGAAATAAAAAAATCTTTATTTCGCTCATAAACGAAAAAAAAGCTATTTTTTATTTCAATATTGAAATATATTAAGAGAAGTCTAGAAAACGTGAAGATGATCGAAATTTTAAATAAAATGAGTAGTAGAAACTAGATAAAAGAGAAAATATCACACCCAAAACAACTCTACATCTAGCAGCTTCGCCCGTGTATATAGTTCTTCGTCTCGTTCACTCCACCTTGTTATTAATTTATAACTTGCATCCCAGTGTTTTCCTCAAAGAATTTAATCTTTTTTTCACTAATATAAGCACCCCTTTTTCTCTAAGGGAGAAAATCCAATAGAACAGAACTTTGGCACAGCGCACATTACCATAAGCTTCTGTCCAAAGACTATTTAACATTTATCTTGAACGAATACATTGATGAACGGTGCTAAAAACACGGAGACCTATAACTGTTAGCTAGGAAATATGAACAAAACACAAGAAATCGTATGCAATGTGAAAGCGTCTAACTTCCAACTATTCTTTTAAGAAAGAAATTATTGAGACCACAACCCCATCTCGGCACACATAACACATCCACTATAGATTCTACCTATGTCCATAATAACTAAAGCCTAAATATTAGCCTAATAGCCGCCTCAATTTGGTAAAATAAACCCCCAAAAAGAGAAATTTATAGAAATCCATTAATTTTAACAATCTAGTCACCAGATAGTCAAAAATGGAAATATCAAAATAATTAAGAAATCTAATGATGTTTTCTTTTTTTTTTTTCCTAGTATGCGTGGTGCAAGCCATGATAATCATGGTGGGTAGGAGTTATAGATTGCTTTCACTGTAAGTGCACCCCATTTATATACATGTAAAAAGCAGTTAGCCTTTTGCACTTACAAATGTGCCAGAGCTCCGTTTAGTTACTTGCACTCAATGGTGGAGTTGGACTTATACAGGAATCGGAGGCCATTGGAGCAATTCTTTTAGTCAGAAAAAAAAAAAAGCGCTCAATGCTGAATTCGATCCAGGGTCGTGGGTGTGGGAAATGGAAGGCTTAAACCACTCGTCCACCTATAATGAGGGTGAACTTCGGCAAGATATTTTCCACTTCAACTCTTATTTCAGAGAGTCAATATAATTGGCCCAGCGCGGGTCAATGCGGAAGGCTAATAGTTTTAACGCTAATGGGGAAGAGAATATCTTCCTCAGAGTCGGCATCTAACGTGACCATCTTGTTATTGGCCAGCTGTAATGAGATCATTAGGACAATAAATCACTCTGGTTTGGATCCGTTCGCCCCGTGTGGCCAATATAGCGACCTTTCTCTCAACATGACGCAACTTTCTCCTTCTCACTCTTCGACACATCACATAAGTTTATAAGCCATTTTATTTTTTTCCGAAGAAGATACTGATGTGACGAGATGAAGAAGTTGAGGAGCAGAAATGCTGAGTGGATTCAGATCTTACATTCACCAAATGAGTAACTTGCTCCTCGATTTACACCTCCCACTATGGCTCTACTATGGAATGCTAAGCTTATTTTAGGAAGTTTTTCACAATATATGTCATGAAGAATATTGTGAAACAAATTAATAATTACGCTCAGCTGGCCATTGATACTGAAAATATATCAATGTAATCAATATCTTGGTATAGAGAATGCACCTAAAAGTTACAGGCACCAATAAGGTGACAACAGTTGCTGGACATAAAGTTCAATTCCTACTAATGTTTTTGTTGCTATGTCCAATGAAGAGATGTCTCCATGCATCTCTATCACAGCATTCGCAATGTCCTCTATCTTGGGTGTTTAAAGCTGCTGCTCTGGATCCATGTCAATTGTCTGCAAGGTTGCGGCCATTGCTGGGCATTAGCCAATATGTGGGTATGTGTTAATACACACCAGGACAGTTGGTTCTTGTGCCTTCTGGATGTATTGTCATTCCTTCATAGTATTTCGTTCTGAGTCTTTTTATTGTTTTTGTAAAATCCTATTAATGACTTAAGTGTATAATTGTGTCATGGGAGGTGTTGATACGTCCTACCAAACGATCATATATTGATAAAAGAAAGTCCATGAAGTGGGGCGGAGAAAGTTTTAGCATGAGAACTATGACCAATGCTATCATCCTCCATAAGAAACACGAACTCTAATAGGATGTCTTCCACATTTCCATCATTGAGAGTTTAATCAGAATTGTGAAGGAAGTAAAACATCATCAGCACGACCAGACCTTCTAAAAAATGGAATCCCACAACACGCGGAGTGTATTCTAGGTTACGGAGCAAGAAAATGTGTAGTTTGTTCCCTACAGAGATAAAAAGATATATTAGTACACCACTTGTAACAAAGATACCAATATAGGTGACTGCTGGAATATATATTCAAAAATATATAAGGTGTATCTAGAATATTTCTTTATTAAACAAAGTTTAAACTACTATATTTTAACGAATGTTTTTTTTTATTAATTTTATATTTCTATATTCGTTTGTTTTTTAGAAATAAATTTATTAATTTACCCACATTAAAATATTTTATAAACGATAAAGAGCCTATTTAATATTGTTGCACCAAGTTGCGGCTTGGCAGACTCTTCAGCCTTGATTCTCTCCTGTGCTGGGTCTTGCATCTTACCAGAGCGTGTTTCAACCATCCTACAACTTTATAAAAGGGAATAACGAGATAAGTCTTCTTTAAGTAGCCTCCAGAATCCTTTATTTATTTTCTCACATCAAAGAGAGCAGTGAAGTCACACGTGTACCTAAATACAAATGATGATAATCTGTTTTAAATAAATATCACAGAATATTAAAATAAATAAATATATAATTTAAATTTCAAATATATTAAAAATAATATAAGAAATACGCCATTAATCATGATGTAACACTTGCCCCTCTCCAGAGGTCGTCACGTCCTCGTGAGTTACCTCATCAATTCTCTCAAAATAGGGTTTGAGTCTTGAGACATGGACAATCAATGGGTCTTGGCCAGGATTATCTTTCGGCTCAATTAAGTAATTTACGTTAGACAGCTTCTTTAATATTCGATATGGGCCAAAATATTTTCTCAATAGTTTTTCACATTTTCCGATTTTCCTGACTGGTGTCCAAATGCCACTAAATGTCCTGGTTCATAGATTCTCTCGTTGTGTTTTTTGTCATAGTTTCTCTTCATTCTTTCCTGAGTCTTCTCTGTGTTGTTAATGACTACCTGTCTCGTCCTTGCTATTTTATCTAAGTAATTTTCTATATATTCGTCATAATCGTTCATGTTATTGTCAATTGGGATATTATCGTCGTCTAAGAGGGACATGGGTTCCCTCCCAAATAACAGGAAAAATGGAGAGTAGCCTGTGGTTTCTTGAATCGTGGTATTGTACGCGTGGGTGACAAAAGAGAGGATTTCGTCCCAGTTCTTCTGGTCTGTATTTACATACATGCTTATCATGTTGATTAGAGTTCTATTTAGCCGTTCCGTTAGTCCGTTAGTCTGGGGATGGTAGCTCGTCGTGAAGCAGTGTTTAACTTTGCACATTTTCATAACCTCCTTCATCAAATTGCTAGTGAACTGTGAACCTCTGTCACTAATAAGAAACCTTGGGGCCCCGTGACGTAAAAAAATTTGTTCGATTAAAAATGTAGAGACTTCTTTCACTGTTGCTTCTGAGACTGCCTTTGTTTCAGCGTACCTGGTATAATAATCAGTCAACACAATTATCCACTTCCTTCTTCTTTTCGTTGATGGCAAGGGACCAACAAAGTCAATCTCGATTCTTTCAAAAGGGTAGTTAGCTGGGGGAATGGGTTGCAAAAGTCCAGAGGGCGACTGATTTGAACCTTTCCGACTTTGGCAAAGATGGCACGTCTTTACAAATTCTGAAACATCTTTCAGCATGGAAGGCCAATGATATTTATTCTTCAAACGGTATGTGGTTCTGGCGACGCCTAGATGGCCATTCAGCATATGGTTGTGGAATTCACTCATGATTTCTTTCCTTCTCTTCTTCGGCACTACCAGCAACCATGCTCTGCCTTCAGGGTTTGGGTTCTTCTTATATAGACATCCATTTTCCTCTTTAAAATTCTGTGTGATTGCTCGTTTGCTTCCTTTAAGGCTTTTCTTAACATTTTCTATGAATCCATCCTCTTCATTTATTATCTGATTCAAAAATAGTCGTTCATAATCTTCGACCCAATCCGTTTCAGGTAGGGGTCCTCTAGATAAGCCATCAGCATCCATATGTTTTTTACCCGATTTGTGTATTATGTCAAAATCGTATTCCTGAATTTTCAGTGCCCACCTTGCAAGTCTACCTGTTGGATCTTTAAGATTTTTCAGCCAGCACAATGCGTGATGGTCTGTAATTATCTTGAAGTGTCTTCCATATAGGTAGGGTCGTAGTTTTGATATCGCCCACACCACAGCCAAACATTCCTTTTCGGTGGTTGAGTAATTTTGCTCAGCTTTACTTAAAGTTCGACTCAAATATGATATCACCTTCTCTTCCCCACAGATAATTTGGACCAGTGTTGCACCTAAGCCGATGTTAGAGGCGTCTGTGTGAATGTAGGTGGCTGCATTTGGATCAAAGTGACCTAAGATTGGCGGATTTATCAGAGCTTTTTTAAGGTTTTGAAATGCTTCCTCTTGTTTTTCTGTCCAGGTAAATTGCGCATTTTTCCTGATGAGTCCTGACAATGGGTCAGCAATTAATGAGAAATCTTTAATGAATTTTCTATAATAGGAACACATTCCTAGGAACGATTGTACTTCTTTGACCTTCTTGGGCTGAGGAAAATCCCTAACGGCTTTGATATTATATTCGGCCGGTTTTATACCCTGTTGGTTGGTTATATGACCAAGGATCTCAAGTTCTTCAAAAGCAAATCTGCATTTCCTGTCGTTCAGTTTCAAATTAGATTCACTAAAACATTTTAAGACAGCTTCAAGTCTTTTAAGGTGGGTTGGAAAGTCTGAGCTTTATATAATAACGTCGTCCAGATAACAAAGGCAAATCTGCCATCTTAGATTTCCAAGCACATTGTCCATATTCCTCTCAAAAGTAGCAGGGGCGTTGCATAGTCCAAAGGGCATGACGTTTAATTCATATAAACCGTGGGTCGTAGTGAAAGCTGTCTTCTCCTTGTCTTTCTCTTCAATTTCGACTTGCCAATATCCCGATCTAAGGTCTATTGCTGAGAAGTACTTCGATCCTTGGAGAGTATCCATTACGTCATCAATTCTTGGGATTGGATAAACATCCTTTACTGTTACCTCATTCAATTTTCTATAGTCTACACAAAATCTGAACTTACCATCTCTCTTCTTGACCAGTATTACAGGGAAAGACCAGGGACTTGAAGATGGTCTAATTATGCCTTCTTTGAGCATTTCATCAATTTGATCTTTTATAATGTCCCGTTCTTTGGGGCTCACCCTATATGGCTTGTGCTTTATCGGTTTTGCATCTTCTGTATCGATCCGGTGTTTTGCCAAATTGGTCCTGCCTAACCTCGGCGAAAACAAATCAGCATACTTACTCAGAATTTGTTTCAAATCCTCTTGTTCTTTAGGTGATAGATTTTTGTTTATCTGAAATTGGATTTCGTCATTATTAATTTGCTCTAACTTCTCTATGAACTTTACCTCTGCAGGAAGGCTTCCATGAGCCAATGTTTGGTCTTTCATGATTTTTAAAGGTCGAGGATAAGGGTTCGTTATCCAGATATGAGTTTTCCTATCCGTGACAGTAAGCAAACTTCTTGCCAATCGAAGGCCATTTGTTTGAATCATTCTGTTGTTCTCTTCGATGACATATTCGCCATCCTCTGCTTCTATTGAGGCCTTAATTAATCTAATAGACAGTTCAGGAATAACAGTATCTTCAACGCTTTTTATTTTTTTCAGTTCATAATTGCTTATGTCATGATTATTTGTCAGATCGTATTTTATTATTTCTTTTTTGCAATCTATTTTCGCGTTCATTTTCTTAAGGAAATCTCTTCCAAAAATTAATGTCCGTAAATGCGTTTTCAAAATCACAAATTTGTGCGATAATGCTTTGTCATCAATTTTTATATTTAACAATATACTTCCTACTATGTCTAATTTTTTTCCATCGGGTCCTGCACAAGTTTTTGCGAGTTTACTTATACCATGGCCTGTATCGAGGGCCGTTCTGAGGTCGACCACTGAGAGGTCAGCGCCTGTATCAACCAAAGCTTCAAAAGTTCCTATCTTGTCCACATGAATTTTTAATTTGTATTTAGGATCCAACCTTTTGATTCCATTTATGGTCGACTTGCTTTGATTGACATATTCAGGCGCGACGCTTAGTTTAAACCTTCCAACACGGAATATCTATTCCGGGTAGGAATATTTGTCTGTGTGCTATGACATACATCAGCATAAAGCCGAGGTCCTGATTTATCTGATATTTCATTCATTTGGCATTTCTCTTCGATCTTCTCTTGGGTAGCTGTTGGATCCTCTTCTAGGATTCTTATAAACTTGACCCTACAATAACGGGCCACGTGCCCTGGCTTGTTACACTTGAAGCAGATTGGTCTTCCATCTTCCGTCCTATTTTTGCTCACTTCTTGACTTTTATTGTAGGTGTTTCTCTGGAGGTTTGGTTTAGGCACAAAGTTTGGATTATAAGGACGTCTCGGGGTAAAGGGCTGGGTCAAGTTGTTTCGATACTGCCTGAGAGTAGGAGGGAAGTCGTTCTTGTAATTATTGGAAACAGGGGCTTGGGGCCTGGAAGGGGTCTGGTAGTTTCGTGTGGCAGTCGGCGGCACGTACCTCGATTGTTGTTGGGGTCTAGAATAGCGTGGGCCGTTATATAGGTTTCTGGATTTCTCCACACGTTCCCGATACTTCTTTTCAAAAGAATCCATTTTCTTGCACACGACAAGAAGTTCATCGGTCGTTTTAGGAGGGTTCAGGTAGAGCGCGAATGAGTACTCTTTTTTCAGTCCTCCAATAACATGATCGATTTTTGTTTCTTCTTCCATTGCGGGGTCAACCTTGTTGCACAACACTAGGATGTCTTCCGCGAACCTGATTGCTGGTTCATTCCAGTGTTGCATTCTGTTGAGCTTCATTCTTAGTTCTTCTTTATTGGCGTCCAGAGAAAAATCTTGAATGAGGCGGATTTAAATATTTTCCCAGCTCGTGAAACTCGCTTTGTGTAAATTCAACCAGGTTTTAGCGCTTCCCGTCATGTTCATGGCGGCATAACGGGCAATTATGTAGTCTGCCCAATGATAGAGGAAACCAATCTCTTCGAGGGATTCTATCCATGGGCGAGGGTCTTCTGTTCCATCATACTTGGGGATGTCGATGTTGGGATTCAGGACAACTGGGTCGGAACTAGCATCTCCACCAATTGTTGCACCAAGTTGCGGCTTGGCAGACTCTTCAGCCTTGATTCTCTCCTGTGCTGGGTCTTGCATCTTACCAGAGCGTGTTTCAACCATCCTACAACTTTATAAAAGGGAATAACGAGATAAGTCTTCTTTAAGTAGCCTCCAGAATCCTTTATTTATTTTCTCACATCAAAGAGAGCAGTGAAGTCACACGTGTACCTAAATACAAATGATGATAATCTGTTTTAAATAAATATCACAGAATATTAAAATAAATAAATATATAATTTAAATTTCAAATATATTAAAAATAATATAAGAAATACGCCATTAATCATGATGTAACAATATATACTAATGGACAAAACTAAAGGAAGTGTAAAGTCTTTGATATCGATGGTCGTGTGTGTGTTTTTTTTTTTTTTTTTTTATGAGACAGAGGCAATTTTTTTTTCACACTTGGTTATCTCTTCTATCTTCAATAAAGGTCACTGTGTATCAAATAACTTTCAGAGTTATTGTCTGAATCCTGATATACATGCTGAAAGGTACAATATTCTTAAATTTTGTCTATGAGTGTATTTTAAAATTATTGTTTTTAATGCTAATAAATTAGAATTATCAATGTCAAATATCTTCTACTGTAAAAGAACTTTCTTTCCCGAAATCTAGAGGGATTTGTGAAAAAATTATCGAAGAATGAGTGTATATGTAGCAAAAAATCATTAAAATGTAAAATTATATAAAACATATGGGATCAAAAATGGACTCGCGAATTTGATATTATTATTTATTTAAGTAACCCAGGTTCCTGGAGCGTACAGAAGTCGCCAACTACCCGGGATGTCCTTCTGACCTAAGTCTTCTTGGATTTATATACAATGCCAGTGGAAGTCCAATTAATGAGGTGTCGCCAGGCAGATTTCTTTCTTGGGAGATTTTATAGGGATGCTGGACATATGTTGGTGATACCTAGGAGAGTGGCTGTCTGGAATCTTTGGTATTGGAAGGTTGGGCAAGTGAAAAGGAGGTGGTCTACGGTTTGGTCTTCTATTTGATACCTTTAAAAATGTTTATGGCTGCTGTAACCACGTGATATGTGGTGGACGATACTCCCGCACCCAACCACGTGCGGTTAATGAAACGTACGGGATGAGCAATCTTCCACCAAGATAACCTGAGAGACTAAACAATGCTGATAGCACCATTTGAAAAGACAATAGCGATATCAAGGTAAACAACCTCAAAATCTACAATTCTAGAATATATTTTACGACCCGGAAGACCCATTATAGTTTAGCAACATGAAAGATTCCATCAAAGTGAAAACGGAAGATGACTCTTTAGCGTTAATATGATTCTCAAAATTGACCAAAAAACACAAAAAATAGCACTTAGGAAGGTACATCAGACTTCTCAAAAAGGGATTAATCGACAAAGTATTTATTGGACCAGTGGAGAAAGTCAGGCTGTACATTCATTGATGTAAATACCTCGTGAACACATGGCTTAATTCTGTAAGGAAATGACCCATTGCGACCACTGCGGCCGGAATGACAACCAGAATTGTGACTCCTCCCCTGCTTCAACTGTCAAGATGATAAAATCATTCCCCATCCTGCCCAATAATACAAAGAGAAAGAGCAGAGTTAAAATCAAAGGTCAACTATAACTGAAGAGGCTAATAGAATTTTGCGGTACAATGCCAATTTATTTTCAATTTATTTAAAATTTCAAGTGTGTGACTACCTATTAATGTGTTATTCCAACGAGAGAAAAGCTCTGATCTGATACTATTGCAAGAGAAGCCAATAAGATAACGATATAGGGCCGTAGGTTTTACCTCAATATAAGTGGATTTTCCAAACACACGTAGAAGAGGAACGTATAACGCTGCAATCGGAATTTTGAACTCCCTAAATTACTCAACAACCTCATAGACCATCTGATTGGAATACTTATGGCGACAAGTACGATTAGAATCAGCTCGAAATATATTCATAAAATACCTCTAGAAAGGATTTACTTAAAGCTATTTGAAACATATTAGGATACCACGAAGTCGTTTGTGTTAGGAATCAACATCAATGCCTATCATTCCCTGTGGGGAGATGAGAACTCGGGGATTTCATCTTAGCAAAGATTCGTATTGGTTACAACGTGAATAAAGATCCAACATGGTTCAAAGATCCAGAAATTCTCATAATTAGACAGATAGAAAATCCTAGAATCCTAGTCTGTCTCAGACTACAAAACGCTCACATTCGATATTGGGAAATGATACATTCTCGTCCTTTAAACAAAAATAAATTCCTAATAGAAATTCAGACAAATTGTCCATTATTCGACAATATAATAATATCTAGGGCACCTAATGTTAACTGAATTCTCTGCAGATCCAACTCAATCTTCATCAAAAGACTGCCAACCAACTGCATGAAATCACAAATGTCGCTACAGATAATTCTATTCCAGAAGCCTAGTTAGAAGGCGAAAGACAAAGTGCCCAAAAGTTCAATAATATATATATATATAGGGAGAGAGAGAGAGAAAAACAAAAATATCTGAATAATGGTCGGACATGGGTAACTTGATTTAAAGAATCAGTACAAATTTTATATTAGGTCACTTTTCAAAATCCTTTTACTGGCATGACATGACTAGTTAAAACCATTGTTATTGGCGAAGTAAATATAGAAAGAGTCTTTCTGAAATATGAAAATCATTATATCATTCTCAGGTTGGGGTATATATTGCGGTGATCATGATAATAAACTTACTCACATCAGCTTTATTCCTTGGTCATCTTGAATGCTCGCTTTACTGGCGGACTGAGCTCCAAGAAGCCAGGATTTCTTCTTATATTCGGTCTCTTTACCAGATTATTTTGTCTGGACACAATAACATGACTCATTAAAAATAATCGTGATTAGCGAATTAAATAGGTAAAGAAAAATTCTGAAATGTTAAAATCATGGTATCATTCTCAAAAGACAGTTAAAGATAAATTTTGCGATGATCATAATAATTAACTTACTCTTCAACTTCGATCATTTTTAAAGTTGCATTACGGGAAAACTGCGCTCCAAGAGAGAGAACCCATGGTTCATTTTATATTTGATTGGTTTATTTAAATTCTTCTTCCTGGACACAATGAGACTCGTTAAATTCATTGTAATTTGTCAAGAAAGCTTGCAAATACATCATATTCAAGAGATAGATTTAGATTTGTGCAAGATAATAGCTAAGAACTTACGCCTTATCTATGGATTTCTGGAGTTCTAGGCTTTATAATCCATAGTTATCTCAATATAGTCGCTCGGTTCTTCCTGGACATCAAACAATTCGTTTTAAAATCATTCTGATTACACATGTTAATATGATGAGGAAGAGACCTTCTAAAATAACACATTTAAGAGGCATGTTATATGGATCCAAATTGTATAAGAACTGTGAACTTACCCCTTATTTTCAGCTTTATAAACTGGTCAATTTCTTATGTTCTTCTTACAAGCATTCAGCACTCAAATTAAGAGAAACCGAGTCTTCACTTTCGGCTTAGTCCGCCTAGATTCTCTTCTTCCTGGACATCACGTGATTCGTTAAAATTATTGTCATTGGTCAAGTAAATACATAGAGACTTTCTGAATTATTAAAATCATAATATTATTCTCAAGAGTTGTTCTCTTTTGTGTAAGAATATAACTGTCAACCTACCCTTTATTTTCAGCTCCATATACTGATTATTTTGAGCTGCTTTGCTTTACTGGCGTACAGAGCTCCAGGAACCAGGATTTTCTCTTTATACTCGTTTGGTCCACCAAGATTCGTCTTTTTAACACAACAAGAGACTCGTTAAAATCAGTGTTAAAGGCGTAGTAAATATAGTTCTTTAAAAAATAGATACTTCGGCCAGTAAAGGTTTGTATTTTCTCAACGTTTCAACAAAATTCTTTTGTCTTCGTCAGGATAAAAATAGAGCATTTGGCAAGGCGTTATAAATTGTTTGTAGTAAATATAGTTCTTAAAAATGAAAATAAGACTTTTATCAAATGGAGTGAAGCCCGAATATGTACATACCTGCTCAATCCCGATGTCAATATTCAGACCTCTAGGTCGTCTGGAAGTTATTTATTCATAAATATTGAAACAGCTAAATGAGATATTTTCAGCAATCTCCATTGAGCAATTTGATATTTTTGATTTAAAAAAGTGGCTTTAGTTATTATCATTTGGATTAACTTGAGCTAATTAGTTAGCAAGCTTCGATGTTTCACTATATTTGTTTCATCAATTCACAAACTATATGAGAAGCTATACTCTCGCTGATTTTAGTTTAGTCATAGAAATCTAATTGTTCGATCTAGACTCGAATTATTATTTTTATTTTATACTCTGATGGGACTGTTTCCCTAAAATAGTTCGTGAAATTGGCTCAAATGCTATAGGACTGGACTAAAGGTCACGCCAATGTTCAAGATATCGCGAATATGAATATTAATATATCAAGTATTATAGGAATTGTGGCACAACTAATGCAATGTGCAGTTAAATGTCATTAATCCATATTCGGGGATATTCTAATTGACTTAGAATAGCTGGGGCTGGAATGAAAGAATCAGAGTTAGACTCTAAACCTTGATATCATATATCAAACTGTCGGACTTCCATAGCTGCTTTTGAGCTGCACTACTGACCGCTTCAATAAGACAAGTACCTCGAGACTGAACCCCGTACATGTTTGCCTTTTCTTGATTAATTAAGAATGGGCAATTGGTCAATTCTGGAATAATTTAAAAATCAACCATTAGATTATATTTATTCTCACAGATTGCGCAAGCCATCACCAACTTTTAGTTTCACAATCAGGAGATGCCTTTTGGTCTCGATTCTGGAAAGGTTTATGGATCAATGTATGAATGTGCTAAACTTCTCACACATCAAACAAATACGAGTATACCCAATCCTGAACCTTGTTGAAAAATACATATGGCAACATCAACCTAAGTAACTCTGGCATCGGCATTCAAGACAATAGAGAGATTCCTGGAAATAAGGTTAGATAGGAAGTTTACATATTTCTAATACATGAAAAGAATCATAAAACAATAATGCACCATCTATATATTGAAAATGAATGGATTTAAAAAGCACGAATAATTCTTTTATACACAAAACAAACTTCTAATGTCTTACTGCTTCATTCGTGCTTAAATCCTTTCATTTATACACAAAACAAACTTCTAATGTCCTTACTGCTTCATTCGTGCTTAAATCCTTTCATTTTCTATATATATATGAAATAATGTTGAAGTCCTGGTAGCTCTTGTTGTACTGTGTTGACCGAGAGGAACAGTCAGGATGTAGAGTTTTCCAGTACCTCTCTGCACCTTGGAAGACCTTTAAAAGTTCTCACAAAATACAGGCAGTCGTGGTCGAGGCAGAGTGGAAAAGCTTGGGATATCACACAAAAAACGAAGACACAGTTGCATTAAGAAAGTTCCGTAACAGATAAAAGCTGAGCTAGAAGCGCAAGATGGAGATAGACGAGTTCTTCCTAATTACATGTTGGATGAGATCGACATAACATACGACCGACGCGGCTTGCACTAAGGGTGAACTAAACTAAACTGAACTGAACTGTCAAGCCACTGTCAGGTGATGTATTTATAGGTTAAAGACGGGGGGGGACCTTATGTGACAGGGGCGTTTGAGAAAGGGCGCCTTTACCTGTCCAGGTGTGAGAGGGGTCTCTGCATTCCACCACATGTGACAGTGTGGGTGGCCTGTCGTGGGAATTGTGAATCTACCTGATTTATGACTTCCATATTTAGACTCTGTTCTTTTGGCAATACTATGCTCGATCTCTGCTTTAGCTCAACTTTTAAATCTATTACAGATTTTATTTATTTATCCACTTTGTACAAATAACGTTACATAGGTGATGCAATGACACAGATTAATCATGCGCATAATTATTTATAGATGTGTTTCTATATACAACATGGCAATCTTATTACAAGTTATATAGACAGTATGGGGTTGTTGGTTTAAATTACCATATATATATATGTTATATTAAAATATTTTATTTAGAATTATGTTATATTAGAGTGTTATTTTATTAAAAATTATATATTTTATAGATACAAATACTCTGCTAAATCGACCGCCAGAGGTCACGCTTCCACTATATAAACTGATTGTTGTTCTTCCCCGCTGGTCGGCTCAAACATGTAGGTAATTATGTAAATAATATTTTGAAAAGACTTATAAGAAATTTCTCCTGAATTGGTTATAATAGATGACAAAATAAGGAGAAAACGTTTCTTTAATGAACGGATTCGTGACAAGCTTTCGGGCTGTCAAGCCCTTCAACAGGTACAATGAAATGTGAGTAGACAGAACTATATAAAAGAATCGATCTATGAGATAATTAGCATATATGATATAGATGGCGTAATGATAAAATGAATCAAAATTAATATTGCTGCTTTGTATAACTAATTTTGTAAAAATATAAAAACTATGGTAATAATAAAATTTAAAACATAAATAAAGCTAAAACGGACGGAGATATTAACATAATTTTAGGAGGAATAAAGTGAAATCTAAAATAAAGTATGACCATATGGGTAAAACCAAACAATGGAAAAAAGAGGTATATACAGAAATAACGATAAAAGCGTCATACCAGAGGGAAATAATGATTAAACCCGCCATCAGCGGAATCTTAGGACTATAGAAAAGGAAGAACCGGTAGGGGGGGGGGGGGGGGGGGGCTCATGGAAGAAATTAGGTTATTTTAGTAGCCGGCCTATAGATTCATACATATGTCATGATACTGCTTTGGTAAATCAATATGTCTATTAATACTATTATTGTTAATGGATAAAATTGCCTCTAAAATTAATCTTTGGTATTTGTTATTGATATTGGAATACAGGGTGGTAGGGGAGGATAAATTGAAGGAGTGGCCAGTGATATTGATGTGGTTAAATATGAGAGATCTATTGTCTTTATTGGAGATGCATCTACCGTGTTCAGTCATCCTGGTGGCCACGGATCTACCGGTCTCGCCAATGTAGGAAGCGTTGCAATCGTTGCACGTGACCGAGTAGACCGAGCCACCAGAAGACCGAACAACGGCAGATCTGTGTAGGCGGGTGATAGGGTGTCTAAGAATGGTACCTATACTTTTGTTATTAGAGAAATATGTATTGATTCCATGGGTTCTGAGGATGCGGTAGATGGAGCCCGATTGGGGGGAGAAGGGCAATAAACAGATGTTTCTACTGACTATAGGGGGTTTGACAAAAAATGGGTTATATCGGTTTTTATGTATAAAATTGGGAGGGTATTGGGAGAGGGCTAGTTGTTTTAGGATTTTAGAAATTTCTATTGATCTGAATATGGGAAGGGAGCAATGGGTAACCAATCTCTTGGTGAGAGTTCTAACTGTGTTAATTTTATGTGCTAGAGGGCATGAGGAATTGAAATTTGTGTAAAAAGTCGGATTATTGATTTTGTGGTAGACAGTGGTGTGATAATGGGAGGGGGTGCGTATAATGAGTATGTCAAGGAACGGCAATACAGAATTAACTTCAGATTCTAAACTAAATGTAACTTCCGGGTGAAAAGAGTTAAGAGCAGATAAAATATTTATTTCCTGTCCGGTGTCACATATGCAGAAGATGTCATCAATGTATCTCCGCCACATGTGAATGCCCGGGGTGAATTGTTGTTGGATCCAGTGGTCAATGGTGGACATAACTATTTCGGCGAGAGGTGAGGATAGGGGGCTGCCCATGGGAGAGCCCCTAATTTGTTTGTAAAAAAGGTTATTGAAGGTGAACGTGGTGAAATCTAAGCATAAAGAGGATAGTGCTACTATGGAATCAATGGTTTGAGAATCTGTATGGGTGTCCTGTAGAAATTTAGTTAACTGATTAATAATGAGCTGGTGGGGGAGGGAGAGATACATGGAATTTACATCGAATGATACCATGGAGGAGTTAAGGGCAGGGCTGAGAGATTGAATAGATTGTATGAAGAACGGAATATCTGTTATGGCAAAGGATTGTGGGCGGGTTTTCACCAAAGGTGTGAGGTAGCCCGCCAGATATTTCGAGAGTTTGTATGCAGGGGAGAGGTGATAAGCTATGATAGGGCGTAGAGGGATGTTAGGTTTATGGGTTTTGGGAAGTCCATACATGTAGGGGACACTGTTTAGATCAGAGGTGAATGAACTGTATTGGTCAGGTGTGATATTTCCAGATTTTTTCAAACGTAAAAGCTTTAACCTAAATGTTTTGGCAGATGTGGAGACATCGGATTGGATAACAGGAATGAACGTGGTATGATCACTAAGTATTTCCGTCATCTTGGAGGTATACTCAACCGTGTCCAAGATGACGGTTTGGGAGCCCTTGTCTGATCGGGTGACTATGATGTTTGAATTACGTTGTATGGAACGTAGGGAGCGGTACTTACCATGGGATTGGCATGGTGGGGGGGCAGGTTTCTGACACCTCTGGTATGACGCTTTTATCGTTATTTCTGTATATTCCTCTTTTTTCCATTGTTTGGTTTTACCCATATGGTCATACTTTATTTTAGATATCACTTTATTCCTCCTAAAATTATGTTAATATCTCCGTCCGTTTTAGCTTTATTTATGTTTTAAATTTTATTATTACCATAGTTTTTATATTTTTACAAAATTAGTTATACAAAGCAGCAATATTAATTTTGTTTCATTTTATCATTACGCCATCTATATCATATATGCTAATTATCTCATAGATCGATTCTTTTATATAGTTCTGTCTACTCACATTTTATTGTACCTGTTGAAGGGCTTGACAGCCCGAAAGTTTGTCACGAATCCGTTCATTAAAGAAACGTTTTTCTCCTTATTTTTTCATCTATTATATTTTATATTATATTATTTTTTCATCTATTATATTTTTCCCTGATATTTGGCATCTCTTTTCTGCTACCATCTTTCCTACTTCGGGGGAAATCTTGTTCGCAGTGATTAATTTTAAAACTGACCCAAGGTGAACGTCAGTAATTCTCGATCTGATTGGAGACTTATTTCCTTTCATAAGTGAAAATAACTGCTCGCACCGATAAGTACTTCCAAACATGGACATAATTTCATATGCTAATTTTCGAGTGTTTTCAAATCTGGCTGGCAAATATTTGTAAAATTCAGAAACGCCAACTTCAATGAATTTTGCCTTTAAATCTGAATCGCACTGGATATCTATTGCCTCCATTTGCATATGATTAGGTACTGATTCTATATTTATCGAGAAAATCGAAGAAAACTTTATATTTATAAAAAAAAATTATTAAAATATATTGTCTGGTGGGGCGCAAATTTATTCGTTGTGGGCCGCATGAGGCCCGCGGGCCGCGAGTTTGACATGCTTGCTCTACGCCCTATCATAGCTTATCACCTCTCCCCTGCATACAAACTCTCGAAATATCTGGCGGGCTACCTCACACCTTTGGTGAAAACCCGCCCACAATCCTTTGCCATAACAGATATTCCGTTCTTCATACAATCTATTCAAGCTCTCAGCCTTGCCCTTAACTCCTCCATGGTATCATTCGATGTAAATTCCATGTATCTCTCCCTCCCCCACCAGCTCATTATTAATCAGTTAACTAAATTTCTACAGGACACCCATACAGATTCTCAAACCATTGATTCCATAGTAGCACTATCCTCTTTATGCTTAGATTTCACCACGTTCACCTTCAATAACCTTTTTTACAAACAAATTAGGGGCTCTCTCATGGGCAGCCCCCCTATCCTCACCTCTCGCCGAAATAGTTATGTCCACCATTGACCACTGGATCCAACAACAATTCACCCCGGGCATTCACATGTGGGGGAGATACATTGATGACATCTTCTGCACATGTGACACCGGACAGGAAATAAATATTTTATCTGCTCTTAACTCTTTTCACCCGGAAGTTACATTTAGTTTAGAATCTGAAGTTAATTCTGTATTGCCGTTCCTTGACATACTCATTATACGCACCCCCCTCCCATTATCACACCACTGTCTACCACAAAATCAATAATCCGACTTTTTACACAAATTTCAATTCCTCATGCCCTCTAGCACATAAAATTAACACAGTTAGAACTCTCACCAAGAGATTGGTTACCCATTGCTCCCTTCCCATATTCAGATCAATAGAAATTTCTAAAATCCTAAAACAACTAGCCCTCTCCCAATACCCTCCCCATTTTATACATAAATACCGATATAACCCTTTTTTTGTCAAACCCCCTATAGTCAGTAGAAACATCTGTTTATTGCCCTTCTCCCCCCAATCGGTCTCCAACTCCCGCATCCTCAGATCCCATTGAATCAATACATATTTCTCTAATAACAAAAGTATAGGTACCATTCTTAGACACCCTATCACCCGCCTACACAGATCTGCCGTTGTTCGGTCTTCTGGTGGCTCGGTCTACTCGGTCACGTGCAACGATTGCAACGCTTCCTACATTGGCGAGACCGGTAGATCCGTGGCCACCAGGATGACTGAACACGGTAGATGCATCTCCAATAAAGACAATAGATCTCTCATATTTAACCACATCAACATCACTGGCCACTCCTTCAATTTATCCTCCCCTACCACCCTGTATTCCAATATCAATAACAAATACCAAAGATTAATTTTAGAAGCAATTTTATCCATTAACAATAATAGTATTAATAAACATATTGATTTACCAAAGCAGTATCATGACATATGTATGAATCTATAGGCCGGCTACTAAAATAACCTAATTTTTCTATGAGCCCCCCCCCCCCCCCCCCTACCGGTTCTTCCTTTTCTATAGTCCTAAGATTCCGCTGATGGCGGGTTCAATCATTATTTCCCTCTGGTATGACGCTTTTATCGTTATCTACTTATATATTTGCCTTATTCTGTCTCTTTGTCTGAAGCTCACGGATGGGATTTTTCATAACCATCGGTGGTTCAGTGGTAGAATTCTCGCCTGCCACGCGGGCGGCCCGGGTTCGATTCCCGGCCGATGCATTTTTTTTTTTTACAATTTTTAAAACTCATTTATATATTATACAAGAATGACATCCACGGCGCCAATTTATAATTGTAACGAATAGTATTTGAATAAAAGCATTTAATAGGGTAAAACCCGGGCGTTGCCCGGGTCATTCGTATATGATATAAAAAGCCAACAATGACGAGTGAATGTAATATAAAAAGCCAACAATGAAGAATGAATGTAAGATAAAAAGCCAACAATGAAGAGTGAATGTAAGATAAAAAGCCAACAATGAAGAGTGAATCTATATATATAAAAATGAATGTATGTGTGTGTGTGTGTTTGTCCTTTATGCCTGACCAAACCACTCATTGGAACGCCATGAAACTTTGGGAAGTTATTTAGTATAGTACTGGGAAGGTTTCTAGCAAATAAAATTTTTGAAATAACTTTTCGCCTAAAAATAATCAAGGTATAATTCTAATTTATCTGTAATAATTCAACAATCTGCTCTAAATATTATCATGATGATACGATGATTTTGTAATGTAGAAAATTAGGAAAGACAAAATTCAGGATGACACGGCAATTTATTTTAGACAAGAATAATGATACAATTCCAAGGCAAGATACTATTCCTTTAACTTCCAATTACCGAGGGAACCAATAATTATTGATTTTATTCAACTTATCGAGTATTTTTCAGGGGACCGGGGGAAAATGTTCACTTTATCGAGAGATTCGTTAGACAAACCTTTACTCGGGTAAAACCCGGGCGAAGCCGGGTACATCCATACAAGAATAATGATACAATTCCAAGGCAAGATACTATTCCTTTAACTTCCAATTACCGAAGGAACCAATTAATATTGATTTTATTCAACTCATCGAGTATTTTTCAAGGGACCGGGAAAAAATGTTCACTTTATCGAGAGATTCGTTAGAAAAACCTTTACTCGGGTAAAACCCGGGCAAAGCCGGGTACGTCCGCTAGTGTAAGATAAAAAGCCAACAATGAATAGTAAATGTAATATAAAAAGCCAACAATGAAGAATGAATGTAAGATAAAAAGCCAACAATGAAGAGTAAATATAATATAAAAAGCCAACAATGAAGAATGAATGTAAGATAAAAAGCCAACAATGAAGAGTAAATGTAATATAAAAAGCCAACAGAGTGAATGTAAGATAAAAAGCCAACAATGAAGAGTGAATGTAATATAAAAAGCCAACAATGAAGAATGAATGTAAGATAAAAAGCCAACAATGACGAGTGAATGTAATATAAAAAGCCAACAATGAAGAATGAATGTAAGATAAAAAGCCAACAATGAAGAGTGAATGTAAGATAAAAAGCCAACAATGAAGAGTTAATGTAATATAAAAAGCCAACAATGAAGAATGAATGTCAGATAAAAGCCAACAATGAATAGTAAATATAATATAAAAAGCCAACAATGAAGAGTGGATGTAAGATAAAACGCCAACAATGAAGAGTAAATGTAATATAAAAAGCCAACAGAGTGAATGTAAGATAAAAAGCCAACAATGAAGAGTGAATGTAATATAAAAAGCCAACAATGAAGAATGAATGTAAGATAAAAAGCCAACAATGAATAGTAAATATAATATAAAAAGCCAACAATGAAGAGTGGATGTAAGATAAAACGCCAACAATGAAGAGTAAATGTAATATAAAAAGCCAACAGAGTGAATGTAAGATAAAAAGCCAACAATGAAGAGTGAATGTAATATAAAAAGCCAACAATGAAGAATGAATGTAAGATAAAAAGCCAACAATGAAGAGTAAATCTCTATATCTCTATATATATATAAAAGTCAATTTCTGTCTGTCTGTCTGTTTCGCGATAAACTCAAAAACTACTGAACCAATTGGTACCAAATTTTGCATGTCGCTTTTTATAAACCTGAGGAAAATTTTCGGCTGCATTTTGATTAGTATTTTTGGCTATTTATTTTTTTCATTTGAAGAACTTTTTTTTACCCGGACTAATCCGGAATGGAATGAATACCTAAATATGGCCATTTTTTAAAGCATCGGTGGTTCAGTGGTAGAATGTTCGCCTGCCACGTGGGCGGCCCGGGTTCGATTCCCGGCCGATGCATTTTTTTTTTACATTTTTTAAAACTCATTTATATTATCAACATATATAGTCACGACCGTCATGGGTTCTGTCACG
Source organism: Cordylochernes scorpioides (assembly GCA_030710605.1). Lineage (NCBI taxonomy): Eukaryota > Metazoa > Arthropoda > Arachnida > Pseudoscorpiones > Chernetidae > Cordylochernes > Cordylochernes scorpioides. Next base: position 13,634,421 of record CP092877.1, read on the forward strand.
GGTGCGCGCGCATCATCATTATGATCATGATCATTATCTAATGATAATAATAATTATTATTATTATTATTATTATTACTATATTATTATTATTATTATCAACATATATAGTCACGACCGTCATGGGCCGGCCGGCCGGTTCTGTCACGGGTGCGCGCGCATCATCATTATGATCATTATCATTATTATTATATATTATTATTATTATCCATCCATCAACATATATAGTCACGACCGTCATGGGCCGGCCGGCTCTGTCACGGATGCGCGCGCACAGGGAGGTCACGTGCTCGCCGGCAGCCAACGGGCGCGCGCCGCCGGCATTACGTCATAGATTATAAACACAAGGTAATAAGGCCAAATAAAAAAATAGTGTGTGATAAGGCACAATTTGGATTATCTACTTATATAATTGCCTTATTCTCTCTGTGTGAAGTTCACTGTGTGAAGTTCACGGATAGATTTTGGTCAGAATGGATAAAATAAAAAAAGTGTCAAGGGATGGGAATCGAACCCACGACCTTCCGCTTACCGGGCAGATGCCATGACCACTAGGCTACCCTGGACATATTTTTCCGTTCACATTTTTATTTTTATATTTTCAAGACACACACAGTTTGGGGCGGGACGTTTCACAAGAGAGACATCCACGGCGCCAATTTATAATTGTAACGAAGAGTATTTTAATTAAAACATTTTTAAAATATATACGCACTCGGGTAAAACCCGGGCGTTGCCCGGGCCATTCGACTAGTTTCTGTATATTCCTCTTTTTTTCCATTGTTTGGTTTTACCCATGTGGTCATACTTTATTTTAGATTTCACTTTATTCTTCCTTAAATTATGTTAATATCTCCGTCCGTTTTAGCTTTATTTATGTTTTAAATTTTATTATTACCATAGTTTTTATATTTTTACAAAATTAGTTATACAAAGCAGCAATATTAATTTTGATTCATTTTATACGCCGTTCCATATCCCAAGGCTCCATCTACCGCATCCTCAGATCCCATGGAATCAATACATATTTCTCTAATAACAAAAGTATAGTAACCATTCTTAGACACCCTATCACCCGCCTACACAGATCTGCCGTTGTTCGGTCTTCTGGTGGCTCGGTCTACTCGGTCACGTGCAACGATTGCAACGCTTCCTACATTGGCGAGACCGGTAGATCCGTGGCCACCAGGATGACTGAACACGGTAGATGCATCTCCAATAAAGACAATAGATCTCTCATATTTAACCACATCAATATCACTGGCCACTCCTTCAATTTATCCTCCCCTACCACCCTGTATTCCAATATCAATAACAAATACCAAAGATTAATTTTAGAGACAATTCTATCCATTAACAATAATAGTATTAATAGACATATTGATTTACCAAAGCTGTATCATGACATATGTATGAATCTATAGGCCGGCTACTAAAATAACCTAATTTCTTCCATGAGCGCCCCCCCCTACCGGTTCTTCCTTTTCTATAGTCCTAAGATTCCGCTGATGGCGGGTTTATTCATTATTTCCCTCTGGAATGACGCTTTTATCGTTATTTCTGTATATTCCTCTTTTTCCATTGTTTGGTTTTACCCATATGGTCATACTTTATTTTAGATATCACTTTATTCCTCCTAAAATTATGTTAATATCTCCGTCCGTTTTAGCTTTATTTATGTTTTAAATTTTATTTTTACCATAGTTTTTATATTTTTACAAAATTATTTATACAAAGCAGCAATATTAATTTTGATTCATTTTATCATTACGCCATCTATATCATATAGGCTAATTATCTCATAGATCGATTCTTTTATATAGTTCTGTCTACTCACATTTCATTGTACCTGTTGAAGGGCTTGACAGCCCGAAAGCTTGTCACGAATCCGTTCATTAAAGAAACGTTTTTCTTCTTATTTTGTCATCTATTATAAATAATATTTTTGTTTTAATTATTCTTACGCCTTAAGCCAGGCAGTACTTTTACAAAATTATGTTTTTCATATGTAATTCATTCCTCAGCTAAATAAAGAAATTTCTAATCAAGACTTTATATTTTCAAGATTATAATCTCTTCCACGCTGCATACCAAAATCAAGCAACAGATATAAATTCTATAACTCAAGATAATCAAAAATTAGCAGAATATCTTATTTTAATATAATATATATATATTTTTTTTTAATTAAAAAGGCATATATTGGATCAGAAAAATAATTTATTTTACCAATATATATATATATATGTCGCGTTATTGCTTTATGTTAATTTATGATTAACTGGCCTTGTTCTTGTGGTTTGCGGAAGAGCATTCCTCGAGGCAAATATTTATATGTAATTCTACTGTCTTATAAGCTTATGTCAATAATTTTGTTGAATGCTATTTCTGAGACTCCATCCTTCAGTGCAGCGTATATAATCATAATAGTTCAATACAGTATTAGATCTCCAAGAAGCGGTCTGGTAGATTAAATTGGCGAAACCGCTGGGAGGATTGACCACTGATGAGCCAAGCCCTCCCAATATTTTTTCATTGCAGTAAGAACAGTAGAAGTTTGTTTTGTGTATAAAGATTTATTCCTGCTTAAAAAGAATCA
>CP092877.1:13637118-13765243 GCA_030710605.1 Cordylochernes scorpioides
GTGTGTCCCAACTCGTCTCTGCTACCATCGGTATAGATTGTTATTGCATTTTTAGGAATTTTATATTAATTATTTCTAATGATAATTGTTTTAAGTATTCTGGATTTTGGTATTGTTTGTTGGTGGGTTCGTTTAAAGTGGCATTGAAAATAACATTTTGTTAGTGGTTCGCATGTAGATATTTTTTCAGCTAAATAATAGTTTTCCACTTTATATTTTAAAAGTCCATTTCTTTTGGCCAGGTGGAGAGGGCCTTCTTTTTTGAGTCTTATATTGTGTTCCCAAATAAGTATGTAATTGAAAGTTCTGTGTTTATTTTCATAACTCTTGATTTTGTTTATATATTTTGGCAGATTGTAGCTTATTCTATCCTTTAAGGGCATAATGTCTGCCTCGCAAAGTACAATATTATTAGGTCAGGTATTTCGAAGACCTGTAATAATTCTAGGTGCATTTAGTTGTATCCTTTCCAGATGCTGTACCATAGATTTGATATCCATATTCCAAGATAGGTCTCATTAGAGATGTGTAAGTTAATTTTAGTGTTGTTGCTTCAGCTCTCCACTCTTCCTGAAATATATTTCAAGATTTTTAGTCGGTCTCTTCCTTTTCTAACAACTCCTTCAATATGTTTACTCGAGTTAATTTCTGGATCCAGGGTGTAGCCGAGATATTTTGGATGTTTATTATATTGCAATTGTTGTTCTTTCAGAATAATATTTGGTCTTATTTTGTATAGTTTCTTATCGGTAGTAAAAAGACAGGTTTCAGATTTTTGGGGGTTAAATTCTAATTTATGTTTATTAGCAAATTTTTCTAGGTGGAGAATAGTCTTGTTCAAATCTCTTTCAGCTTTTTTCCAGTTAGTGTTGCTGCTCCATAGAATAATGTCATCAGCGAAAAGTTCAATATTGGTTTTATGTGAAAAATTTGTCTTCTATGCCTGCAATAAATAGGGTGAAGAGAGTTGGGCTAAGGACTGATCCTTGTGGTAATCCTTGGTACAATTTGAAGGTTTTAGATAGAGTGCCATTATATTTGACCCTGATGTAAGGGAATCATTTATCCAAGTGATAGCTTTTCCATCAATTTTTAAATGTTTGTATAATTTTGTCATTAACTTGTTTTTTCAATACCTTATCAAAAGCTTGTGTAAGGTCTAAAAAGCAGCTATGGTGTGGTTAGTTGGTTTTTTGTTTTGTGCATCTTTTACCTTTTGTGTGAAAAATAAGAGTTGGACTATTGTCCCATGTCCTTTCCTAAATCCATATTGTTCTTCTGGTAAGAGATTTCTTGTGTCGGGGTGGTAGGTGAGTCGTCTGAATATAATTTTTTCCATTAATTTGCAGCAAATATTTGTGAGGGAGATAGGTCGGTAGTTTTTTGGGTCATTAGCAGATTTGTAAAGTTTTTTAATGGGAATTATTGTTGCATTTTTACAGTCTTGAGGCAATTTTCCAGTTTTCCAGGAGTTATTGAAAATATTAAGAAGTCTTTCTTTGCCAATTTTGCCCAAGTTTGATATCATTCGGCCATGGATTCCATCTAGCCCAGGAGTCTTGTTTAGGTCAGTGTTTTCTAATGCACAAGCTAGCTCTTTCATATTGATTTTTTCATGGAAAATATTATGAGTGCTGGTGACATTTTTACAGTCATGAATAATCTTTCGGGCCTTTTTTCAACCTTGATTTTACTACTTATTTGATATGAATTACCTAAAAGATTGGCAGCAATTTTGTCATTAGTTGCTGGTGTACCATCTGTATTCTCAATCATATTTGTGTTTTCAGTTTGTGGCTGGACTCTGCCATTTTGTTTTGCCAAATTCCAAAGTTTTGTATTTGGGTTTCTTGGGTTCAGGTTTTCACAAGTTTGTTTCCATTTTTCCCTTTTCACATTTACGTATAATCTTTTTATTTTTGCAATCACAATGTTCAGTTCAGTTCTACAATTTGTTTGGTTTTGGGTGCACTTTTTTGTAGTTCATTTCTTTTAGTTATAAGTGTTTGAATATTTTTTGCCTGGTGTGTATAATTTCGAAATATATCATATTAGCCTTTTGAAGTTCCATAATTTTTCTTAATTGAGCTAGTTTTGGTCTTGGTGCTAATTTCTATCAAATTAGGCAAATGATCACTTTCAAAACCTTTTAATATTTGCTATTTGCATTTGTGGAAAATGTCAGGATAGTAAAAACTTATATCAAGGGCTTGTGCAGTATTATAGCTGTAGGAATGATGGGTAGGATTCCCATCATTTAAGCACATGAAGGCATTGTCGTCAAATATGTTTGATAGTATTTTGCCTCTTGGGTTTGGCGTAGAACATCCCCATAGTTGATGTTTGGCATTAAGGTCACCTAAAATAATAGCGTTGTCTGTAAGAAATTGAGCCATTGTTCCATCGTCAATAAATGTATTTTTTGGAGGGTGATACATATTGTATATGTTGATGGCTTTGTTTTGATTGAGGTAGACTTTGATACCTTGGGTTTCGAGGTCTAATGTGTTTGGAATATTAACGGCTATGTCCTCATAGTACAAATTATTGATTAAAAATGCTAGGCCACGCCCCTTAACCACATATACAGATGGATCTTCAGACCTTACCATGAGTAATGGAGGGGCCGGAATTAACATAATACTGCAAGATGGAACAAACATCAAAATCAAAGAAGGAGCAGGACAGATTTCGTCAAACTTCACTTGTGAACTGACAGCTATCTGGAAAGCCCTTGATGTAATGCCTTAACCAACCATCCCTGCATCAAGCAGAAGGAATTTTAATATACAGCGACTCCATATCCGCTCTAGAAGCAATTCAGAAGGGCAATACTAAAATCACACAGAAAATACACTCGTTACTTGCCCAACTGGAACCATTGGAGAATAACTGCATTCTACATTGGATCCCTGCCCATGCTGGGATGGGGGGTAATGAAATGGCATCTGAATTGGCAAAGGAAGCCAGAAAGTTGAGCCAAAGGAAAGAACAAATGTCATTATTTGACGCTGATTCTTTGTCAGAATACAAGATAATTAAACAAAAAAATAAGAAAATATCAAAATGCGAAATAAACTCTGAGAGAAAAATGACAAAAACTATAACAAGACTTAGAACAAAACACTATAAAGGAATGACAATACATCCAGATGGCACAAGAACCTATAGGGCATGCAACAATTGTCCTGATGTGGAACTTACACCTACCCACATATTCTCATGTCCAGCAATGGCCGCAGCCTTGCAGAAATTTGACATAGACCCAGAGCAGCAGCTTTACACACCCAAGATAGTGGACATTGCTGCTGATGTGATGGAGATGCATGGTACATCTGAGGCTCTTTATTGGACACGACAACAACAACGGCATTCCAGAGTAAAATAAATTATCAGAGATAGATACATATTTTTCAAATGAATTAAAATAAATATAATCGATACTGAGTGAGAGTTGAATTAAAAATATTAGAAATTTATTATCTTCGGAAACAAACCGCATCTAAAATATTGATTTTCTTTTTGCTACATGTTTTAATTTGCATTTACCTATTTTACATATCTCTGATTGTATTTGAAAATCGTTAACCAATTCTTCATACTTTTGGCGAAGTGGTGTTTTATTAATTTGTTATTTGATATTATTAGGGTTCTTTCCTGGTATTCAAAAAGGAAAAATACGTGTCGATCAGTTATATTTTTCAATTTATCAAACAATTTGGCCGCTGAATCTCTGATTCTGGTAGAGCGCCATCTGGCGAATAAAATTGTAACTAAAATCTATTTCGAATTTTTCATTATTTGCCATAAAAAATCCCATTGTATCCTGAACACAATGGTGTTTACCGCATTGCTCTAGCGCGAATATTCGCGGAGTTATTAATTTTTAAAGTTGTGCGGGACTTTTGGATCACCCTGTACAATTGAAAATTGTTTTTTGTAACGTCTCAATATAAAATATTTTATATCTAAAATATTTTTGTTGATTAGGAAAATAAAAACTATAACTGGCCGAAGTGTCTATGATTTTTCTATGAAAAATAGCATTATATTGACATAGAAGTATATAGAAGGAATGCCGGCCAGGCAGCCTCTATCTTCAGGATTAGAGCGCGTTATCTGTATGTAAAAATATAATATTTGGCGCTATTTAAAATAAATAATACTTCTTCCAGTCCCTAATATCAGTGATGACCCTACCAATATTTCCTTTAAGTGCTGATATATAGGCGTAAAAGTTCGATACAATATTAAAACGGCCTTGTAAGTTATGATGCACTAGCGCGCCATCTGTTATCAAATTACAAAACTATTTTAGAGGCGTATTATTCTTTTTAAAATAAAACAGTTTAATCTGGCGAAACCGCTGGGAGGGTTCACCACTGATGAGCCAGGCCCTCCCTTTAATTTTTCCATTGCAGTAAGGACAGTAGAAATTGTTTTATTTTAAAAAGAATATTACGCCTCTAAAATAGTTTTGTAACTTGTAAGTTATACTGGCGAAACCGCTGAGAATGTTGACTAATGATGAGCCAGGGCCTCCCATTATTTCTCCATCGCAAATAGAGCAATCAGGATTTTTTTATTTCAAAACATTTGGCTAAATATTTGGTATTTTATATGAAGCTGGCTTGCTAATGCCTTATTCAACCTCTAATAAGTAATGATGTTTTTAAAGGAGGAGGGACCAATAAATAATTTCTTGAAAATATTTAGGGAAAAAATCGCTTTTTTTTTCACAAATCCAGGTACGTCCTTTTATATAATAAAAACAAGTATTCTACATATGGTAAAAATTTTAATTCAATCTGACCAGACATACTGCCCAGTAGCTGAAAGAACACGAAGGCAAAAAACGCTATTTAAGCCGTTTAAGGTTTTGAAAAGGTGTCCCAAAATAAACTTTAGTAAATGGCAAATTCTGTTTTAAAATGGTGATGAAACGCCAGTGAAATTGTTTCCTTAGCGAGTAAAGGAGATAAAAATTGAGGTGGTTTTCAAAAGTGGCGAGGAAAATGTTGAGGACGACGATAGGCCGTCTAATTACTGTTAGTAACAAAACACTCTTCTCAAAATGTGTTTTGATTAAATAAATATTGATGAGGGCATAACTCGTCAAATTATAATGTACGTATTCAGGGAATAATGAGGTTGTTTCCGCTTTTTGTTTTGTTTGGTGGTCAAAAATTAATTTGTTTAATATGCAAAAGATATTCCTAAAACAGACGGTAAAAACGAAATATTAATTAGATCAATTGTGACTAGGAGAGGATGAATGGTATTTCCGTTATGATCCTACTACTGAACCACGAAAATCTTAATGATGTCACCAGACTCATCAAAAGGTAAAAAGATTGGTTTTAGAGGTCAAGGGAAAGGAAAATGCTAGTATGTTTCTACGCCAACTATGAGTAGTATGATATACCACGAATTTGTCGCTGAAGGATTCTTCTTTAGGTGGTCTCCAAGTAAGGGTTTTGGGGGGGGGGGGGGGGGGGGGGGGGATTTTGAAGACATTCTAAGGTCTTTGGAACAACCCCCAAGAACTGATGAGAAATATTTTATTCCTTGTTGGAACGTGTCACTCGTTGTAGAAATAAGAAAGGGTTGTACTTTTTAATAAACCTTTTGTATTATATTAATACGTTTATTGATTTTAATTAATGACCTCAGTCTCACTATATATTAGCCAGAGGTTGTACTCAACTTGGTCCAAGATTCACAACATTGTAAATAGTGATAACGTAGATAATACACTTTTTTGACCTAGGACTCGCGAGACAAGGGCTATTGGCCTGAACACTGGAAGAAGTCTATAGTCCTATATTCAAGACATTATATGGAATATTATACCTGATTATTAAAATTATGAAATTGTATTTGAAGGAAATAAAAAATCTTTATTTCGCTCATAAACGAAAAAAAAAAGCTATTTTTTATTTCAATATTGAAATATATTAAGAGAAGTCTAGAAAACGTGAAGATGATCGAAATTTTAAATAAAATGAGTAGTAGAAACTAGATAAAGAGAAAATATCACACCCAAAACAACTCAACATCTAGCAGCTTCGCCCGTGTATATAGTTCTTTGTCTCGTTCACTCCACCTTGTTATTAATTTATAACTTGCATCCCAGTGTTTTCCTCAAAGAATTTAATCTTATTTTCACTAATATAAGCACCCCCTTTTTTCTAAGGGAGAAAATCCAATAGAACAGAACTTTGGCAGAGCGCGCATTACCATAAGCTTCTGTCCAAAGACTATTAAACATTTATCTTGAACGAATACGTTGATGAACGGTGCTAAAAACACGAAGACCTATAACTGTTAGCTAAGAAATATGAACAAAACACAATAAATCGTATGCAATGTGAAAGCGTCTAACTTCCAACTATTCTTTTAAAAAAGAAATTATTGAGACCACAACCCCATCTCGGCACACATAACACATCCACTATAGATTCTACCTATGTCCATAATTGTTGTGGGTCGGTGATGCAAAAAGAACAACCAAATAAGTGATTTATAAATATGATATTATTTATTAAATATAAGGATATATATATGATGGAAAAAGAGTGGCAACCGCACACAGCAGTAGAACCAAAGGCAGACTAAAAACTATATACAAGATGACGGCGGCAGGAAGGGGGGGGGGGGCGTTCCCATTGGTCAGTTATCTTCATGCAGCGCCGCCAAGCGGCCGCGTCCACGCTTCCCTCATCATTCCCCCACTGAAGCGCTGGACAGGAGAACAGTTCATGAAGTCACAGGCGTTCTTGTGAGCCACTTTGCTCAGGGTCTTGGTGAAGACGTCGGCCAGGTTCTCCTTTGTAGGGATGTAGACAATCTTGATCTCTCCGCTAATTATTCTTTCTCTGACGTGATGGTATCTTACGTCAATGTGTTTGGATCTGTTGTTCTCCACATTATTTTTGGAAAACCTATAGCGGATCTATTATCGCAATGAATTATCAAGGGAAAGGCAAAATTCGATAAGTACTTTCATTCTTTCAAGATTGTAGCGATCCAAACTGCTTCCTTAGTGGTCTGGGATAGCGCTAAATATTCTGCCTCCATTGTGGAAAGTGAGACACACTTCTGTTTGCTAGTCTTCCATATGACTAAGGAATGTCCTATAGTGATAGCGGTCACACTATTGGACCGTCTGTCATCGATGTCGCTAGCCCAATATGCATCACTGTATGCACAAACATCTTTGGAATCAGTCCGGCGATAAACGAAAGATAGATTTAAGCTGCCGTGTAAATATCTTAAGACGTGTTTGGCAGCTTGCCAATGTCGACGTCCAGGGTTGCTGGCGAATTGAGCTAATCTCGTAACGGAAAACATTAAGTCTGGCCTAGTACAATTCGCAAGATAAAGTCGCCATTCTAAGTCGCCATATAGATAAGCGTTATCTACGTCGAGATGTCTATTGTACCATTTCATGTTCAAACTTAACGTTATCAAAACTCTGATTACAGCTAAGTTAATAACAGGTGCATACGTTTCCTGAAAATCGATTCCTTGTTTCTGTGAGAAACCTCTAGCTACTAAACGTGCTTTGAAACGCTCTACATTTCCGCTCTCATTTGTCTTCACCTTATACACCCATCTGCTGCTAATCGGTTTCTTTCCCGGCGGTAATGTTGATAACTCCCAAGTGCCTCGTTCCTGAAGCACTCTAAGCTCATCTTCCGTTGCTTTTCTCCAATACATGGCTTCGGGAGATTGGACTGCCTCTTCAAAACTTTGCGGTTCGGTAACATCTAAAAAATTTAACTCTACTCTTGGTTTACCTTTTCTCCCATATGGATTTCGAACAATGTTTTTGGAGGTGGAGGGTTGTGGTAGAGTGTCCTCTACCCCCACTGAATCCAAATTACTCGGTAATTCATTCTTTAGGTCGTTATCATGATTAGTCTCAGGTTCTAGCCAAACGTGGTTGTACCTTTCCGGTTCTGTCTCTTCGACTATTTTGGTCCACTCTAGTCCAATTTTAGACTCATCGAATCTAACATGTTTTGTTTCAATCACCTTTTGTGATTCTGGGCACCAGAGACGATATCCACGTGTTTGAGTTGAGTATCCTACCAGAATACATCTACATGCCCGATGGTCTAATTTTCGCCTTCTTTCTCTTGGTATATGGCTATATGCCAAACATCCAAATGCTTTTAGGTGTCTTACACTAGGATTTCTTTCTAACCAAAGTCCATCAGGTACTTTGTCTTTTAGAGCACTATTATAACATTTGTTTTTAATGTAAGCAGCTGTGTTTACCGCCTCTGCCCAAAATCTTTGGGGGAGATTAGCGCTATGGAAACAAGCGCGGGCCATATCTAAAAGTGTTCGATTTACACGTTCTGCCACACCGTTCATTTGCGGAGAATACACGTTTGTGCGTTCATGCTTTATCCCTAGTTTTTGAAATTTGTTTTGAAAATCTCTATTGCAAAACTCAAGTCCATTATCCGATCGTAACACTTTAATTTTATTACCAGTTTGTCTCTCTACAGTGGCTCTATAGATATCGAAATGTTTTAATACCTCATCTTTGTTTTTCAGAAGGTACACAGTAATTCTTCTTGAGAAATCATCAACAAAAGATAGAAAATATCTATTGCCTCCGGTTGATTTTACCGGCATTGGACCGCAAATATCTGTGTGGATAAGCTCCAAGGTCTGTTTTGATCTGATATTGCCTAGGTTTTTATGTGACGCTTTAGTGGATTTGGCGATACAACAATCGTCGCATAGGCCTTTGTCTCTAGAGGAAATTTCTAAGCCTATTACGAGCTCCTCCCGCGCCATCTTTTCAATGGCGTTACTGTCAATATGGCATAACCTTTGATGCCACATTCTTAAGGAATTGTTCTGAAAATGGTCCCTTTCACTATTAAATGCTGTTCTACTGGAGTTTAAGGTCTAACCTTTCACAATGTAGAGGCCGTTTACATTTGTCGCTTCCGCTATAATCCTGTTTTCTGGGTTGAAAACGCGAGCTACCATATTACGGAAGGTCACACGGTTGCCGTTTTCTTCTATTTTGGAGACTGACAGCAGATTTCTTCGCACATTTGGGACGTACAGCACATTGTTTAGCTTGATTTCGATGCTTTCATTATGGATAGACGTCTGGAGAAATATGTGTCCATATCCTTTGGCCTCAGTTGTCCCACTCGCAGTCATAATAGGATCAGATGACACCTCCCGAAGGTCAACGAACCAGTCCTTGTTTCTGCATACATGGTTGGTTGCTCCGCTATCCAGCAGCCACGAATCCTCGTCGCTCGTTAGGTTGAGTGCAGCCAGGAAGTTATCTGATTTGTTTACCTTCCTCTGATAATGCTGATTATCGCGGTTCCAAGTAGTTGTTTGCTTCATTCCTCGGCAGTTGGTGGCGATGTGGCCGATCTTCCCGCATAGGTAGCATTTTCTTCGACTGTCGGTGCTGTTGTTATTTTGAAGCTTGTTTACCTGTAGCACCTCCTTGGATGAATCCTCTTTTCTGGTTTTTCTTCTCTCGTGTTCCGTTAGCAGGACCTGCCTTACCTTGGATGACGTGAACTCATCATCCGTCATGTTGCCAAAGTGCATTATAATCCCATCATAGGAGTCTGGTAGTCCAGCTAGCATAGAGTATGCCAGATCTTCATCCTTTACTTCACATCCTGCTTCTCTGAGATGATCACTGCAGGTCTTTAATCTTGATAGGTAATTTATCATATTTTCTTCTTCAATGAACTTGATGTTCACGAATTGTTTCTTGAGTTGAAGAATTCGCGCCCTTGATTTCGGTTCAAATATTTGTTCCAGGGTCGTCCAGGCTTCACTTGCAGTCTTACAGTCGATAACGTGTATTTGTTGCTCTGTAGAAATCGATAGAGCAATCGTTGCCAGTGCCTTTTCTTGTTTAATTTTTGTCTTCTCATATTTTCTTTGATCCTCATCAGCGTCGATCGTTTCTTCGTTAATTACAGATTCCCATAATCCTCTTTCGATCAGAAGCATCTTCATGTTAAATTTCCATGATCGATAATTGCTGCCGGTGAGCTTCTCGACGTTCAGGGCAAGCGCTTGGGAAGACGACGCCATCTTGGTTTCACTTACTTTTCGTTCTTTTTAATGCAGCTAACCACGCTCTGCTACCATGTTGTGGGTCGGTGATGCAAAAAGAACAGCCAAATAAGTGATTTATAAATATGATATTATTTATTAAATATAAGGATATATATATGATGGAAAAAGAGTGGCAACCGCACACAGCAGTAGAACCAAAGGCAGACTAAAAACTATATACAAGATGACGGCGGCAGGAAGGGGGGGCGTTCCCATTGGTCAGTTATCTTCATGCAGCGCCGCCAAGCGGCCGCGTCCACGCTTCCCTCATCAATAATAACTAAAGCCTAAATATTAGCCTATAGCCGCCTCAATTTGGTAAAATAAACCCCCAAAAAGAGAAATTTATAGAAATCCATTAATTTTAACAATCTAGTCACCAGATAGTCAAAAATGGAAATATCAAAATAATTAAGAAATCTAATGATGTTTTCTTTTTTTTTTTCCTAGTATGCGTGGTGCAAGCTATTATAATCATGGTGGGTAGGAGTTAGAGATTGCTTTCACTGTAAGTGCACCCCATTTATATACATGTAAAAAGCAGTTAGCCTTTTGCACTTACAAATGTGCCAGAGCTCCGTTTAGTTACTTGCACTCAATGGTGGAGTTGGACTTTTACAGGAATCGGAAGCCATTGGAGCAATTCTTTTAGTCAGAAAAAAAAGCGCTCAAGGCTGAATTCGATCCCGGGTCGTGGTGGCGGAAATGGAAGGCTTAAACCACTCGTCCACCTATAATGAGGGTGAACTTCGGCAAGATATTTTCCACTTCAACTCTTATTTCAGAGATTCAATATAATTGGCCCAGCGCGGGTCAGTGCGGAAGGCCAATAGTTTTAACGCTAATGGGGAAGAGAATATCTTCCTCAGAGTCGGCATCTAACGTGACCATCTTGTTATTGGCCAGCTGTGATGAGATCATTAGGACAATAAATCACTCTTGTTTGGATCCGTTCGCCCCGTGTGGCCAATATAGCGACCTTTCTCTCAACATGACACAACTTTCTCCTTCTCACTCTTCGACACATCACATAAGTTTATAAGCCATTTTATTTTTTCCGAAGAAGATACTGATGTGACGAGATGAAGAAGTTGAGGAGCAGAAATGCTGAGTGGATTCAGATCTTACATTCACTAAGTGAGTGACTTGCTCCTCGATTTACACCTCCCACTATGGCTCCACTATAGAATGCTAAGCTTATTTTAGGAAGTTTTTCACAATGTATGTCATGAAGAATATTGTGAAACAAATTAATATTTACGCTCAGCTGGCCATTGATACTGAAAATATTTCAATGTAATCAATATCTTGGTATAGAGAGTGCACCTAAAAGTTACAGGCACCAATAAGGTTACAACAGTTGCTGGACATAAAGTTCAAATCCTACTAATGTTTTTGTTGCTATGTCCAATGAAGAGATGTCTCCATGCATCTCTATCACAGCATTCGCAATGTCCTCTATCTTGGGTGTTTAAAGCTGCTGCTCTGTATCCATGTCAATTGTCTGCAAGGTTGCGGCCATTGCTGGGCATTAGCCAATATGTGGGTATGTGTTAGTACACACCAGGACAGTTGGTTCTTGTGCCTTTTGGAGGTATTGTCATTCCTTCATAGTATTTCGTTCTGAGTCTTTTTATTGTTTTTGTAAAATCCTACTAATGACTTAAGTGTATAATTGTGTCATGGAAGGTGTTGATACGTCCTACCAAACGATCATATATTGATAAAAGAAAGTCCATGAAGTGGGGCGGAGAAAGTTTTAGCATGAGAACTATGACCAATGCTATCATCCTCCATAAGAAACACGAACTCTAATAGGATGTCTCCTACATTTCCATCATTGAGAGTTTAATCAGAATTGTGATGGAAGTGAAACATCATCAGCACGACCAGACCTTCTAAAAAATGGAATCTCACAACACGCGGAGTGTATTCTAGGTTACGGAGCAAGAAATCGTGGAGTTTGTTCCCTACAGAGATAAAAAGATATATTAGTACACCACTTGTAAAAAAGATACCAATATAAGTGACTGCTGGAATATATATTCAAAAAATATATATGGTGTATCTATAATATTTCTTTTTTTTTTTTTAATAAACAAAGTTTAAACTACTATATTTTAACGAATGTTTTTTTTTTATTAATTTTATATTTCTATATTCGTTTGTTTTTTAGAAATAAATGTATTAATTTACCCACATTAAAACGTTTTATAAACGATAAAGAGCCTATTTAATATATACTAATGGACAAAACTAAAGGAAGTGTAAAGTCTTTGATATCGATGGTCGTGTGTTTTTTTTTTTTTTTTTTTATGAGATAGAGGCAATTTTTTTCACACTTGGTTATCTCTTCTATCTTCAATAAAGGTCACTGTGTATCAAATAACTTTCAGAGTTATTGTCTGAATCCTGATATACATGCTGAAAGGTACAATATTCTTAAATTTTGTCTATGAGTGTATTTTAAAATTATTGTTTTTAATGCTAATAAATTAAAATTATCAATGTCAAATATCTTCTACTGTAGAAGAACTTTCTTTCCAGAAATCTAGAGAAATTTGTGAATAAAAAAAGTTGAAAAAGAAACTTTTCTCTGGTGGCCGAATGTTTTTATTTTAATATTGATTCAAGGATTATTTTATCGAAGAATGAGTGTATAGCTTATGAAAAAACGTATCATTAAATGGAAGATAGGTATCTTTTATTTGTAAACGTTACGAGCTTTCGGGCAAACGCCCTTCTACAGGTTTGACAGAAATTAAGGCGAGAGACCGACCTATATACAAGGGATGATTTTATAACTTAGCAGTAAGAATTTTTAATTTTTAATAAGTAACTATTGTATTGATATGGTAATAAGATGTTGTATACTAGATTTTTAACTATGTAAAAAAGGAATAGATTAACTTGAAACAAAGATATCATAAATTTCAGGAATTTCTATTTTTCTATTTATGCTTTTAAGTTTGGTGGATACTATGGATTCTAACATTAATCTTTGGTGTAGGTTGGGTATGTTACGGTAATGGATAGTGGGGTGGGTGGTATTAAAAGAGTGGCCAGTGGATGCAACATGCTGATAGATGAGGGAACGTGGGTCGTTGTTATTAATGTTGCGGGTGTGTTCTGACATTCTAATGGCGACGGTTCTACCTGTCTCACCCACATAAGTGGCGGAACAATGTTCGCATGAGACAGAGTAGACCGCCCCAGAAGAATCCAGAGGACTGAGTTGGGTACCATTACTATTAATGAGTGTATATGTAGCAAAAAAATATTTAAAATGTAAAATTATATAAAACATATGGGATCAAAAAGGGACTCGCGAATTTGATACCTTTAAAAATGTTTATGGCTGCTGTAACCACGTGATATGTGGTGGACGATGCTCCCGCACCCAACCACGTGCGGTTAATGAAACGTACGGGATGAGCAATCTTCCACCAAGATAACCTGAGAGACTAAACAATGCTGATAGCACCATTTGAAAAGACAATAGAGATATCAAGGTAAACAACCTTAAAATCTACAATTCTAGAATATATTTTACGACCCGGAAGACCCATTATAGTTTAGCAACATGAAAGATTCCATCAAAGTGAAAACGGAAGATGACTCTTTAGCGTTAATATGATTCTCAAAATTGACCAAAAAACACAAAAAATAGCACTTGGGAAGGTACATCAGACTTCTCAAAAAGGGATTAATCGACAAAGTATTTATTGGACCAGTGGAGAAAGTCAGGCTGTACATTCATTGATGTAAATACCTCGTGAACACATGGCTTAATTCTGTAAGGAAATGACCCATTGCGACCACTGCGGCCGGAATGACAACCAGAATTGTGACTCCTCCCCTGCTTCAACTGTCAAGATGATAAAATCATTCCCCATCCTGCCCAATAATACAAAGAGAAAGAGCAGGGTTAAAATCAAAGGTCAACTATAACTGAAGAGGCTAATAGAATTTTGCGGTACAATGCCAATTTATTTACAATTTATTTAAAATTTCAAGTGTGTGACTACCTATTAATGTGTTATTCCAACGAGAGAAAAGCTCTGATCTGATACTATTGCAAGAGAAGCCAATAAGATAACGATATAGGACCGTAGGTTTTACCTCACTATAAGTGGATTTTCCAAACACACGTAGAAGAGGAACGTATAACGCTGCAATCGGAATTTTGAACTCCCTAAATTACTCAACAACCTCATAGACCATCTGATTGGAATACCTATGGCGACAAGTACCATTAGAATCAGCTCGAAATATATTCATAAAATACCTCTAGAAAGGATTTAATTAAAGCTATTTGAAACATATTAGGATACCACGAAGTCGTTGTGTTAGGAATCAACATCAATGCCTCGGGGATTTCATCTTAGCAAAGAATCGTATTGGTTACAACGTGAATAAAGATCCAACATGGTTCAAAGATCCAGAAATTCTCATAATTAGACAGATAGAAAATCCTAGAATCCTAGTCTGTCTCAGACTACAAAACGCTCACATTCGATATTGGGAAATGATACATTCTCGTCCTTTAAACAAAAATAAATTCCTAATAGAAATTCAGACAAATTGTCCATTATTCGACAATATAATAATATCTAGGGCACCTAATGTTAACTGAATTTTCTGCAGATCCAACTCAATCTTCATCAAAAGACTGCCAACCAACTGCATGAAATCACAAATGTCGCTACAGATAATTCTATTCCAGAAGCCTAGTTAGAAGGCGAAAGACAAAGTGCCCAAAAGTTCAATAATATATATATATATAGAGAGAGAAAAAAACAAAAATATCTGAATGATGGTCGGACATGGGTAACTTGCTTTAAAGAATCAGTACAAATTTTATATTAGGTCACTTTTCAAAATCCTTTACTGGCATGACATGACTCGTTAAAACCATTGTTATTGGCGAAGTAAATATAGAAAGAGTCTTTCTGAAATATGAACATCATTATATCATTCTCAGGTTGGGGTATATATTTCGGTGATCATGATAATAAACCTACTCACATCAGCTTTATTCCTTGGTCATCTTGGATGCTCGCTTTACTGGCGGACTGAGCTCCAAGAAGCCAGGATTTCTTCTTATATTCGGTCTCTTTACAAGATTATTTTGTCTGGACACAATAACATGACTCATTAAAAATAATCGTGATTAGCGAATTAAATAGGTAAAGAAAAATTCTGAAATGTTAAAATCATGGTAACATTCTCAAAAGACAGTTAAAGATACATTTTGCGATGATCATAATAATGAACTTAATCTTCAACTTTATTCTTCAATCATTTTTAAAGTTGCATTACAGGAAAACTGCGCTCCAAGAGAGAGAACCCATGGTTCATTTTATATTTGATTGGTTTATTTAAATTCTTCCTGGACACAATGAGACTCGTTAAATTCATTGTAATTTGTCAAGAAAGCTTGCAAATACATCATATTCAAGAGATAGATTTAGATTTGTGCAAGATAATAGCTAAGAACTTACGCCTTATCTATGGATTTCTGGAGTTCTAGGCTTTATAATCCATAGTTATCTCAATATAGTCGCTCGGTTCTTCCTGGACATCAAACAATTCGTTTTAAGATCATTCTGATTACACATGCTAATATAATGAGGAAGAGACCTTCTAAAATAACACATTTAAGAGGCATGTTATATGGATCCAAATTGTATAAGAACTGTGAACTTACCCCTTATTTTCAGCTTTATAACCTGGTTAATTTCTTATGCTCTTCTTACAAGCATTCAGCACTCAAATTAAGAGAAACCGAGTCTTCACTTTCGGCTTAGTCCGCCTAGATTCTCTTTTTCCTGGACATCACGTGATTCGTTAAAATTATTGTCATTGGTTAAGTAAATACATAGAGACTTTCTAAATTATTAAAATCATAATATTATTCTCAAGAGTTGTTCTCTTTTGTGTAAGAAGATAACTGTCAACCTACCCCTTTATTCTCAGCTCCATATACTGATTATTTTGAGCTGCTTTGCTTTACTGGCGTACAGAGCTCCAGGAACCAGGATTTTCTCTTTATACTCGTTTGGTCCACCAAGATTCGTCTTTTTTAACACCACAAGAGACTCGTTAAAATCAGTGTTAAAGGCGAAGTAAATATAGTTCTTTAAAAAATAGATACTTCGGCCAGTAAAGGTTTTTTTTTCTCAACGTTTCAACAAAATTCTTTTGTCTTCGTCAGGATAAAAATAGAGCATTTGGCAAGGCGTTATAAATTGTTTGTAGTAAATATAGTTCTTAAAAATGAAAATAAGACTTTTATCAAATGGAGTGAAGCCCGAATATGTACATACCTGCTCAATCCCGATGTCAATATTCAGACCTCTAGGTCGTCTGGAAGTTATTTATTATAAATATTGAAACAGATAAATGAGATATTTTCAGCAATCTCCATTGAGCAATTTGATATTTTTGATTTAAAAAAAAAGTGGCTTGAGTTATCATCATTTGGATTAACTTGAGCTAATTAGTTAGCAAGCTTCGATGTTTCACTATATTTGTTTCATCAATTCACAATTTATATGAGAAACTACTCTCGCTGATTTTAGTTTAGTCATAGAAATCTAATTGTTCGATCTAGACGCGAATTATTATTTTTATTTTATACTCTGATGGGACTGTTTCCCTAAAATAGTTCGTGAAATTGGGTCAAATGCTATAGGACTGGACTAAAGGTCACGCCAATGGTCAAGATATCGCGAATATGAATATTAATATATCAAGTATTATAGGATTTGTGGCACAACTAATGCAATGTGCAGTTAAATGTCATTAATCCATACTCGGGGATATTCTAATTGACTTAGAATAGCTGGGGCTGGAATGAAAAAATCAGAGTTAGACTCTAAACCTTGATATCATATATCAAACTGTCGGACTTCCATAGCTGCTTTTGAGCTGCACTACTGACCGCTTCAATAGGACAAGTACCTCGAGACTGAACCCCGTACATGTTTGCCTTTTCTTGATTAATTAAGAATGGGCAATTGGTCAATTCTGGAATAATTTAAAAATCAACCATTAGATTATATTTATTCTGACAGATTGCGCAAGCCATCACCAACTTTTAGTTTCACAATCAGGAGATGCCTTTTGGTCTCGATTCTGGAAAGGTTTATGGATCAATGTATGAATGTGCTAAACTTCTCACACATCAAACAAATACGAGTATACCCAATCCTGAACCTTGTTGAAAAATACATATGGCAACATCAACCTAAGTAACTCTGGCATCGGCATTCAAGACAATAGAGAGATTCCTGGAAATAAGGTTAGATAGGAAGTTTACATATTTATAATACATGAAAAGAATCATAAAACAATAATGCACCATCTATATATTGAAAATGAATGGATTTAAAAAGCACGAATAATTCTTTTATACACAAAACAAACTTCTAATGTTCTTACTGCTTCATTCGTGCTTAAATCCTTTCATTTATACACAAAACAAACTTCTAATGTTCTTACTGCTTCATTCGTGCTTAAATCCTTTCATTTTCTATATATATATGAAATAATGTTGAAGTCCTGGTAGCTCTTGTTGTACTGTGTTGACCGAGAGGAACAGTCAGGATGTAGAGTTTTCCAGTACCTCTCTGCACCTTGGAAGACCTTTAAAAGTTCTCACAAAATACAGGCAGTCGTGGTCGAGGCAGAGTGGAAAAGCTTGGGATATCACACAAAAAACGAAGACACAGTTGCATTAAGAAAGTTCCGTAACAGATAAAAGCTGAGCTAGAAGCGCAAGATGGAGATAGACGAGTTCTTCCTAATTACATGTTGGATGAGATCGACATAACATACGACCGACGCGGCTTGCACTAAGGGTGAACTAAACTGAACTGAACTGTCAAGCCACTGTCAGGTGATGTATTTATAGGTTAAAGACGGGGGGGGACCTTATGTAACAGGGGCGTTGAGAAAGGGCGCCTTTACCTGTCCAGGTGTGAGAGGGGTCTCTGCATTCCACCACATGTGACAGTGTGGGTGGCCTGTCGTGGGAATTGTGAATCTACCTGATTTATGACTTCCATATTTAGACTCTGTTGTTTTGGCAATACTATGCTCGATCTCTGCTTTAGCTCAACTTTTAAATCTATTACAGATTTTATTTATTTATCCACTTTGTACAAATAACGTTACATAGGTGATGCAATGACACAGATTAATCATGCGCATAATTATTTATAGATGTGTTTCTATATACAACATGGCAATCTTATTACAAGTTATATAGACAGTATGGGGTTGTTGGTTTAAATTACCATATATATATATGTTATATTAAAATATTTTATTTAGAATTATGTTATATTAGAGTGTTATTTTATTAAAAATTATATATTTTATAGATACAAATACTCTGCTAAATCGACCGCCAGAGGTCACGCTTCCACTATATAAACTGATTGTTGTTCTTCCCCGCTGGTCGGCTCAAACATGTTTGTAATTATGTAAATAATATTTTGAAAAGACTTATAAGAAATTTCTCCTGAATTGGTTATAATAGATGACAAAATAAGGAGAAAAACGTTTCTTTAATGAACGGATTCGTGACAAGCTTTCGGGCTGTCAAGCCCTTCAACAGGTACAATGAAATGTGAGTAGACAGAACTATATAAAAGAATCGATCTATGAGATAATTAGCATATATGATATAGATGGCGTAATGATAAAATGAATCAAAATTAATATTGCTGCTTTGTATAACTAATTTTGTAAAAATATAAAAACTATGGTAATAATAAAATTTAAAACATAAATAAAGCTAAAACGGACGGAGATATTAACATAATTTTAGGAGGAATAAAGTGAAATCTAAAATAAAGTATGACCATATGGGTAAAACCAAACAATGGAAAAAAGAGGTATATACAGAAATAACGATAAAAGCGTCATACCAGAGGGAAATAATGATTAAACCCGCCATCAGCGGAATCTTAGGACTATAGAAAAGGAAGAACCGGTAGGGGGGGGGGGGGGGGGGGGCTCATGGAAGAAATTAGGTTATTTTAGTAGCCGGCCTATAGATTCATACATATGTCATGATACTGCTTTGGTAAATCAATATGTCTATTAATACTATTATTGTTAATGGATAAAATTGCCTCTAAAATTAATCTTTGGTATTTGTTATTGATATTGGAATACAGGGTGGTAGGGGAGGATAAATTGAAGGAGTGGCCAGTGATATTGATGTGGTTAAATATGAGAGATCTATTGTCTTTATTGGAGATGCATCTACCGTGTTCAGTCATCCTGGTGGCCACGGATCTACCGGTCTCGCCAATGTAGGAAGCGTTGCAATCGTTGCACGTGACCGAGTAGACCGAGCCACCAGAAGACCGAACAACGGCAGATCTGTGTAGGCGGGTGATAGGGTGTCTAAGAATGGTACCTATACTTTTGTTATTAGAGAAATATGTATTGATTCCATGGGATCTGAGGATGCGGTAGATGGAGCCCGATTGGGGGAGAAGGGCAATAAACAGATGTTTCTACTGACTATAGGGGGTTTGACAAAAAATGGGTTATATCGGTATTTATGTATAAAATGGGGAGGGTATTGGGAGAGGGCTAGTTGTTTTAGGATTTTAGAAATTTCTATTGATCTGAATATGGGAAGGGAGCAATGGGTAACCAATCTCTTGGTGAGAGTTCTAACTGTGTTAATTTTATGTGCTAGAGGGCATGAGGAATTGAAATTTGTGTAAAAAGTCGGATTATTGATTTTGTGGTAGACAGTGGTGTGATAATGGGAGGGGGTGCGTATAATGAGTATGTCAAGGAACGGCAATACAGAATTAACTTCAGATTCTAAACTAAATGTAACTTCCGGGTGAAAAGAGTTAAGAGCAGATAAAATATTTATTTCCTGTCTGGTGTCACATATGCAGAAGATGTCATCAATGTATCTCCGCCACATGTGAATGCCCGGGGTGAATTGTTGTTGGATCCAGTGGTCAATGGTGGACATAACTATTTCAGCGAGAGGTGAGGATAGGGGCTGCCCATGGGAGAGCCCCTAATTTGTTTGTAAAAAAGGTTATTGAAGGTGAACGTGGTGAAATCTAAGCATAAAGAGGATAGTGCTACTATGGAATCAATGGTTTGAGAATCTGTATGGGTGTCCTGTAGAAATTTAGTTAACTGATTAATAATGAGCTGGTGGGGGAGGGAGAGATACATGGAATTTACATCGAATGATACCATGGAGGAGTTAAGGGCAGGGCTGAGAGATTGAATAGATTGTATGAAGAACGGAATATCTGTTATGGCAAAGGATTGTGGGCGGGTTTTCACCAAAGGTGTGAGGTAGCCGCCAGATATTTCGAGAGTTTGTATGCAGGGGAGAGGTGATAAGCTATGATAGGGCGTAGAGGGATGTTAGGTTTATGGGTTTTGGGAAGTCCATACATGTAGGGGACACTGTTTAGATCAGAGGTGAATGAACTGTATTGGTCAGGTGTGATATTTCCAGATTTTTTCAAACGTAAAAGCTTTAACCTAAATGTTTTGGCAGATGTGGAGACATCGGATTGGGTAACAGGAATGAACATGGTATGATCACTAAGTATTTCCGTCATCTTGGAGGTATACTCAACCGTGTCCAAGATGACGGTTTGGGAGCCCTTGTCTGATCGGGTGACTATGATGTTTGAATTACGTTGTATGGAACGTAGGGAGCGGTACTTACCATGGGATTGGCATGGTGGGGGGCAGGTTTCTGACACCTCTGGTATGACGCTTTTATCGTTATTTCTGTATATTCCTCTTTTTTCCATTGTTTGGTTTTACCCATATGGTCATACTTTATTTTAGATATCACTTTATTCCTCCTAAAATTATGTTAATATCTCCGTCCGTTTTAGCTTTATTTATGTTTTAAATTTTATTATTACCATAGTTTTTATATATTTACAAAATTAGTTATACAAAGCAGCAATATTAATTTGGTTTCATTTTATCATTACGCCATCTATATCATATATGCTAATTATCTCATAGATCGATTCTTTTATATAGTTCTGTCTACTCACATTTCATTGTACCTGTTGAAGGGCTTGACAGCCCGAAAGTTTGTCACGAATCCGTTCATTAAAGAAACGTTTTTCTCCTTATTTTTTCATCTATTATATTTTTATATTATATTATTTTTTCATCTATTATATTTTTCCCTGATATTTGGCATCTCTTTTCTGCTACCATCTTTCCTACTTCGGGGGAAATCTTGTTCGCAGTGATTAATTTTAAAACTGACCCAAGGTGAACGTCAGTAATTCTCGATCTGATTGGAGACTTATTTCCTTTCATAAGTGAAAATAACTGCTCGCACCGATAAGTACTTCCAAACATGGACATAATTTCATATGCTAATTTTCGAGTGTTTTCAAATCTGGCTGGCAAATATTTGTAAAATTCAGAAACGCCAACTTCAATGAATTTTGCCTTTAAATCTGAATCGCACTGGATATCTATTGCCTCCATTTGCATATGATTAGGTACTGATTCTATATTTATCGAGAAAATCGAAGAAAAACTTTATATTTATAAAAAAAAAATTATTAAAATATATTGTCTGGTGGGGCGCAAATTTATTCGTTGTGGGCCGCATGAGGCCCGCGGGCCGCGAGTTTGACATGCTTGCTCTACGCCCTATCATAGCTTATCACCTCTCCCCTGCATACAAACTCTCGAAATATCTGGCGGGCTACCTCACACCTTTGGTGAAAAACCCGCCCACAATCCTTTGCCATAACAGATATTCCGTTCTTCATACAATCTATTCAAGCTCTCAGCCTTGCCCTTAACTCCTCCATGGTATCATTCGATGTAAATTCCATGTATCTCTCCCTCCCCCCACCAGCTCATTATTAATCAGTTAACTAAATTTCTACAGGACACCCATACAGATTCCTCAAACCATTGATTCCATAGTAGCACTATCCTCTTTATGCTTAGATTTCACCACGTTCACCTTCAATAACCTTTTTTACAAACAAATTAGGGGCTCTCTCATGGGCAGCCCCCTATCCTCACCTCTCGCCGAAATAGTTATGTCCACCATTGACCACTGGATCCAACAACAATTCACCCCGGGCATTCACATGTGGCGGAGATACATTGATGACATCTTCTGCACATGTGACACCGGACAGGAAATAAATATTTTATCTGCTCTTAACTCTTTTCACCCGGAAGTTACATTTAGTTTAGAATCTGAAGTTAATTCTGTATTGCCGGTCCTTGACATACTCATTATACGCACCCCCCTCCCATTATCACACCACTGTCTACCACAAAATCAATAATCCTACTTTTTACACAAATTTCAATTCCTCATGCCCTCTAGCACATAAAATTAACACAGTTAGAACTCTCACCAAGAGATTGGTTACCCATTGCTCCCTTCCCATATTCAGATCAATAGAAATTTCTAAAATCCTAAAACAACTAGCCCTCTCCCAATACCCTCCCCATTTTATACATAAATACCGATATAACCCTTTTTTTGTCAAACCCCCTATAGTCAGTAGAAACATCTGTTTATTGCCCTTCTCCCCCCAATCGGTCTCCAACTCCCGCATCCTCAGATCCCACTGAATCAATACATATTTCTCTAATAACAAAAGTATAGGTACCATTCTTAGACACCCTATCACCCGCCTACACAGATCTGCCGTTGTTCGGTCTTCTGGTGGCTCGGTCTACTCGGTCACGTGCAACGATTGCAACGCTTCCTACATTGGGCGAGACCGGTAGATCCGTGGCCACCAGGATGACTGAACACGGTAGATGCATCTCCAATAAAGACAATAGATCTCTCATATTTAACCACATCAACATCACTGGCCACTCCTTCAATTTATCCTCCCCTACCACCCTGTATTCCAATATCAATAACAAATACCAAAGATTAATTTTAGAAGCAATTTTATCCATTAACAATAATAGTATTAATAAACATATTGATTTACCAAAGCAGTATCATGACATATGTATGAATCTATAGGCCGGCTACTAAAATAACCTAATTTTTCCTGAGCCCCCCCCCCCCCCCCCCCCCCCCACCGGTTCTTCCTTTTCTATAGTCCTAAGATTCCGCTGATGGCGGGTTTAATCATTATTTCCCTCTGGTATGACGCTTTTATCGTTATCTACTTATATATTTGCCTTATTCTGTCTCTTTGTCTGAAGCTCACGGATGGGATTTTTCATAACCATCGGTGGTTCAGTGGTAGAATTCTCGCCTGCCACGCGGGCGGCCCGGGTTCGATTCCCGGCCGATGCATTTTTTTTTTTTACAATTTTTAAAACTCATTTATATATTATACAAGAATGACATCCACGGCGCCAATTTATAATTGTAACGAATAGTATTTGAATAAAAGCATTTAATAGGGTAAAACCCGGGCGTTGCCGGGTCATTCGTATATGATATAAAAAGCCAACAATGACGAGTGAATGTAATATAAAAAGCCAACAATGAAGAATGAATGTAAGATAAAAAGCCAACAATGAAGAGTGAATGTAAGATAAAAAGCCAACAATGAAGAGTGAATCTATATATATAAAAATGAATGTATGTGTGTGTGTGTGTTTGTCCTTTATGCCTGACCAAACCACTCATTGGAACGCCATGAAACTTTGGGAAGTTATTTAGTATAGTACTGGGAAGGTTTCTAGCAAATAAAATTTTTGAAATAACTTTTCGCCTAAAAATAATCAAGGTATAATTCTAATTTATCTGTAATAATTCAACAATCTGCTCTAAATATTATCATGATGATACGATGATTTTGTAATGTAGAAAATTAGGAAAGACAAAATTCAGGATGACACGGCAATTTATTTTAGACAAGAATAATGATACAATTCCAAGGCAAGATACTATTCCTTTAACTTCCAATTACCGAGGGAACCAATAATTATTGATTTTATTCAACTTATCGAGTATTTTTCAGGGGACCGGGGGAAAATGTTCACTTTATCGAGAGATTCGTTAGACAAACCTTTACTCGGGTAAAAACCCGGGCGAAGCCGGGTACATCCATACAAGAATAATGATACAATTCCAAGGCAAGATACTATTCCTTTAACTTCCAATTACCGAAGGAACCAATTAATATTGATTTTATTCAACTCATCGAGTATTTTTCAAGGGACCGGGAAAAAATGTTCACTTTATCGAGAGATTCGTTAGGAAAAACCTTTACTCGGGTAAAACCCGGGCAAAGCCGGGTACGTCCGCTAGTGTAAGATAAAAAGCCAACAATGAATAGTAAATGTAATATAAAAAGCCAACAATGAAGAATGAATGTAAGATAAAAAGCCAACAATGAAGAGTAAATATAATATAAAAAGCCAACAATGAAGAATGAATGTAAGATAAAAGCCAACAATGAAGAGTAAATGTAATATAAAAAGCCAACAGAGTGAATGTAAGATAAAAAGCCAACAATGAAGAGTGAATGTAATATAAAAAGCCAACAATGAAGAATGAATGTAAGATAAAAAGCCAACAATGAAGGGTGAATATAATATAAAAAGGCAACAATGAAGAATGAATGTAAGATAAAAAGCCAACAAAGAAGAGTAAATATAATATAAAAAGCCAACAATGAAGAGTGAATGTAAGATAAAAAGCCAACAATGAAGAGTAAATGTAATATAAAAAGCCAACAATGAAGAGTGAATGTAATATAAAAAGCCAACAATGAAGAATGAATGTAAGATAAAAAGCCAACAATGAAGGGTGAATATAATATAAAAAGGCAACAATGAAGAATGAATGTAAGATAAAAAGCCAACAAAGAAGAGTAATATAATATAAAAAGCCAACAATGAAGAGTGAATGTAAGATAAAAAGCCAACAATGAAGAGTTAATGTAATATAAAAAAGCCAACAATGAAGAATGAATGTCAGATAAAAAGCCAACAATGAATAGTAAATATAATATAAAAAGCCAACAATGAAGAGTGGATGTAAGATAAAACGCCAACAATGAAGAGCAAATGTAATATAAAAAGCCAACAGAGTGAATGTAAGATAAAAAGCCAACAATGAAGAGTGAATGTAATATAAAAAGCCAACAATGAAGAATGAATGTAAGATAAAAAGCCAACAATGAATAGTAAATATAATATAAAAAGCCAACAATGAAGAGTGGATGTAAGATAAAACGCCAACAATGAAGAGTAAATGTAATATAAAAAGCCAACAGAGTGAATGTAAGATAAAAAGCCAACAATGAAGAGTGAATGTAATATAAAAAGCCAACAATGAAGAATGAATGTAAGATAAAAAGCCAACAATGAAGAGTAAATCTCTATATCTCTATATATATATATAAAAGTCAATTTCTGTCTGTCTGTCTGTTTCGCGATAAACTCAAAAACTACTGAACCAATTGGTACCAAATTTTGCATGTCGCTTTTTATAAACCTGAGGAAAATTTTCGGCTGCATTTTGATTAGTATTTTTGGCTATTTCTTTTTTTTCATTTGAAGAACTTTTTCTTACCCGGACTAATCCGGAATGGAATGAATACCTAAATATGGCCATTTTTCAAAGCATCGGTGGTTCAGTGGTAGAATGTTCGCCTGCCACGTGGGCGGCCCGGGTTCGATTCCCGGCCGATGCATTTTTTTTTTTACATTTTTTAAAACTCATTTATATTATCAACATATATAGTCACGACCGTCATGGGTTCTGTCACGGGTGCGCGCGCATCATCATTATGATCATGATCATTATCTAATGATAATAATAATAATAATTATTATTATTATTATTACTATATTATTATTATTATTATCAACAAATATAGTCACGACCGTCATGGGCCGGCCGGCCGGTTCTGTCACGGGTGCGCGCGCATCATCATTATGATCATTATCATTATTATTATATTATTATTATTATCCATCCATCAACATATATAGTCACGACCGTCATGGGCCGGCCGGCTCTGTCACGGATGCGCGCGCACAGGGAGGTCACGTGCTCGCCGGCAGCCAACGGGCGCGCGCCGCCGGCATTACGTCATAGATTATAAACACAAGGTAATAAGGCCAAATAAAAAAATAGTGTGTGATAAGGCACAATTTGGATTATCTACTTATATAATTGCCTTATTCTCTCTGTGTGAAGTTCACGGATAGATTTTGGTCAGAATGGATAAAATAAAAAAAGTGTCAAGGGATGGGAATCGAACCCACGACCTTCCGCTTACCGGGCAGATGCCATGACCACTAGGCTACCCTGGACATATTTTTCCGTTCACATTTTTATTTTTATATTTTCAAGACACACACAGTTTGGGGCGGGACGTTTCACAAGAGAGACATCCACGGCGCCAATTTATAATTGTAACGAAGAGTATTTTAATTAAAACATTTTTTAAAATATATACGCACTCGGGTAAAACCCGGGCGTTGCCCGGGCCATTCGACTAGTTTCTGTATATTCCTCTTTTTTTCCATTGTTTGGTTTTACCCATGTGGTCATACTTTATTTTAGATTTCACTTTATTCTTCCTTAAATTATGTTAATATCTCCGTCCGTTTTAGCTTTATTTATGTTTTAAATTTTATTATTACCATAGTTTTTATATTTTTACAAAATTAGTTATACAAAGCAGCAATATTAATTTTGATTCATTTTATACGCCGTTCCATATCCCAAGGCTCCATCTACCGCATCCTCAGATCCCATGGAATCAATACATATTTCTCTAATAACAAAAGTATAGTAACCATTCTTAGACACCCTATCACCCGCCTACACAGATCTGCCGTTGTTCGGTCTTCTGGTGGCTCGGTCTACTCGGTCACGTGCAACGATTGCAACGCTTCCTACATTGGCGAGACCGGTAGATCCGTGGCCACCAGGATGACTGAACACGGTAGATGCATCTCCAATAAAGACAATAGATCTCTCATATTTAACCACATCAATATCACTGGCCACTCCTTCAATTTATCCTCCCCTACCACCCTGTATTCCAATATCAATAACAAATACCAAAGATTAATTTTAGAGGCAATTCTATCCATTAACAATAATAGTATTAATAGACATATTGATTTACCAAAGCTGTATCATGACATATGTATGAATCTATAGGCCGGCTACTAAAATAACCTAATTTCTTCCATGAGCCCCCCCCCCCCCCCCCTACCGGTTCTTCCTTTTCTATAGTCCTAAGATTCCGCTGATGGCGGGTTTATTCATTATTTCCCTCTGGTATGACGCTTTTATCGTTATTTCTGTATATTCCTCTTTTTCCATTGTTTGGTTTTACCCATATGGTCATACTTTATTTTAGATTTCACTTTATTCCTCCTAAAATTATGTTAATATCTCCGTCCGTTTTAGCTTTATTTATGTTTCAAATTTTATTTTTACCATAGTTTTTATATTTTTACAAAATTATTTATACAAAGCAGCAATATTAATTTTGATTCATTTTATCATTACGCCATCTATATCATATATGCTAATTATCTCATAGATCGATTCTTTTATATAGTTCTGTCTACTCACATTTCATTGTACCTGTTGAAGGGCTTGACAGCCCGAAAGCTTGTCACGAATCCGTTCATTAAAGAAACGTTTTTCTCCTTATTTTGTCATCTATTATAAATAATATTTTTGTTTTAATTATTCTTACGCCTTAAGCCAGGCAGTACTTTACAAAATTTTGTTTTTCATATGTAATTCATTCCTCAGCTAAATAAAGAAATTTCTAATCAAGACTTTATATTTTCAAGATTATAATCTCTTCCACGCTGCATACCAAAATCAAGCAACAGATATAAATTCTATAACTCAAGATAATCAAAAATTAGCAGAATATCTTATTTTAATATAATATATATATATATTTTTTTAATTAAAAAGGCATATATTGGATCAGAAAAATAATTTATTTTACCAATATATATATATATATGTCGCGTTATTGCTTTATGTTAATTTATGATTAACTGGGCTTGTTCTTGTGGTTTGCGGAAGAGCATTCCTCGAGGCAAATATTTATATGTAATTCTTCTGTCCTATAAGCTTATGCCAATAATTTTGTTGAATGCTATTTCTGAGACTCCATCCTTCAGTGCAGCGTATATAATCATAATAGTTCAATACCGTATTAGATCTCCAAGAAGCTGTCTGGTAGATTAAATTGGCGAAACCGCTGGGAAGATTGACCACTGATGAGCCAAGCCCTCCCAATATTTTTTCATTGCAGTAAGAACAGTAGAAGTTTGTTTTGTGTATAAAAGATTTATTCCTGCTTAAAAAGAATAAATTTAAAAGGCCGGAAAACATCTAAGTCATACAAAATAGCTCTCCATCGTCAGGAAGACTTAAAGAATCAGAGGAACGAGAGAAGCTATTTTGAGTCGTCACTTTGTTAGTGAAATGTAACTACACGTAACACAACTATATTCATGGTATTCATATTAATTGAAAAAAAAATCGTTCGATTATTTCAACTGGAGCACAATGACAGAAATATAGTTACCAAAGAGAATAATAGGCTGCCAACTATGTATGAAAAGCAGACAACCTTGATGAACGGAAAAGATATTAAAATAAATAAAGACATGCGTAAGAGACGGTGATATGAACTATCCTCACTATTTAGAAAGAGGGAATCATATATCGCCGCAACTCTTTTTTATTAACGCGATTAAGGAAGCTTTCGGGCAAGCCCTTCTTCAGCTAATAATAGTGTACAAACAAGGAGGGATTATATATCGTTTTTAATATAAAATAAAAGAAAAGAAAATTACCACGCCCCTATCGCCCTCGTTTCAATAGCACCGCGTGGCCACGTCATGTCTGATCCTAACTTCAAATATAATATGGTACAAAAATATCTTAAAAGAAATTTACGTAATTGAATAAATATAAAGAATCAACTATAAACAGTTCAAAGGATTTAGTGGAGACTTTTGAAGATTTTTAGGATAGAAGGGGAACGTACTGTGATGGCAACTGTATACTTTTGTTTAATGGTTTAGGGTGCTTCATGGTTTCTATTGCTTCAAGAATGAGTCTTTGGGTTTTAGTTTTGGCATTTGTATGGAGGATTCTGGTATTATTGAAGTCTGGAGTGTGTCCGGTTTCTCTGACGTGGTCAACTATTAAGGAGTTTGGGTTTAGTTTAGAGATGTTTCTTTGGTGCTCTTTGATTCTGATTGAAAGGTCTCTTGATGTCTCCCCGATGTAGACACTATTGCAGTTGAGGCAGGGAATTTGGTAAACTAAATCTTTTTTCTGTTTCTGGTCGGTGCTTTTGGTGATTGGGTTTCTTAGATTCGAGGCCATGGAAGGTGAACCTCTGAAGATGGTTTTTATGCCAAAACTTTTGAGTTTGCGGGCTATTGTAATTGTAGATTCTGTATATGGTAAGTAACAGGTGGAGATGTACTGATTGGAGTTATTTCTGGGAGCCCCTGGTTTATATCTATTTCTTTTAATGAAAGGAAGCGGGTATCCAGATTTAAGAAGCTGGTTTTCGATAGACTTAAGTTCGTTGTTGTATTCTATTTTTGATGAACAGTGGGTGAAAGCTCTTTTCGTCAAGGTACGTACAACTGTTTACTTGGGAAAATGGCTCTAACACCTTGTTGCTTCAAAGCATTCTTCAAGCATTGCACCATTCAAATAAAGTTAGTGTTTTTCTTCCATTTCATTTTCCCACATATTCTTCTAGGTCTGGAATTCGTTTTCCTTTTTTTTTTAACCTGTCATGCAAAACATTGCTGACTTTAAAATCACCATAGTTAATGGGATAAAAATCGTTTTTGTTTCATCACGGAACCATTTATTTGAATTTTTTTTTAGCCCTAAAACGTACGATCGCGGCAAAAGTTGAGGTTGATTCCTCTTTGTAACAATTTATAATAGCTTTATATTTTATCTTTTATAATAGAAAAGTTATATTTTCTTATTTTAATATGTTCTTAACATTTTGACTGTAAAACGAAAATTGCAATTATACCGCGATAACATTCGCGGTATAATTGCAATTTTCGTTTTACAATCATCAGCCGCGTTATATTGTATTTTAAATTACTTTATATAATATTACGAACTAGAAAGTTATGTCCAGGGTAGCCTAGTGGACATGGCATCTGCCCGGTAAGCGGAAGGTCGTGGGTTCGATTCCCGCCCCTGGACACTTTTATTTTTCCGTTCGCCATTACTCTTCATATTAGTTGTATTTAGTTTAAATACAAATAGGGGGGTGTACAGGTTATATTAATAAAGATATAGCATATATACAAAATATGGGGGTGGTAGCAAATAGGGACAGTGTACATTTTAATAGAAGGGTATAATATAAAGTATCGGCTCTAACTAATTGTAAGATATGTGAAATATACTAAAAGTGTCATTATTATACAGTTTAAAATATACTATTAAAATATACAAATATCAGAGTCATCAACAATTCTGTCACCGTTTGCTTTTGGTTCAGTGGTAGAATGCTCGCCTGCCACGCGGGCGCCCCGGGTTCGATTCCCGGCTGATGCATTTTTTTTTTACAATTTTTAAAACTCATTTATATTATTAAAATATATGTGCTTTTCCTGTCTATGTACAGATTTATGGTCTATATACACAAGTATACAAGTTATTTGCAAATTGGGTTGCAAATTTGCCCTTCGCTCGCAAGCAGCGCCTCTAGCGGTGAAGATGGGAGGTAATATCAGCTGACCTAATGGACATGTAAAACGTGTTTTAACAGGACATAGAGAAAAATCTGGAAAATATATTTTTCGGATTTTTAGTCAAGAAAAATAAATTGACAGGTTCTGGGAAAAAAGTAGTTGTTTTTTATTCAGAAAATGATGATGACAATATTGCTGTATCATATTTGATTATCAGATACAAAATTATATCTGGAAAAATTCCAAAAAGCAGAGACTACGGGTGAAGCCAGTTCATTTTTAGTATGCAGGAACAAAATTCTAACAGAAAAACATTCATTCGAGCAGAAGACACAAAGCCAGATCATCTCTTTATAAAAATATCGCTTCTCAGACACAAAGTTTGGAGCGGGACGTTTCACAAGGATGACGTCCACGGCGCCAATTTATAATTGTAACGGATAGTATTTGAATAAAAGCATTTAATCGGGTAAAACCCGGGCTTCGCCCCGGGATTGACCCGTGTGCATATCTACGCGAGTGATATATATTCAGATAAGATTTTTTTTATAATTGTTTGTTATTAGCATTATCTATTTGTTTGCATCAGCCTAATTTAATCTAATATTTGATAGAGGGCGCTGTTCGTGAGCTAAGTAGAATAATTTGAATATATAGTTTTAAGTTTGGCATACCCGAGACATTTGGCCTATATCGACAGATGAATCAGCTTTATAAATGCAAACCTGAAAAAGGCTTATGAGTCCAAAGCTGAATACGCTGAACAGGAACTTGCATGGTTTGTGTAGCTGCGACGCGGGCTTCAGAATACCTAAGACCTGTGGCGAGGCATATTCTGAAAAAAAATTTAGATTGAGATTAATAACAAAAGCTTCAAAACCAGCAATTTCTAAACAAAGCATAAAAATGTCCTGTCTTTTTGAGGTAAAAATCAAAATTTTTAAATTTTTTATTTAAAATAACCTTCAGATTTGTTAAAAAGATTTTAAAAAACTAAAATCATAATATTATTACAAAAAAATTAATGTACAAAACCAGTTATCATTAAAAAGCTTCAAAAATAGACCAACCGCTGGATACGGCAATGAAAAAGCATGTTTTTTTTTAGCTAAAAAATAGAAATAATTTTCTAAAATACAAAATACGACCCCTATATGTTAAAGAAAACTATAAATAATCTAAATATAAAATATTTAATCAAATAAATTAAAATATCTTTAAAAAAATTTTGAAAAAGGACTTCAAAAAGACAAATAAATGAATCCGTAAAAGAAATCCCTTGCTTATTTAAAAATATAAATAACCTATTTTTTAGATACAACCCATATATGTAGAAAATATAATAAATAAACTGTATGGCATATTCTGAAAAAAAATTAGATTGAGATTAATAACAAAAGCTTCAAAACCAGCAATTTCTAAACAAAGCATAAAAATTTCCTGTCTTTTTGAGGTAAAAAATCAAAATTTTTAAATTTTTTATTCAAAATAACCTTCAGATATGGTAAAAAGATTTAAAAAAACTAAAATCATAATATTATTACCAAAAAAGTAGTGTACAAAACCAGTTATCATTAAAAAGCTTCAAAAATAGACCAACCGCTGGATACGGCAATGAAAAAGCATGCTTTTTTGAGCTAAAAAATAGAAATAATTTTCTAAAATACAAAATACAACCCCTATATGTTAAAAAAAACTATAAATAATCTACTTTTAAAATATCTAAGCAATTAATTAAAATTTTGTTAAGGTCCTCAAAAAAGACATAAAATTGAGCACATTAATTAAATTTCAAGCTTTTTAGTGAAAAAAAATAGAAATAACCCAAATTTTTTTTACAAAACAACTCATATAAGTGGAAAACACCATAAATAATCTGTTATTAACATATCTAAACAATTAATTAAAAATTTTGTTAAGGTCCTCAAAAAAGACATAAAATTGAGCACATTAATGAAATTTCAATCTTTTTTTGTAAAAAATAATATAAATAACCTTAGTCTTATAAAAATACTAACCACGTAAGTTAGAAATAGCATATATAATCTGTATATAAAATAAAAAAAAAATAAATTAAAATTAGCCTAAAAATTTATCTAAAATATAAAATTGATCTCATCAAGTAAGGCTTCAACTTTTTTTGGTATAAAATATGAAAACTATAAAATAAAAGTATCTTACCATGTATAAAAGTTATTAAAATATATATAAAAAAGATTAAAACTAATTTTCAAAGAAGCGCTAAAGTGTAAACACTTTTAAAAGTGTAAACACTTTAACTCTGTTGAAAATTTTGTGTTTTATCGATAACAGCAAAGTTATGTATGTTAAAGTTTGGAAAAATATTTTGATGTTAAGCAAAACCTGCTCCATCTCGTTTTACATAAATGTTGAAAATTTGGTCGAAATTGATGCATTGTAACGAAAGTTTTTAGTGAACAACACTTATGAAATTTCCATTTTATTAATATAGATATATATATATATATTCTTTATTTTATATATATATATTACTAATTAAGGACAAAGTTTCGATTGCCAAATATTCTTCTCTTTTTTTTTTACGAAAAAAGTGAGATTTGGGAAAATTTCCTTGGACTACACTTTGGTGGCCAATCTTTTCAGCAGGCGAATCATATTTCAGAAATTGTATTTCCTGCCAGGCCACGCTTAATTTTTTTGTTAATTCAAATAAACAAGCAAGTGTGCTAGTGCTTCGACCACATTGTGGCTTTCCAGTAGATGAGATAGTGGTCAAACGCTTGCCTTAAAAACAATCAATAAAATATATATATGTAATAATATATGTCAATATATACACTAGATTTTCATTTATTTATTTATTTCAATTTAAAACGCTATATCCCCCTAGGGACACTTGCGCTGTCATACATGTATGCCTCTACATTTGTTTATACATATTTACAATGATTTTAGGCCGTAAAGAATAGTCCTATGATATTAACAAAGAGAAAGGGAGAAAATAAAAAAATATTTCGCCATCAAATATTTACATCATTATTTATTTATCATTATTATTAAAAGAGAAGAGAAAAACATTTTTATAAGAGTTTAACCATTCTAAGGACAAAGGAAGTTCTTGAATCTTAAGGAGAACAGAGAACTGTGTACAAAAGAAAGAACTTTTTGGCAATATCTACAATCAAAATAATATAAATTATCAGTTACCTAAAATATATATTTTACTGTATAATTTAAAATATAACTGCAAAAGGCAATAAATTTAATATACGTTTCTTTACTGGAAATGAAAATACTTGGATCTGTTACTATTAGAAAATTGTTGATTCTATAGTCTTGAAAAACAGGACAATCCAGTAAAAGATGTATTGAGGTTTGTTCCTCATGTCCACAAAAACAACTCGTGTTTTTCACTGCTTTAATTATTTTTAAAAAGCTTCTGAAATTTCCATGGTTAGAAATGATTTGAGAATTATGAAAGTTTGGGCGGAAGTATTTTGGTATGTTGTTAGGAAAGAAGCTTTAAAAATTTTCATTTGTGTTAATTTTCAAAGTAGCCATTTTAAATTCGATTTTCATATACACCACAATTATAAATTGGGTGACAGCCCCAAAAATGTAAATAAACTTCACTACGCCATGTAATCACAAATAAGATAGTAACACTTTAAAGAGAGTCCGC
Organism: Cordylochernes scorpioides; assembly: GCA_030710605.1. Taxonomy (NCBI): domain Eukaryota; kingdom Metazoa; phylum Arthropoda; class Arachnida; order Pseudoscorpiones; family Chernetidae; genus Cordylochernes; species Cordylochernes scorpioides. The sequence continues at coordinate 13,671,632 of CP092877.1, forward strand.
TACACCCAAGGCAAGGCGAGGTCCAGTTCTGTCAAAATTAAATAATTTCCTCCCAGATAAATTCCATGAATCGTTAGTGAGTTTTACGACACTGCGCCGGACAACAACAGATCATCCTTCCCACTCTTGCAGACCACACTCTCTTGGACCTTGCCCGTGTTGCGGCGCCAGCCTCTCCTAGGTGCCATCCAACCTGCCCGTCTTTTGTGTTACCCATAAACGCCTGAAGCCACTTGGCCCCATGACTGCTAGTGATTGTGGAACGTCATATATATAAGCCGGCAGGATAATTAGAGGACATCGAAAAGAAGATGAACCTGGAGAGTAGAGCGACGCCGGACATCACTACCATGCCACCCACAGCCACGGACATCGTGGTACAACTTGCGGAACCTATCCGAGACATCACCGCTTCCAGCCTCAGGGAGATGGCTTATCTCCCAAAACCATAAACCTTTCATCCCTCTCGCCATCCCCCTCCCTCTGCAACGTTCTCATCACAAATGTCCGCACTCCACCTTACGACAAGAACTTCTGATCCCTGAACTACAGTGCCAACCATCACCAAGGAATTGACCATGGCCACATCAACCAGTACGAACTTTCCAGCTACACTTCAACGAACACATTTGTACTGTGAGTAAAACTTTTTGAAACCTGAATTTACAATTGTTTGTTAGGTAGATTTTTATTTCATTTCAACCTTAGCCCCTACAAATGATAACCATTTGCATTTCATTTATAAAAAATTGTTTCTATATATATTTCTTGATTCGTATTTTATCAAAGTGTTACTAAATAATTTTATACCCATATCACTAAATTATAAGTTTGACAGACACATATTTCTTCCCACACACACTATTTAGAACTTAACCTAAAATATTAAAACCATTAAAATAATTTATTTTTAAATCTGTATATCGTAAAACCTATAATTTATTTTGATTACTGTGAAACTTCATTTTATACATTCTTATAATAACTTTGTATTTAACAATTATAACTATGGAGAGAAATCGGCGAAGCTACAACGGTCCTATAATGTGAACAAGAAGCGTATCATACAGGAGATACTGGACCAAGCTCCCTGCGCTGCACCAATCCTATTCAGATAATCAAAGACAATTTTGAGAAACGCATGGGTGGGGACGACGTCGAATACAGCCTCCAAGGACCGAGCCTATTTGGAGGAACTCATCTGCTCCAACGAAGTATGGTACCGCTTTCTCTCAATATGGGAAATATCGCTCCTTGTCCGGACGGCATCAGCCACCACGAACTAAGAAAAGTAGACCCAAATGCGACCATCCTTACCCAGATCTTCCAGGTTTGCTTCCAGCTGGGGGTGGTACCCCCTTTCTGGGAGGAAAGCCCCTCGATCGTGCTACACTAGAAATGAAGATGCCAACAACTTGGGTAATTGGAGACCTTTCTTGCTAGGAAACATAGCCGCAAAGCTCTACACGGCGGTTGTGGTCGATAGGCTCAGGAAATTTCCAGATACTCTGGGATAGCTTTCCAAAGCCTCGTAGAGCTTTATGGAATTCGAGTGGTGTTTGGAGCACGACTTCGTGGTCCAGAGCGCCATCAAGGATACCAAGAGGACTAGCCGGAAAGCTTACTTCGCCTGGTTATACCTAGAAAATGCCTTCGATCGTATCTTTAATGCTCTAAAGGAATTTGGTGTTTCGTATAAAGTCATCGCCATCTTCCGCACATGTACACAGACTCCTCGACCTCGATAAGATCAACTTGGGGAGTCACATCCCTCATTCCTTTCAAGAGCGGGGTGAACCAGAGTTAACTCGGCAGCCCCGGCAGGACACTCCATTTCGGTATTGACATCTGCCGATAACTTTCTAATCATGGCCAAAAAACCAGGAGTCATTCCAAGTGCTTCTGGACACTGTAGGTGATCTGGCGGGGAAGAACGGGTTAGACTTCAAGGACCCTAAGTGCGCGACTCTTCGCTTGAAATTCAGGAAGGCAGCTCTGGCCACGATCTTCTTCACAAAAGGACAGCCTATCTCACCAATGAGAGAAGAGGACTCGTACTGCCACCTTGGAGTACCCACCGACTACAAAAGGCCAAGTAATCCCAAAGAAGCCATCCGGAGCATTAAGGAAGACGAGAAAAATATTCACAACCGACTCTCACTCCTTGGCAGATCAATGACACCAAGACCTTCGTCTGCCCGAGGCTTGACTTCGTTTTTCGGAGTGTTCTCCCATAAAAAAAAACACTTTAAAGTAGGTTGACCTGTTGATTAAGAGGCTCGGGAAGAAATGGCTCGGTCGCCCCCACCGGGCCAGCAACGAGGTTCTCTCCATACCTCTTTCCACAGGCGAGCCGGAATGGTACTGTTCGGGGACAAGATCGATTTGGCCAAGACCCAACACGCCTTCCAACTTCTCACGCGCCCAGATTATGAAACCTCCGCTCTCGCCAAAAGTCTTCCAAAAAAATCGCGGAGAGAAGCCTGGGATGATCTGCGTTGGAAGAAGATCTGGTAGGGCATCTGTCGGAAACTCGTTGGGGACTTTGCCAGGGAGAGTGGAGACAGCATCAAATATGAAGTGACGTCAGAAATTCTTCCCGACCCTTCTAGAAAAGAATTGGTCTCCAATGGGCCCACAATTCTATTATTGAGGGTCTAACGTTAAAGCTAGCAAACCTCGGCAATAAGCCGGACACTGTAATTCCACCTGCAGTCGCTAGGGCAAGAATTGCAGTGGGAAGACTTCGGCACATAACTCTAGATCCGCACTAGAAGCAATTCAGAAGGGCAATACTAAAATCACGCAAAAAAAAATACACTCGTTACTTACCCAACTGTAACCATTGGAGAAAAACTGCATTCTACAATGGATTCCTGCCATGTTGGGATCGGGGGTAATGAGATGGCAGATAATTAGCAAAGGAAGCCAGAAAGTTGAGCCAAAAGAAAGAACAAATGTCAGTATTTGACGCTAATGCTTTGGTAAAATACAAGATAATTCAACAAAAAATAAGAAAAAATCAAATATGTGAAATAAACTCTGAGAGATGAATTACAAAAACAATAACAAGACTCAGAACGAAACACTATAAAGGAATGACAATACATCCAGATGGCACAAGAACCTATAGGACATACAACAACTGTCCTGGTGTGGAACTAACACCTACCCAAAATTCTCATGCCCAGCAATGGCCGCAGCCTTGCATAAAATTGACATGGACCCAGAGCAGCAGATTTACACACCCAAGATAGTGGACATTGCGACTGCTGTGATAGAGATGCCTGGGAACATCTGAGGCTCTTCATTGGACACGACAACAACAACTTCGGCACATGCTTTAAGGCACATAACTGAGCAGCCTACTTAAAAATCAAGGTCAGGGAAAGGTCTTCGAAGTTACCTGCCAAATCAAGTCTTCCGATGACTTCATCAACAGGCGGTTCATCAACCGGGAGAGGCAAAACTTCTCCTACCTAATAGAGTCAAGAGATTTTGACCTGAAGACAAATGGGGCAAAGTGTGCGGCTTAGCGAACAAAATTCTCCCCCACGTACTACAATACTGCTCCAAACACTTTGCCGCCATTAAAAAGTAACATCACAACATCGTGGAGAGGCTAAGAAATATCACGCGAGGTCACAGGGAAGAACCCATATCAATCAAAAAGTCCCTGAGAGGTTTATTTGAACCTAGGCTCAGATATAGTGTTGATGGAGAAGAAGATGGTCACCACTATAAACGTAGCAAACCCTTTCGAGAGATGCATCTTGGCCTTCAAGGATGCAAGGGAGAGGAAAATCGTCAAATATTTTCCCCTTGAAAACGAACTCCAAGAAAAAGGAAGGTATTTATATATGCCTTCCTCGGTGGCCCAATTGGTGACTGAAACAAGGTGAAGGTTCTGCGAAATATTGTGTATGCAGAATCCATCAAGTGGTCCAGTGACATCTTTGTTGAACATATAACCGAACTGAATCAATACTAGCCCCTTGTGTTTTCCAGAAATAGACTTTCCTTTGGACCAGCCTGGACCCTGCGGATCCCTCTTCATTACCAAGACCCTCTGGAGACTATAGATAACCCCTAGAACCGAGTCGTGGCGTTATGACCACTTGGGGTCTGGAGGAAATGCCGACCTAGAACCGAGTCGTGGCGTTATGATCACTTGGGGTCTGGAGGAAATGCCGACCTAGACCGAGTCGTGGCGTTATGACCACTTGGGGTCTGGAGGAAATGCCGACTTAGAACCGAGTCGGGGCGTTATGACCACTTGGGGTCTGGAGGAAATGCCGACTTAGAACCGAGTCGGGGCGTTATGACCACTTGGGGTCTGGAGGAAATGCCGACTTACAACCGAGTCGTGGCGTTATGACCACTTGGGGTCTGGAGGAAATGCCGACCTACAACCGAGTCGTGGCGTTATGACCACTTGGGGTCTGGAGGAAATGCCGACCTACAACCGAGTCGTGGCGTTATGACCACTCAGATCTGGAGGAAATGCCGACCTAGAACCGAGTCGTGGCGTTATGACCACTTGGGGTCTGGAGGAAATGCCAACCTAGAACCGAGTCTGGGCGTTATAACCACTTGGGGTCTGGAAGAAATGCCGACCTAGAACCGAGTCGGGGCGTTATAACCACTTGGGGTCTGGAGGAAATGCCGACCTAGAACCGAGTCGGGGCGTTATAACCACTTGGGGTCTGGAGGAAATGCCGACCTAGAACGGAGTCGTGGCGGTATAACCACTCAGGGTCTGGAGGAAATGCCGACCTAGAACGGAGTCGTGGCGGTATAACCACTAGGGTTTGGAGGAAATGCCGACCTAGAACGGAGTCGTGGCGGTATAACCACTCAGGGTCTGGAGGAAATGTCAACTTGTAGCAAAAAGAAATGGCCCTTCCTGCGGGAAGACCTTTCTCCTGGATTCAAAGGCCCCCCAAAAGAAGACGTTTGTATATATAACCTGCATCTCCAATCAATTTGAGTTTATATTTTGTATTATATTTTATTTTGACCAAATATTCCCTCCATTGAGCAGTGTATTGTTTTAAGACAAGCATGTCAAACTCAAATCCTAACACGGGCCAAATAAAAAAGTGATAAGATTATGTGGGCCGCAAAAAAAAGAAAACAATTAATTAAATTTTTATAGTAACATTAATGTAGGTTTATTTAAAAAAATACTAATAAGAAAAAAGAAAGTAAAGTTAATATTTTCTCCCTTATATTTGGCATCTCTTTTCTGCTACCAACTTTCCTACTTCGGGGGAAATCTTGTTCGCAGTGATTAATTTTAAAACTGACCCAAGGTGAACGTCAGTAATTCTCGATCTGATTGGAGGCTTATTTCCTTTCATAAGTGAAAATAACTGCTCGCACCGATAAGTACTTCCAAACATGGACATAATTTCATATGCTAATTTTCGAGTGTTTTCAAATCTGGCTGGCAAATATTTGTAAAATTCAGAAACGCCAACTTCAATGAATTTTGCCTTTAAATCTGAATAGCACTGGATATCTATTACCTCCATTTGCATATGATTAGGTACTGATTCTATATTTATCGAGAAAATCGAAGAAAACAAAGTAAACTTGCCTTCCAAATATTTGAAATCAGAAAACCTTGTTTCAAATTCATTTCTAAGACTTAAAGGTTTTTCCGCATATTTTTGATACGATGCAGTTTCACCTAAACTTGATTTGTACATGTTGCATGTCGGAAAGTGCATTAAATCTTCGTTTTTCAACTTCTTTTCCCAAAGAACTAGCTTACATTTGAATGCATTAACTTGGTCACACATGTTGGTAATGATCTGATCCTTTCCTTGCAGTTTCAAATTTAAATCCGACAAGTGTTTTGTTATGTCAACCATGAAGGAAAAATCTTGCAACCATACTTGATTAGAAAACAAAGTGATGTCTTGATTCTTGGTTATTAAAAACTGACATATTTCTTCTTTCAAGTCCCAAAATTGTTTGAGAACCTTGGAGAATGATAGCCAACGTACCTCGGTATAGTATGATAAACCTGAATATTCGCTTTCTAATTCAGTTAAGAACAGAGAGAACTGTCGCTGATTTAAACCTCGAGATCTTATGAAATTGGTGAATTTTTTGATAGGTGTCAACACATTTTCCATTTTTATTACCTTCGTACATAATACTTCCTGATGTATAATGCAATGCGTATGATGAATATTGGAACCATCAGAAATTTCACTTAGTTTTTTTCGCAGTAATGCTACGAAACCGTAGGTTTTTCCAGTCATTGAAGGAGCTCCATCTGTTGCTACAGAAGTCAATTCTGATTGAGGTAAATTGTATTTTTGCAGAAGATCATAAACGCAATTAAATATATCTTCTCCTGTAGTAGTGCCATGCATCGGTACTAGTTCCAATAATTCCTCAAAAATGTTGAAATCCGTGTCGCAAGCTCGAAAAAAAAAACAGCTAACTGAGCTACGCCCCCAATGTCCGTACTCTCATCACAGGCAATGGAAAATGCTTCGAAACAAGATGATTTTTCTTTTATCTGATCATTTAAATTTCTGGCCATATCAGTAACTCTTTCCACAACGGTATTTCGAGACAAAGATATTGCTTGAAACGTCTTCATTCACACTTCCAGGACAAACAATTTCTGCAGCTTTAATTAAACATTCCTTGATGAAATCACCTTCAGTAAAAGGTTTTGAGTGTTTAGCTATCATCTCCGATAAAACGTAGCTTGCATGCACCACCGCTCCACTCTCTTGTGATACTTTAGTGAACATAAACTGTTGTTTTTTCATTCCCAACTTGAACTCTTTTAACTTTTCTTGTCTCATTAAACCTTCGTAGGTATCATATTTTGATTTATGTTGTTCATAATGACGTTTAATGTTATATAATTTTGGTACACTAATAGCACTATTACATATCAAGCAGATGATTTTATCTTTTACTTCAGAGCAAAAATACTCTAATTCCCACTTTTCTTGAAAATTCCTATGTTCGTCAGCAATTTTTCGTTTAGTTTTACTGCCACTTGGTTTTGATGAAGACATATTGAATACAAAGGTCTGAAAAAAAAAATAGTAATCGCTAACACAAAATAATAAAACTTTTTAATTAATATTTTAATTTTTTTTTTAATTAATATTTTTTTAACTTACCAGACACAGAATAACTGCACAAATTATTGAACGTAACTTAAAAAAAAAAATTTTTCTAGTACTCCGAAATAATATTTTCTTTAAACTTTAAGGCACACAATACTTATGGCGATGTACATACGTTATGTATTTAGGTATAATATTATCAAAACTTACGACTTATGTATGGCGACCAGTGGTTCGTTATTAATAAATAAATTATGTATAATTACAATTTTTAAAAATTAGGCTACAAGTTTTTATTATTATTTTTTTAATTTATAATTTTTTAAAATTAAAATATATTGTCTGGCGGGCCGCAAATTTATTCGTTGTGGGCCGCGAGTTTGACATGCCTGTTTTAAGACTTTCCTTTAAAATTTCATAAATTTGTTTTAAGCTTAATTGAAGCTTACTTGAAAAACCAGATACCTGCTTTGTCGTATCCTACAAGAAGACCGGAGAGACGATCGCACTTCTCCCTGCTGGGCCTCGAAGGCTCAAATACGTTTGCCTCGAAGACGGTCCCCTAGGATTCCAAAGACAGAACCGGGAACCCGGACCAGGTTGTATAAGAATGACCTCACAGTCCCCTTGCGCCGACAAAGGGAGCCCCCCTGCAGCAGGATACCTTCGTTGCTACCACGTTGTACCAGTACTTTTGTTCCACTTCTTTATTTTTTATATAGAACCGTGTAATATATTTAGTTGCCCTGGTATTGCATTATTTCCAAGTGGCTGTTTCCCTAATTTAGAACGAAACAAGCAGATTCGCTGTTTTTCAATAGGGTCCATGATAAAGTTAGGAAAATGCTTTTATAAACGAGAGCTTATAAATTCGATGAAACGTGAGGGTGTGTGACTGGGTGATCGATATTTCATAGTTTTTATGAATGTTTTACCAATAAAGTCCAAGAAAATTACTTCATGATTGTAGATATTCTCGTGATCCGGTCTTAATCGTGAAAATTATAATTTTGATATATTTATAATCTATTTGATAAATTAATAATTATAAATCACATGTAATACATATATCATAAGTCAGTATCTCATTCGATATACAGTTACGAGCGTCATGCGTTCTTCATCTCTGTCACCGTTTGCTTTTTTTTTTGGAATGGCGCTCTCCTATTGGTTCGCTACGATGGCGCCGCCACTGCGCGAGACACTTTTTTTTTTACTTTGCCCCCCCCCCCACTCGCTTTTTGTTTTTTGTAACTATTGTGTTGGAGCGGGTCGCTCCTTAAATAAATGCATATATTAGTTAATAACTAAATGGAATCCTCTCTTTCTTTTTCCCAGTAAGGGACGCCTACGGAAGCCAACAGTACATAGACAGATAAAGCACATAGGCTATAGTTATTAACTAATATATGCATTTATTTAAGGCGCCAATTTATAATTGTAACAAATCGTATTTGAATAAAAACATTCAATCGGGTAAAACACGGGCGTTAATGATCCAACAGGTCCACGTGTCTAAATTAAAACACGGGCGTTGCCCAGGTCATTCGGCTAGTAATTTATAAAAAATTAAATGGCGGGTTGAGCTTGTGAGGAAGTCGGGAGATTAGATAGAAGTAAAGAAATCATTAATTGCGTAAATATAAGTATTGGCCGAATGTGACCCGGCTTCTTCCCGACTGAATATTTTGCCAAACAAATATTGTCTTAACAAATGTCCATATCATTATTACTCGAAAATGAGATAATTTGAAATTAAACAATTTATATATTCAGGATATTCGGTAAAAATGCTAATAATGATGTATTAATTCCTGTGTCACAACTACTAATTAGAGCAATAGTGATATAGAATAATAATAAATATCATTTGTTAAAATAATATTCGTTTGGTAGACTTTCACTAGGGAAGAAGCTGGGTGGCTAGTAGTGCAATAGCATTTATTTTATATCAAATGATTCAATGATATCTTTAGAGATTTGAACTCACCTTTCTTCATTAAACAATATTGGGAGGGCTTGGCTCATCAGCCAGGTACCTTATTTATAATTATAAAGATTATAATCTTCCTCGCTCTCAGTTACTGAAACAATTCGCCTTTGTAATCTTTCAAAATTCAAATAAATTAGCGTAGAATATTACTGAGCTATTCGACATATTTCTACAGTAAAAGGCGGAAATTAGATCTAAACACTTCCATATAAAGAATTCCTCAGCACACCTATAAAAAAAAATTCAGAGAAACCAAATATAATAGCAGAGAGGGCTGGTAGAGTGAAGTGGCGACATCACTGGGAGGCCTTACCATTGCTGGCCCTTTTAATATTTCTCCTATAGGACTGCATAATATTGATTTTATTAGAAAAAAACGTCTCAACTCATTCGATATTTTATGTATGAGTGTCTTACTTAATCGCCGAAGTAATATACAATAGTATTGTAAAACGACATTTGAAACCTATCCCGCGTGTGTTTCTTTTCAACGAAAAATCAAAATTTATTTCAAAGAGAAATAACGATTATTTCTAACCTTTGGGATGAGGTATGAAAGGGTGAATTGTGAAGAGTAATGATAAACGGAAAAATAAAAATGTCCAGGGATGGGAATGGGAATCGAAATTTTATTTTCCGTTTATCATTATTGTTAAGGTTACTTTGTCCTTAACGAATTAGAAACCGTACTTTAGAGGACTGTATAGGTTTTCAACTTCCCAGGCGACACCCCAATGGTGATTCCAATGCCCAGGCGACACCCCAATGGTGATTCCAATGCCCAGGCGACACCCCAATGGTGATTCCAATGCCCAGGCGACACCCCAATAGTGCCGATACTGACTCAACCGAAGAAAGAATAAAGCACGACCGAATTACTATTCACACACACACTTTATTTAAAAAACTCAATTATATACAAAGATAGACAGCGGTCAATATTTACATAATTACAGAAAAATTAAATTAATTAACAAAATAATATATTAGAAAACTCAACATTCTCCCCGAGTTGATGGAAACCATCAAGGCAAACTGGGGGGAACAGGTAGCAACGCCAGCTTAACCAGGGGTCTTTTGAGTACTCCGGCCCTGGTGCGGATTGATAGCACTCGTACCAATCCATCTTTGCCCCGATGGACCTCCACCACTCGCCCCATCATCCACTTGGCGGGAGGCACATGTTCCTCCCTGATTAGAACCAGGGAGCCAGTAGCTAGATCGGGCCCCAACATTCTCCATTTATGTCGTTGTTGTAGATTATGAATATAATCCGTAGACCACCGCCTCCACAGATGTTAGACCATCTTCTGAACCATTTTCCACCGAGGTAACAGCTGAACCCCAACGTTCAGTAAGTCTTCCTCGGGGGCACAATAAGATGACGATGTCAGTAGAAAATGCGCTGGGGTTAATGCTACTAGATCATTGGGGTCGCTATTAATTGGTTCCAAAGGTCTTGAATTAAGACAATATTCTATTTGGACAATCAGGGTCAGCAACTCCTCATAGGACAACAAGGTCTCTCCAAGGATGCGGCGAAAGTGAAACTTGAAGCATTTTATGCCGGCTTCCCATAGACCACCAAAGTGCGGCGCACCCGGAGGATTAAATTTCCACTCCGTTCCATCATTGGCCAATATCTCCGCGATCTCCGACATCTGATCCCGAGCCATAGAAAATTCCAAACGCAATTGTCTGGTGGCTCCCAAAAAGTGGATACGAAATTTCCTCCATAATTCCCTTATAGAACCATCTAAGGATTCATCCCACTTTGCAACCTTAACCCATAGCTTTTGGATAAAGATTTTCCCAATTATAACAACAGGTGCCAACCAGCCTATAGGATCATATAATCTTGCCACGAATGAGTGCATTTGGCGTTTGGTAATTTCCTCAGTCGTATTGGGATCTTGTAAGTCATAAATAAAACAATCTTCCCTTGGTTTCCACCCTTATCCCAACGTCTTTACAACTTCAACATTTTCAAACATGATCTTTTGAAAACGTGATTCTTCGGGGATTTGGTTCAAAATCACAGGGTCATTAGATGACCATTTCTTTAAAACGAATCCTCCCTCTTTCAAGCCAATGAGCTCCTTTTGTAAACTCAAAGCTTCCACCGAATTTTCTGCTCCAGTTAATATATCATCCACATACGTATCTGTTCTTATGACCTCCGCCGCTCTAGGATATTTTCCTTCATCATCCCTTGCCAATTGTAATAAAGTTTGGAGTGGCAAGAAAGGAGCAGGAGAGGTTCCATAGGTAACTGTATTTAGTTGGTAAGGTTTCAATCTATCGTCTGGACTTTCTCTCCACAGGATTCTTTGTCGTTTCGCATCCTGGGGGCGTACCATTATTTGTCGGTACATCTTCTCAATATCAGTCAACATGACAACTTTATGTCGGCGCCAATTTATTAAGATGGTAAGGATGTCCGTTTGCAACTTTGGCCCAGTATATAATCGATCATTCAATGACCATCCATTTGATGTTTTTTGTTGAGGCATCAAATACTACTCTTAACTTTCTCTTGTCTGGCTGATTTCCCCTTACTGCGTGAAGGGGTATAAAACAACATCCTTCTGTATCGATGGCGGAGGATTCAGATAAGGGAGTCATATGTCCCAATTCCACATAGTCCCTCATAAAAGAACAATATTCCTCTCGAAGAGGTGCATCCCTTACCAGCCGTCGTTCCAAGGCGAGTTGTCGTTGGACACAAGTGGGAAACGATTTTCCAAACAAATTTTCACTGGGAATCTTAGGATCAAAAGGCAGGGGAACAATATATCGCCCACCTGGTGTTCGCTGAACCTCCCTTTTATATAGATTCCTACAGAACTCATATTCTTCTGATTCTGTCGGCCTTGAGGGGATTTCTTCAATTTCCCAAAATCGCTGTAGCAACTTATCCAGGTGGTCCTCATATTTGACACGAGTATTATACACCAAATGCGGACTCGTCTGATCTCCTTTCGGCAATTCCCCAGAAATCACCCATCCCAACCTGGTGTTCTGGGCACATAGATGGGTTCTGTCACAAAGCCTAAGGTCGGGGAGGAGTGATCTTCCATAGACATCCGCACCCAGGATGACATCCACCTTTCCACTTTTCTCAAATTGGGGATCGGCTAGAGGTAGGACCTTCCAACTGGACGGTATATCAAGACATAGGTCTTCAGTCGGCAATAACCCTGTCATTCTTCCTACCACTAATGCCTCCATTGGTAAAGTCCATCCTGGTTCTGTCAAAGATTCTAACGTAAACGAAGCTAGTTCTTTAACAAGTTCTCCTTTAGTATTATTTATTCCATAAACCTGGGCATTTACTCCGCATGTCGGAACATTTAAATGCTGAAGAAGATCTCGTTGTATAAATGACGACTGAGATCCCTGATCAAGCAATGCTCGTGCTAATACCCCGTTTTCCTGGGGATTTAAAATCCGAATCAAAGCGGAGGCCAAAAGTGCCTTAGGAATGGCCGTCCGTACATGCATTCCGGCAAATTTCACTTCTTGTCCATTAATCGGTGCAGGAGGATCCTTGGGGCTAGTCATCTCCCGATCATTTGGATCCTAATTTCTCGAGACACTATATTCGTTCGATGCAGGAAACTATTATGGCCGCCTTGACATTGTGCGCATCTGATAGTTCTCGCGCATGTTGTTCCCATATGTCCCACGCGTAAGCATTTAAAACATTCGTGCGCCTTCTTTAATGCCTCCACTCGCGCTGGGACCGGCATTGAACGCCATTTTGGGCAAGATTGTATCCAATGATTCCCCTGGCAGACAATACACCAGAGAACCCTCTTTACGGCATTTTCTCTTATTTTTGCCATATGTAACCCTGTTAAATAATGCCCATTGTCTCTCCTATGTGATGATTCCCCAAATCGATCCTTAATGTAGGCAATTCTTTGTTCACCCTTAACTTCTCTTCGCACAAAAGCCAGCAGATATGTTAGCCTCTGGTCCACTGATGGGATTAATTACTTTTCGTCTCTATCATAGCCAGCCATTGCACTCCTCTGCCAAATTCTAATCAACTTCTCTGACAAACTGGACTCCACGAGAGGATATAAAAAGGAAGAGTTCTGCTGCACATTCACACCCAGGGAATCCAACGACCTTATGTGTGATTCAACCTGGTCATATAAACCTTCCAAGGATACATTCTTCTTTCTTACGTTATTGATGACCAGTTTCAACAATTGTCGCACATAAACCTCGGTCAAGATCACCTTGTCGCCGAAGCGATCCCTGAGCGCTTCTATTACTTTGGGGTAGTTAGCCTCCGTCAAAGGGTAGCTCTTGACTAGTCTTTCTGATCTTGTTCCAACTTTCATAGACTGAATCAAATAATGGAATTTATCCACTTCAGATAGGCTTGGATTCTCATGAATGGCCTCAAACTGCGACCACCATTCCAGCCACTCGAGACTGGCGCCATCGTGAACTTTTAACGCGAATTTTGGCAGTCTGCAAGAGGTACTCTTCTCTGGGCTACTCCTAATTGAAGCCACTTCCCCTTGGCCTTGTTAGTCATTTCCCTTAGGATTGAGATATTCGTTTACTTTCTTCTCTGTTCGCAGAAAGTTATTTTCATACTGCTCGACCAAATCCTGTTCTTTCTCCAATTCCTGTATAGTGGTGTTCTCATTGTCTAGCATTAACTCCCTAATTTGGGAATTCGCGTTTCTTAGCTGGCTTTCAATAATCTCCAGCAATTTAAACACGAACAAAATAGAGCCCCGAGAAGGATATTCTTTATCAAATTACGTCTCAATTTCTTTTATATTTTTTTTGTCACCGATGATCGCAGCAGCGTTCTTAATTTCTTACTTTTATCCATCTTTAATTTCTCAATTAACAAATTTTATCTATTTAAATGAAGGCCTAGTTTACATATATTCGCTAAATTTCGCCAATCTAATTTGTTTAATCCTATTTTCTTCAACTTTACCTTCTTAAGCTTTAAATTCTTTGACCTTTTCTTTAGACTTAACCTTTTTGGTCTTTTCTTTAGCCTTAACTTCTTTGACTTTATTCTTTAGCTTTACTTCTTTAGCTTCTTAAGTTATTTGCCTATTCCCTTTTAGAATCCGGCTCGAGGGACCAAATGTTAAGGTTCCTTTGTCCTTAACGAATTAGAAGCCGTACTTTAGAGGACTGTATAGGTTTTCAACTTCCCAGGTGACACCCCAATGGTGATTCCAATGCCCAGGCGACACCCCAATGGTGATTCCAATCCCCAGGCGACACCCCAATAGTGCCGATAATGACTCAGCCAAAGAGAGAATAAAGCACGACCAAATTACTATTCACACTAACACTTTATTTAAAAAACTCAATTATATACAAAGATAGTCAGCGGTCAATATTTACATAATCACAGAAACATTAAATTAATTAACAAAATAATATATTAGAAAACTCAACAATTACTCTTCACATTTCACCCTTTCATACCTCATTCTAAAGGTTAGAAATAATCGTTATTTCTCCTTGAAATAAATTTTGATTTTTCGTTGAAAAGAAACACATGCGGGATAGTTTTCAAATCTAGTTTTACAATCACAAACCGCATTATATTATATTGTATTATATAACAATAGTATTGTCTCATCGTTATATCGAATAAATGGTTTAATCGTGGATTACCAATTCGAAAGTATGCTATATCCAAAAATGTATATATTGAATAGACGTTTAAAATAATTACAAGCCTTCAATGTAGCTCCTAATAAAAATGTGCAATTCCGACTTAAAGAGGCGCTATAATCTAAGTAGAAGGCTTTAAAAGTTTTTCTTTAATCAATGAATAATAAATGGTATAAAATTCTCTCTCTCTTTTATAAATTACGCAGACGAAATAATCGCAGGTCTTGAGCTCTTGGGATAAAAGGGGCACTAGTCTTAACTGATCAGAATAAAAGACATCTCATGAATAATGCACGTCCCTTTTACGGCCCAGAGCTCAAAGACGGTGAGATAAATGTTTTATTTTCTTTTCTTTCCTGTTACCACTCCTGCATTTTTTACCTTCCTTTTTATCTTAATTAAAGCTCTTAATGACTTTCTTTCTTACTTACCTCTATAGATGGCGTTACTTAGAATGGCAATTCTCGGCAACCGATACAATAGAAGTGTGATCTTGGATTGAACTATTTTTTTTTGTTGATAATTTTAATTTTTTTTAAACTTTGGTAGATTGAAATATATATAAAGCGCTTAATTAACATTTAAAAACTTTAAAATATACAAACAAAAAGCTCTCTAAATGCTTAATTTGAAAGTTAAATTACGTGTTGTGATATTTTTATTGTAATTAAAAGCTAAATCTGTTGCAATTTGAGAATAAAAAATCCGAACACTTATTTACTTCACGTTAATGTACGAAAGACACCACTAGAAAATTAGGTTAATTAAATAAAATAGACTCATGGTTAAATCTTCTTCCCCATTTATCAGTTGCATAAATACATCGTCTTATTACTTTAGCCCGACCTAAAATTTAATTCATAAAAAATATTAATTAACTTAAAATAATATTAGTAAATTAATTTTTATAGCCATCTATCGTTAAAATTTTACACAAATAAATTTACTGGCAATGCGTTTCTTTTAAATATCATCAAATATTATCTCTACAGACCTTACTGCAATGTAATCTCATTCAATAACTCATATCATTGCAGTAAGGTCTGTAGAGATAATATTTGATGATATTTAAAATAAACGCATTTCCAGTAAATTTATTTGTGTAAAATTTTAAAATAATATTTTAAAATGTATGTAATAAAAATAGAATGATGTGTATTACTGGGTCAATAATTATGAAAGGATATTTTTAAAAACCTCATCAAAAATCATGCTTTTATAATATCTAATTATACAGTATTTATGTATACTAGCCGAGTGACCCGGGCAACGCCCCGGATTTACCCGAAGGGCCCGCAGAGACATTAAGAGTAGAGATAGTGGCTTTAAAATTGCAAAGGGTATAATCTTATTTCCAAGAAGCAGCATTTCAAATATAAGGGTGAGTAAAATATATTTTCTAAATATATACATGTTATAATATTATTTTATTTACAATTATATATTATAGATACAAATACTCTGCTAAATCGACTGCCAGAGGTCACGCTTTGCATATAAAAACTCGTTGTTGTTTTATCCCACTGGCCTTTTATTTTGGTTATCAGCCCCGTAAATAAAGATATTTTCTCTATCCCAATGGCCGGCTCAAAACTTTTGTACATTATGTAAATAATCTTTTGTTTTCCTTGTTCTATTCGCCTTAAGCCAGGCATTACTTTTATCAAATTATGTTTTTCATATATATTCCTTAGCTCAAATAAAGAAATCTTTGATCAAGACTTTATATTTTCAAGATTATTATTTCAACCACGACTGCATTACATTACCATAATCCTCAACATGATCAAGAATACAACAGAATCTTATCATTCTTATTTATATAACATACATTCGGTCTTATCTTATATATTTATACTAGCCGAATGACCCGGGCAACGCCCGTGTTTTACCCGATTGAATGTTTTTATTCAAATACTATTTGTTACAATTATAAATTGGCGCCTTGAATAAATGCATATATTAGTTAATAACTAATGTGCTTTATCTGCCTATGTACTGTTGGCTTCCGTAGGAAAGATGCTCGTAACTGTATATAGAATATCAAAATTAGAATGGAATCATATCATCCATAACAAACCTTATAATTAACAACATATTAGACAGCACAGTGCAAAAATATAGAAAGTTAATGTATAGAACAGTGGAGGAAATAGGTAAATAAAGAGAAGACCGATAATCAAAGTAATTGATAATAAATAGTTTATTAGTGAGAAAATAATATAAAAAATTCCTTTCAAGTGAGAAACTATAGGCATTGGTGTCTATGCCGAAAAAAATTATTTAAAATGAAAAAAGAAGAAAAATTTAACGAATCAGTAAATAAAGTTGCAAACAACACAATTATTGAAGATAAAACAGCATATAAAAGGAATGAATTAATTTAAAGGACCTCATAAAAAACTACATTTATAGTTTTATATATGAAAAAACAATAGAAAAAAAAAATTAGTGGGTCAGGTGTTGATATTAAAAATAAAAAAGGCATATCCTGACCAGGAAAACATGTGCTCCATATAATGGAACAGGCTAAATCAATGTTTAGTTAATTTCTGTTCTACCAGATGGCGCTCTGCTTTCTGAAAATCACATGTGCTCCTAGTCAGGATATGCCTTTTTTATTTTTAGTTTTATATATACAATATAACCTCGTTAATTCGACCATATTTGGATGTCCTGACCCCCCCCCCCCCCCCCCCCTACGGTCTATCATATAATAAAAATAATTCGACACTATCGATAATCCGACTCTTCCGATAATTCGATCTTTTTTAAATTAAAATTTTGACATTTGATTGTTGTTTAAATACAACCTAGTCCCTAAAAAGGTATTACAGAGGCGGGCGGCGCCGGCTTAAATGTACAACATTTATGTATAGACAATTGACAATTCAAACAATTTTTATTGATTCTTTTAAACAAATTTTACAAAGGTGGAAAAATAAAAGAGTAAAAGGGCATATAAAGTGTAGGGGAATATATATACAAATGTCTTCAGCAAGGAAGGCTTTCCCACCTTGAGAGAGTCCTCCTCCAGACAAGGAGGGGGTCTTCTTGTACACTCCTCAGTTCCGCGCCGAGGAAGTACCTATAGATGCGCGTCTTGGCAGACGCCAGGATGGCCAGGGCGTCATCGTCTAGGCCATACCCGAAGACCCAGCCCTGCAGGTCAGGGGGCCGCCCGATGATGGTAAATGCCTCCCGGATGAGAGGCCTGATGTAGCGGCAGGACCAGTACCGGTGAACCAGCGACAGGTCGCCGGACCCACAGGCGATGCAAGACTGTTGTGCCGATCCTGGATGGGGCAGGGCGTGCAGAGCTAGCCTCACTGCAACGTCCGCGTTGTGCCCGGAGAAGGCGCAGCGCCGGAGCGACGACCAGCCGATGTTGATGGGTAGGTTTATATTTTCCTCCCACCTTCTAGCGAACTGGACGATGGGCAGGGCAGTCAGGCGTGGAAGCTCTAAGATGCGATGGGCAGTTCGGGTGATGACTCGCAAGAACGGCGTAGGCGTCCCGCGCAGCACTACGGCCTGGCCGATGGTGTTTACTCGGTAGGTCCCGCGTAGATTTTCGTCGATAAGACGACGGCAGAAGCTGGTCAGCGACGCGGCGTCAGCCAGGGCGCAGAGCGTAGGCCGAGTGAGGGGAGGGGCAGGGCCAGCGAAGTCCCCAATGCAGGCATTGACCCACCGGGTAGGAGCGAGAAGGTCGGGTGGCCGGAGAAGGCGGCAGCCACCTATGATGGGGAGGTTCAGGAGTTGATGTGGTGTAAGCACAGAGTGGTCTATCGTGAATATATCAGCGACCGCCTCCCAGATCTTAAGAAGCCGGAGACGCCGTGGCGAGAGCCAGGACCCGGATGGAAGTGGATATAGCCACGCATCGCTCTCGACCAGACAGGAGTAGGCATTACGGCTTCCACGCAGTGCGGCCTGCACGCCCTTGAAACACGACAACCGCAGTTGGGTCTCGATATCGATGAGGCCGAATCCTCCAAGAGAGACGGGTCTCGCCAGGAAGCTACCAGGAAACCAGGCGGTGCGCTCCGGTCCCCAGATAAACCACGCAAGACGTGCCTGGATCTTGTGGATAGTACGGTCGGTAGGCAGGTAGCCGTGGATGTGATGGACCACCGAGGATAGAACCAAGGAGTTGGCGGCTCTGGCCCGGCCGACTAGAGAGAGGCCGCGGGTGTAGGGAGACCACCTCGTTACAGCAGCTTCGATTAAAAAAGTATTTCATGTTAAGTGAAATAATCGGAACTGCATCAAACAAGATATAACTATATATATAGTACGTGTGAAGCGCGGAAAATTGTCTAATCGAATAAAATGCAGTTGAAAAACACACTAAAATAACGATTTATAATTTTATCTAAATAATTTTGTAGGTCTTAGCAAAATATATAGGAGGAGGGATATTAGCTCAAATATTTCTGCGCGCGTTCCAAAACAAAAAACAAACAAACAAACAAAAAATATATATATTGTCACACTCTGCATAGTTATTTTGTAAAAATATGTAAATTAGTATAAAATATAATTGGTAATAGAAATTTATGTAAATAAGGCTTTTGATATAAGAGCGAGATACAATTAGTTGATAGAGCTTCTTTTGTTTTTTTTTTTGAGTTTAGTTCGTTGTTACTCTAAATCAGTTTAACTTCTTTCATTATTAATAAATAGTAGTTGCTTGCTTTATGAGAACGCGGTCTGGTTTATTTTATGAGATGGCGAACGCTGATCAGAAACCCTTAGAAGCACCTACGGTCGAGGCAGGTGTAACAACTGGTGGAGATGCCGGTTTCGACCCTATACCCTTTAATCCAAGCTTGAACATCAGGAAGTATGCTGGAGACGAAGACCCACGCCAATGGATCACTTCTCTTGAAGAAGTTGGGTTTCTTTACCGCTGGGCGGATTACATCATCACCCGCTACGCCGCCATGAACCTAGTCGGACCTGCTAAAACTTGGTATGAATTCCACAAGGTCAATCTTGCCACCTGGGAAATTTTCAAGACTCGCCTCATCCAGGACTTCGCGTCGCTAGAGAACAAGAACGAGATGATGCTCAAACTGAACAGAATGCAGGGGTGGAATGAACTCGCGATGCGATTTGCTGAAGATATATTGCTTCAATGCAGCAAAGTCCAGCCCAATATGGAAGAGATGGAAAAAATTCAATTTGTAATCGGAGGTCTAAAGAAAGAGTACGCGCTGGCGCTATATCTCAACCCCCCTAAAACCATCGACGAACTTCTGGAAGCATGTAAGAGAATCGATGGGTTCGAGAAGGAATACCTGGAACGAAAGGAGAAGAATAAAATTCTTATGAATCGGATTTCTCAAAAAGAAACTAATCATGCCGGATGGAACAGGCGACCAAGAGAGTTTCAATCATATAAAACTGAAAATTACTCGAGGCCTATGATGGGAACACCAAGACAAAACCAAACTTACTTCCCCCCACAGGAGACTCGTACATTTCCCCGATCCACTCAAAGGGATACATATAGACGAACTCCTTCTGGCAACACTTATGATAGAAAACCTCGGAATGATAGAGGTAGAACCGAGGACGGACGACCTATCTGCTTTAGATGTAATAGACCGGGTCATGTGGCAAAGTATTGCAGAATAAAATATGTTCGCATGGTTGAGGAAGTTCCCCCTAGCCTAGACAGCCCGTCTGATGACAAAAACCGCTGAACACCCGGAACCTGAGCCCAGAGGTATACGCCGATGTGTGTGAGAGACCAAGCATTCCAACTCACAACAGATTCGAGGTGTTGGATGATTTAAACTAGAAAGCGCGCCTGTTCCAGTCAACCAGGGCATGTCGAAAATAGGCGCGATCACAGAGATGGATTCAAAAAGCCGAATAAATGTGAGTGTTGATAGAATTGGAATATTGGAAGCCTTGGTTGACACAGGCGCGGATCTCTCGATTGTGGATTTGAGAACTGCTCTCGAAACTGGCGTTCGTATTGAGACCTATAATGGAAAGTGTATTGGCTCAGATGGTAAAAGGCTTAATATATTGGGAAGCATTTCAATGGATATAAAAATTGACGAAAAGTCGTTGAATCATAGATTTGTAGTTCTGGAGTCCAATATGAGGTCATTAATAATTGGAAGAGATCTTCTCAGTCGTTTAAATGCGAAAATAAATTGCAAACGGGATATTTTAGAATATGACATTGTGACCGAGTGTCAAGACTCGAACGAAGCACCCAGGAAGATAATCAATCAGCAGGATGAAGTAGTGCCTCGGCTTTGTGTTAAACTAGTCAGGGTAACCGTGAAGGCCGGTGATGGCGAATACGTGGTTGAACCAAATGAAAGGCTAACTTTTACAAATGGGCTTAGAATTGCTAGATGTCTGGTCACGGTAAGAAACAAATTAGCAGATTTATTGATAACTAATCCTTATCCTCGAACATTAAAAATAATGAAGAATCAGACCTTGGGCTACGCAAGTCCTCCCACCACGGTTAATTATATAGAAAATGATGAGGAAGATAAGGTGACGGAAATTCAGATAAACGAGGACCTGACATTAAGCCAAAAGAATGAATTAAGGCAAGTTTTATCGAAATACAGTGATCTATTTTCATCAAAATTGGGCAAGACGAATTTGGCCAAACATAGAATTGAAACAGAAAATGCGAAGCCGATAAAACACAAACCGTACAGAGTTAGCCCTAAGGAGCGAGACATCATCAAAGAACAAATTCAGGATATGCTCCAGGAGGGAGTAATAAGGGCATCTTCTAGTCCATGGGCTTTTCCGGTTATTTTGGTTAGAAAGAGAGATGGCAATTGGCGATTTTGTGTGGACTACAGGAAACTGAACAGCATAACGGTAAAGGATGTTTATCCGATCCCCAGAATTGATGATGTTATGGACACACTTCAGGGATCTAGATATTTCACGGCCATAGATCTCAGATCGGGATACTGGCAGGTAGAGATCGAGGAACAAGACAAGAAGAAGACGGCCTTCACAACATCCCACGGGTTATACGAATTTAATGTTATGCCATTTGGGTTGTGCAATGCCCCAGCTACTTTCGAAAGAATTATGGACAATGTACTAAAAAACATTAAATGGAAATTTTGCCTCTGTTACCTAGATGACGTTGTTATCTACAGTCCCGACTTTACCACTCATCTCGGAAGGATTGAGGCTGTCTTAAAGTGCTTTCGTGAATCGAACCTGAGGCTTAATGGGAAAAAGTGCCGATTTGGATTTGAAGAAATTGAAATACTCGGTCACGTGACAAGCAAACATGGAATTAAACCGGCAGATCATAATGTTAAAGCGATTAGAGATTTTCCCCGTCCTTCAAAGACAAAAGAAATTCAGTCATTCATAGGACTTTGCTCATATTACAGGAAATTCATTAAGAACTTCTCGCGAATAGCTGACCCACTGTTCAAACTAACAAGAAAGGATTCTCCATTCATCTGGTCAGAATCTCAGGAAGAAGCATTTATAACTCTGAAATCTTTGCTAACAAATCCCCCGATATTGTCACATTTTGACCCAGAAGCACCGACCCAGATCCACACCGATGCATCAAATATTGGCCTAGGTGCTACCCTTGTTCAAACTATCAATTGTCAAGAAAAAGTAATTTCATACATAAGTCGATCATTAAGCAAGCCAGAACGTAATTATTCGACAACGGAGAAGGAATGCTTGGCATTAGTATGGTCAATGTCGAAGTTGCGGCCTTATCTATATGGAAGGCGCTTTAAAGTTATGACGGACCATCACGCATTATGTTGGTTAAGAAACCTACGGGATCCAACAGGTAGACTTGCAAGATGGGCATTAAAAATACAAGAATATGACTTCGAAATAATTTATAAATCCGGAAAAAAACATTTGGATGCAGATGGTCTTTCACGAGGTCCATTACCAGAGGCTGATTTTGACGATAACTATGATAGTTTGTTTTTCAACCCAGTCATCGAGGATTCCGACGAATATATCGAAAACATCAAGAGATGCCTCGGTGACACGGAGGGCAAGCGATCGATCGTTGAAAATTTTAAAGAAGAAAACGGATGTCTGTACAAAAGAAATCCGAGGCCAGAAGGAAGAGCCTGGCTGCTGGTGGTACCCAGAGTGAGAAGGAGGGACATTTTAAAAGAGTACCACAATCATATGATCTGTGGCCATTTAGGTGTGACCAGAACAATGCACCGTCTAAAGGATAAATATTTCTGGCCATCCATGCTGAAAGATGTGGTGGAATATGTTAGGACCTGCCATCTGTGCCAAAGCAGGAAGGGTTCTAATCAGTTGCCTGCTGGCCTACTTCATCCGATCCCTGCTGCAAATTATCCCTTCGAGAGAGTTGGGATCGACTTTTTGGGACCATTGCCATCTACGAAGAACAGAAAGAAGTGGATGATAGTATTGACCGACTATTACACAAAATATGCGGAAACGAAAGCTGTCATCGATGCCACAGCGAGGGAGGTTGCTAAATTTCTGACAGAAAATGTGATTTTGAAACATGGAGCCCCACGGTATCTGATTAGCGATAGAGGAAGCCAATTCACGAGCAATTTGGTGAAAGAAATAACCAAGATATGTCAAATTCAGCATTGCCTCACAACAAGCTATCACCCACAAACAAATGGCCTCACAGAGCGATTGAACAGAACATTGATCAATATGATAAGCATGTACGTGAACGTAGATCAAAGGAATTGGGACGAGATACTACCATTCATAACCCATGCTTACAATACGACAATACAAGAAACAACCAAATATTCCCCGTTCTTCCTTTTGTATGGAAGGGAACCAGTCTCGATTTTGGATGACACGAATATCTTCATTGAGCCCGATTCGGAGGATTATGACGAGTACGTGAGCAAGTTGATTGAAAAAATCGTGAGAACGAGAGATATTGTGAAAGTTAATACCGAGAAAAGTCAGGAAAAAATGATTAATTATTACAACCAAAAACATCGGCAAACTGGTTATGAACCAGGTGACTTGGTAGCGCTGTGGACTCCAATAAGAAAACCTGGAAAATGTGAGAAACTTTTGAGACGCTATTTCGGACCCTACATCGTGCTGAAAAAAATTTCCGATGTGAACTACTCCATCGTGCCAGAAGATAACCCTGGGAACCGCACACAGCCTACAACAGTTCACATAAGCAGAATCAAGCCTTACTTTGCGAGAATGGAAGACGGTCACGAGGACGCGACCATTTCGGAGGAGGGAGAAGTGTCACACTCTGCATAGTTATTTTGTAAAAATATGTAAATTAGTATAAAATATAATTGGTAATAGAAATTTATGTAAATAAGGCTTTTGATATAAGAGCGAGATACAATTAGTTGATAGAGCTTCTTTTGTTTTTTTTTTAGTTTAGTTCGTTGTTACTCTAAATCAGTTTAACTTCTTTCACTATTAATAAATAGTAGTTGCTTGCTTTATGAGAACGCGGTCTGGTTTATTTTATGAGATGGCGAACGCTGATCAGAAACCCTTAGAAGCACCTACGGTCGAGGCAGGTGTAACAATATGGTAATTTAAACCAACAACCCAATATTGTATAATACTTTTATAACAAGATTTTCATGTTGTATAATAAACACTTCTGTAAATAATTATACACATGATTGACATTGTCATTGCATCACCAAATGTAATGTACTTTGTACAAACTGAGGATAAATAAGTAAAACTCTGTAATAGATTAAGAGTTGAGCTAGAGCAAAAATCGAGATGTAGAGGTCCGAACGAGGCCTAGAAGATGTCAGGGTGTTGCCAGTGTACAATGATCTCTTCCGATCCAAGCCCTTATAGCATTCGCTGAAACCCAATACTTCCTCTCGGCAAAGATATATAAGCCTCCAACGGGGCCAGAAATAAATAGACAATTCACCATCAGCGGGAGCCCTCGTCGGTTGTGTCCAAGGTCCACCTCATCGACCATGTAGACCAGTAAGAACTTTTATCAAATTTCCATCTTGCTCCTATCTCGAATTTTATCGGTTCACGGAACTTTCCTAGTACAACTGTGTCTCTTAGATTTTTGTGTGGACATTCCAAAGTCTTCCACTCTGCCTTGACCACGACTGCCTGTACTCTGTGAGAACTGTTAAAGGTCTTCCAAGGTGCAGAGAGGTACTGGAAAACTCTCCACATCCTGACTGTTCATCTCGGTTAACACAGTATATCGAGAGTCGATAGGGTCTCACACCATAGCTTAAGTCGACAGGATTCCACAACGACAGGATTCTACGTATATATATGGTAATTTAAACCAACAACCCCATATTGTATATAACTTATAACAATATTTTCATGTTGTATAGTAGAAACACATCTGTAAATGGTTATATGCATGATTGACATGTGTCGTTGCATCACCATATGTAATGTACTTTGTACAAACTGATGATGAATAAATAAAACTATGTAATAGATTAAGAGCTGAGTTAAAGCAAGATTGAGAAGTCAAACACGTCTAAATTCGAGATAGATGTAAATCACAAAACAACTTCTAAAGATAGATTGGAAGCCGTCAGAACGGCGCCAGAGTCCAGTTTCGACAGACGATCATATGTACTGTAATGCAATATTTTTTTGTCGGAGGAGTTATATAAAAAGCCTCCCCCGGCTTAGCAACATATTCACAGTCAGTTCACCATCAGCGCGTCGTCGGTTGTCTTCAAGGTCCACCTCATTCACCATGTAGCCAGTAAGAACTCTTCTATCTCTCCATCTTGCTCTTAGCTCGACTTTTATCTGTTCATGGAACTTTACTACTACGACTGTGTCTCTTCGTTTTTTTTTTTTTTTGTGTGTGGACATTCCCAAGCTTTCCACTCTGCCTCGACCACGACTGTCTGTACTCTGTGAGAACTGTTAAAGGTCCTACAAGGTGCAGAGAGGTACTGGAAAACTCTCCACGCCCTGACTGTCCCTCTCGGTTACTACAGGTTTGACCCTCGGTTACCACAGCTTATAGCGAGAGTCGACAGGATTCTACAAGAGCTACCAGAACTTCACCTTATTACAGAGAGTCGACAGGATGACCACAACGAAGGAGACCACAATGAAGAAAGTAAGAAGCCTGTCCAGATAGAAGCGACACAGAGCAAAGATGGAGGAACAAGCCCGCCAGTCCAACAAAACGACCAAGCAATCTCCCCCCAACGACACAGCCGAAAATCCCGCAAAATAATCCAGTGAGAAGTTCCCCACCTTCGGCCTTACATCGCAACCATCTTCCAGGCGACATGCCGCCGTCACCCAACAGAAGTTACAAGCTTCTACAAGCTCTACTTGGAACGTCTTCCTCATCAGCAGGACAACAACTAAAGACCAAGTCTCCTGACTGAACAATCCTCAAAACTCTGAGTTTTTAAAACCTGTGTAAATTTCTCCTCATGCTCACAACTTGATTCTCCATAAATTTAATGTTCATTTTCACTGTAATCATTTTAAATCAAATTTTACCATTTTTATAGCATTTCAATTCAAATTTTAAATATTGTACACCCTCATTTATCAATTTTTACTTTATTTTAAGCAACTTTTAAATTTTAATTCATTACTTTCAATTTTACATAAAAAATCATATTATATTTTAATTACTCGAATCATATTTTCTAAACTTATTTGTGTGTTTTTTTAATATCTTATTTTTATAGCAAAACACCAATTTCCTAATCAAATACTCCAAACATTTCAAAAATCATTGTTATGTTCACTATTTATGTACACGCCCCATTCAAATTATAAGTCACTATCATGTCATTGCCCTTTTACAAGGATAATTTTCGCACTACCATATAAACGATATATTCAAATTTTATTTTAAATTGCAAAAATCGAAAGATACAATATCTTCAAAATCACAACTAGAAGAGTAACTGTCCTTCCCCAAAACAAGTTAAAAATCCAACAAAGTTTCACTCCCTCGTCTTTTCCTTTTACATGCATAATTATTAATCATCCACATATCTCTCTCAACAAACTTCAACACACTCCCCCCATCACTTTCTCCAATTGGCCACCATCTATTAGCGCGCGACTTAGCAACAAATCAACCTCGAGCCACACAAGCTCCATATCGTCGCCACTTAACGTGCCACATCCACTAACAGCCAAAATATCTCGATGTGTTTCGTACAACCACCACCCATGACTAGTAAATTTGTTATTCATGGTGAAACAGGTTAGATTCTGTACCAAAAACAAAGACTTCACGTGACACATCACCATTCAATTCACTCACTAGTGTCACACAGCGCATCACAACAATATTTCTCACTTAATAGGCCACAAAGACGCCTTATTGTGTGACACTTCTCACCCCAAAGCGTGTCCACGTCGAAAGTCGCACTTTTACTCACATCTAAACCTGACATCATTGAATAACATTTTTTACTAAGTCCGCAACAACGTCGAAACACAACACTTACGAACACCAAGAAAACTATATCTTTCAAATAGAACCATTTCAGCATTTAAGTTACGACCTTTTTAGTATAACTGAGATGACCCTAGTTCCCATATATACAGAACCTTTAATCATTTGTCCCTTAACCTTTTTTTCACAAACTGCAAAAGTTTTGAAACTCCGAGATTTTTTAAAAATTAAAATACAAATAACCAATTAAATAACCTAAAACGTCCTGTTACTTTGTGTAAGCGCCAAATCTGAAAACACAACCCAACTCGAGACGGCCGAGGGAAGAAAAACAATTACGGCCGCCATGTTGACATCTCCAGTTTCAGTTTACCACCACCGATGATCCCAGTACTCCTGTACCTGAAACACGTGGTCCAACTCGCAGGACGGAGAGACTTATGCTAGACTTTCGTGTCCACCAAATAACCTGTCAATTATAAACTAATTGACTTACCAATCATTACCCAATTTATTTATTTATTTGAATTTTAATATGGAAATATCATAAAACTTTATATCTTTAATTATCAGTGTGTGTTTTGCAACTTTTACATTATTTTCACGCCCAGTGTGGAATAATTTTTCTAAACTAGAACGCCATCTTTTATATAATGTTAACCCTTTATTGTTATTTATTACAATCATCTTCGTCAATGCCATTCATTTTTAAAAATCAATCAAGTTATCATTTATTTTATATTTGTATGCTATATGTCTTTGTTTTTCTATAGCCCAGCACACTCAGCCATTATAAACCAGCCAAGCCACCATTATTATATAAATTTTAATTATTATCATTAGTCATTATATCTTAGAATATTCAACCATCAAATCAATCATTTATATTATTATTATTCGAGTATTTTTTATCTGTCTTCATATGTGGAAATAAATTTTAAAAAAATCTTTACAACTTCAACTTTTTAAACATAATTTGAGTTTTTTTGAACATTTAAATATTTTTAAACCTTAAGATCGTCTATTTTCAGATATAATTATTTTAATTAGATTATTATTTTCATTTAATATTGACAACCTCAACAAAGCAGAAATGATCTAGTTACACACCACAGTTGTAACTTTTCTTCAAAAGAAACAATTTTTGTTCAATTTTCCACTACTTAACATTTATCTAATCATTAATAACCTTTAATTATATTATAATTTTTGTATAAAATCTTGAATAATTATTTTTATTTTTTTTTTTACTTTTCAATTATATAATCAAATTTTTACTCCAACATTATGTTAAAAAAAAACAACCTTTAATCAAATTTACTTTTATTTTTCATGATATTATTTTAGTATTGCAAAACATTTAATTGTTTCAAAAACCATTTTCAATTCATTATTATATTTTTTATATATTACATGTTTGATTTTATCTACTTACACTTTTTTATCAGCAATCATATTTCTATCTTTTTATTCACTATATTTTATATTTGTTTGAATACCTTTATTATATGACAATGTTTTTCATCAACTATCGGGCATCTACAACAATCTTTTTCAACAATCATATTCTTTAACCAATTCCCTAAACTTTATCATCCCTTTTTTTTAGCCATTGCTTCAAACCATCGTAGAAACGACAGTACTGCTTGACAATTTTTCTTTTTATTTCGTATTTCAACAAACTCTTTGAACACAGTTCCCCAGTTTTACAAATCTCAACTTCTGGTCTGAACACGCTTCAAGAGTTTATTTCAATCATCCGCAGAGCACATCAACAACGCATGCACAAAGCGTTCACTTTTTTCAACTTTCATTTTTTTTTCAGCTCTAGCGGACCACAATCAACCTTTGATTTCAAGTCAAGTCAGATCACCTACTGTCGCGACAATTTTACTTATCGCATGGCGCTACCACCTCTTTCAATCATATTAATTCTTTTTTTTTTCAACAACTTTTCAACCCAATAACCCTAAAATTGTAACAAAACACTGTAACCCTTATATAGGATCGCAAGTGAAACATTGCCTAGGAAGACGCTCAAGTCTATTTCCTCGCTTTGCACCTGGATCTAAGTATTTGGTTTACATGTGCACTCCTTACAATTGCATATTCTTCAACTACTAACCCTTTCCAACGCCCGCCAATATTCTCTTAGAATGTGATTTTTTTCATTTTATTTTAATCATCATTTTTAAAAATCAAACAAAAATGTCATTTTTATTTCACTTTTATATATCTAAACAAATAATCTTGTTATAGCCCTTTTTATCCTCACAGTTTAAATTAATTAAAAGAAAATTTAATTACTTACCTGTGTTAGAGAGGCTTTACCCGCTTAAACCCGGATAAACCCTTTCACTCCCGGGGCCCATCTATGGTAATTTAAACCAACAACCCCATATTGTATATAACTTATAACAATATTCTCATGTTGTATAGTAGAAACACATCTGTAAATGTTTATATGCATGATTGACATGTGTCATTGCATCACCATATGTAATGTACTTTGTACAAACTGAGGATGAATAAATAAAACTATGTAATAGATTAAGAGCTGAGTTAATGCAAGATTGAGAAGTCAAACACGTCTAAATTCGAGATAGATGTAAATCACAAAACAACTTCTAAAGATAGATTGGAAGCCGTCAGAACGGCGCCGGAGTCCAGTTTCGACATACGATCACATGTACTGTAATGCAATATTTTTTTGTCGGAGGAGTTATATAAAAAGCCTCCCCCGGCTTAGCAACATAGTCACAGTCAGTTCACCATCAGCGCGTCGTCGGTTGTCTCCAAGGTCCACCTCATTCACCATGTAGTCAGTAAGAACTCTTCTATCTCTCCATCTTGCTCTTAGCTCGACTTTTATCTGTTCATGGAACTTTCCTACCACGACTGTGTCTCTTCGTTTTTTTGTG
This sequence comes from Cordylochernes scorpioides, assembly GCA_030710605.1. Lineage (NCBI taxonomy): Eukaryota > Metazoa > Arthropoda > Arachnida > Pseudoscorpiones > Chernetidae > Cordylochernes > Cordylochernes scorpioides. Next base: position 13,701,743 of record CP092877.1, read on the forward strand.
TGTGGACATTCCCAAGCTTTCCAATCTGCCTCGACCACGACTGCCTGTACTCTGTGAGAACTGTTAAAGGTCCTACAAGGTGCAGAGAGGTACAGGAAAACTCTCCACGCCCTGACTGTCCCTCTCGGTTACTACAGGTTTGACCCTCGGTTACCACAGCTTATAGCGAGAGTCGACAGGATTCTACAAGAGCTACCAGAACTTCACCTTATTACATATATATATATTAAGTGAAAAATTTTGAAAAGAAGAGTAAAGTAAAATATAATAAATTACAAAAATACAGATTTTGAATATAACATTGAGTCAGAACAGCAAGCTAATTCTGTACCGAATAATACCGTTAAGAGAATTTCAATTTGTAATTTTTTATTTATTTAAACATATCAGGTTTGTTTATATATATATATATATATATATATATATATATATATATATATATATATATATATATATATAGATGGAAAATTTGCCGGGAGGAAATTAATCCATGGAAGCAATGGTCGCCTCTCCCGTCAAAATTAACGTCAGAATCTGACGCCATCTATTGACCGTCGCCGCAACTAGCGGCATCGGGTCGGTGACAAAGCCACAACACCAACTTTGGCAAACTGATAAGCGTCCACATAGAGACCATGGTTTCGGGCTAATGGCCCTCGTCAGTCTAGGGCGGACTTTATTCCATGAGATCCACACGGGATCTAATGGAATCCTCACAATCTACCAAAGAGGTGTTTTGCTGGCAATGTGGCTGGGCCAAATCTATTGGCAAAACATAGATGGAAAATTTGCCGGGAGGAAATTAATCCATGGAAGCAATGGTCGCCTCTCCCGTCAAAATTAACGTCAGAATCTGACGTCATCTGACACCTCTTTGGTAGATTGTGAGGATTCCATTAGATCCCGTGTGGATCTCATGGAATAAAGTCCGCCCTAGACTGACGAGGGCCATTAGCCCGAAACCATGGTCTCTAGGTGGACGCTTATCAGTTTGCCAAAGTTGGTGTTGTGGCTTGGTCACCGACCCGATGCCGCTAGTTGCGGCGACGGTCAATAGATGGCGTCAGATTCTGACGTTAATTTTGACGGGAGAGGCGACCATTGCTTCCATATATATATATATAGTAATCCCGAAGTGGAATGTGCTGGGCAGTCGTGGTCGTGGGTGTGTGATGGGATTCCCGCACTGGGACAGCAAGAGACAGAGGCGGGTCTAGAAGGTAACTCCAAGAGGTAGAGGGAGACCACGGACGAAGACAGTCGGACCACGGGCGTCACGGATGCCCTACATCGCGGATAGGGGTGAGAAACCCGACCGTATGACGGCGTCGCTCTGAAAACAACTAACCAACTACTAACTTTGTCCCAATCTTGGGGGCTTTTATATGAGACGCTCGCAGATGGCGGCGAGTTCTGATTGGCTCCCATAAAATCACGCCACCTGTCAAGCGCTCGGTTATTAATTATGTCTCGCCACCTGTTCGGCCACCTGCTGACGGGGGAATGAACTCATTAGCATAAACACCTGTTAGTCTGGGTTGTTTATCACGTCTGGCCTTTGTCGTCTGGACTACCTCTACTCCTTTTGTTTTATTTGTCACTTCTATTATTACAAGTTTGATACATATTTTTATATAGATATGGGGTTATAATAAGTATAAGAAGAAGGTTGTGATCTACCTATGTCAAAATATACTACAGAATGTGTCCCCGGTGATGAAGGTTTGGTTGGGGGAATGACATGTAATGAATGATAACCTAACAAACCTATTATAAAAAATAAAAGAAATAATTTGTATACAAATTAGTTAAAATTATTATTAAGCTATAAGTTAAAAAGAGAAAGAGGTTGTAATGGTGGTGTATCAATGAAATAAAAATCAAGGTTATAAAAATAAAAACGCACAAAATGAATGATACAAGATTAAGAGAAAGTATATAATACAAAATGGTAAATATGGTAAAATGAATCGCACAAGGAAAATAATATCTTATGGCATTAAAGATGAGAGGAGAAAAAAAATTAAGTTAGTTTATTAACTGAACGTATAATGTGACGCTAAGGTTGAAAAAGGGAAAGGGGGTATCTGAGCATGTTTCTGCAAAAGTAGTATCCCAAGCATCCTGCAATGCAATGCGAACTTGTTTAAGTGAGGCATTGTTTTCATTAACAGAAGGCCTAAGATATTCCGTCTGCATCATTAGCTCAGACAGTGGAAAGAGGTGGGAAGATTGATGGAGGTAAAAGGGGGAGGTAGAGGTAAGAGGGATCCCTGTTGTCCATAATGATTATGCCCGGTTGAATGATGACAAAAAAAAGTGAAAGTTTGAAAAAATGATGAATTGATATGATGCGTCGGGCGATGAGAAAAAAAATAAAAATATCGCGCTGGATATCCTGAACTCATTATTGGGAATGGTATAGTGAGGAAGGATTGTTCCAGTCGGATTAATCAATGAAAAAAAACAAAAATGTTCGGCAAACTGGAATCCCTTGGAAAGTTGGAGGTTTGAAGGATGCGGAAAAGGAGAGGTGGGTGTAAGAGAATTATTGCTGTCAATTTTGATTGTGTCCGGCTTGTGTGGTGAAAATAAAAAGTTGAAAAATGAAAAAAATGATGAGCCGGACGATGAGAGAAAAAAAAATAAAAAACTAACTGGGTCTCCTGAGCTCACTGTTGGGAAATGTACAGCGAGGAAGGGTCTTCTAGTTAGTTAATCAACAAAAAAAAAAGAAAATGGTTGACGAACAATAATCTCTTGATGGCTGTAAAAAGTTGGGAGAAAAGGTTCATGGGATAGAGTTAGAGGTTGTAAGGGAAGCGTCAAAAATAACATTTTGAAAATCTATTAAGAAAAATAAAATGATAAATGTTTTATCTGTTTAAGAAATATTATAAATATTGTTAGGTGTAGGTTTTTTAAAATAGTGCCTAAAATAGTTGAAGTTGTAACATTCTAAATCTAAACATGATGAAAAAATATATAAAGGGTTGATTGGTATTTGATGGCATTAATGTTGATGGTTAATAAACAAAATGATATTATCGATTAATATTGAAATATTTTATCTACATCTGTAAATTAAAAAACAAAGTCCAACACCACAAAACTAGTAAAACTGTAAGTCTATTTACAAATAAATGAGAGAAAAGCTAGCAAACCTATTAAATGGGAAATAATTTGGGGCACAAATTAGTTACTAAAATAAAAATAAAGATAAAGGGGAGTAGTGGTGACACACTGATATAATATTATAAAACTACAAAATATATAAGAGGAGTACATAGGAAGGATAAATTTAAAGTAAACACACACAATAGTGAAAGTAAATATTTGGGAAAGTTGGTATACTAGTTACAGGTTTTTGTTACTTAAGGTGCCTTGAATATTTACAACATAGTTTCAGGGATGTAATACAGGAAGGAGGAGAAGTAGAGATAATAAAAGTAAAATAATATATAAAAGAAATTTGACTTAAGCACAAGGTTTGCGATAGGTAGTGACGCAGTGAGGAATAAAGAAAGAAGGTCTGAATTGGTTTCTGCAAAGGACATCTCAGGAATCCTGCCCTGCAATACGAGCTTAGAAGCGAAGTATTGTTTTCAAGGTTCAGCAATCTCAAGATGTTCTGTAAGTAGCATTAGATCAGATAGGCAAAAGGTGTGAAGATCGAAGGAGAGGTAGGTAATGGGGGAATATGGGAAAGAAATTTTTTCTAAGAGAGGTTAAAAAGAGATGGTGTCTCAAGAGTTGCACTGCTGTCGGTGATTGATTGAACCCGGGTTTGAGGAAAAAAGAATGAAATAAAGAATGCTGGGACGACGACCTGGGTGTAAATAAAAAAAGTCGGCAAACAGGAACTCTGCGATGGACGAGGGGTGGTTAGAACGAAGGCATAGAAGGCCAATGGAAAATGATCAAGAGACGAGAGAAGCATGGAAGGCCTATAATTGAATGATTGACAGGTAAGAGTGTTGAAGTAAGAAAGACTATCTCTGCTAATGATGGATGCTAATGATGTAACAAGGTCATTCCACCCCTTTAGAAGTAGGGATGGGAAAAGACGAAGTAGAAGAAAAAACAATTAGGGGGGAGTTCAGTGTGTCCTTGATTTGTTTGTCGTTGGGATGAAGACTGGAATTAATTGTTCTTTAATGTAGGCCAAGATGACGTCTCATATGGTGTCATGTACAGGATCGATTTTTAGAGATGGTGGGGACCTAATTTTTAAACGGGGTTGACAAAATTATAAACTATCCTATAATATTATAAAATTAAGATTTGGTATAAAAGGATTTTTTATATAATTTTCCTATCCGTTTTAATCTGGCAGGTTCCTCTGTTAGAAGGATATAAACTTTAATCTGTAATATTGAAATCGTGGGTGTGAATAATTGGGAAAAGGTAGGCTATAAAAGAATTAATTAATTAACTAGTGTATAAATAAATGTGTTATGATTATGCGAAATGTGTTAATGGGATATGGGATATGCGAGAGGAATTAAAATTGATGTGAACAATGTAGAAGCGCGAAATAAAAATGTATTTAATACGTAAATAACAATTTAACACAGGCAGGAATGAAATGTAATGGGGTATGGAAATTTTATGGTATGATATTAAGTTTTCGCATATTACATTTATAGTTGTATTTGTAATTGTGGGGAAAATGGGAGGCACATTTTGAGATGAGATAATTTAAAATTGATATTTATAAAAATACAAATCTAGGACCAGTTTTTTAAAACTTTTAAATATTGAGAAATATCAATTGGAATAGCAATAGGTCAAGTAAAATAAAGAGCGTAATAAATTTAATTATTAATACTATGGCCATAAATAAGGTATTAAAAAACACACACACAAATAAGTTTATAAAATATGATTAGAGTAATTAAAATATAATATGATTTTTTATGTGAAATTGAAAGTTGCATATTTGGATAATGCCATTTTAGGTGCATTTAAGAAAGGCATGTAAGATTAGTAAATTGGCAAAAATGCGTGATTGAATATTTTTAATAATAAAATTGAAAATGATTAATTAAAATTTATAATTTGATTAAAATAAAGTAAAAATGATAAATGAGAGTATGAAAGTTTTAAAAATTGAATAAAAATGTTATAAAAAAGGTTATAATTGATTTTAAAATGCTTAAGGTGAAAATATAAGAATAAAATTTATGCGGAAAATGGCAAAAACAAAGTTTAAAGTACCTTGAAATGGCTGATGCTGGCTGGAGTTGATCTCTGGAGATGGTTGTAGGGAAGAAGGCTACTTGTTGCGTGTGATCCGTCGAAAGAGGAGATAATGGCCTCGGCCGCACTAGGCACGGCTTGTCCCCGCATGGCGTCTGCCAGGCGGCCTACTAGGTCGTCGCAGTGGGGCTGCATGTTGGTGAGGGCATCCGCGACGTGTTCGTCTTCGACCTCCGTCATCCTCTGCTTGCCGCTGTCCTCAGTTATCCTGTCGACTTTAACGGGTTCTGTAGTAATCCCGAAGTGGAATGTGCTGGGCAGTCGTGGTCGTGGGTGTGTGATGGGATTCCCGCACTGGGACAGCAAGAGACAGAGGCGGGTCTAGAAGGTAACTCCAAGAGGTAGAGGGAGACCACGGACGAAGACAGTCGGACCACGGGCGTCACGGATGCCCTACATCGCGGATAGGGGTGAGAAACCCGACCGTATGACGGCGTCGCTCTGAAAACAACTAACCAACTACTAACTTTGTCCCAATCTTGGGGGCTTTTATATGAGACGCTCGCAGATGGCGGCGAGTTCTGATTGGCTCCCATAAAATCACGCCACCTGTCAAGCGCTGGGTTATTAATTATGTCTCGCCACCTGTTCGGCCACCTGCTGACGGGGGGAATGAACTCATTAGCATAAACACCTGTTAGTCTGGGTTGTTTATCACGTCTGGCCTTTGTCGTCTGGACTACCTCTACTCCTTTTGTTTTATTTGTCACTTCTATTATTACAAGTTTGATACATATTTTTATATAGATATGGGGTTATAATAAGTATTAGAAGAAGGTTGTGATCTACCTATGTCAAAATATACTACATATATATATAATAAATAAGTAGAGAGCATATAATAGTAAAAAAGAAAAAATAAAGTACACTAGCAAAGCTTCGGCAGTTACGCGTCATAGACTGGGTAGAAAAAAGAATAAGCGAAGAGATAGTTTTGTAGAAAAAGAGCAAAGACTGAACCATGATATTAATTTTCCAAATATTAAAATTAATCTAAGTAGAGAAAGAGAAGTTTTCCCCCTATCTTCTCTCTTGACGAAAGAAGATAGATTTTTAAATTTATATATATATATATATTTTTGTGAATTATTTTATAAAGCCCATTAAAAAAACAATCTAGTGTAAAAATGGAGGACACAATACAAGATAATATGTTAATTGAGAATGAAGCCAAAATATTTAAAATTTGAACAGAGAGTGCAGCAAGATAAAACAATCTAAAAGAGAAGGACTAGCGAAGAGTCGGCACTTTGCTGGTGTTCTTTTTTTCTTTTTTACTATTATATGCTATCCACCTTTTTATTATACCTATATATATATATATATATATATATATATATAAAACAAACCTCATTTGTTTAAATTAAACAACAAATTTATAAATTTAAAAAAATAATTTTAAAATTTATAAATATATAATGATATAAATATATATGATGCACTAGCGCGCCATCTGTTATCAAAATTCGAAACTATTTTAAACGCGTAAGATTCTTTTTGAAATTAAACAATTTCTACTGCCCTTACTGCCCTCCCATTAATTTTTCCATTGCAGTAAGGGCAGTAGAAATTGTTTAATTTCAAAAGAATCTTACGCGTTTAAAATAGTTTCGAATTTTGAGATACGTATATATATATGGGAAAACAACAGAAAAAAAATAAAAATAATAATAAATTATAAAATAAAATACCCATATATATTAAATACCCATTTCTTGGTTTTTCAAGAAGCCTTTGGGACCAAAAAATAATTTTGGTCTCAGTGGTACAGCCTACTCCACGCTGACGAGTGCCAACAGCGCTAAACGCGTTCGTGGATGGCCTTTCTTGATTTATCAAGAAAATGGGTTGGCCGAATATCAGGGAACGGTTAAAATCAATGTTTAGTTGATTTCTGTTCCACTAGATAGCGCTCTGCCATCTAAAAAGCACTTGTGCTTTTGGTCAGGATATGCCTTCGTTATTTTTAATGAGAGCATCAAGATAATAATAAGTGATATATATTTAGTGTAGAATATTGCAATATTATAATCCAAATATATAAATTTGATAGAGAGAAAACACGAGGGGATCAGAGCACTAAAGAAGTTGGTTCTAGAATTGGACGCTTTCATTTATTGAATTCTAACTTCTCCGCTGAATAAAAGTGTTCTTTTTATCGGTCTATTCGTGGGGATTTTAAAGTCTGATGTATCTACTTTTTACTGGACCCCACCACATACCTGAATGGCCGGCCTTTCATTTTACCTTTATATCGATTCCGTCCCCGCTATACAAACCCGCGAGTGCCTTCTTTTGATTTTTTACTCATGAAAATCTTTTATCCAAATTTAATTTTAAAATATTTTATTCTTAAATGATTTATTTAGGAATGGGTTAGCTCTCTCAATGTTTATTTTTATTACGTTGATGAATAAAATTAAAGTTATTGTTAAAAATCTTTTGACAAAACTGAACAAAATCATAGATTAAAATATCTTAAAATGTGTATGAACATTCGCCTTTCTTGAAAATTTCTATATTAACTTTAAATAAAGGCCCGCAATTTCATAAATGGGGAAAATAATATAAAATGAAACTATTTAACGCAGGTTTTCCCCATACAACGGCTTCCTACTGTGCTTGCTCCGTTCGATAAATACTGAGATGGAGGGCTGGCATCCAATGGTGAACCCGTTGCCAGTTTAACGCTCTAATTTTATAAAAGGGCTTGCCGCTTATAGATCCGGCACTTTAGAAGACTTATTGTTTAATGCAGCAAGGAAGCTATGAACACATATCCACTATGAGGTCGTTAGAGAAAATTATATATATCTATATATATATATATATATATATAAATGAATGTATGTGTGTCTGTCCTTTATGCCTGACCAAACCATTGGAAACCCAACTCATTGGAACGCCATGAAACTTTGGGAAGTTATTTAGTATAGTACTGGGAAGGTTTCTAGCAAATAAAATTTTTGAAATAACTTTTTGCCTAAAAATAAGCAAGATAAATATTCTAATTTATCTGTTATAATTCAACAATCTGCTCTAAATATTATCATGATGATACGATGATTTTGTGATGTAGAAAATTAGGAAAGACAAAATTCAGGATGACACGGCAATTTATTTGAGACAAGAATAATGATACAATTCCAAGGCAAGATACTATTCCTTTAACTTCCAATTACCGAGGAAATCAATTAATATTGATTTTATTTAACTTTTCGAGTATTTTTCAAGGGACCGGGAAAAAAATGTTCACTTTATCGAGAGATTCGTTAGACAAACCTTTACTCGGGTAAAACCCGGGCGAAGCCGGGTACGTCCGCTAGTGTTATATAAAAAAGGTTATTTTATTTTGAATTATATTTCTAAAACCAACTCTGTAGAGTCGACCGCCAGATAGAGCAGCTTCACACTATATAAATGCATTGTTGTTGTTTTCTTTGACCGTCATACCTTTTATAAATATATAAATACGTTATCAAGTATTTTTTTCTTACTTCTTTACGCTTCAAATCAGGTATTTCATCCTCAATTATTTTTATCAGTTTAATCAAATCAAATAGTGATTTAAAGTTATTTTACTGTTTTTTCTTCAAAAGGGGTTTCACGACTGCATACCATTGGCAAAATACTCATGTACTCAAAACACGCAAATAATAATTTCTCTCATCTCAAATTTATTATTACACTAGACGAATGACCCGGGCAACGCCCGGGTTTACACGATTAAATGTTTTATTCAAACACATAAAACATGGCGGGCGGGCGGGCGGTCGCGTGAAACAGCCCTCGCCGACAGCCATGCGCGCGCACAGGGAAGTCACGTGCTCGCCGGCAGCCAACGGGCGCGCGCCGCCGGCAGGTCGCCTGAGAGTTCTAGAGGGCGCTGCTCGTGAGCTAAGTAGAATAATTTGAATATATAGTTTTAATAATTGATTTATATATTTTTTTAAAATAGCCTATCGTCATCCCCGTTATTTTTTACCTATGTATGGAAATTTAGGTTTGAATTAGTGAACTACTGCGAATTTGTATACCGGACATACAAACCAACAAACATACAAACATTCATTTATATATATATATATATATATATACACATCGTAAAGATAGAGGCTGCCTGGCCGGCATTCATAGTTCTTAAAATTAAAGATACTTAGGCCAGCAAATCATTTTATTTAAAGATTTACTGGCCGAAGTATCTTTAATATATACACATAATAAATATAGATAGATATTTGCGCGCGCGCCGCGCGGCGCGCAAACGTATCGGTTGTATAAAAAGGATAGCCTTATACAATATTAGAACGGTTTGGTATATTATTCTGGGTTGAAACTAATGGAAGTGTTCGCTACTGAAGAGCCAGACTATTTTTTTCCATCATAATTCTATTTTAAAAACACCCTAAATAGCTTACTTTTTAAAAATATCGATGGCATACTTAAGTCCCATGTGTAATATATTTGCGCTGTGATCGGTTGACTGTGAGGGTACAAAACTTGATATAATGACAATAAACCGTTTACACAGCCTATGCATTAAAAGGCCACTCAAGAGGCCAAAATAACTGGAGGCTAGCACAGGGTCTCTCTAAAGGTAGTTCCTACTTAGGATAGGTAGTTGACTTTATTTATAAAAACTTGAAGTCAAACTGCTTTGCACATTTGTAGGTATGTGGTGCATACACTCTAAAAGCAGTTCCCAACTACTAGACTTCTTGATTACCATGACCTTTACCATGTGTACTAGGGATAATAAAAAAATAAAAACTCGCAAAAATGCATCAACGTCACTAAATCCGAGAAGTTTCCTACTCTCGTTACCTGATCAAGCTCCACGTGAAAAAAAAATACATTCTACTTCAAACCCGGCAACTAATATGTCGAAATCGATAGATATAACCACAGGATCAGATAGTTCAACATTTAAAACAAATCAGTTATTGAAATTGAAGGAACTAATTGATCAGAATTCTCTCAGTTGTTTTGATTACCTGTATAACAAGACAACCGTAAGAAAATATATAGGGTAAATTATTTGTATAAATAACTTTTCTAAGCAATTATGCACTTGGACGAATCTTGAGTAGGGCATAGGTTATCCAATAAAAGGCTTGTTGTAAAATAAATGATTTGATGTTTTATAAGTTTCTTCTTAATCAAATAGGTTGAAAACATCGTCAAACTATTTATAATAGTAAACATCGATAATGTATTAAATTTAAAATATAAATGCCAATCAAAAGATTTCGGCAGACTTCAGACGCGATGCGTTTTTAATATGTTGGAATGGTCAGTTTTCTTTGATCAATGGATTGTCTCCGCTGATCGAAAGCTATCCATTCCGAAAAAAAGAAACGCACAATGTGTCTGAAATCTGTCGTTATCTAGCTTTAAATCTTGTGTCTAAAATATTTAGAGATCTTATTCAACCCGTTTTTATAAAGGTTAAGGCGAGCGTATCAAGTAGTCTAGGTAGGCAGAGGGGATGGAAGCAAATTTAATTATGTTTGACCACCAGAGTGTTGGGGATCAATGGAAACGCCCAGGATTGTCACGGACACGAGGTAATTTGATAAGACGGGTGACTCAGCAATGGAAACCTTGCATCAGCCGCAAGTTCTGTCTGACTCAGCTATAAACATGAGAGGATGGGCAGGCGCTACGTGGGCTTTACATTTTTTACCTTTTTAAACGCGGCCAATGAAATAAATTTATTTTAATGAGCGCGATTACTTTCATATTCAATTACAAATGGAATTGGATGAGAGACAATTGCCATCTAAATTTGCTGAAGAAATCAGTACCTCTTCGGCAATAGAGGTGACGACCACCATTCAAAAGCAGACAAACTATCAACCAGCTCGGCCGATCTCGTCGAGATGGGTGGAATCAACTCCTCATTGATTAAGACGATGACGACTACTTCAAATTTGGCCTATGGGTGAAAGCAGGCAGAAAGGCCAAGTGCACTGAGTCTAGGAAGCGGCCAGGAAGCCAACCCTCAATCTTCGCTCCAAGCTTAAGCCCAAGGTGAACGAGTGCACAACGACTTGACAGCAGTAGGTGGCTTTCCTAGCCAGGTCAGCGGCAAGACAAAACGACCAATGCGTCTACCAGGGGTTCTGTCCAGACTTCAGTCAGGTCAAGTACTTTCTGGAACTGAAGTTTTGCAAGGACACCGTCTAGAAGTTCACAAAATGAAGGCCATATCTTGGTCGGCTTCTTTAGCGTGCAGCTTGTCGAATATTTGATCAAAGGGGATCAACATCGAGGATGTCACATTGTGGGCCTTTCTTTTTAGGAAAAATGTCGAGAGAATCGTCCTAAGCAACGTGCTATTCTTCGTGGAGGACTTTGTTCTAATCGCAACGCTCCGACCATATGGACAGGTGACGTCCTTCAACCAGAGGGTAAGGCAACTCTACGACTCCTGCAGGGTTGATGCTCGTCGGGATATTCCTATCATTCTACCGGGGTGAAGCCTTCCAAATCCCTACTCTCAGGATGTAAAGATTAAGGTAGTGGTCGCATATATATATATGTGACATACGGCATCAAGAATCCAACTGACAAATTTTCATACTGCCCTCGAAAGACTGAGCTGCGCTGCACGAATACAAGCTGTTGCATTCTTAAATGCTTCTGTTTTGCACACGAAGGCCTGGAACAAGCATATCTTTACTCCTGTTACAATACCAACACCTGCTACTGCTGTCGTCGCTGAACCTCCTACCAATGGAAATATAGAAAAAACGCAATATTCGGTTTCTTCTCCTTTGAATCATTCTTCAATCAAGGCTAAACGAAACATGGCTCAAATACAAATGAATATTCTTTTGAATAACGACAAGGTATTTGAAGGCATGTTTAAAGTCCAGGCCTTCACTACCAATGGAAAGATGAAAAAGATTTTTGCCGCTTCGACCTCCGTTCAGAAGACATCCATAGACATTTTGTCCAGCCTGCTTACAAGGGGTAAAATAGTACCTGTACAAGAAGCTGTCGCGTTTCAACACTCCTGCTAAGTAGCCTAAATTAGCTTTCGTATAGAGACCCAAAACAAGTACGGCATTGCCGCTCTTCATATAAGAATTGAGCTCTGTTATTTCTCAAGAAGCATGAGGTTAGCACAAACATTCTGGAAGAAACGAACGTCCCGGACAACGTAAAGAGATCTCTAACATGGATACAACGCCGTTGTTGCTCCCGCCGTGATGACCACTTTGGAATCGGATTTCGCCTGTGTTTTCTTGCCTGGTGTCATTGAACAGAACAGCAGAGCCTGTGGCCGAGCAAAGGTGGCGTCGGCGTCCTCTCCGTTCAGGAAGTCTCTATTGTGTCAACACTCACGTCAAGAGCTGTATCTTCAGCTGGAGACTATCGAATATTTGGCATGTGATAAAGGTGCATGCATCATCGGTATGTGTGTGACCTGAATATTTCCAAAGAGTCTCTTAAGGACCTGGTATCCGGTTAGGTAGAAGTCTTCGCGTAGCTACTGGAATAAGGAGGCTTCCTCGACGCCGCAACCTTCTTTGATGTTGCGCTGGAGCACACCAGGGTCACTACCATCAGAAGCCGGGTCGATGCGTGTCGTCTGGACAGATCGTCCCATCAGGTTTCTGCGATTTCGTCACCCGATACCAATATTTTTACTACGCCTATTCGGACCACCGTGCTTTCCTCTTACAAAAGGGAAAGCCAGCTGCATCGGAAACTTCTACAGTCGGGCCTAATCGTCGATATAATAGAAACGTTTTTTGATAAATCTAAAAAACCTTTCCAAATATTTTAACCCCAAACGCTGTGGAGAGGGCCCACTACCGTCTCCGAGTCCGGAGATGGATACATCGAGAGAGCACGTTACCTCCTGAGACGGATACTGGAGAACGATGCTGTCCGTTCTGAATATCCTTCCTTGTCGCACCTCGGGATTTTTCTCAGAGGCAGACGTCGTTCTCCTTCCACCTACACTGACGGCGAAGGCAGTGTTATCTCCGGGAGACACCCAAACGCTTTTATTGTAGTTTCGTCTAAGCCTCCAGCTTAGCTGAAGTCATCGCCGACTTCCTCAATAAAGTTAACCGCTTGGAGTTCGACGAGTGGGAGCAGCTTTTTCTCGTCGACATCTTTCGCAAGCTGATTGCGACAGGCGGTGGCCTGCCAAACGACCGTTCTTCAGGATGAGCTAAATTGCCTTGAGAGCTTGTCAAGGTCTTTAATTTTTTTCCCCGCAAATTTCTTGCAAAATATTCGAGGCTTATCGGCTCATCGGCGCTTTGCCTCCATGGTCCGAGTTTACAGGTATTACGGTCAATCAGCCTTCCAATGACCGACAGCAGGACCTTCAGCGGCGTTCTCACGAATTGTCTGCGTAGTCATCTTTCTGACCTTGGGTCCGAAAGTCAGACGTACGCTGTTCTTCAGCTGTCGATGCATGGTTGTCAATGCAGAACAACACCAGTCTTTTCCTCACTGATGACGATTAGTTTGAGCTCGTGCCCCCGACCTTCGAAGAGTTCCGCTTTGCCTCCGACGTGGTATTCAACTTTGGCCAGAACTGCAGACTGTTGCCGTTTCTGGAAACACCGGGCTATCTCCCTCCCAATTTCTTGGACGTCCGAGTCAATGACTGTCCTGGGCTGCACGATATTTGTCAGGAACTCTGTCGCCTCCCAGTCTACACCTCTTTTGGGGCTGTTGGGGCGAGTCACTGCGAGGTGAAATCTCTTTACTCACGGCTTGACGTTCGTAGGGGATCCATCCTGCGCTATTAAGGCTACATTTTGCCAGAGACTACCATTGGCTATCTGCAAGCGCGACTGGAGCATTTTGTAGACCACTCCGATCGGCCTTTCATGCCCTACCTCACCCTAATTATTCCACCTCTAGGCATGCTAAATGTGCCGCCTGTGGATCCAGCGTAGGATCGCTGACCCACAGATACTGGAGTTGCCGAGCCATTCGATCCTTGTTCATGGGAAATGTTCGTCGCCTGAGAGGTGCTCCGGGATATGCAGACCTGTATTCTCGACGGCGATCTCCATTCCAAGGCAACGAAGACCTCAGAAGTGGCGAAAGCAGCTATCTATAAATTCTATCTTGGTTTTCAGTATGCGGTAACTATATTGACTTTTCACTCTGGGAGAAAGGACACTTTTAATCCACCTTTGGCGGAGTATTTCCGCAGTAGATACCTATTTTTTGAAAAAATATATATTACTTATATTTATTCATTATATATATATATTTTTTAATTTATTTATTTAAGTAACCCAGGTTCCTGGAGCGTACAGAAGTTGTTAATTATATATATATATATATAAATATTAAAAACAAAAGAGGCATATCCTGACCAGGCTCACATGAGCTTTTCTGAATGACGCTCTGCCAAATATATATATGTTATAATATATTCCATATACTTATATCCTCATGTGTTGTATAGTTATAATGTAATTGCCAAGGTAACAGAAATAAAATTTCGAATGAGAGACAGTCGGCGCCTGTAGAGGAAAAAGGTCCGAAAAACAAGTCGGATTCCCAGGTGTGCCTCCCTTCTTGTTCAAACAGATTAGTCCACTTGGAGACACGATTGACAGACCCCTCTCAACAGATCTGCCCTGACCGGTGTCGGCTTCACTTGCTCTCTCGCCATCTCTGTGGTGACATCCAACATGCCTCGTCCTTTTGTGCAATCCCAACCACGCCTAAACCCACTTTAAACATTGTGCCACCCCAACTGAAACCAACATGCCACACTACATTCATCCTACAGGATACAACGACTACCTTACAACAGAGAATCGACAGGATACACCGGGGACAACGCAAAGACGATGGAACCTGGAGAACAGAGCGACGCCGAAGATCACCACCATGCCACCCACAGCCACGAACATGGTGGCAAAACTCGCGGAAACCATCCAAGACATCACCGCTTCCAGCCTTAGGTAAATTACCTACCTACCTTCAAAACCTTTCAACCCACTCGCCATTACAAATCCAATGTGCTCGCCGCAAACATCCACAATCCACCTGACGACGAGAACTTCTCCTCCCTCACGCCTTCGTCAACCATCACCAAGGACGTCACCATGGCCACATAAAACAGTGCGAACTTTCAAACTACACTACAATTGATAATTTTGTACTGTAAGTACTACTCATTTTGAACTTAAATATCCAATTGTTTGTAAAGTATATTTTTATTTCGTTATTTTAGTCCGTTTCGTTTAACCCCTGCAATTAGATAACCATATTACATTTCATTTATAACAATGCTCATTTCTTTGCTTATATTTTAATCAAAGTTTCCTTAATTCAAATGTATACCCATCCTACTAAATTATAAGTCTACCAATCACCTCTAATGCTTCATTATATGCCAGTTAACCTATCATAACCATAGCACACAAAATGAAAAAGAATTTCTCCTCCTCAAATAAACAAGACATTTTCTGGGTTAACCTTTTGTACTGATTAACGTGGTGTCAATATTTCTTTTCGATTAGCTCAATTTATCAAGTTATGGATATAATGCCTTTTACTCATGGTATTCATCTATCGGAGGAAAAAATATGACATTAAATTTATTACTATATAAATAAATGCGCCAAAGATAGTGCAAATGAAGAAACAATATTATACATATATGCATTTTCATATATTTTACTTCAATAACTGTCCTTAGATATATATATTTATCAAACTACTTACTCTATATCCATATATAATTTATTTTAAAAATCTAATTTCTTTCCCTTTCTTTTTCAAAATTATCAGGATAATTGTTTTTATATTGTTACGTAGAAATAAAAGCACATTCCAGATGGAGAGAGAATATTCTAGAACATTTAAGAATAATGTAGAAAAAGCGGAAGACAACTGATTGGCCAATCTATAGAGATTGCGCAATGCTCGGTGCTGGCGGCTATCTGATTGGTTAACCAACCATGACCGTTCTGGAAAGATCTACTCCGGGATAAATAGGGATGAGAAACTCATGCCGAGAGAAGAAAGATAAGAGGAGTCGAAGAACGAAGCTACGTGGTGTACTCCAAGCAAGCTGCTGTCTCAAGAGGTCGGACTGCTGCTTACCGCCGACGCCGGTATACTTCTTGGAATATTCTAGAAGGTTCTACGAACTTCTGTCTCCTGTTTTGCTCCTGCTTTCCCTCGCCGTGCTGCAGTTGGTGATTTGTAACTGTTGTTATATTTTTGCGCTCTTCTGTAATTATTTTATCGATTAGGCTTAAATAAAGTCCTAAAGATCCTTTGTACCCACGGAAGTTATTCTTTGTTAACCAACAACGCAACAATATATAAGATGGAAGGTCTTAACAAAAAGCTGTGTATGCCAAAAAAAAAACATTTTATTTGGTTTAATAAGCATTATTTATGAATATGCAGTGATATTTAGGAAGTAATAAAAATTATATTCATGAATTTAAAGATTTTTTCTCTGAAGTCTATTATATTTTGCTTGTTTGTCATCACGCATCAGATTCCAACAATAATCCGCCACCATATGTTGATTCCACAGACCATTGTATCGTTGCTCAATGATTTTAATATCTTGGTGGAAGCCTTCACCTTGTTCAACGCTCTCTGCACCGAAATTATCAGGAAAAAAGTTTAAATGTGAATCCATAAAATGCAATTTTAGATTCATTAAGCACCCGAGCTTATGGAATTTGAAAATCATATTTTCTACGATTCTGGCATAGTTCGATGACTTATTATTGCCTAAAAAGTGTTTGACAACGTCAATGAATGCAAGCCAAGCATTTTTCTCATCTTCTTTCAATATTACAATAAACTATTCGTCATTTATTAGTTTATGAATTTGAGGTCCAATGAAAATACTTTCCGTTATCTTAGAAAACTAATATTCGGTAATTTAGTCATTAAATATTTGACAGCATCACTATCTTTCTTTAAAACCTTTACAAAATGTTTCATTAACCCTAATTCGATATGTAAAGGGGGAAGAAGCATTTTTAGTTTATGGACAAGCGGTTCATTTTCAACGATTTGTTAACCTAAGCGAAACATACTTCTTTCAGGCCACATTTTTTTGTATATATTGATTCTTTCTGTCTCTGCTGTCCCACTTGCATAAAAATCAAGGATACTTTGTGTTTCCTTTCTGAAAGCCCTGTAAAATTCCTATACTTTTAAGATCACCGCAAACTTTCCAACAACATTTGGTCTAATTCAACAATTCTAAGATTTTCTTAAGAGTCGAATAGGTTTCTTTCATTTGGGTTGAATAGGCAACTGGTATGGAAGGTAATACACTACCATAGTGCAGCAAACAAGCCTTCAAACTTCGTTTAGAGGAATCAATAAAGAGTCTATGATCGGTAGTATTCTAATTAATTTTCAGAGTTTTAAAAACGCCTTCAATATCATTGCAGTACACTAATCCATGATCCAAGGATTTCTGCTGCTTCTTTTGATAGCCCTAGATCCCTAACTAGATCATTTAATGATGCCTGATCAAATAAATGTGGAATGCCACTTTCATTTGAAATAAATTCGGGATCTTCTAATTGATGATCATCTGCAAATGTTGTGTGCTGATCATCCTTTTTGATATAGGATTTTTGAACCGTTTTAGGAATTGGTATGGGATTCTCGAGGTCGTGAGGAATAGATTGCCTAGCTGATGGTATATCAGGATAAAAGTTAGTTTTCTTCTTTTTGCTATTAAGGCCTGTGATTTTGCAGACACAGAAATAACAGTCGTCATGGTGATTTTTTGGCTCTCGCCAAACCATTGGTACACCAAAGGGCATACTTTTGATTTCCCCGATTTCAATTGCAAAAGCCCTTGATAGCACGTTCCGCACACACTATGGGGGCACCACCACTTGTCTTGATCACATAAGGCCACACCAAAATATTCGTTATAGCATTCTTTTATCTTTGGGGTGATACGTTTCCTCTGTTTGGGAATTGTAAATTTTCCACAAATGTAGCAAAACATTTCTGGATTAGCTTTGCATTTACGCGCGGCATTATTCATATATTTAAAAATATTTATGAAAATAAATGTATTGTTAAACATTTTCTTGATATAAAATTGAAATGGTACGCATTTCATCTAAATGATGATTAAATTTTATGCTTATAAAGTCATAATCTTCAAAATATTGTGATGCCAGCAATAACATGAGCTTCTTTATAAAATTAAATATTTCCAAATATCTTTCAAATAATTGAGCTAATTTTGAAAAATGAAAGTTATATTCATGATCTACGGATTGGAATTTACTAGAAACAACTTTCAAATATTGAGAAGGAAAAAGTGTGTTTACTAGTGAAATCGTATATAAAATATACTATATCTAGTTCATTTTTAATTTATTAAATATTTTAAAATACACATATATATTAATATATAAGAAAACAATAGAAAAAAATAAAAAGATCAGGTGTTGATATTAAAAATAAAGAAGGCATATCCTGAACAAAAGCACATGTGCTGTTTAGATGGCAGAGCGCCATCTAGTGGAACAGAAATCAACTAAACATTGATTTAACCTCTTTCCTGATATTTGGCCAACTCAATTTTTTTGATAAATCAAGGTACAGCCTACTCCACACTGACGAGCGCCAACAGCGCGAAACGCGTTCGTGGATGGCTTTTCTTGATATATCAATAAATTGGGTTGGCCAAATATCAGGGAACAGGTTAAATCAATGTTTAGTTGATTTCTGTTCCAAAAACATGTGCTTTTGGTCAGGATATGCCTTCTCTATTTTTAATATTAATATATACCTAGAAAGGCATCTCTCCCTTTAATTGCGCATCAGAACGATATATTAGGCTCATATCACCATAGTGAAGTTGGTTACTAGGGTGATGAGCCTAATGATTTGTTCTGATGCGTAATTAAAGGAAGAGATACCTTTCTAGGTACGGGAATATAATCCTCAGGCAACTTTGTTATTTGTTATATACATATTTAATTCATTAGATAATAAAACGGCATATATTGTGTTAGTGAAAGGTAATTTGCGCTGGGCCTCACGTGGTCAGCGAGAGGCAAAGGCACGCCCGCGCGAGAAGAAAAGAAAACAGTTTGAACGGCTTTTCAACCAACACCACCGCCGACGGACGGCAGTGTCGCCAAGGCGGCGCGCGTGCGCGGCGGTGGCGGTGAAGCCAAGCCTGCTGTGATGACACCTCCGCCGCCCGCCCTGACGGAGATGGAGGAGGACAACCCGATAACGGAAAAAAGAGCGATGTGCACCCCTACCGCCTGCGCCTCGGCTCGCTGAGCCGACACCACCCGCTCTCCATGGGGAAGAGGTAACACCGGCCATGGCGACACCTCCGCCTCCACTGCCACTCCTGCTCCAGGTGGAGCTGGAGAGCAAGTGCGAACGCCAAACACGTGACCTATTTGAGAAGCTGGACTTTCAACGGGCCTTAAGGCCCCTAATAAGGAAAGGGCTAGATTTACAAGGCGAGAAGAAAAGAAAACAGTTTGAACGGCTTTTCAACCAACACCACCGCCGACGGACGGCGGTGTCGCCAAGGCGGCGCGCGTGCGCGGCGGTGGGGGTGAAGCCAAGCCTGCTGTGATGACACCTCCGCCGCCCGCCCTGACGGAGATGGAGGAGGACAACCCGATAACGGAAAAGAGCGATGTGCACCCCCACCGCCTGCGCCTCGGTTCGCTGAGCCGACACCACCCGCTCCCCATGGGGAAGAGGGCGCATGCGCGGCGGCGGCAGAGACGTTCGAAAACTGACGGCCATCACGGGCTGACGTCTTTTCCCATCCATCCGTTTGAATCAAACATTTTTCAACTTCTTTTTTACTAAAAATTTAATTTGTAACATTATATTAATATCTATATTTATCCTTAATAAATTAAAATACCACGGATGAATAATTGAATGATTTTTTCAATATCAAACGAACCACCCCAATACAAAGTTGATCCTCTTTAAATATATTATCACCTTTGCTTGAGACCATTTTAATCCAAACGAACCTACATCATGGTGCACCAATCACAAGAGTGTACCGAACATTGTGGCGAGCCTGACCTACAGGATTTAAAATGGACAAACTCAAGAAAGCTTGTGATCTAAGGAGTTTTGCGAAGAAAATGGAACCGGGAAAAGTGACAAGAAGGAAGATATTATCGGCAGCTCATTCATTGTTCGACCCGATTGGATTCACTTGCCCGTTCACAATCATTCCTAAGATGTTACTTCAAGAAAAATGTTTGATTCAAAGGGCTGGATGGGAAACAGACTTATCGGAAGACATCAGTCGAAGATTCAATGCATGGTTGAGTCAGTTAACTGAGGTGGACAAATTGAAAATTCCTCGCTGTGTTGTTCAATCTCAAGATAGAAGAACATGGACATTGCATGTTTTTATGGACAGTGGCAACGCGGCGTTTGCAGCTTGTGCCTATTTACGAAGTGGATTTCCTGGGAGTGTTCAAGTTCAATTACTCATGGCTCGTTCGAGAGTAGCTCCTATGAAGAATACCACTATACCAAGGCTAGAATTGGTTGCATGTGAAATTGGATCTAGATTGGCTGTCCACATAAAATCTATGATGGAGTTCGAAGATATACCAATTACATTGTGGACGGACTCTACTACTGCTTTAGCATGGATTAAACGTGATATGAACTGGTCAGTGTTTGTCGCAGGAAGAGTAAAGAAGATTCGACAAAATTCAAGCATAACTAATTGGAGGCACGTTCCTGGTAAAGAAAATCCTGCAGACATCCCCTCACGTGAAGCGTCAATCTCGCAATTGATTACTACTAGATGGTGGGAGGGACCTACAATGACACATAACGGTATCTATGGGACCTACAATGGCACATAACGGTAACTATGGGACCTACAATGACACATAACGGTATCCATGGGACCTACAATGGCACATAACGGTAACTATGGGACCTACAATGGCACATAACAGTAACTATGGGACCTACAATGGCACATAACAGTAACTATGGGACCTACAATGGCACATAACAGCAACTATGGGACCTACAATGACACACAACGGTATCCATGGGACCTACAATGGCACATAACAGTATCTATGGGACCCACAATGGCACATAACAGTAACTATGGGACCTACAATGGCACATAAGGTATCTATGGGACCTACAATGGCACATAACGGTATCTATGGGACCTACAATGGCACATAACGGTAACTATGGGACCTACAATGGCACATAACAGTAACTATGGGACCTACAATGGCACATAACGGTAACTATGGGACCTACAATGGCACATAACGGTATCTATGGGACCTACAATGGCACATAACGGTAACTATGGGACCTA
Source organism: Cordylochernes scorpioides (assembly GCA_030710605.1). Taxonomy (NCBI): domain Eukaryota; kingdom Metazoa; phylum Arthropoda; class Arachnida; order Pseudoscorpiones; family Chernetidae; genus Cordylochernes; species Cordylochernes scorpioides. The sequence goes on from CP092877.1 coordinate 13,723,362, forward strand.
CAATGGCACATAACGGTAACTATGGGACCTACAATGGCACATAACGGTATCTATGGGACCTACAATGGTAGATAACGGTAACTATGGGACCTACAATGGCACATAACGGTATCTATGGGACCTACAATGTCAATTAACGGTAACTATGGGACCTACAATGGCACATAACAGTAACTATGGGACCTACAATGGCACATAACGGTAACTATGGGATCGTTAAGCAGCTACTTAGGTCAGTGTTGGGATCTGCGCGTGTCACTAACGAAGAATTACAGACACTGCTTTGTGACGTGGAAGCTGTGGTGAATAACCGTCCACTTATGTATGTATCAGAAGATGATGATGAATTGGCGCCTCTAACCCCAAACAAACTTATTAACAACTGTGGAAGCTCAATTTTACCTGAAGCCGATGAAGTAGAACGGGATTCAATGGTTTCTCGCTACCGAAATATGCAAGCTTGTAGAGATGAACTTAGAGCCTGATTCACGAAGGAATACTTAGCAATGCTGGTTCATCATAGAAATACAAAGAAATCACGGAGGATCGAGGTAGGAGAAATAGTACTTATAGGAAACGATCAAAAGAGAAGGATTTCATGGCCATTAGGAAAAGTGGAGGAGGTGCTACCTGGGGCCGATGGACAAGTTCGAGTCGCAAGAGTGAAGACATCATCGGGAGTTTTTCTTCGTCCAGTACAGCGATTTTTCCATTAGAAATAAAACAAACTTAGATTAGCCTCTACTATAGCCAAGAAAATATAGTATTAGAATTTAATTATATCAATTAAATTGGTGGGAGGAATGTTAGTGAAAGGTAATTTGCGCTGGGCCTCACGTGGTCAGCGAGAGGCAAAGGCACGCCCGCGCGAGAAGAAAGAAAACAGTTTGAACGGCTTTTCAACCAACACCACCTACGACGGACGGCGGTGTCGCCAAGGCGGCGCGCGTGCGCGGCGGTGGCGGTGAAGCCAAGTCGGCGCGCATGCGCGGCGGCGGCAGAGACGTTCGAAAACTGACGGCCATCACGGGCTGACGTCTTTTCCCATCCATCCGTTTGAATCAAACATTTTTAACTTCTTTTTTACTAAAAATTTAATTTGTAACATTATATTAATATCTATATTTATCCTTAATAAATTAAAATACCACGGATGATTAATTTAATGATTTTTTCAATATCAAACGAACCACCTCAATACAAAGTTGATCCTCTTTAAATATATTATCACCTTTGCTTGAGACCATTTTAATCCAAACGAACCTACATCATGGTGCACCAATCAAAAGGTGTACCGAACATATTGGATTTAATAAAAGATTTATTTTGCCAATATTTCGGTTGGCTGAACGCCAAACCTTTATCAAGGCATTACATTTTTGTATACACAAACTCAGCGCCGCATAGTGTTAAAACCATTATTACACTATGCGGCGCTGAGTTTGTGTATACAAAGATGTAATGCCTTGATAAAGGTTTGGCGTTCAGCCAACCGAAATATTGGCAAAATAAATCTTTTATTAAATCCAATATATGCCCTTTTATGATCTAATATTAATATATGTAGGAAAAAAGAGAAAATATGGTCAGGCGTTGATATTAAAAACAAAAAAAGACATATTCTGACCTCTCATATGAACATTTTAGATGGCATTTAAAAGGCGCATGAGAGAGATCAGGATATGCCTCTTTTTTGTTTTTAATATTAATATATATGCTAATTATAATCTATAATTTTTTATTTATAAGTACCAAGCAAACAATTAAACATGTAATTTTGTTTTTTGTTTCTTTTTTATCATTTTCCAAATAACTTTATTAGGTGCCGCTCAAAATCACCCTAGATCATCATATTTACAATATACTGTGGAGGATGGTTATGTACAGGGGTTCATTTACAATTATAATTTATAATGATGTTGTTGGGTCCTCAGTTCCTTGGGGATATTGTTCTTGAGAAGGTTTTTTTCTGGCTTGTTTGATATTCAAGGTGGGTTTGTTTTTCATTTTTTTCCCACTTTTAGTCAATCTGGCTATATTGATGGAAAATTTGTCTATGTTTTAAATTTCTTATTTTCCTTTTTCCGCATTTGTAGTTTGTGGCTTCCTTATAGGTGGGGTTTTCTAATTTTTCGGATTTTTCGTAGAATTTAAATGATTGTCTAATAATGTAGTCATTGATGTTTTCGATATTTAGATCGTTCCTGAGGATTGTGTTCCGAACGAACCAGGGTGGAGACATGATTTTTCTGATCATTTTATTTTCAAAGACTTCTAGCTTTTTAAGGATGGTCTTATGTGCTGTCATAAAAATGGGGTGGCCGTATATGAGTATTGGTCTTATTATTGACGTGTAAATGGTTCTTTTGCAATGAAGGGATAATTTGCTTTTCGGTCCTAGAAGTAGGGATAATCGGTGTTGGGCAGCTTTCGCCAAATTAATTCTGTTTTCGATGTGTTTTTTTGAAGGTTAGGTGCTCGTCTAGGGTCATCCCTAGGTATCGGATGTTTTTATCATTTGCCTGGTTCAAATCACATTAATAGGTACCGCTCAGCAAGAACAACCTAGTTCATGATAATTGAATAATGAATAATATGTGAAGGTTTATCATTTGATTTTATTAGATAATCTCAACAAGAAAATGTAATATAACAAAAATGAATTTATTAAGACGTCTTAATTGCTTTATATTAATATATATTATACATAGAAAAAAATAGAAAAATGGTCAGGGATTGATATTAAAAACAAAATTGGCATTTTTCTGACCGCCAACATGAACACTTTAGATGGTAGAGCGCCATCTAGTGGGACAAAAATAAACTAAACGTTGATTTAGCTTGTTCCAAAGATATTTGGCCAACCCAGTTTTTGATAAATCAAGAAAAGTTAACCACGCACGCGTTTAGGGCTGTTGGCCCTCGTCAGCGTGGTGTAGACTGGTGAGCGGTCAGGAAATGCCAATTTTGTTTTTAATATCAACACCTGACCATTTTTTCTTTTATTTTTCCCTTATTTTTTTCACAGGAAAAGCGTTTTTGCGCAAACTTGGCCTTAAATACCCATTTCTTGATATCTCAGGAAGCCTCTGGGACCAAATATTGGGTCATAGAGGTACAGTCTGTACCACGCTGACGAGGGCCAACACCCCGAAACGCGTACGTGGTCAACTTTTCTTGATTTATCAAGAAATTAGGTTGACCAAATATCTTTGGAACAACCTAAATCAACTTTTAGTTGATTTCTTTCACTAGAAGTGCTCAAGTGAGCAGTCAGGAAATGCTAATATTTTGTTTTTAATATTTATATATATATACAGGTGGTACCTCGACATACGAGCGCCCCAACATACGAGTTTTTCGAGATACGAGCCGACGAGCAAGTGATTTTTTTGCTTTGAGTTATGAGCGAAATTCGAGATACGAGTTCAGTTCGGTAGTGCTGAAGATATTAATCTGTGATTTTAAATGGGAATTTTGTATGGGGAAATTTGCTTCGAGATACGAGTAATTCAAGATACGAGCAAGGTTGCGGAACGAATTAAACTCGTATGTCGAGGTACCACTGTATATTCATATTTGTAAAAACTATTTTGAATTTGTTTCAAGGGACCGGGGTTTTTTTTTAGAGAGATTTTAATTGCGAATTTTAACCATTAGAAGAAGTTGTTTTTAATGAACTAAAAAGTTGGACTGCGGTGATATTGACATTAAGGAAAAACTGCACACATACAATAACCATTAATCTTAATACAAACACAGATATATCCATAGGTAAAAAATTATTGCCAAAATGTTTTTTAAAGAGGTGTTTGAGGTTTACAAATATTATATCAGGTAAAGACAAATACTTATAACGTTATACATATAAAACGAACGATAAAGAAAAACATTTAGTTTTGATATAGGGCTACATATTGATAAGATTGTAACCTATAACCTTTTGAAGGAAAAAATATTTAGTTTTTCTATCATCAAAAAGTCGTTTGCTAAAATAAGAAGGCACTGAGAGATGTAAGAAACCAAAGTTCTCCTTAGAAGAAAGTAACAAGGGCTGGGAAAAACGTTTGAAGCACAGCACTAATGGTGGTCTAACAACGCAGAAGATTGTCTCAAATAAGTTATAATTTCCGTGCAGACGAGCCAATCAATGGCCTCTAATTGACGCCTGCAAATAAAAATCTGATCCTTCCTCCAATTCCCGGCAGAAGATAGTTTCGAACAAGTCAATTATATGGATTGTTATTTATTGTCGGACGAGAGTTACAAGGTCTCGTGTGTAGTTAAAACTTTGTCACATGATTTACATGGAGGGGAGGGGCATTGATTATCCATAATAAAGTTCACCTTGTATCAAGGAAAACTTCCCATATTTCATAGAAGTGATAGCGGAAAGATACACAATTCCAAACAAGAAATCCATTTTCATTCCTCCAATCCGCTTTATCGGAAAGTAATGTTATGATATTCAAATTGATCAATTTTGTTTCCCTTTTAGTCTCGTTTCTAGCTTCCTTTTCTAGTTTAAAGAATCGAGGAGCTTAAAATGATTTTATATTTAAAATTGTTGAATTGTGAACAAAGCAAATTATCTCCCCATCGATATAATGCTGGTACTTGTAGAATATGTTGATTGAATGGTAGTCAGATGTCACCATTACCTCCTGGTCAGGTCAACTATGCAGAGATATAAAATGAAGGATTTCCTCTCACACGACAAAATAGAGACTAAAACTACGCGTTCTCCAATGACCACCTCTGGAATCTAGTAAACTCGGAATGGTGAAACAACAGTTTTGTCACATATCCAGGACATCCACTTTTGAAATACCTATGAAATATTCAGAATTTGCCAAAAAGAGTGTACCTACTAAAGTGGTTAGGCCAAAAATAAACTAAACGTTGATTTAGCTTGTTACAAAGATATTTGGCCAACCCAGTTTTTGATAAATCAAGAAAAGTCAACCACGCACGCGTTTCGGGCTGTTGGCCCTCGTCAGCGTGGTGCAGACTGGTGAGAGGTCAGGAAATGCCAATTTTGTTTTTAATATCAACACTAGCTTTTTAAGGATGTTCTTATGTGCTGTCATAAAAATGGGGTGGCCGTATATGAGTATTGGTCTTATTATTGACGTGTAAAAATGGTTCTTTTGCAATGAAGGGATAATTTGCTTTTCGGTCCTAGAAGTAGGGATAATCGGTGTTGGGCAGCTTTCGCCAAATTAATTCTGTTTTCGATGTGTTTTTTGAAGGTTAGGTGCTCGTCTAGGGTCATCCCTAGGTATCGGATGTTTTTTTTTATTATTTGCCTGGTTCAAATCACATTAATAGGTACCGCTCAGCACGAGCAACCTAGTTCATGATAATTGAACAATGAATAATATGTGAAGATTTATCATTTGATTTTATTAGACAATCTCAACAAGAAAATGTAATATAACAAAAATGAATTTATTAAGACGTCTTAATTGCTTTATATTAATATATATTAAAAATAAAGAAGGCATCTCCTGACCACGAGCACATGTGCTTTGCCATCTAAAAAGCACATGTGCTCGTGGTCAGGAGATGCCTTATTTATTTTTAATATTAACACCTGACCCACTTATCTTTTATTTTTTTCTATTGCTTTATATTAATATATATACATGGAAAAAATAGAAAAATGGTCAGGTATTGATATTAAAAACAAAATTGGCATTTTTCTGATCGCTCACATGAACATTTTAGATGGTAGAGCGCCATCAGTGGGACAAAAATAAACTAAACGTTGATTTAGCTTGTTACAAAGATATTTGGCCAACCCAGTTTTTGATAAATCAAGAAAAGTTAATCACGCACGCGTTTAGGGCTGTTGGCCCTCGTCAGCGTGGTGCAGACTGGTGAGAGGTCAGGAAATGCCAATATTTTGTTTTTAATACACCTATCCCCCGATTTACACGGTACTTTTTTACACGTTTTCGCTTTTACACGGTTTTCCAAATAAGTTTTTGTTTTTATCGCACTATACTAAATGCTACTGTGATTGAACACATGCGCTGTGTACACCTCTCACGAGGAATCTCCCAGCTTATGTGCTGACTACATATTTTAACCTGTCAATGCATTTTATTTTTATTTCTGTGTACACCTATCCCTCGATTTACACGTTTTTCTCAGGAACGTATCTACCGTGTAAATCGGGGGGGGGGGGGGAATAGGTGTATATATATATTCATATTTTTAAAAAAAATATTTTGAATTTGTTTCAAGGGATCGGGTTTTTTTTTTTTTAGAGAGAGATTTTAATTGCGAATTTTAACCATTAGAAGAAGTTGTTTTTAATGAACTAAAAAAGTTGGACTGCGGTGATATTGACATTAAGGAAAAACTGCACACACACAATAACCATTAATCTTAATACAAACACAGATATATCCATAGGTAAAAAATATATTGCCAACATGTTTTTTTAAAGAGGTGTTTGAGGTTTACAAATATTATATCAGGTAAAGACAAATACTTATAACGTTATACATATAAAACGAACGATAAAGAAAAAAATTCGTTTTTATATAGGGCTACATATTGATAAGATTGTAACCTATAACCTTTTGAAGGGAAAATTATTTTAGTTTTTCTATCATCAAAAAGTCGTTTGCTAAAAAAAGAAGGCACTGAGAGATGTAAGAAACCAAAGTTCTCCTTAGAAGAAAGTAACAAGGGCTGGGAAAAACGTTTGAAGCACAGCACTAATGGTGGTCTAACAACGCAGAAGATTGTCTCAAATAAGTTATAATTTCCGTGCAGACGAGCCAATCAATGGCCTCTAATTGACGCCTGCAAATAAAAATCTGATCCTTCCTCCAATTCCCGGCAGAAGATAGTTTCGAACAAGTCAATTATATGGATTGTTATTTATTGTCGGACGAGAGTTACAAGGCCTCGTGTGTAGTTAAAACTTTGTCACATGATTTACATGGAGGGGAGGGGCATTGATTACCCATACTAAAGTTCACCTTGTATCAAGGAAAACTCCTCATATTTCATAGAAGTGATGGCGGAAAGATACACAATTCCAAACAAGAAATCCATTTTCATGCCTCCAATCTGCTTTATCGGAAAGAAATGTTATGATATTCAAATTGATCAATTTTGTTTCCCTTTTAGTCTCGTTTCTAGCTTCCTTTTATAGTTTAACGAATGGAAGAACTTAAAATGATTTTAAATTTAAAATTGTTGAATTGTGAACAAAGTAAATTATCGTAAAGATAGAGGCTGCCTGGCCGGCATTCATATTTATATGAAAAATAGACACTTCTGCCAGATGGAGTTTTTTATTTTTCTCAACGTTTTGACAAATATCTTTTGTCTTCGTCAGGAGAAGTAAATAAAAATAAACATTTGGCAAGGCGTTAAAAATTGTTCTGAGGTTTGCAAGGGCGTTCTCACGTGATTTTTCGAATTTAGTACAACATCTAAAGCGCGAGTCAAAAACAAATATTAAACTCGTCAAAGACTATGATCTTGGAAATAAAAATATATAATAATAAAATTATAATAAATTAAGTAAAAAGAAATAAATAAAGTAATATAATAATAATAATCACAAAGATTAATATATAGATTTCTAACTATTATGTCCATTTTTATCTAGCTTATTAACTACTTTTTAAATTTAAAAATGAACCCTATTGTGTGTTGCGGAATATCTTCAAAAGTATTTATAGTTCTTTTCCCAAATTCTCGTGATACCCATCCCTCTAAAAATAATCTTTCCTTTTTAAATTTTATATTCCTGTGAAATATCTCAATATCATTCCATTCTGGCCTATGTCCTGAAAAAGTAAATTATCTCCCTATCGATATAATGCTGGTACTTGTAAAATATGTTGGTTGAATGGTAGTCAGATGAATATATCACCATTACCTCCTGGTCAGGTCAACTATGCAGAGATATAAAATGAAGGATTTCCTCTCACACGACAAAATAGAGACTGACACTACGCGTTCTCCAATGACCACCTCTGGAATCTAGTGAACTTGGGATGGTGAAACAACAGTTTTGTCACATATCCGGGACACCCACATTTAAAATGCCGATCAAATATTCAGAATTTGCCAAAAAGGGGTGTACTTACTAAAGTGGTTAGGCCAATTCTATGGCTTAGAAATATAAATGAACATTTTCCCTGGAAATGATGATCTAAAGAACTTCACTATGGTCAAACTATGTGTCATATATTTGTCTCCGACTCGAGTCTGCTAGATTGCAGAGACGACCAAGTGATGTCCCGTAGTTTTTAGACATTCTATATACAGTTACGAGCGTCATGCGTTCTTCATCTCTGTCACCGTTTGCTTTTTTTTTTGTTTTTGGAATGGCGCTCTCCTATTGGTTCGCTACGATGGCGCCGCCACTGCGCGAGACACTTTGCCCCCCCAACTCGCTTTTTGGTTTTTGTAACTATTGTGTTGGAGCGGGTCTCTCCTTAAATAAATGCATATATTAGTTAATAACTAAATGGAATCCTCTCTTTCTTTTTCCCAGTAAGAGACGCCTACGGAAGCCAACAGTACATAGACAGATAAATCACATAGGCTATAGTTATTAACTAATATATGCATCTATTTAAAGCGCCAATTTATAATTGTAACAAATAGTATTTGAATAAAAACATTCAATCGGGTAAAACACGGGCGTTAATGATCCAACAGGTCCACGTGTCTAAATTAAAACACGGGCGTTGCCCGGGTCATTCGGCTAGTTTTCTTATATTTTAGATTAAAGTTCCCCCGGAATATAAAGCACACATAGATATTTATAATTATAAACTTTTTACGCGCATTGCTTTTTAAGTAAAAATAAACTAATACTTAATGTCCTTATTGCAATGATAAAAATATTGGAAAGGCCTGGCTCATCATTAGTAGGCCATCCCAGCGGTGTCGCTAGCTTAATCTACCATAACCGGGCTCTTCGAAGAGCTGTTTTATCGGGCCGTGAAGAAATTCTTCAAGCCTGAAAGCTCACCCAGTTTTGTCGTAGTTAGGGCCGTGAAGAAATATTTTAGACTTGAAAGTTTGCCCAGTTTTGTCATAGTTAGGGCCGTGAAGAAATATTTTATGCCTGAAAGCTCGCCCAGTTTTGTTTAAATTCAGAAAGAATTGTTATAAATTCAAGTTCTCATTTTTGAATGGCCTCAGCTATAATTATGTTTATTCTAATAAATGCAAACTCCCTCTTTGACTAATATACCAGGTCTATTAGTAAGGAACGCGAAAATTTTCAGTGAATTCAAAAGTTCACCAATTCCATACACCAAAAGATTTTTTATTCAAAGTAACTGCCCTGATTAGCTATACACTCGGACCACTTTTCAGGCAATTTTCGAATTTCTTGTCTGAAAATTTCTATTCCTTTTGAGTAGAACCAGTCAACAAGTCATTTTCGGAGTATGTCTGAGTTCGAAAATTCCTGTTTTTAGGGCGTGTCCTAAAGATGTGAAAAGGTGGTAGTTCGACGGCGCTAAGTCTGGTGAGTACGGTGGGTGGGGTTAGAGTGAATTTATACTTGGATCAGGTAGATAAATTAAGAAAAAAGGCATATCCTGATCGTGAAACTGAAAGTTGCTGATGGTTTGCGCCATTATCGGAATAAATATAATATAATATAACTGAGTATATATGTTTCTTTAAAATAAAATAATTGACTACTGCCATTAATGCAATGATAAAATAACGGGAGGATCTAGCTTATCAATAGTGAACTCTCCCAACGATTTCCAGTTTAATCTATCATACCGCTTTAATATTACATTGGGCTGTTTGACTTTTTTACCGATACTGAAGCCGAACTCTTGGGAAACGTATTTTAAATGAACTATGAACACAAGCTTTGAGGAGACAGTTATATATAAATACACACACACATATCGCCCAGCGATTGGCCCTCCATGCCCTGCCTCACCCAGACCATCCATCTTCTGCCGGTCCTTCCTGCCCTGCCTGCGGCTCCCCCGATGGCTCCCTGGGCCATCGGTACTGGAACTGCCCTCACATCAGGCCTCTCGTCCGGCAGGCATTCAACATCATAGGAAGGCCCCCTGACCTCCAGTTCTGGATCTTCGGGACAGGTCTGATAGAAGACGATCTGGCCATCCTCGCATCGGCGAAATCAAGAATCAACCGATACTTCATCCAGGTCGGACTGGCCCAGGCCATCGAGGACCCCGTCATCGCCTGGAGGAGGACACTATCGCGGTGGGGACCAGGCTGATTGTATATAGTTCTCTTGATCTTTTTCATGTAAATATTGACTAAGAAGTCAATAAAAGTGTTCTAATTGTCAATTGTCACACATATATAATTATAAATATATAATATATGTTGAGAGAGAAACTAGTTCCATTTATTTATTGATTGTTTTACTCTCCAACCGCAGGCTGGTATATTACTCTTTAATTCCTTATACTTCTACCTTCTGGTTACACTAAATTGGTCTGGATGTTTATTTTCTTCATAGTGAGTTTATTCAAGGTCAGAAACCTGAAGAATCCTGGAGTGTGGGTAAGTTCAATCCGTACAAACTTACGATGTCAAAGTCGTGCACCTCGTCGTTACCTGCGCGCACTAAGGCTTCGTGTAGAAGCAGCTAAGAGGAGGAGCTACGTTGAACGAAAATGCTACAACTGAAGGGTTCATAGCAAACTTTGACTAATGAAAGTTTTCTCAGACAGACTATCGGGATTTGGTGCCGACTCCAGATATTGTCCGGATTTATCTTGCCAATATTATTGGTTAATTGGAGCGTACAAATATCGCTAACTATCCTATGACTGTGCCACTGACTTGAATCTTTGTTCTATTTATAAAATGAGAACAGGTCGAATTAACGCAAAGAAGATTCATTACATTGGATACTTTCCTTGGATATTTGGTAGAATCGTTTAAATGGCACTGGATATTCAATATGAACATATATTTATAGTGTTTTATATCTCAACAATATAATAATATTAAAATACAATTCAACACAGTTATATATTAATGCATTTTGAAAACACTCTTATTATTAATCATGTTCACAATTCCTTTTCTATATATTAAATTGACATACATTGAAATTGTATGTTTGAAATTTATTGAAATTTATATATTTTAAATAGAAACCGAAAAATAATTCTTACAATTTACAAAATAAATACCAAGCACTTTTTACCTTTCACAAGTTCTCGCAGAGCGAGCAAGGACAAGTACTGCAGAGCATCTGTTGAAACAATATTATGTAAATTCCATCCCAGACATCCCGACTTGTAAAAGTTCTCAAAAATTGTAAAAAATATATATATCAACAGAATTTATCCAAATTCCATATGAAACACAACATACTTCAAGAAACAGCTAATTTAAGTGGTAAGTACAACTTAGGTTTTTACTGGCAGAGAAATAACCAGCAAGACTTATGCAAATTCTAACTTCACAAGGTTAGACTAGCCTCTCGACAAGATAACGCCATCAACCTGCAGATACAAGATCTCGAGGCGAGCTCAAGATCTCAAATTAAAAACAATCGACGGTCCCCAGATACCCCCCCCCCCCCCCCCCCCTACAGCCGTTTGTCTCTTCCCCCTTCCCCCATTAACATCATCATCATCATTGCTTTAATTACCGCCAGGTAAAAACTTTCCCAAATGAGCTGCAGCACTTGGTTGACATTGATCATTTAGAACAAGCGTTCAATCTTAATTGCCAGGAGAACCTCGCGAGATGTTCCATCATCCTACATCTGTTCAGGAAGGTACCATTTTGTGGAACCGTCTGTTTCAAGACAAGGCAATTTTTACTTCATCTAGAGAGAGCTCGAAGACATATATCAGAAATAAAATGAACACACCTCGCCAAATATTTGGTTTCTCAGCGACATTATCAAAGGTTTAAAGATAAAAGTTATAAGAGATTTGCCTAAATGTCTGATAAACAGGTAAATATTAGGTTGTTGTAGGGATGTTTATTATAACTACGTTTATGCAAGGTGTGTGTGTAATCCAAAAGTGTCTTGCAAAATTTTAAAAATTAATAACTCAGCGAATATTTGAACTAGAGCAATGCGGTAAACATTATTATGTTCAGGATGCAATGTGGCTTTTTATAGAAAATAATGAACAATTTTAGAATTTTTTTTTTTTCAATTTTAATTGCTAGATGGCACTCTACCAGCATCAAAGAATCAGTGGCCAAATTGTTTGATAAATTGAAAAATTATAATTGATCGACCCGTATTTTTCCTTTTGGGTTACCAGGAAAGAACCCCAAAAATATTTGATCACAGGTTAATAAAACGCCACCTTTCGTCAAAAGTAGTAGAATTGGGTGGCACTTTTTAAATGCAATCAGATATATGTAAATTGATGTAAATTGCTTTAGCGCAAATATTCGCGGAGTTATTCAATTGTAAGTTTTGCAAGACTTTCTGATCACCCTGTACTTAACAAAAATAGAAAGAATATATTTACTCGAAATTTAAGTACAGTAGAACCTTCTTCAGAGAGGATACCTTTCTACAAAGACCAGTTTACATCGCCAAAATGTCCATTTTTGATAATTAGCTGCTCTCTGGTAAGGGACAACCTATCTCTAAAGGCCACTTTAGCTTTGCTACTAGGTGCTATCTTTTAGAGGGTAGTTTTACTCTATTAGTAGAGTAATAGTAAAAAAAAATATTTTTTTGCTGGTTGAAGTATGTTTAAAAAACAATACATAAACCGATCTTGAGTTGTTTCATCACGTTTCGACGCCTCACTATCGGGAGTCTTATAACTCTAGTACGATTGATGTTGCTATATTAAGTGTGAAATAATTATTTTGGATTTTGTAAAATTTATTTTGAAAGGCAGAGAGAAACTATAATTTAAAGTCAATATATGCCCTCTATTGGTCAAATATTTATTGTGATGTCATTTATCCCAAATATACATAGCTATCCCGCATGAGTTTCTTTTCAATGAAAAATCAAAATTTATTTAAAGGAGAAATAACGATTATTTCTAACCTTAAAGATGATATATGAAAGGATGAATTGTGAAGAGTAATGATAAACGGAAAAATAAAAGTGTCCAGGGATGGGAATCGAACCCACAGTGTTCCGCTTACCGGGCAGATGCCATGTCCACTAGGCTACTCTGGACATATTTTTCCGTTCGTAAATAATACATAAAGTAATTTATAATACAATATAATATAATGCGGCTTGTGATTGTAAAACGACATTTAAAAATTATCCCGCATGAGTTTCTTTTCAATGATATAAATGACTTTATGTATTATTTAAGGACGGAAAAATATGTCCAGGGTAGCCTAGTGGACATGGCATCTTCCCGGTAAGCGGAACACTGTGGGTTCGATTCCCATCCCTGGACACTTTTATTTTTCCGTTTATCATTACTCTTCACAATTCATCCTTTCATACCTCATCTTTAAGGTTAGAAATAACCGTTATTTCTCATTTAAATAAATTTTGATTTTTCATTGAAAAGAAACTCATGCGGGATAATTTTTACAATCACAAGCCGCATTATATTATATTGTACATAGCTATGGTAACCTGTAAGTAAGCACAAGTCATTAGGGCGCACTCTGTCTACAAGAAATGAAACGATTCAGAGCGGATTTTTCAAATAAAACAACCTTTCATTGTCCTTACTACGCCTATAAATATTGATAAATATTTTACTGACCTTAAAGCTTATGTTCATTTTTTGTTTAAGTACCATAACCAAGAATTTCCCTAAAGTGCCAGATATATAAAATCTCACTATAATATTAGCGCGCTATGGCTGGATATATAATAAGGGGGAGTTTGGTTTCCTAATTCCCTAAGCCAAGGTCAATAAGTCTCTTTAGTCTCACACAACTTCCAGTTCGTCTAGGAGAAGAAAAACTCATTTCAAAACATGGCAAATATACTCTAATAGAGCCTTGAGATCGGCAACTAATCTAAAAAAAGAAAACTTCGATAGTAAACCTGTATTTGGTTCTGAAGGCCCTAACACACTATTAACCCCTAAGCCACATTATTCAAAATTGTTTTGTATACTTGTTACTTCCCTAATGGAGATAGTATTTAGTTTTTTTTTTTTTGAAATATTTTACAACTAAAGCATCTTCAACTGTCCTTTGCTTCAATAGAAAAAAAAGGAGAAGTCCTGGATCATCAATACTCAATTCTCTCAGCGATTTCTTCCAGCATTATAAAATTTTCATCGAATTTAAATAATAAAGCTAAATAATATATATATATGTCGTAGCTGTCGTGGTCAAATGAAAGGACGCAACCAAGAATTAGCTCCAGCCAAGCGAACAGCGCGCCCGCGATGTGTGCCACCTTTATTTTTTGTACAGCCTTTATACATGGATGAATTTACATATTTACATTTTAACACAAGCTTAACATATTTACATACTTATTTTTGACGAAAATAAATTATATCTCTTGGGCATTAATTATACAAATTACGACATATATATGTCGTAGAGCGGTCTGTTTTAAGAAGGTTCACCACTGATGAGCCAGACCCACACTAATATTTTTTCTAATGCAGCAAGAGACATTAGGAAAATTTCTAAATGTTGAAAATAAAAAAAAACGAGAATTCTATTTTAAATCTTACTTTAAATATTTTTATTATATGATCAAAAGGGTAATATTAGGATAAAATCTTCTAAGTTCTCCGTTCATCGCTCAAGACGAACTCACACAGAGACCCAATTTCTAAGAAGTTGAGAGAATGAGGAAGATGACACATTCACTCACACGTGAGTCCATCACCTCTCCAGAAATAACTCTTTAATCAAGTTGAAATTGCAAAGCTGCTCACGGGCGATCGGGCTAAATTGGCTCCTCAGTCAATCTCCGGGAGGTACAATTTGAAGTTTTTCCATCGAACGGCGGCATTAAACTCAGCCCAAGTTAGTTTGGCGATGGTTGATTGAAAGAACGGACTTCTTTCTTTAGTTAGTTGGTTGTCTCTTTCTTTTGTTTTTACTCTTTATTCTTTTATTTTTTTAACGGCCGCTCAAATTTATCGTTCTAGTATATCTTCCTGTCGCTATATAGTATTTGATAGTTCATTTTCATCAACCTATAAAGAATATGCAGTTTACTAGGAAAATGAATTTCACATATATAACCATGAATGCGTTTCGGGCTGTTGGCTCTCGTCAGCGTAGTGCAGACTCTACCTCTACGACCAAAATTTGGTCCCAGAGGCTTCCTGAGAAATCAAGAAATGAGTATTTAAGGCCAAATTTGCGTATTTACGCCATCTAGAAATGCTCATGTGAGCCTGGTCAGGATATGCCGATAATTTGAAACTCGTTAATATAAATCTCTCGATAATTTGATGTTTTCCCGGTCCCTTGAAAAATACTCGATAAGTTGAATAAAATCAATTATAATTGGTCCCCTCGCTAATTTGAAGTTGAAGGAATAGTATCTTGTCCCAAATGAATATTTTTGAAAAACTGTACAAATGTTTAAAAATATAAATCACGAATTTTGATCAAACTCTTGTTTACTTGATTTTATTAATATGTAAGATTCTATATGAAAATATATTTGCAACATCTTCGTACACATTTATTTTTAGCAAATCTTTATTGTCTTAATAAAGTCTGATACAGCCTTTTATTGTTTATTTTCGGAACGCCAAAAAGTGACAAAAACAAATCAAAAAGGGATGATGATAACCTGCGTCTTGCAGATTAACATTTTCATAGAAACATATATATATACATATTTATTGCTAGCTATATATCACCATCTTCTCTCTTCAAACACGAAATCTCACAGGCGGTCTCCTCGCTCTAGGTGGGTTCCGCCTTAGGACAGGACCCTCCTCTTTCAAGGCCTCGGGGTCCAGCGAGCGAAGAGGCTCCAATGACTTTCCATCGTCTGTATCACTCTGAACCTCTGAATCTTGATCCGACCGCTGGCTAGTTAGTCCTGGCGACAGCGACTCCATATAACCTCTGTCTCGTACAACCTCCGAGATTATGGCACTGGGACCTGCTCCTCTTGAGTGCTCGGGTTGACGCTCTCCATCTCCACTCTCATCTTCCTCACCATTCCTCCACCTTTTTCTAATTTGATCCCTGTGATAGGCCTTTACCTGTCCGTGGATCAAAATGGTGTAGACTCTAGTTCCCTTCTTGCCCACAATTTTTCCCGGGATCCATTTATCACCACCTCTAAAGTTTTTACACCACACTAAATCATCTATCTGGAATTCTTCCAATTGGGTTCGCCGATCATACTTCATTTGCCTGGCTTGCTGGTCCCTAACTCTAGATGTCAAGCTGGGATGTATCAACGATACTCTGGTTCGAAGCGCACGCCCAATAAAGAGCTCTGATGGAGTCTTTCCCGTTGTCACATGCGGGGTGCTTCGATATGCCAGAAGAACTTTTGATAAGGTGTCTTGAATGGTATCCCCAATTTTCCTTTTATTTTTATCCAGGGCAGTCTTAATTGTTCTAACCGCTCTTTCAGCCAAGCCATTACTTTGCGGGTGGTACGCCGGGATCAATGTTTGTTTAATTCCATTTCCTTCCAGAAAACCTTTCATTTCACTACCAGTAAACTGAGGTCCATTATCAGATACAAGTTCCTCCGGTAGACCATAGGAAGAAAAAAGTCGCCGTAGTTGCTCAATGGTTTTGCGTGTGGTGGTCTCTCTCATTGGGATGGCTTCAATCCACTTCGAATGACTATCTACTACTATTAATAAATTAATGTTTTCCTTATTTGCAAAATCAATGTGGATTCTTTGCCAAGGTCTGGTTGACCATCTCCAGGGTTGCCATTTTCCTTTATTTGGCCCATCCTGGGATTGCTGACAGCTTCTGCACTTATTTACCAAAAACTCGATTTGGGTATCTAGATTTGGCCACCAAAAATGTGATCTTGCTACAGCCTTCATTTTGTTCATACCGGAATGAGTCTCATGAAGACAGTTCAACATTTTTATTCTGAGAGATGGTGGAATGACAACTCTCATTCCCCAAACCAAACACTCCCCATCTACAGTTAGCTCAAGTTTCCTTTGAAAATAAGGTCTGAGGTGATCAGCCACCTTTTCAGGCCAGCCTTGCTGAGTATAAAATTTGGCCAATGAGAGCACTTCGTCTTTTTCAGTTTCCGTGGCAATTTCCTCTGCTGTGATCGGCAATTCTTCCACATAGGATAAAGCATAGACATTATTTAATCTTGGAATTTCTTCACAGCCCACAGGAAAACGTGACAGAAGATCTGCATTCCCATGGTCTTGAGTTCTTCGAAATTTAATATCGTAAGTATAAGCTGACAAAATAAGCGCCCAACGCTGCAATCTTGAAGTAGATAAGGTGGGGATTCCTGATCTTGAGCCCAAAATGGTCACCAATGGCTTATGGTCTGTAATAAGAATAAATTTTCTTCCATAAATAAATTGATGAAACTTGGTAACTCCATAAATAATGGCTAGAGCCTCCTTCTCAATCTGAGAATAATTTTGTTCTGCTACCGATAAAGTCCGTGAGGCAAACATAATCGGTCTCTCCTGGCCTTCTATAATATGTGACAACACAGCGCCCACTCCAATCTGCGATGCATCAGTGGCCAAACACAATGGCAAAGTCGCATCATAAGGGACTAGCACCCTCTCAGAGGTAATGCTATTCTTGCACTTGTCAATGGCCTCTCCACATTCCTTTGTCCAAACCCAAGGACGTTTTTTGTGAAGAAGCTCATGAAGAGGCTTCAAAAGCTCTGGCAAATTGGGTATGAACTTCCCATAAAAGTTTACCAAACCAAGAAATGACCTTAATTCAGAGATATTCGTAGGCGTTTTGGCCTTCTGTATTGCTTGTACCTTATGATCTAAAGGTCTGATGCCCTCTTCCGTGACAAGATGTCCTAAATATTCAATTTCTTTTTGCAAAAATAGGCATTTTTCTTTCTTTAGTTTGATATTATACTTCGCCAAGCGAGCAAATATAGTCTTCAACAACGCCAGATGTTCTTCAATTGATGCTGTGGCTATAAGGACATCATCAATATAACAAATTACGCCTCCTATACCTGACAAAACCCTATCCATTACAGATTGAAAATAACTGGGCGCATTTGCCAATCCAAATGGCATTCTCTTAAACCTGAAAAGCCCTTTATGAGTATTTATCGTTAGTAACGGTCGGGTGCCTGGGTCCACCTCTAATTGCAGATAAGCGTTCCTCAAGTCCAATTTAGAAAAGTATTTTCCCTTGGCCAATGTGGAGAATAAATCTGTGTGGGAAGGGGATAGGCCGCAGTGTCCAAATATTTATTTAGAGTTACCTTGAAGTCGCAGCAAATTCTGATCTCTTTATTTTTCTTCGGCACTACAACCACTGGAGTGGCCCATTTACTGCTCGCCACCTCACATAGATAACCCTTAGCCACCATTTTGTCTAATGCTTCAGTAACTGCTGGCCTAATGGCGAAAGGCACCGGACGAGCCTTATGGAAAATTGGATTCACATCACACATGTTTACTGAAAATGTGAAACCTTTTATTGGTTCGGTTGTCTCCACAAATAGGGCTTGATTTTCCTTCAAAATTTCCTCAATGGTAATTTCCACAGGCATATGTTTTACCGCGAAACAGCCCAATTTCAATCTATTTATCCATTCTCTTCCCATCAAAGCCCTCTTTTCTCCTTTCACCACCAACGCTCTAAGTTTGTAAGTCATATCTTGACACTCCACTTTGACATTGATTTTACCCAGAATGGGTACCATGGTACCATCATAAGTTCTTACAATAATATTCGCTTTTTCCAATTTAAAATGTGGAAGACTATTTTAAAAATCCTTTTCTGATATCAGTGTTAGACCACTACCCGTATCCATTTCAAATTTAATAAAGTTTCCTTCAACTTTTAACTCCATCAGATACGGGGGGTCACTTGAGGCAAAATTAATTTTATACTCAGGTATCGTCACGCTTATAATTTTCTGACATACTCTTCCTCATCTTCTTGGTCTCCTATCTGATGTATATTTCCCGGCTGATTCTGATGTTGCCTTAGATTTCTTCTACTGCTCCAACATATTGGAGCAATGTGTCCTTTTTTATTACACTCAAAGCATATCGCCTCCTTAAATCTACATGGTTCTTTATGCAGTTTACCACAATGTTTACATTTGCCATTCTGGAAATTTGATTCAACCTTGCGTTCCATCCTCAACTTATCCACACAATCGTCACCCTGCTCCAAATGAAATAATTTTGTATTTTTCTCGGCCGCTTCCATAGATAATGCTATCTCAATTACTTTAGCTAAAGAAATGTCGCCCTCCGACAAAATTCTATTTTGTATTTTGGCATTATATAATCCACAAACCATTTTATCACGTAAAGAATCCTCCAGAAAATTTCCAAAGTTGCATGAGGAAGCCAAACGCTTAATTTCCACCAAGTAATCCGAGATGCTTTCTTCCTTTAATTGCATTCTTTTAAAAAAAATGAACCTCTCTACTACAATTGAGCGCTTTGGAGAGAAGTGCCTTTTCAAGATATTTATTAGGTTATCAAAAGTTTTATCTTTAGGTAGAATAGGACTGCACAAATTCTTCAAAACACCATATGTTTTACTTCCCATGAGGGTTAGGAGATAAGCCTTTTTCTTCTCATCCCCTGCCTCCTCCAATATGAGAAACTGTTCCAATCGTTCATAAAACGTTTCAAAAGTTTCAGTTTCCTCATTATATTCCTTAAATTGGTAACTAGCCATTTTTTTTTCACTCTTTCTTAAATTTGCATCCTAAAACTTTGCAATTTGTGTCTTTTAAAATTTACTTTCAATAATATGCAAAATCAAAGATATTTTCTAAAAATATTTACTTCAAAATTCGAGGGTACTTACTCTTATATCCTCGTCGCCAAATGCAACATCTTCGTACACATTTATTTTTAGCAAATCTTTATTGTCTTAATAAAGTCTGATACAGCCTTTTATTGTTTATTTTCGGAACGCCAAAAAGTGACAAAAACAAATCAAAAAGGGATGATGATAACCTGCGTCTTGCAGATTAACATTTTCATAGAAACATATATATATACATATTTATTGCTAGCTATATATCAATATTAAAATATGAGGGAAAATGTTACTGGTGACTTTCTCAAGCCAGACCAGCCCGCGAACTAGGTAAACAAAATTAGAGCTCAAATTTCCCACGCCGAGCAGGCGGAGATGAGAGATTTGTTAGTGGACTCCTCAGTGTAGAGGACAAAACGTTCCCGTCGACGGTTTCATGTTGAAGGAAAAGTCAAGTCTTTTGCGCAGTCCCTTGAAATTAAAGGATTTTCAGTAGTGAGGGGTGGCTCTCAAATTTCAAAATTCGACGCGGCATATCATTTTTAAAAAATTGCGGAATGAACGCCAACGTGGATATCTCCATTTGTTCTCAATGGATTGACGACCTTAACCAAATTTTGAATGGCTATGACTCTAGGAACATATTGAACATAGACAAAACCGGGCTTTTTTAAAAGCTTTTATTTAACTTGCTTCCTTGTCTGTCTGCCCGTCTGTCTATCTGTACACAAATCTTGCAGTCGAAATCTAATATACCTCTAGAGCACGTAAGAATCTAAAAATTTGTACACTTTTCAGAACCCGATGGCAATGCTGGTTGACCAATTTTCAGACATCTGGGTTGTCAGGGTGGCCGGAAATAGACAAATTTCCAAATTGCCTTTCAAATTTTGTAAATTAATTTTGATATACTTCTAGATCACATAGAAGTATGAAACTTTTAACACTCACTCAGTCCAATGAACAATGCAAGTGTACAAATATTCAGACTTCTTGGTGGTCGGAATGGCCAGGAATAAACAAATTTCTATATTTCTTTTTAAGTCGTATGTTACGCCTCTTATATGGAATTGACCAATCCGCCGCGAGCAGGCTTCCGTCTATTTGAGGCCTAATCCCCCAGTGAACACTTGATTCTAAGATTTGTAAATTCAGGGCTAAAAACTAACTAAATAATTAATAAACAAAATACATTTTTTAAAAAGCTTTTTTTTAAATGCACTAAAAAATAAAATATTGTAACCTCTGTCAGTGAGCAATTAGATGTATCTGAGTGAAAATAAAAGCGGCGGGGACGATCATATTCAGAGAAGAGATAAAACTATAGCAAACACTTATAAAAATCGCTAATCAATTTCTACGTATTAAATCACATTAGGTTCGAAATTCATTATGATCGTCCCCCGCCGCTTTTATTTTCACTCAGATATATATAATTGCTCAATGACAGAAGATACAATGCAATTTTAGATTCATTAAACACCCGAGCTTATGGAATTTGGAAATCATATTTTAAACGATTATCGCATTATTCGGTGACTTATTATTACCTAAAAAGTGTTTGACAACGTCGATGAATGCAAGCCAAGCATTTTTCTCATCTTCTTTCAATGTTGCAATAAACTCTTCGTCATTTATTAGATTACGAATTTGAGGTCCAATGAAAATACCTTCCGTTATCTTAGAACAACTAATCTTGAAAATTTAGTCATTAAATATTTGACAGCATTACTATCTTTCTTTAAAGCCTTTACAAAACTTTTCATTAACCCTAATTATTAGTTTATGGACAAGCGGTTCATTTTCAACGTTTTTTTCACCCTAAGCGAAACACACTTCTTTCAGGCCACATTTTTTGTATATATTGATTCTTTCTGTCTCTGCTGTTTCACTTGCATAAAAATCAAGGATACTTTGTGTTTCCTTTCTGCAAGCCTTGTAAAATTCCTATAATTTAAGATCACCGCAAACTTTCCAACAATATTTGGTATAATTCAACAATTCTAAGATTTTCTTAAGAGTCGAATAGGTTTCTTTCATTTGGGTTGAATAGACAACTGGTATGAAGGTAAATACACTACATAGTGCAGCAAACAAGCCTTCAAACGTTGTTTAGAGGAATCAATAAAGAGTCTATGCTCGGTAGCATTCTAATTAATTTTCAGAGTTTTAAAAACGTCTTCAATATCATTGCGGTACACTAATCCTTGTTCTTCAGAAAAAAAAAAAAAGGCAAAAAATA
Organism: Cordylochernes scorpioides; assembly: GCA_030710605.1. Taxonomy (NCBI): domain Eukaryota; kingdom Metazoa; phylum Arthropoda; class Arachnida; order Pseudoscorpiones; family Chernetidae; genus Cordylochernes; species Cordylochernes scorpioides. Next base: position 13,745,482 of record CP092877.1, read on the forward strand.
TTGTTCCCTATTACGATAGACAGAGATTTTGGTTTGTGGTAATAAGAGTTTGCTTTGCTTTAATCTTGATCCAAGGATTTCTGCTGCTTCTTTTGATATCCCCTAGATCCCTAACTATATCATTTAATGATGACTGATCAAATAAATGTGGAATGCCGCTTTAATTTGAAATAAATTCATGGTCTTCTAATTGATGATCAAATGCTGTGTGCTGATCATCCTTTTTGATATAGGATTCTTGAACCGTTTTAGGAATCGGTACGGGATTCTCGAGGTCGTGAGGAATAAGTTGCCTAGCTGATGGCATATCAGAATAAAAGTTAGTTTTCTTCTTTTTGCTATTAAGGCCTGTGATTTTTGCAGCACAGAAATAACAATCGTCATGGTGAATTTCTGGTTCTCGCCAAACCATTGGTACACCAAAGGGCTTTTGATTTTCCGATTTCCATTGCAAAAGCCCTTGATAGCACGTTCCGCACACACAATGGGGGCACCACCACTTGTCTTGAACACCGCACCAAAATATTCGTTATAGCATTCTTTTAACTTTGGGGTGGTACGTTTCCTCTGTTTGGGAATTGTAAATTTTCCACAAATGTAGCAGAACATATTTAGATTAGCTTTGCATTTACGCGGCATTATTTATATATTTAAAAATATTTATGAAAATAAATGTATTGTTAAACATTTTCTTGATATAAAATTGCAATGATATGCATTTCATCTAAATGATGATTAAATATTATGCTTACAAAGTCAATATCTTCAAAAATTTTTGATGACAGCGATGACATCAGCTTCTTTATAAAATTAAATATTTTCAAAATTTTTTAAAAATTGAGATAAATTTGAAAATGAAGGTTATATTCATGATCTACGGGTTGGAATTTACTAGAAACAACTTTCAAATATTGAGAAGGAAAAAGTGTGTGTACTTGTGTTATTTTAAATTATTATATTTTTCTCCACATATCCCTATATACTTATTTATAGCTCGAGTTTCATGCTGCCGATTTATTTTTATGGAATGTCTGCTTCTCATTACGCCACAAGTGGCTGCACCTATCTTCGCTTTTTGATATATATGGAAATTCTATTCTATAGCCTCTTCCAGACCAACACAGCCACTAGAAGTCTGATATTTCTTACGTTTGCGTTGTTATTGGAGTAAGTGTACACAATTTCAAGCTTTTACCTAGTCTGGAAGTAAATATTGATCAAAAATATTGAAAGGAAATGTTGAAATTGCCATTTCCCGACCACACCGACCATATTTTTATGGACCTCCAGCCGCTCATTATGTCAGAAAAATGGTCCACCTATTTAATTTCTCGTTTGAAAACAAATACTATTCTCTAGTCTATTCCCGACCACGACGTCCACCCAGAGGTCTAAGGTTTTGTCATTTATTATTTTAGCTGAATTGCGCGTGTCTTCCAATTTTCTGACTTCCGTGTGATCCGGAAGTATATATTAAACCTGATCACAAAATTTGAAAGGAAATTTAAAATTAGTCCATTCCGATCACTAAGAAGTCTGAAATTCTGTCAACTTGCAAAGTCATCAGGTTTTAACAAGTGCAATAAAATTTCAGACTTCTAGGTGCTATGTAAGTACAATAAAATCGATTAGAATATTTGTGGACAGACAGACCCTGAAGCTAGTTAAATAAAAACGTTTACAAATTCCGAAACATATTAACAAGTAATACCTTGAATAAGAAAAATATTCACATTTCCTTTAAAACAACAATTTACATTCCAATATGTAGATATAGTAGTAAAATATAACTAAAGGTAATATACTTCGCATTTGCTCAAATCAATTTTAACGAAATCAGGGTTCAAATACCTTTGTAGCAAAGAACCAAAACTATAATCGTCGTGCTTTCATCAAGTTTGGCCCGTTCCTTTCTTTTTGAATCCTACAGTCAACGCCACAGCATGCTTCCAAGTCGACCGTGACCCTCTTCCCTTTTGGCAAAAAGAAAGAAGGTCCCCTGCGGCGGCTTCCCGTGAAATCCAATAACACACTCAGCATCTTTGTCCGCGGCCCACTCTCTAAAATAACGCCGCGCTCCTGCAGACTCTATGGTCTTTGTTCTCCAGCTTCCTCCATTTACAATTGGACTCGCACTTTTTTATTGCGCTAATATTTTTGGAAATGGGGAATCTCAGCTTTTCCACGAGAGAACTCTCAGAACAGAATATAAATAACGAACATCCATTAATTATATGGTATAAGCGCTTCATTTGTGTTCACAATTCTAAACTGCTTAGGCACGGATGTTCTTTTTTTAAATACATAATTTACTGTTTGCCCTGACTGCAATGAGAGAAATATTGGGAGGTTCTGGCTCATCATTGGAAGTAGCATCCTAATATTTGTTTACTGCCATGATGGAATAGTAGGAAATATAAATTGAAAAAAAAAAGCAACATTCGCGCCTAGTTTAGAATTTTTGAATAAACAACGAATACTTTTTTTTTCAAAAAATTACTCTATATTTACAACCTAATAAATATTCTCTTAGATTTAATCATTTTCAAAAATGATAGGACAAAAAATCTATCTGTTGGAATCAGCCTAATTTTCTTGTTAAGACTCGGTTATTCTATGTGAAATAAAAGTAGTGAAGGTTTTGAAAAACAGGTTTATTATCCTGAGGTTTGAGTCTTCCCTATATTACTGAATATATTAAAACCGATTATAATCATTTTTAAGCATGCCCAATTGCAAGTTTAAGGAGCAATTAAATTAACGCACACACAACAAGAGAAAAACAGTAGTAACAAGATAAAAATGAAACGCCGAGTTGAGACATACCGTCAATTGCCTCAAACACCCCATGGATGATCGTTTCATTAAACGAATTGCTACGTTCGATGAAGATAAATCTCTATTTAAAAATCCTGACCTGAAAACTTACTCCCCAGACGTTGCTCAATCGGAAGTACCGATTCTGAAATCCATTTCACATTTACTTTACGATAAACTTACACTCTGAAAATACCAAAGAAGTTGAAAATGCAGTTCGGGAGATGTTTGCCTTTAAGCCTAAGGAACGATACAAATATATGGAATTTTTTGCTGAAAGATAATTTGAAACAATAATGGTTTAAATTTCGAAGAATAAATATGTGGATCCTATTATCTATTGGAATTAGAATTTTGTTGAACTGGCTATCGTTTTTATACGTTTTTATAACTAGTTTATTATTTACTCTTAAACTTCTTTATATTATCGTAAAGATAGAGGCTGCCTAGCCGGCATTCATCGTTCTTCAAATAAAAGACACTTCGGCCAGTAAATCTTTTTATTGTCTCGATGTTTCGACAAAAATATTTTGTCCTTGTCATTTATATATAACTAGACGGGTGACCGGGCTTCGCCCCGGAATTGACCCGTGTGCATATCTACCCGAGTGATATATATTAAGATAAGATTTTTTTTATAATTGTTTGTTATTAGCATTATCTATTTGTTTGCATCAGCATAATTTAATCTAATTTAATTTAGTACTTAATAGAGGGCGCTGTTCGTGAGCTAAGTAGAATAATTTGAATATATAGTTTTAATAATTGATTTATATATTTCTTAAAATAGCCTATCGTCTTCCCCCGTATTATTTTACCTATGTATGGAAAATTTTGGTTTTGAATTAGTGAACTACTGCGAATTTGTATACCGGACATACAAACAAACAAACATACAAACATTTATTTTTATATATATAGATATGCAAAATATAATATGACATTTGTCACATTTAAAAATTTAAATTGGACGGCCATCTAAAATAATGCAAGATTATCTATAAATTATGATGTTTGATGCAGAATTTATATTCGGAAACTGAAGTTGAGACTTGATTTTTCCAGCGATTGTACATGACCTGAAAGTAGGAAGAATCCATAAAACTTTGGTTTCTGTCTCAAATATCTTTGGAATTGCTAGCTAAAAACAGTTAAATTCATGATAAATATTAATTTATGAGGTTTAGTCTTTAAATGTTTTTTTTTTTCAAATTTTACACATCATTATATATTTTTTCTTTTTATGTTTATACCTATTTTATGAAAAAGATATCATATATTAGAAGCTTTTCAAAACATTTTCTTTATGAGCTCTAATCTTTATCAAGTATTTATACATGTTTTAAGTCGAATACAGCGTTATCTAAAACGATCCAATATTCATTATCACACGATTGCAGATTTCGAGAAATTACAAAAAAATAAAAAAAGCAAAAGATACTGCAACTATTTTTTGAATCAAGTAGATGAAAAGAGTTGCGGTGTCTTATGCTTTATAAACGCTCCAATAATAATTACATTCTAATCGTGAGAGGAAATAAAATATGCTAAAATATACAATGAAATACTTTTATAGAGGACTAGACGTGTGACCCGGGCTTCGCCCCGGGATTGACCCGTGTGCATATCTACCCGAGTGATATATATTTAGATACGATTTTTTAAATAATTGTTTGTTATTAGCATTATCTATTTGTTTGCATCAGCATAATTTAATCTAATCTTTGATAGAGGGCGCTGTTCGTGAGCTAAGTAGAATAATTTGAATATATAGTTTTAATAATTGATTTATATATTTTTTAAAATAGCCTATCGTTCCCCGTATTTTTTTACCTATGTATGGAAATTTTGGTTTGAATTAGTGAACTACTGCGAATTTGTATACCAGACATACAAACAAACAAACATACAAACATTGATTTTTATATAGATAGATATTTATTTTATGGCGTAAAATGAATAAATAAATAAAAAACTATTTAGAAATCTATTAGAATGCACTAAAAAGGAAAAATTAAATATATCAGCTTCCAACATCGAAAATTTAAATCAAAATATTTGCTGCCTCATAAAAGATCTAAAGTTTTTAATACACTTAAACAAAATTAGAAATCAAATACTACAAACAAAAAATTGACCTCCAAACTTGTGGACCTACAGACAAAATATGTAATAACAAAATATGACAAAGGAAATGGAATTGTTTTAATGAAAAAAGAAGACTATAAACAAAAAAATGCTTACTTTACTGAATGATATGGCACCTATTTTCCTATATAAAATGATCCAACAAAAAACTTCAAAAATAAATTGAATGCCATACTTAAAAACTGGAGAAAGAAACAAATATATATTAATTACAGGCTTTTAACCAAATGAAAAATTATGATGCACATGTTTCCAATACTACTCTGATCAAAAGGTTTCGATACTTTGCTCATAAAATCCTGGAAACTCAATATATATCTCCCGGTTTGTGGCAAACGCAAGCGCCGCCCTTGGCTTGGAGACCTGCCAATTTTCAAAAATCACGCGCCACAACATCGCGAGCAGCAGCTGTTCGAAGTGAAGCCATTTTGCCCGTGCTTCAATTTCGTTCGTCACCGAAATGGAGGATCAACGAATTTGCATCAAGTTCTATGTGAAAAACGGATTCAAGGGTGCCGAAATTTTTTGGATGTTGCAAACAACCTACGGGGATGTCGTCATGAACCGAAGACGAGTTTTCGAGTGGTACAAGCGCTTCAAGGAGGGTCGGGAAGAGAACGCCGACAACGAGCGTTCCGGGAGACCGTCCACATCAACCACGCCTGAAAAAGTGGACAAGGTGTTGGAACTGGCGCGTGAAGACCGACGAATAACTGTCAGGGAGGTCGCCGAAGAAGCAGGGATATCATTCGAGTCGACTCAATCGATAATGAAGGACATTTTGGGAGTGAGAAGATTCAACGCCGCGTTCTCGTTCCCAAAGATTTGACTTTTGATCAAAAGAACGCCTGGAAAGAAACGGCCAGTCTCAATCTCGAAGCGACAACCGACAACCCCGAATTGCTGAAGAGGGTCATTACTGGAGACGAAACATGGATTTACGGCTTTGATTCGGAAACTACCCAACAGGCATCGGAGCGGCGCTTCAAAAATGAGCCGAGACCAAAGAAAGCGAGGAAGGCTCCCAGCAAAGTCAAGGTCATGTTGACGGTGTTTCTTCGACTACCAGGGCATCGTTCATCATGAATTTCAACAACAAGGCTCTACAATAACTGCTAACTCCTTCCTGGGAGTTTTGAGGCGACTGAGGGAAGCAATCAGACAGAAACGGCCGGAGCTGTGGAGGAGCAAGTCGTGGATCCTCCACCACGATAACGCGGCGGCGCACACAGCTCTCAAAATCTCTAAGTTCCTGCAGGACCATTCAACCTCTGTGTTCCCCCAACCCCCCTACAGTCCCGATTTGGCCCCCTGCGACTTCTTCCTTTTAGAAAGCTCAAAAAAAAAAGTTAAAGGGTCGGATATTTAATAGCATAGAAGAGATCAAAGTGGAATCGAAGAAGGCCATGAAGGCGATCCCGAAAACAGACTACCAGAGGTGTTTTGCCGACTGGAAAAAAAGATGGCTGAAGTGCATCGCGGCCATTGGGAACTACTTTGAAGGGGACAATTTGAATTTGGTAGAATAATAAAGTTTTTTTTAACTTATGAGCAACGTGTCGAAACCTTTTGATCAGAGTAGTATATTCTCGTATGGTGCTTCAAAGATCCACAGGCCTAACTGTCCATTACGCCCAATAGTAAACAATAGACCTTCACCAACATATGTCTTGGCAAAATTATTAGCACAACAATTAAAAATATACCAGTACTTTAATGAAAATGAAATAGTTAGCTCCTATGAATTCAGAGAAGATATTATTGACATGAAGCTAAATGGAAATTAAAGAATTATATCTTTAGATGTTTAATCCATGTTTACTTCAATCCCTATACACACAATTATGAATGCATTAAACTATGTGATAAAAGATACAGAAATAAATAATTTTCCAAAATATGATTTTTAATTGGAATAGAATTTTGTTTGAAAACAACATACTTTGTTTATGATGACCAAATATATCTCCAAATGAAAGGTGCAACAATGGGTAGTCCAATATCACCAAATGCAGCTTGTATTTCTATAGGCCAATTAGAAATCAAAGCTCTAAATTCACTGATGTTTAATATTTCAAAAGATATGTAGATGACTACATTTTATTTATTAATCAGGGAAGGGAACAAAAAATATTGGATACTTTCAACAATCATGTCCTGATATCAATTACTCTATGGAAGTAAATAACAACAAACCAATAAATTTCCTGGACATGAACTTATCATACAGTAATAACAATATTACAACCTCTATATACAAAAAGCCAACACATACAGGAACTTATTGGAACTATAGTTCACAGCACGATTTCAGCCAAAAAGAGAGATTAGTAAAAGCTCTTATATATATAATACTTTTACACTAATTAATGATATAGTTAAAAGAAATATAGAAATTAACAACATCAAAAAAGAACTGATCAATAAAGATTTTCTCATCAAATTAATAGGTAGAATAATGAACCAAAATTTTGAGAATAATACTTTAATTCAAAATCTAAAGTGCAAAAACAAAGAAGCTAAATTTATCATATTACCATTTATAAACCAAAGGTTTTCAAAAATTTTATTAATTTATTCAAAAAGTATATGAAAAAATAAAAATTACATGGAAACCATGAAACCCTATCTCTCAATATCTCAATAACCATAAGAAGACCCAATTACCAAAAAGAGCAGGTTTAATTTATAAAGCGAAATGTGAAAATGTGACCAATGATATGTAGAACAAACATCCAAGAAATTTAAAAGAAAGAATGAAAAACCATGAATTTGCTTTAAAATGGGATAAAATTGAGAATTCTGCACTTGAAGAACATAGAAAAATCACAGGGCACAAATTGACTCCCACTGATGGGTTTCTACTTGTGTATGTAAGGAGCCCTTGAATTAATTCATCAACTGCCCAAAGCGAGATACGTATCCTTTCTGAAAACTTACAATGTGTGTATATACCTTTCAGCTACCTGACGTTTTCAATCATTTCATTGAATGTTTATGCTCTTAACTATATTGACAATGTCCACAAGAGAACAAAGAACCATTACGTCTGTATGTAAATACTTCTCACCAGTCCTTAGGACTAATTGAGACTTCACCCCATATCTCCAAGGAAATAAGAACTCATAAAAATGACGATGTGCTGTAGAGAACAAATTAATTTTCTATGGAGAGAGTAAAACATTAAAAAGTGGAAGATTCCGACATAAAAAGGTCGGAAACAAATGTGTCGCTAGGGTTGTGGGGAGGTGAGAGGGAAGACTTTCTAATTACCAGAAAGTTAATGACTCCCAGAACACACCGCCCCTTCATTTTAATTTGCACACATCCCCTAATGTCTTCCCATTTGTTTAACCCATAACACTTCGAGGGAACATGGTGGCTGGAGTGGAATTTAATTAATATCTGAAATACCGATTAATTGAATTTTTCAAAGTTGATATCAAAATAGTGTGTAGCGAAATGCTGCTATGTTATTTCATTGTAAAACTATTTTTGCAGCCAATTTATTATGGAAATTTTTATCTTGTGTTCAATGATTAAATAAATTACTCTTGAATTACTAGAATGCAAGCTCGATATAGGCAGGTAGCGAAATGAATATTGTGGCGTGAAGAGTTTCTACGCGCCATCTATACATGAAAATTAGAACTATAAAGCGTATTAGACGATGCGATATGCGACAATGAAGGACGAATAATAAAGATACGGTAATCAAGATTCTATCCTTCATTGCTGCATATATAAACAGAATCGCCCAATACAGTATTAGAGCTCTGAAAAGCGGTCGGGTGCATTGAATTGGCGAAGTCGCTGGAAGGGTTCACTACTGATGAGCCAAGCTCTCCCACTATTTTTTTATCTCATTAAGGGCAGTAGAAAGGTTGCAAAAGAAGCATTCGTGTTTTATAGTTATACTAGACGGGTGACCTGGGCTTCGCCCGGGGATTGACCCGTGTGCATATCTACCCGAGTGATATATATTTAGATAAGATTTTTTTTATAATTGTTTGTTATTAGCATTATCTATTTGTTTGCATCAGCATAATTTAATCTAATCTTTGATAGAGGGCGCTGTGTTCGTGAGCTAAGTAGAATAATTTTAATATATAGTTTTAATAATTGATTTATATATTTTTTAAAATAGCCTATCGTCTTCCCCGTATTTTTTTACCTATGTATGGAAATTTTGGTTTGAATTAGTGAATAACTGCGAATTTGTATACCGGACATACAAACAAACAAACATACAAACATTCATTTATGTATATATAGATTTCTTATGTGAAAGGTTATGTCAGTCATATGCGTAGTAAAATAATCAAAGTTTATTGATGAAGTGAAAAGATTATTGGCACAATGATGTAATTCTTGATATGTTCCTTTTAAAGAGATATGAAGAATTTTCTGAGTTATTCTGTTGTGAAGGCGGAAGATGTACGAGTCCCTTGGTGAGTGAGGCCGACATTGCAGTTGCGCTGCACCAATGGAACCTAAATATAGAAACTATATTAACGGAAAGCATAAGAACAAAGAAGACAAGATTGTTTTATTACAACAACATACGAGCTTTCAAGCCTCTCCGCTCTTCTATAGGTGTTGTAACTCTGAAAACATTAAAAAGAAAAACGATTTATATATGACAAATATTTTTGAAAATAGAGCAATCCATAGATCAATCTTTAATTAAAAAGGCATATATTGGATCAAAATAAATCATTTATAATATTATTTATAATATAAATATATATATCAAAAATATTTTTCTCCCCATTAATAATAACAAAATATTTTTAAAAACTTAATGCTGTTGACGTTATGTGGCGCTGAGTTTGTTGTTGACACACTTTAAAATGTTATAACACTTTGATAAAGGTTGGCGTTCAGCCAACTGAAATATTGGTAAAATAAACGATTTTTGATCCAATATATGCCTTTTTAATTAAATATGGAAAATATGTTTTGTATTTTAATTTAAAATATAGTCAGGAGGACAGAGTTTCCTGGTATTCCCTCTTATCTGGACTGAACGACCGGTCAGGGTAAAACAGTGGCGCCACGTGGAAGGGGAAAAACTCTGTTCTCCCCTCTTGTTCTAACTGCTGGTCGATTTGGCTCATGTACATAGTAACTTTTATTTTATATTTAAAATATTTCATATAACTAATTAAATAAATATTTAAAGTAATTCGAAGGCCTAGTTAATTATTTTCCTTCGCAACAATTGTGGTGGAGACGCCGGGTAACGAGACAGTCACCAGACGAAGTCGTCGCCTTCAAGGATTGCAACCAGAGCTATCTACAGTGCTTGCCTTTGCTGCTCAGAAGAAAATGGAGAGAGAAGATAATCGGCCATTCTGCCATCGGTGGAGAGACCCTACTGTCTTCTCGGGAGAACGTGGGGAAGATTCGCAGCGTTGGCTGAGCGACTTCCAGCGTGTGGCGCGTTACAACAAGTGGGATGACTCCATGTGTCTGGCCAACGTCATCTTCTACCTCACTGGCACAGCGAAGTGCTGGTTCGAAAACTTCGAGGAAATATTGAATTCTTGGGAGGAATTTAAGATAAAGTTTTGTGAAATATTTGGAGACAAAGAAGACACGGCTAGAAAAGCCGAGAACAATCTTCGAACTAGAGCACAGATGAGTGGGGAAAACGCCGAGAGCTATATACAAGAAGTTCTCCTCCTTTGTAAACAGAGAAACCCAGGAATGTTGGAAGGCGAAAAGAGGAGCCACCTAATGAAAGGAGTAGCGGAGGAAGTGTATCAGACACTTATTGGAAAAGATATCAGCACGGTGGACTAATTTGTTGCGTTCTACCGATTCGAGGCACTCAAGAGGATGCGTGTTGCACCGCCCAGGTTCAACCGACTGCCCGATGTGACCGCCATCTCGACCGCTGAACCCAAGAATCTGGAAGTCTTGATCAGAAGAATAGTGAGAGAGGAGGTTCGGAAGTTTATGGCTCCTCCTTCTACATTTGCCGCCCAGGATATCGACACTCCACCCCCGACCTACGGGATATCATCCATAGTGAATTCCAACACACATTGGCCTTATCTCTGCTCCTCGTCAGCCCGAGAGCTTCCTCTTTCTGCGACAATTTATTACCCAGAACGATCAAGGTTACCGACGAAGAGCCGAAGGGCCATCAAATAACCAGAGATTCAGTGGCGAACTGAAGATTAGAGGCCGATCTGCTTCCACTCTGGGCGCCCTGGCCACGTTGCACGTTATTGCAGAGACAGACGCCAAGCTTTTGCTGATGCCAGACTCGGAAGAGAAACAGTTTATTTCGGAAGAACAAGAACGGACAATTACACCATGGACGAATCAGGAAGCGAACTATCCCAAGAATGATTTAAAAACCCGTCGCCATACCCCAGCCGCGGAAGATTTCAAGCCTCCAGAAGAACTTCGCAATCCCCTGCTCGCCGTCCCAGCCTCTCACCCAGTCGCCGCAGTGAGGAAAACTAGAAGGCGCGTCCTCTGGAGGTGAGGCCGCCACAGACGAAATCCTCCCTGCCGTATAGCCGCTAAAATGGAAAATAACTGGATATCTGTCAACATACAAGGACGAAATGTACAAATTCTTGTGGACTCCGGCGCTGCTTACTCAGTAATTTCCGAAGCTTTCATACGTTCTATAAAAGCCCCAGTTTTTAAAGAAAATGGACCACTTCTAAGAGCCGCGGACAAGAAGCCTATCGTGACCCTTGGTAAGTGCTCTTTAGAAGTTCAAATCAAAGGCCTCGATATTGTTTTTTATTTTTTAGTAGCCGCTGAATGTAGCCACGATGTTAAACTGGGTTGAGATTTCTTCAGAGCCACAGATGCCATTATAGATTGTGAAAAAATTGTATTTAAGCGAAGCTGAAAAATTCTACGAATGGAAAGACCTGAAACTTTGTGCTGCTATGGACTGTGTCATACCACCAAAATCTTCTGGCAAGATAATTGTCACCAACCATAATGTAGTCGTTACAGGTTCCAAACGCCTGCAATTGGAGAAAGGGCTTTTTATTTCCTCTTGCCTCGTTAGGTTCTTACATGGCGGAGCGGTGCTGTGGGTGACTAACTGTACTCACCAGTCTCAAGTGATACCTTCGAACATGAAGGTAGGAACAATTCAAGATCTAGAAGTAAGGAGTCTATCTAATCTTGACGCTCGTCTGAAATAGCTAGAAAAAGATTAATTGAATTCCCCAGATGTGAGAGAATGTTTAATTTCAATGATTTCTACTGATTTGGAGGAAACAAAGAAAAACAGATTACTCACGTGCCTAAATGAGTTTGCTGATATATTCGACTTTGAGAAAAATAGCTTCCCTGTCTCTGACGAAATAAAGCATAAAATCGATACAAGTGATTATCCGCCTGTCAGACAGCGCCTTATAGAGTGTCTCCCGCCGAAAGACGTTTCATTCAGAAGAAAGTGGAGAAAATGATGGAGACTAAAATCATCCGGTCATCATCAACTCCATGGGCCTTCCCCGTTATATTAGTGAGGAATAAGGACGGCTCGTTGAGATTCTGTGTCGACTAACGTCGTCTAAACAAAATTACAAAGAAAGATGTTTACCCTCTCCCTCGTATCGATGACGCGCTGGACACCCTCGCTAGATCCAGGTATTTCTCCACCATGGATATGAGATCGGGTTACTGGCAAATTGAAGTAGACGATAAGGACCGGGAGAAAACGGCATTTATCACTCCAGACGGGCTTTATGAATTTAATGTAATGCCATTCGGTCTATGCAACGCACCAGCAACTTTCAAGTGAATGATAGACAACGTTCTACGGGGATTCAAATGGGACATGTGTATATTCTAATTAGACGACATTGTAGTCTATGCATCGACCTTTGAAGAACATTTAACACGTCTATACAAAGTTTTGATATGCATTCAGCAGGCCGGGGGCTGTGCCTGAATTATAAAAAGTGTCATTTCGCCTCGAGAAAAATACCTATTCTCGGGCATGTCGTTAATGAATTTGGAACGCAGCCAGACCCCAGAAAAAGTGAAAGCCATTGTCCACTTATCAAAACCCCGTAATATCAGTGAGACCAGAAGTTTTCTTGGGTTAATTTCCTACTATAGACGCTTCATTAAAAGTTATGCTAACAAATCTCAAACCCTTGAATAGCCTTTTAAAGAAAGATGAAAATTTTATTTAGGGCGAATAACAAGATGAATCCTTTCGGATTCTCAAACAAGAATTGGGATCTTCGCCAGTGTTAGGACATTTCGTAGAAGGGGCGGAAATTCATGTCCATACTGATGCAAGCGGTTATGGTTTAGGGGCAGTTCTTGTTCAAATCCTGAATGACACGGAGAGACCTAGGGCCTATGCTTCGCGAACACTAACCAAAGCGGAAAATATTTTTTCCACTACAGAAAAGGAATGCTTCGCAGTTGTTTAGGCCCTTGGTAAATTCCGCCCGTACCTATATGGCAGACCCTTTACTGTGGTTACCGACCATCACTCGCTATGTTGGCTGGTAGTCTTGAAAGATCCATTCGGCCGCTTAGCCCGTTGGGCCCTCAAACTACAAGAATACGACATAAAAATCGTTTACAAAAGCGGACGCAAGCATAAAGACACTGACTGACAAGAAGCCCCTTGGCTGACATCGCGGAGATAGAAGGGCACATTATTTCTATCCAAGACATTGCAGAAGAACAAAGTAAAGACCCCCATTTGGTTGGGATCCGTGAAAAACTTGCATATGAAAATTCAAAAGGGTATCAGATGATTGGAGGCGTTCTCTATAAGAAAAATTATGATCCTGAGGGCAAACCATGGCTGATAGTAGTCCCAAAACAGACGAGGCACGAAATTCTTAAAGATGTCCACGACACCCCACTGGCCGGTCATTTGGGGTTTCCAAAGACCTACGACCGAGTTAGAAAGAGATTCTGTTGGCCTGGACTTTATAGGACAATTTCGCAATACGTTGCTCATTGTAAAAAAATGCCAGCGAAGGAAGGGCGTATCTCAGAAACCCCCTGGACTACTAGTCCCAATACCGCCAACTACCTCGCCTTTTCAAAAGATAGGAATCGATTATCTAGGAATATTTCCCATATCTCACACGGGAAATAGATGGATAATAGTCCCGAATGATTATCTCACTAATTTTGCGATAACAAAGGGCGCGACAACAGCGGAAGCTACTGAATTAGCAACTTTCTTTCTTGTAGACGTCATACTCAAGCACGGCGCTCCTTGGGAGATCATCACTGACAGAGGAAGAAATTTCATGTCTCAGACCATACGAGAAATAAATAATCTAAATGGAACAATTCACAGATTCACCACGGCGTACCACCCTCAAACGAATGGCTTGATAGAAAGACTCAACAAGACCCTGACTGGCATGATCTCGATGTACGTTGATCAGAAAAATTGGGACAACATCCTACCATATGTGACCTTCGCCTACAATACCGCTCGACAAGAGACAACAGGATATAGCCCGTTCTTCCTCGTCGACGGCTGGGAAGTTGAAATACTGCTGAATTCTATACTGTCGTACCAGCCGGCAGGAACTGCAGAAGATTACTTAGGCCATCTGGTGACCAACGCTGAGGACGCACGGATGTTAGCCCGTCTTAACATCCTGCAGGCTCAGAGCAAAGACAAAGAACGCTACGACAGGAAGCATCAGAAGGTGACGTACAAGGAAGGTGATTTGATGTGGGTGTTCACCCCAGTCCGTACCGTTGGCTTGTCGGAGAAGTTATTGAAGAGATATTTCGGACCCTATAGATTGATCAGAAAAATATCGAGTGTAAATTATAAAGTAGAAGGCGTGACGAACACTAGAAGACGAAAAACTCAAGATATCGTCCATGTAGTAAGAATGAAGCTCTACCACGACCCCGAAGCCCAAGAAGAGATTGCCCTGTGTCATGTTACCGAGTAGTAAACAGCGGGGACGCTGTTTCTCTTGTGGAGGGAGTGATGTCAGGAGGACAGAGTTTCCTGGTATTCCCTCTTATCTGGACTGGACGGACCGGTCAGGGTAAACAGTGGCGCCACGTGGAAGGGGAAAAACTCTGTTCTCCCCTCTTGTTCTAACTGCTGGGTCGATTTGGCTCATTTACATAGTAACTTTTATTTTATATTTAAAATCTTTCATATAACTAATTGAATAAATATTTAAAGTAATTCGGAAGCTTATTTAATTATTTTTCTTCGCGACAATATTTTTAATTAAAATTTGAGAATATATGTAAAATTGGATATTTTCAAATGAGTTAACACTAAATACTTCAACGATATATATATACTAGCCGAATGACCCGGGCAACGCCCGTGTTTTACCCGATTGAATGTTTTTATTCAAATACTATTTGTTACAATTATAAATTGGCGCCTTAAATAAATGCATATATTAGTTAATAACTATAGCCTATGTGCTTTATCTGTCTATGTACTGTTGGCTTCCGTAGGCGTCTCTTACTGGGAAAAATAAAGAGAGGATTCCATTTAGTTATTAACTAATATATGCATTTATTTAAGGTGCGACCCGCTCCAACACAATAGTTACAAAAACCAAAAAGCGAGTGGGGGGGCAAAGGTGGCGTGATCGTAGCCAACCAATAGGAGAGCTCCATTCCAAAAAAAAAAAAGCAAACGGTGACAGAGATGAAAACTGAATAATTAAGAACGCATGACGCTCGTAACTGTATATAGAATTGTCGCGCTTGACCCCTCCGGTTCTTTGCGACGACGCCGCTTCCTCCGTTGTGGATCACCTACCCGGGCTCCCGTTGCTCTCCCTCTGCAGCTGTACCCTGCAGAGCACCCAAGGACGTCTGAGAACCACCGCTCAAGTGGAACTCCTTTCCTCTGGCAGTATCTCTCGGCCTTACTACTGGTGGGTGGGGGGATACGAGAGACTTACCAGAAGAGTAGCAGCAGCGATGTGGCGATGGCGAGAGTACCAACAGTAAGCGGCACCAAGACTTCAAACATTCCTCCTTTATTGTCATTTTTACAACAAATTACATATAACTAAAATAACATACAACAGGTATTTACATTTATTTACACACCAGAGCCAATATAAACACATATTTACAACTATTTGCTCCAGGAAATAGGACCACAGCAGTCTGCGATATCCGCACAAGGCCCAAACGGGAATAGGCGAAATCGCCATCTATTGACGGAGGTTGTAGATGTTTTCAGGCCTTATACGCAACAATTTAATATATATTAAAAACAAAAATGGCATTTCCTGACCTCTCACATGACCATTTTTAGATGACAGGGCGCCATCTGGTGGAACAAAAATAAACTAAACATTGATTTAGGTTGTTCTAATGAAATTTGGCCAAACCAATTTCTTTATAAATCAAGAAAAGCCAACCACGCACGCATTTCGAAATGTTGGCCCTCGTCAGCGTGGTGCAGACTGTACCTCTACGACCAAATATTTGGTCCCAGAGGCTTCCTGAGAAATCAAGAAAAAAAATGCTATGTGAGCGGTGAGGAAATGCCATTTTCGTGTGTTTCTAATATCAACTCCTGACCATTTAAAAATAGTTTTCACATGAAAAGCGTTTTTATGCAAACTTGGCTTTAAATACCCATTTCTTGAATTCTCAAGAAGCCTCTGGGGGCCAAATATTTGGTCGTAGAGGTACACTATGCACTACGCTGACGAGGGCCAACAGTCAGAAGCGCGTACGTGGTTGGCCTTTCTTGATTTATCAAGAAATTTGTTTGAATAAATATCTTTGGAACAACCTAAATCAATGTTTAGTTTATTTTTGTTCCACTAGATGGCACTCTGCCATCTAAAATGCTCTGTTGAGCGGTCAAGAAATACCATTTTTGTGTGTTTTAAATATCGACACATGACCATTTTTATATACTGTATTTTTGAAATTATTTATATATATTTATATAAGGTTAACTATAGACAAACGGAGTAAATATTGTAGTTTAAGATATATGTTGAATCAATAATCCCTTCACTAACTTTACTAAAAGAACAACTTGATGAGGGAAGAGTGTCTTTAATATAATCAAATCACAAGCTTTCGGGCATAACCGCCCATCGACAGGTGTAAAAACGAGACAAAATTATTTTGGCAATCAGATATATATATATATATATATATATATATATATATATATATATATATATATATATATATATATATATATATATACAAAAAAAAAGTAAGAAATGAGACAAATATGTAAAAATTGTGCCAGAGAATTAACATAATAATGAAAGATCATTCATAGAAGTTAGGCAAAGCATGCAATAAAATTATAATATATAATACACATAATACAAGGCTATTACAGAGACTAAGTGTGAACAACGACCATAAAACAAAAATAAAATTTTAAAAATAAATATGTTTTTGTATTTGTCGGTAGATCTATTTTTATGCTAATAATATTGGATTTTTATTTTGTGTTGTAAAGACTTCCAGTATTAGGCGTTGGTGCTTATTTCTAATATGACTTTAATGGGTTATTGCTTGAGATTCGAATTGAATGACCAGTCATGTGAGGATGTTGAAATATTAAAGAACAGCTATCATGGTTTCTAACACATCTCTCTGTGATTGTATGTAGTCGTAGTGTCACGTTTCTTCTTAAACAAAACTATACATATTAGATAGATATTAAAATGGTGATTAATTGAAGACATCGTTGTGAGAGCGTGAAAACCTGACAATCTGTCAAAATTAATTTCTATTAAAAATGACGTCGATGTTACCAATTCAACTAAGGTGTCAGAAATGAGAGATTGTGTAGGAAATATTTAATACATTCCTGTGATTGTACCCCCTGGAAGTGGTCTCTGATCGGAGGTTATGTCAGGTTGAATTTTAAAACATGGTCGTTCAGGGAAGTGTTCACACATAAATAGACCGTTCTTTGAAATTTTATTGTGTTTGTCTAGGAAAACCTCAATTCTTAAAAAAAAAAAAAACTTTTTTTTTCTTACATAGATGTTCTTATTTTTAGAATCTAATGCTTTAGGTATTAGTCTGAAGTAAATAGCGTAGAAAATTCTCGGAAAAACAATAAGAACTTAGTTAATTTAAAAGCGGAGTATATTAAAATTTCCAAGTTTTTAATTCATCAACTTTAAAGACTCAGCAGAACTATTGTGGCTGAGTAATTAAGGGAGGGAAACTATTCCGTCGATACTCCGACGGCGCGAGAACCTTTGCACATGTGCCCGGCCGCTGGGTGGGGGTGATTAGAGGTTCGATGCTGATATTGTGGCTGCCTGGGTAGCTGGCTCGGTTGCCTAGATAATAAATAGGACTTTCATGTGGATATTATAGCTGTAAAATGGAAATTGTGGTTATATTATGGCTGCTATATGGGTATGGTGGCTGTATTACGACTCATATATGGGTATTGTGGCTGTACTACGGCTAATATATGGGTAGGGTAGCTGTGATACGACTACTATATGGGTATGGTGGCTGTACTAATGTTGCTATATGGATATGGTGGCCGAACTACCCTGCTATATGAGTATGTACACTACGGGTACTATACTATAGTGATTGTACTACGGCTGATATAAGGGTATGATGACAGTACTAGGCTGCTATATCTATATTGTGGCTGTACTATGGCTGCTATATGGGTATGGTGGCTGTACTACGGCTGATATATGGGTATGATGGCTGTACTACGGCTGATATATGGGTAGGGTGGCTGTGATACGACTACTATATGGGTATGGTGGCTGTACTATGGCTTCTATATGGGTATGGTGGCTGTACTATGGCTGCTATTTGGGTATGGTGGCTGTACTATGGCTGCTATATGGGTATGATGGCTGTACTACGGCTGCTGCTATGTTGTAACAGGGGAATCTCTCAAGAAACTATACCAGATTATATCTATCGTCATTACACATATAACACCTGTCTGCCATTTAGATATTTTAGCTTCTATATCGATATTATGGCTGCTAGAATAGCAGGCTTGGTATAATTACTTCGTTTTTTAAATTTAAATATCGAACGAACCTCTTAGTTGAAACTGCGCCAAGGCTGATTCGGTTAAGTTACTTTGAAATTTTTAAAAGGCGGTCTTTTCAAGAAGGCAATTTTTCATCAAGTAGGTCGCTCATGAGAGTTTCTACTGTAGATCATTCAGGGGCTGCGATATGAATATTATGGGTGCTAGGGTAGCAGAAATTATGTGAATCTCTATAGAGTAACATATACTGGCCCTGGTGCGAATCCATTGCCTTCCCTACTCCATATAAATACATTAAATAACTTTGATTTTATAAAAGCACATATAACTCATTTATATAATTTTCAAGAATTGAATAATATATTATATCTGATATTAATTTCACTTTGAATAAGTTTTCATGAAAATAATTAAATTTTTATGAAACACTAGCCGAATGACTCGGACAACGCCCGGGTTTTACCCGAGTGCGTTTATATATTTAAAATGTTTTTATTCAAATAAAATTCGTTACAATTATAAATTGGCGCTGTGGATGTCACTCTTGTGGAACGTCCAGCTCCAAACTGTGTGTGTTCTGAAAATATAAAAATAAAAATGTAATTTTTCACAACGATATTTGAAAATGGTATTATTTCTATTTTTATATGAATAAATTTAAAATCTGATATATACCTAAATCGATTTATTTGATTATAGTAAGTGATTTTTCCCCTACGCCATCATTATGTCTTATGTCACTCTTGTGAAATGTCCCGCTCCACACACCAATTCCCGTCGCGCCGTGGGGGGCACGTAGTTACTGCACAC
>CP092877.1:13765343-13784199 GCA_030710605.1 Cordylochernes scorpioides
ATTTAAAAGGCCGGAAAACATCTAAGTCATACAAAATAGCTCTCCATCGTCATGAAAACTTAAAGAATCAGAGGAACGAGAGAAGCTATTTTGAGTCGTCACTTTGTTATTGAAATGTAACTACACGTAAAACAACTATATTCATGGTATTCATAGTAATTGAAAAAAAAATCGTTCGATTATTTCAACTGGAGCACAATGACAGAAATATAGTTACCAAAGAGAATAATATGCTGCCAACTATGTATGAAAAGCAGACAACCTTGATGAACGGAAAAGATATTAAAATAAATAAAGACATGCGTAAGAGACGGTGATATGAACTATCCTCACTATTTAGAAAGAGGGAATCATATATCGCCGCAACTCTTTTTTATTAACGCGATTAAGGAAGCTTTCGGGCAAGCCCTTCTTCAGCTAATTATAGTGTACAAACAAGGAGAGATTATATATCGTTTTTAATATAAAATAAAAGAAAAGAAAATTACCACGCCCCTATCGCCCTCGTTTCAATAGCACCGCGTGGCCACGTCATGTCTGATCCTAACTTCAAATATAATATGGTATAAAAATATCTTAAAAGAAATTTACGTAATTGAATAAATATAAAGAATCAACTATAAACAGTTCAAAGGATTTAGTGGACACTTTTGAAGATTTTTAGGATAGAAGGGGAACGTACTGTGATGGCAACTGTATACTTTTGTTTGATGGTTTAGGGTGCTTCATGGTTTCTATTGCTTCAAGAATGAGTCTTTGGGTTTTAGTTTTGGCATTTGTATGGAGGATTCTGGTATTATTGAAGTCTGGAGTGTGTCCGGTTTCTCTGACGTGGTCAACTATTAAGGAGTTTGGGTTTAGTTTAGAGATGTTTCTTTGGTGTTCTTTGATTCTGAATGAAAGGTCTCTTGATGTCTCGCCGATGTAGACACTATTGCAGTTGAGGCAGGGAATTTGGTAAACTAAATCTTTTTTCTGTTTCTGGTCGGTGCTTTTGGTGATTGGGTTTCTTAGAATCGAGGCCATGGAAGGTGAACCTCTGAAGATAGTTTTTATGCCAAAACTTTTGAGTTTGCGGGCTATTGTAATTGTAGATTCTGTATATGGTAAGTAACAGGTGGAGATGTACTGATTGGAGTTATTTCTGGGAGTCCCTGGTTTATATCTATTTGTTTTAATGAAAGGAAGCGGGTATCCAGATTTAAGAAGCTGGTTTTCGATAGACTTAAGTTCTTTGTTGTATTCTATTTTTGATGAACAGTGGGTGAAAGCTCTTTTCGTCAAGGTACGTACAACTGTTTACTTGGGAAAATGGCTCTAACACCTTGTTGCTTCAAAGCATTCTTCAAGCATTGCACCATTCAAATAAAGTTAGTGTTTTTCTTCCATTTCATTTTCCCACATATTCTTCTAGGTCTGGAATTCGTTTTCTTTTTTTTTTAACCTGTCATGCAAAACATTGCCGACTTTAAAATCACCATAGTTAATGGCATAAAAATCGTTTTTGTTTCATCACGGGAACATTTATTTGAATTTTTTTTAGCCCTAAAACGTACGATCGCGGCAAAAGTTGAGGTTGATTCCTCTTTGTAACAATTTTTAATAGCTTTATATTTTGTCTTTTATAATAGAAAAGTTATATTTTCTTATTTTAATATGTTCTTAACATTTTGACTGTAAAACGAAAATTGCAATTATACCGCGATAACATTCGCGGTATAATTGCAATTTTCGTTTTACAATCATCAGCCGCATTATATTGTATTTTAAATTACTTTATATAATATTTACGAACGGAAAGATATGTCCAGGGTAGCCTAGTGGACATGGCATCTGCCCGGTAAGCGGAAGGTCGTGGGTTCGATTCCCGCCCCTGGACACTTTTATTTTTCCGTTCGCCATTACTCTTCATATTTTCACCCTTTCATACTTCATCCTTAAAGTTAGAAATAGTCGTTATTTCTCTTTAAAAATAAATTTCGATTTTTGTTTAAAAGAAACATTCGCGGTATAATTGCAATTTTCGTTTTACAATCATCAGCCGCGTTATATTGTATTTTGACTGTGTTGTTTCACTTTGAAAAGTTCTGAAAATGGCCTTTTTTTTTAAGAAATAACGCTTTTGTTTTTAAAATCTTTGTTTTCTTCATTTTGGAAGCCATTTGTATTTTTATATTTCAAATTTAATGGATGCAAATATATTCTGTTTAATAAAAAGTATAATGTGTTAAAATTTATACAACATACAGCAAAAATAAAGTGCAAAATTCAAAACAAACAATGCCGCTAAATTTATTATTTTGAAATCGCGATCCGCGAGCTGAAACATGCTCAAAATTTGGTTGTTTTAATTTTTTTTAAATTACAATTCTAAGTTCGTTATAAGCATAGTATTTTAAATAGATTTTATTATTTTGGGACCGAAAATAGGTTCGTTATAGGGGTAGTTCGTTATTCTAAAAATCGCAAAGTTCGTTATAACGATGGTATTTTCAATGGAATGGAATTGGGAATTGGCGTGGGTTCGTTATAAGGGAAGGTTCGTTATATCCAGGGTTCGTATTAGCGGGGTTTCACTGTATATATATATATATTGATGGAAAATTTGCCGGGAGGAAATTGATACATAGAAGCATAGGGCGCCTCTCCCGTCAAAATAAACGTCAAGAACTGATGCCATCTATTGACCATCGCCGCAACTAGCGGCCTCGGGTCGGTGACAAAGCCACAACACCAGCTTTGGCAAACTGAGAAGCGTCCACCTAGAGGCCATGGTTTCGGGCTAATGGCCCTTGTCAGTCTAGGCCAGACTTTATTCCATGAGATCCACACAGAATCTAATGGAATCTTCACAATCTAGCAAAGAGGTGTTTTGCTGACAAGGTGGCTGGGCCAAATCTATGGCTAGAATATAGATGGAAAATTTGCCGGGAGGAAATTGATCCATAGAAGCACATAGGGTGCCTCTCAATATATATAACTAGCTGAATGACCCGGGCAACGCCCGGGTTTTACCCGATTAAATGTTTTTATTCAAATACTATTCGTTACAATTATAAATTGACACCGTGGATGTCACTTTTGTGAAACGTCCCGCTCCAAACTTTGTGTCTGAGAAGCGATATTTTCATAGAAAGATAATATGGCTTTTGTTTTCTGCTCGAATGAATGTTTTTCTGTTAGAATTTTGTTCCTGCGTACAAAATAATGAACTGGTTTCACCCGTGGTCTCTGCTTTTTGGAATTTTTCCCGATATAATTTTGTATGTGATAATCAAACATGATACAGCAATATCGTCATTATCGTTTTCTTACTAAAAATATATAGTTTTAATAATTGATTTATATATTTTTTAAAATAGCCTATCGTCTTCCCCGTATTTTTTTTACCTATGTATGGAAATTTTGGTTTGAATTAGTGAACTACTGCGAATTTGTATACCGGACATACAAACAAACATACAAACATTCATTTTTATATATGTGATGATTTAAGACCATGGAATTGTTGTAAATAGTCTAGATATCTACTACCACATGTTCCACCCCATGACTGTATATAACTTCTTATGTACTGCACATAGAAAGCCTCAACTAACATCAATCTGTACCGCGTAAGAATCTAATAAAGTATTGCAACTGCACAGATAGAAGGAATGGAGAGAGACAGGAGAAAGTTAAGGTTAAAACAAATCAGGCTTAGAGGATCGTAGAAGTCAAACCTAAGAAGTAGGCCTAGAAGAGAGCCCGACTATTAATAAAGTCACAGTTAACCTTCTGACCCCGGAACCCTGCGAGCTAAGTTTAAGCCAATATTTCCTGACAAGACAGGACGTATCTGATAACGCAGAAGTTATAAAAGTCGAGTAACGCCCCGTACTTCCTGGCCAAGACCGGACGTATTTTCCATCAAAGAAAGCCGCAAGGCCAATCAGAAGACATCACCTAAATAGGTCAACCAATAGAAAAAGGCCACGTGGCATGGTCCCGCCAATTGGGAAAGAATCACCTAAATAGGTCAGCCAATTAGAAAGAAGCAAGGTCGTGGTGTTAAATCGAGGACCTAGAATTGTTAGTCTGCGCTTGGATCCCAACGGTAACACTTGCTTTAAAATCTCTCTCTCCCCTCATCCCATTCCTTCTTGACGTCAGACGCTTTTAGTGGAATCTCTGTTTGTTTATTTCACCTTTGGCCCAGCTGTGTCGCCTTCCACCACGACTGCACGGTAGAGTTGACATCGAGGTTCGTCTAGCATCAGGTAACACTGGTCCCAGAGGTCCCAAGATATCACATATATATAGAAGAAGAAGATATATGCTGTGGCCATTAACCTTGAAACGTGTATAGCTCCTTACATACTTTTAACAATACTTTGTACAATAGATAAATATAGAATAAACTAGACGAATGACCCGGGCAACGCCCGGGTTTACATGATTAAATGTATTATTCAAACACATTAAACATGTGCCCGTTGCCTGCCAGCGAGTAAATGTCTGCGCCCGTTGACTCCCGGCGAGCAAGTGACTGCTCCCGTCGGCTGCCGGCGAGCAAGTGGCTTCCCGGCGCATGCGCGCGCACAGGGAAGCCACGTCCTCGCAGGCAGCGAATGGGCGCGCCCCGCCATCAGATCCACCGCGTTCTAGAGGGCGCTGCTCGTGAGCTATTTAGAATAATTTGAATATATAGTTTTAATAATTGATTTATATATTTTTTAAAATAGCCTATCGTCATCCCCGTTATCTTTTACCTATGTATGGAAATTTTGGTTTGAATTAGTGAACTACTGCGAATTTGTATACCGGACATACAGACCAACCAACATACAAACATACAAACATTCATTTTTATATATATAGATATTGTTGCAAATGATCCTGTCGACATCTGGATAAACTTGCACGTGAGGCGAGTGTTGATGTTCTTCCCACACGCGGACAACAAGAAGCAGAGGCAGGGCTAGATGTTAGCACCGAGAGTGATCGGGGGACAGCCCACGGGACAGAGGTAGAGGCCATGACACAAACTTGGATGCCTATCACCGAGACATGGAGAGAGAGACGGAAGCGGTCTGCCGATGTACGCATTGTCAAACATCTGTCGCTGACCCTCTACTAAAACCTGTTGAAAGGGGTCGTCTATAAAAAGCCCCTGGAGGGGTCCCCATCTGAGCTGGGCGTTGGCTTTTTCCTCCCCTCTGGCCCGCAGCTGACCGCTCTTTGGATCTTTATATTGACATAACCATTTTTAGCTTAAATACAAATAGGGGGGTGTACAGGTTATATTAATAAAGATATAGCATATATACAAAATATGGGGGTGGTAGTATATAGGAACAGTGTACATCTTAATAGAAGGGTATAATATAAAGTATCGGCTCTAATTAATTGTAAGATATGTGAAATATACTAAAAGTGTCATTATTATACAGTTTAAAATATACAAGTATCAGAGTCATCAACAATTCTGTCACCGTTTGCTTTTGGTTCAGTGGTTGAATGCTCGCCTGCCACGCGGGCGCCCCGGGTTCGATTCCCGGCTGATGCATTTTTTTTTTTACAATTTTTAAAACTCATTTATATTATTAAAATATATGTGCTTTTCCTGTCTATGTACAGATTTATGGTCTATGTACACAAGTATACAAGTTATTTGCAAATTGCGTTGTAAAATTTGCCCTTCGCTCGCAAGCAGCGCCTCTAGCGGTGAAGATGGGAAGTAATATCAGCTGACCTAATGGACATGTAAAACGTGTTTTAACAGGACATAAAGAAAAATCTGGAAAAGATATTTTTCGGATTTTTAGTCAAGAAAAATAAATTGACAGGTTCTGGGAAAAAAGTAGTTGTTTTTTTATTCAGAAAATGATGATGACAATATTGCTGTATCATATTTGATTATCAGATACAAAATTATATCTGGAAAAATTCCAAAAAGCAGAGACCACGGGTGAAGCCAGTTCATTTTTAGTATGCAAGAACAAAATTCTAACAGAAAAAAATTCATTCGAGCAGAAGACACAAAGCCAGATCATCTCTTTATAAAAATATCGCTTCTCAGACACAAAGTTTGGAGCGGGACGTTTCATAAGAATGACATCCACGGCGCCAATTTATAATTGTAACGAATAGTATTTGAATAAAAGCATTTAATCGGGTAAAACCCTGGCGTTGCCCGGGTCATTCGGCTAGTATATATATGTTATATAATTTTTAAAAATTTATAGAAATGTCATAAATATAAATCTTTGTAAATATTATTTTATTTTAATCATCTTTCTAAAATAACTCTGTTATTCTTTGGCCACCAGATGGCGCCACTTTAAATATATAAATGAATTGTTTTTGTTTTTTAGAAAGGATAAAAGCCAGACCTCTTGAGCTCTGGGTCTTGATCGCCTGATCTCGATCCCTGATATGATCTCTTAACTATTTTTGAAGCCTGCGGCGCCTTAGTTGTGCTTGGTGCTGCCTTGGTTCCCTCAAAACGGCGCGCACTAGCCCTCCTCTCCCCCGGGGTGCCCACGGCCTCGCCGTCGCCTCTCCAGCCCTCTCCTTGGCCCTCCATTGCGGCGGGCGCTTGGAGACTCCTAACTATGAGTTATGCCTTAAAATGCTTTTCCTAAGCATGTAGAAGGCACAATAATAGTATATATATTTGTTTTTTAGAGTAGGTTAGGCTAAGTTAGATATAATTTTTATAAATATGTAAATTGTAATATAGAATTAATTGCTAAATTCTATATTTACTTTAAATTTAATGTATCCTTTTGCTCAAGAGTTCACAAAATAAACTTCTTGAGATTAATTTTCTTTTTTTAAATTATATTCTTAACGACTGCACTTTTAAATTTAAAAAATCATTTTAAATTTACATAGTTTGTAACAGTTAGCCGACAGGATTTACCTAGTAATAATTGATTTTCAAAAATGCCTCCGAAAATAGAAAAGCCAACTGAGCAACAATCTTCTACAAATAATTTTGATTTACCAAAATATGATGGACAAAGTTTTGATATAACTTCATGGATAAAGTTCTTTAACAAAAAATGCCAACAAAACCATTTTGATGAAGACTATAAGCTAAAGAATATTTCAAATTATCTTGATGGAGAAGCTTTTAATTTTTATATAGAACAATTACAAGATATAGATAATTGGGGGGAACTAGAACAAAAATTACTTTCATATTTCACAGTTAAAGATTCTAATCTATTTAATAAATTCTTAAATTTAAAATATAATGATAAAGATGATCTTGATATTTATTTTAAAGAAAAATCTTCATTAGCAAAAAAACTTAATTTAGATACACCCCTATTATTAGAAGCCCTTACAGATGGGATGCCAAATTACCTAAAGAAATATTTAATTGCAGCAAGAGTTAAGGAAACCTCAGATTGGATTAAAATAACCACTCAATTAAAATACTCTACCAATCAAGAAAAACAGGAACCACAATGTAAATATAACTCAGATAATCAGCAATCATCCACAAGTAATGATAATAGGCAGAATTTTCAAACTAGATCATATTACCCAGCAAGGTCAAGGTTTAACCCCAACTCTCCTCCAAGTCTACAATCCCAGCCACCTCCAAGGTCATCTCCAAGATCAACCACAGCTCATCACCAGGAAGCATCCAGTAGAACAATCAATTTACCACCCTACCCCTGCAAGATCTGCTCTTCCCATCAACTGCCCAATCAATACCATTTCCACCGAGATTGTCCACTCAACAAACATGAAAAAGAACTGCCAACTAACACCCATTCAGAACCTATAAACCCAGATAGAACTTTATTATTATTCTCTGTACTCATAAACTATGTATCACTGCCTTGTGTAGTTGATACTGCATCATCTATCTCCATCATGCCCTTAAAATATTTAAATCACATTCATTACAAAATATTAGATAATTCCCCAAATGAAAGAATAGGTCAGGTAGAAGGATTTAGCTACCCATTATGCAAAATATTGGTTAGACTTACTTTAGGAAAAATCACTAAATATCAAGAATTCTTTGTTTGCAATAGTTCAATAGAATACCTTATCCTAGGCTTTCCAACTTTCTATAAATTTAGTTTACAAATTGATTTTTCAAAAAGCCTACTTTTTCAAAATTATAGATTTTTATACTCTTTCAATCCTAGAACTGATAATCATAATTCCTTTGTTACCACCCTATGTATTCCCGACCCATATTATATTAAAAATTCATCTCTTTTAAATATTGACCCATTAAGTAATTTTAATTCTTTTAATATACCAATTGCAAATGTTGAACTTAGTAATCATATTTTAAACCCCATTATTGGTTATAATTCAAATTGTAGAATACAAAAGCCATACACTATTACCAATTATAATTCATACTTAGATTTTAGTAAAATAGATATAATCCCAACATTTTCAACTCAAACCATTGTTGATATTTTGCATAAATACCGGAATGTTTTCTCTAAGCATAAATTTGATATAGGTTACATAAAAACTAAGCCAATTTGCATATCTCTTTTAGATAATATTCCCATAGCACAAAAGCCATATAGGACATCTTTTTTCAATAATACAGAAATTAAAAAGCAAATATTTGAATTATTAAATTATGACATTATTAGACCTTCATCTAGCCCCTATAGTTCTCCAGCATTATTAGTGACTAAAAAATCTGATGCCCCAAATCACCCCACAAGACTCTGTATAGATTATAGAAAACTTAATCAAAAAACAATCCCAGAGCATACACCAATTCCACTTATAGAACAAATTATAGATAGGTTATCTCAGTCAAAAATATATACTATTCTTGATGTTAGTAATGCATACTGGCATATACCCATAGATGAAAAAGATAAGTATAAAACATCATTTGTAACACAATCAGGATGTTATGAATGGAATAGACTTCCATATGGTTTAAGGAATGCACCTTCACAGTTTGAGAGAATTATAAAATCAATTTTTGCAAAACATAATATACAATATGCCTTAAATTATTTTGATGATATTGTTATATGTTCTAAAACTTATGAAGAACACATTAGGCATTTGGATGAAATATTGGATATTTTTGAACAGGAAAATATAAAACTCAATCTTAATAAATGCAAATTTTTACAAAAAGAAATAAATTTCTTAGGATATACTATTAATTCAGGAAAATATACACCAAATAACATAAATCTTGAAGCGATTATGAAATTAAATAGGCCATATAATATAAAGAGTTTACAAAGATTTCTAGGCACCATTAATCTATATATATATAAAAATGAATGTCTGTCTGTGTGTGTGTGTGTGTGTGTGTGTGTGTGTCCTCTATGGATTCAAAAACCATACATCCAATCGCCGTGAAATTTTGGGATATTATTAGGTGTATCCCCGGAAAGGTTTACGAAAAATAATATCTTGAATATCTTTAATATCCTTAGAGGTATTTGCAGATTTGTAGCTTTAACTCGCAAGCAGCTCCACCATTAGGCTTAGGTTTGCTGCTCCTGATGACCTTGGGTCTGCCCCACCCCGTGAGAGAATGGATTCGCCCGGCCGTCGGCCGACATTCCAAGTACCCACCGACCAATCAGGGCAGAGTTGGTGACACAGCTATGCCAAGTAGACAAGAAAAAAAGCCTCGCGGGAGCTTGCCCAAGATGACCTCCGGGAACTTCGTCCATCTTCCATAAACGACCATGAATTTATTCAACCTTATCGAGTATTTTTCAAGGGACCGGGAAAAAATGTTCACTAGATAAAACGATGATTTTGTAATGTAGAAAATTAGGAAAGACAAAATTCAGAATGACACGGCACACAGGGACCGGGAAAAAATGATCACTTTATCAGTTTCAAATTATCAAAATATATCTATTTCTTTTTATAAGTTTATAGAGAATTGTTTTAACAAATGTTCGTTAGACAGACCTTTACTCGGGTACCGATTAATATTGATTTTATTCAACTTATCGAGTATTTTTCAAGGGACCGGGAAAAAATGTTCACTTTATCGAGAGATTCGTTAGACAAACCTTTACTCGGGTAAAACACGGGCGAAGCCGGGTACATCCGCTAGTATTTATAATAAATTTATCCCCCACTATGCACAAATTAGAGCACCCTTAAATGACCTTTCAATAAAAAATGCTCATTGGTTATGGAGTGATAAACAAGAAAAAGCATTCCAAACACTAAAAAATGCACTTGTTTCACAACCTGTACTCCATATTTATGATCCATCAAAACCATGCCATTTGTTCACAGATGCATCAAATCTAGGAATATCAGGTGTCCTTAAACAACCTGATGAACAAGGCATTTTACACCCCATAGGTTATTTTTCTAGAAAGTTACACCCATATGAACAGAATTACACTGCCTCAGAAATTGAAACATTAGCAATAATAAATTCAGTACAAAGATTTCACACATACATACACAACATTCATTTCACCTTACACACAGATCACTTACCTTTAAAATGGCTTAAAAATGTAAAAAAAAAACCCACAGGGAAGACTATTTAGATGGTCATTACTTCTCTCACAGTATGACTTTGATATAAAACACATAAAAGGTTTACACAACATAGAAGCAGATATGTTATCTCGATCACCAGTTTCACACTATTTAACAATAAATGAAATAAAAGAACACCAATTTACAGAGCATATTAATAGCAATAAAATTAAAATTCAAAATGGCATTTACATAGTTAGAAAAAAAGGATTTAATAGGGCATATGTACCACAATCACTTAGGCAAAAATTATTACATAAAGTACATACAAATCATGGACACATTGGTACAACACAAATGACAAAAATACTATTTCCTTATTATTATTGGCCATATATGACAAAAGACATTGCTAATTTTACAAAACACTGTGAAACATGTCAATTTAATAAATCAAGAGACAATAGGATTATTTATGGACCTTTACAACAAATGCCAATAGCCACACACCCAAACCACATTTTTTCTCTTGATACAATGGGAGGATTACACAATTATGGGACAACAAAACATAGCATTCATATGATAGTAGACCATCATAGTAGATTCTTATGGACTTTTCCAACTAAATCTGTATCAACTGATTCTTATATTACCTGTTTAAAAAAACTTATTCCAAATTAATAAACCTGAAATATTAATAACTGACAGAAATGCAGCTTTTCTTAGCAATAAATTTAAACATTTTTTAGAAAAAAATAATGTTAAGCATCTACTCACCAGTGCACATCGTCCAGAAACAAATGCAAAAATAGAAAGGTTAAATTCCACTATCATTAATAGATTAAGATGTGAATACAATAGTAGTTTAAAAATTCCTTGGACAAAATACATTCCTAAAATTACTGAAAGCTATAATGCAACAATACATACCATAACAGGCTTTACTCCTAAATTCTTATACTATGGAAAACAACCACAGTATATAGAGCATACCACTGAAAAACATACACCAATAGAAAATGCAAGAAAATTATCAATTGAAAGAACTATAAAATCTCATGAACATAGTAAGCAGCTTTATGACATTAAACATCCAGAACCCATTTTTAAAGTAGGAGATCAAGTATTGGTAAAAACTTTTATTTATCCAAACACAGGTAAATTAACCCAAAGATATATAGGTCCATTTAAAATTTTAAAACAACTTTCCCCAGTAACATATGAAATAGATAAGCCTAATATACCTCAAAATAAGAAAACTGAAATTATACATTCTAATAAACTTAAATTATTTTATCCTGAAACAGACTTTTTACTTCAAAATAACACTAACATAGAAAATAACTTAATTTTAACCCAAAATTCTAACCAAAAATTAATAGATATTGATGACAACCCATGTTTTTTGCAGGAAGAATATATTTTAGATATGGAAAATAAAGAACTAATTTCAACACCAGCACTTTTACCTACAAAATATATTTGATTTTTATCTAAATACTCTATTATTTTCATAATGTAAGTTTTGCTATTTTTAGAACAATTAATTTCAATGCATTGTGTATAAATAGGCTATTTTATTTTGCTTAACAATCTTTTGAAATCTAATTCATATTTTAAATACCTTTTCTTTTTGTCTTCCTTTAAATTTTTGTATCTAATTTTCATTATTATTTCATACATAATTATTATATACATCATATTTTAAAAATATTATTTGTTTATAAACAAACTAATTAAACAGAAGATTTTGGACATTGATTTTTATTGTTTAATATTATATTCTATTTTGTAATTTATTTTCCTTTTAATTTGACACCTTATATAAGTCTTTTCACAGGGGGGAAATGTTATATAATTTTTAAAAATTTATAGAAATGTCATAAATATAAATCTTTGTAAATATTATTTTATTTTAATCATCTTTCTAAAATAACTCTGTTATTCTTTGGCCACCAGATGGCGCCACTTTAAATATATAAATGAATTGTTTTTGTTTTTTAGAGTAGGTTAGGCTAAGTTAGATATATTTTTTATAAATATGTAAATTGTAATATAGGATTAATTGCTAAATTCTATATTTACTTTAAATTTAATGTATTCTTTTGCTCAAGAGTTCACAAAATAAACTTCTTGAGATTAATTTTCTTTTTTTAATTATATTCTTAACGACTGCACTTTTAAATTTAAAAAATCATTTTATATTTACATAGTTTGTAACATATATATATTCTTTATTTTTAATATATATACATATATATTACTAATTAAGGACAAAGTTTCGATTGCCAAATATTCTTCTTCTCTTTTTTTTACGAAAAAAGTGAGATTTGGGAAAATTTCCTTGGACTACACTTTGGTGGCCAATCTTTTCAGCAGGCGGATCATATTTCAGAAATTGTATTTCCTGCCAGGCCACGCTTAATTTTTTTGTTAATTCAAATAAACAAGCAAGTGTGCTAGTGCTTCGACCACATTGTGGCTTTCCAGTAGATGAGATAGTGGTCAAACGCTTGCCTTAAAAACAATCAATAAAATATATATATGTAATAATATATGTCAATATATACACTAGATTTTCATTTATTTATTTATTTCAATTTAAAACGCTATGTCCCCCTAGGGACACTTGCGCTGTCATACATGTATGCCTCTACATTTGTTTATACATATTTACAATGATTTTAGGCCGTAAAGAATAGTCCTATGATATTAACAAAGAGAAAGGGAGAAAATAAAAAAATATTTTGCCATCAAATATTTACATCAAAATTATTTATTTATCATTATTATTAAAAGAGAAGAGAAAAACATTTTTATAAGAGATTAACCATTCTAAGGACAAAGGAAGTTCTTGAATCTTAAGGAGAACAGAGAACTGTGTACAAAAGAAAGAACTTTCTGGCAATATCTACAATCAAAATAATATACATTATCAGGTTCCTAAATATATTTGTTACTATATAATTTAAAATATACCTGCAAAAGGCATTAAATTTAATATACGTTTCTTTATTGGAAATGAAAATACTTGGATCTGTTACTATTAGAAAATTGTTGATTCTATAGTCCTGAAAAACAGGACAATCCAGTAAAAGATGCATTGAGGTTTGTTCCTCATGTCCACAAAAACAACTCTAGTTTTTAACTGCTTTAATTCTTTTTAAAAAGCTTCTGAAATTCCCATGGTTATAAATGATTTGAGAATTATATGAAAGTTTGGCCGCAAGTATTTTGGTATGTTGTTAGGAAAGAAGCTTTAAAAAAATTAATTTGTGTTAATTTTCAAAGTAGCCATTATAAATTCGATTTTCATATATATCATAATTATAAATTGGGTGACAGCCCCAAAAATGTAAATAAACTTCACCACGCCATGTAATCACAAATAAGATAGTAACGCTTTAAAGAGAGTCCGCCACACCCAAGGCAGGGCGAGGTCCAGTTCTGTCAAAATTAAATCATTTCCTCCCAGATAAATTCCATGAATCGTTAGTGAGTTTTACGACACTGCGCCGGACAACAACAGATCATCCTTCTCACTCTTGCAGACCACACTCTCTTGGACCTTGCTCGTGTCGCGGCACCGGCCTCTCCTAGGTGCCATCCAACCTGCCTCGTCTTTTGTGTTACCCATAAACGCCTGAAGCCACTTGGCCCCATGACTGCTAGTGATTGTGGTACGACATATATATAAGCCGGCAGGATCATTAGAGGACATTGAAAAGAAGATGAACCTGGAAAGCAGAGCGACGCCGGACATCACTACCATGCCACCCACAGCCACGAACATCGTGGTACAACTTGCGGAACCTATCCGAGACATCACTGATTCCAGCCCCAGGGAGATGGCTTATCTCCCAAAACCATAAACCTTTCATCCCTCTCGCCATCCCCCTCCCTCTGCAACGTTCTCATCACAAATATCCGCACACCACTTGACGACAAGAACTTCTGATCCCTGAACTACTGTGCCAACCATCACCAAGGGATTGACCATGGCCACATCAACCAGTGCCAACTTTCCAGCTACACTCCAACGAACACGTTTGTACTGTGAGTAAAACCTTTTGAAACCTGAGTTTACAATTGTTTGTTAGGTAGATTTTTATTTCATTTCAACCTTAGCCCCTACAAATGATAACCATTTGCATTTCATTTATAAAATTTTGTTTCTCTATATATTTCTTGGTTCGTATTTTATCAAAGTGTCACTAAATAATTTTATACCCATATCACTAAAATATAAGTTTGACAGACACATATTTCTTCACACACACACTATATAGAACTTAACCTAAAATATTAAAACCATTAAAATAATTTATTTTAAAATCTGTGTATATCGTAAAACCTATAATTTATTTTAATTACTGTGGAACTTCATTTTATACATTCTAATAATAATTTTGTATTTAACAATTATAACTATGGTGAGAAATCGGCGAAGCTAAAGCGGTCCTATAATGTGAACAAGAAGCGTATCATACAGGAGATACTGGACCAAGCTCCCTGCGCTGCACCAATCTTATTCAGATAATCAAAGACAATT
This sequence comes from Cordylochernes scorpioides, assembly GCA_030710605.1. Classification (NCBI taxonomy): domain Eukaryota; kingdom Metazoa; phylum Arthropoda; class Arachnida; order Pseudoscorpiones; family Chernetidae; genus Cordylochernes; species Cordylochernes scorpioides. The sequence goes on from CP092877.1 coordinate 13,780,357, forward strand.
TTGAGAAACGCATGGGTGGGGACGACGTCGAATACAGCCTCCAAGGACCGAGCCCTTTTGGAGGCACTCATCTGCTCCAACGAAGTATGGTATCGCTTTCTCTCAAGATGGGAAATATCGCTCCTTGTCCAGACGGCATCAGCCACCACGAACTAAGAAAAGTAGACCCGAATGCGACCATCCTTACCCAGATCATCCAGGTCTGCTTCCAGCTGGGGGTGGTACCCCCTTCCTGGGAGGAAAGCCCCTCGATCGTGCTGCCCTAGAAATGAAGATGCCAACAACTTGGGTAATTGGAGACCTTTCTTGCTGTGAAACATAGCCGCAAAGCTCTACATGGCGGTTGTGGCCGATAGGCTCAGGAAATTTCCAGATACTCTGGGATAGCTTTCCAAAGCCTCGTAGAGCTTTATGGAATTCGAGTGGTGTTTGGAGCACGACTTCGTGGTCCAGAGCGCCATCAAGGACACCAAGAGGACTAGCCGGAAAGCTTACTTCGCCTGGTTGTACCTAGAAAATGCCTTTGATCGTATCTTTAATGCTCTAAAGGAATTTGGTGTTTCGTATAAAGTCATCGCCATCTTCCGCACATGTACACAGACTCCTCGACCTCGATAAGATCAATTTGGGGAGTCACATCCCTCATTCCTTTCAAAAGCGGGGTGAACAAGAGTTAACACGGCAGCCCCAACCTTTTCCACGTGGCCTCAATAGTAAAAGCTTGCTGGGACACTCCATTTCGGTATTGACATCTGCCGATAACTTTCTCATCATGGCCAAAAAACAAGGAGTCACTCCAAGTGCTCCTGGACACTGTAGGTGATCTGGCGGGGAAGAACGGGTTAGACTTCAAGGACCCCAAGTGCGCGACTCTTCGCTTGAAATTCAGGAAGGCAGCTCTGGCCACGATCTTCCTCACTAAAGGACAGCCTATCTCACCAATGAGAAAAGAGGATTCGTACTGCCACCTTGGAGTACCCACAGGCTACAAAAGGCCAAGGAATCTCAAAAAAGACATCCGGAGCATTAAGGAAGACGAGAAAAATATTCACAACCGACTCTCTCACTCCTTGGCAGATCAATGACACCAAGACCTTCGTCTGCCCGAGGCTTGACTTCGTTTTTCGGAGTGTTCTCCCATAAAAAAAAAAAACACTTTAAAGTAGGTTGACCTGTTCATTAAGAGGCTCGGGAAGAAATGGCTCGGTCGCCCCCACCGGGCCAGCAACGAGGTTCTCTACATACCTCTTTCCAAAGGCGAGCCGGAATGGTACTGTTCGGGGACAAGATCGATTTGGCCAAGACCTAACACGCCTTCCAACTTCTCACGCGCTCAGATTATGAAACCTCCGCTCTCGCCAAAAGCCTTCTAAAAAAATTCGCGGAGAGAAGCCTGGGATGATCTGCGTTGGAAGAAGATCTGGTAGGGTATCTGTCGGAAACTCGTTGGGGACTTTTCCAGGGAGAGTGGAGACAGCATCCAATATGAAGTGACGTCAGAAATGCTTCCTGACCTCTCTAGAAAAGAATTGGTCTCCAATGGGCCCACAACTCTATTATTGAGGGTCTAACGTTAAAGCTAGCAAACCCCGGCAAGAAGCCGGACACTGTAATTCCACCTGCAGTCGCTAGGGCAAGACTTACAGTGGGAAGACTTCGGCAAATAACTCTAGATCCGCACTAGAAGCAATTCAGAAGGGCAATACTAAAATCACGCAAAATATACACTCGTTACTTACCCAACTGTAACCATTGGAGAAAAACTGCATTCTACAATGGATTCCTGCCATGTTGGGATCGGGGGTAATGAGATTGCAGATGAATTAGCAAAGGAAGCCAGAAAGTTGAGCCAAAAGAAAGAACAAATGTCAGTATTTGACGCTGATGCTTTGGTAAAATACAAGATAATTCAACAAAAAATAAGAAAAATCAAATATGCGAAATAAACTCTGAGAGAAGAATTACAAAAACAATAACAAGACTCAGAACGAAACGCTATAAAGGAATGACAATACATCCAGATGGCACAAGAACCTATAGGACCTGCAACAACTGTCCTGGTGTGAAACTAACACCTACCCAAATTTCTAATGCCCAGCAATGGCCGCAGCCTTGCAGAAAATTGACATGGACCCAGAGCAGCAGCTTTACACACCCAAGATAGTTGACATTGCGACTGATGTGATAGAGATGCCTGGGGACATCTGAGGCTCTTCATTGGACACGACAACAACAACTTCGGCACATGCCTTTAAGGCACATAACTGAGCAGCCTACTTAAAAATCAAGGTCAGGGAAAGGTCTTCGAAGTTACCTGCCAAATCAAGTCTTCCAATGACTTCATCAACAGGCGGTTCATCAACCGGGAGAGGCTAAACTTCTCCTACCTAATAGAGTCAAGAGATTTTGACCTGAAGACAAACGGGGCAAAGTGTGCGGCTAAGCGAACGAAATTCTCCAACACGTACTATAATACTGCTAACACTTTGCCGCCATTAACAAGTAACATCACAACATCGTGGAGAGGCTAAGAAATGTCACTAGGTCACAGGGAAGAACCCATATAAATCAAAAAGTCCCTGAGAGGTTTATTTGAACCTGGGCTCAGATATAGTGTTGATGGAGAAGAAGATGGTCACCACTATAAACGTAGCAAACCCTTTCGAGAGCTGCATCTTGGCCTTCAAGGATGCAAGGGAGAGGAAAATCGTCAAATATTTTTCCCTTGAAAACGAACTCCAAGAAAAAGGAAGGTATTTCTATATGCCTTCCTTGGTGGCCCAATTGGTGACTGAAACAAGGTGAAGGTTCTTCGAAATATTGTGTATGCAGAATCCATCAAGTGGTCCAGTGACATCTTTGTTGAACATATAACCGAACTGAATCAATACTAGCCCCTTGTGTTCTCCAGAAATATACTTTCCTTTGGACCAGCCTGGACCCTGCGGATCCCTCTTCATTACCAAGACCCTCTGGAGACTATAGACAATCCCTAGAACCGAGTCGGGGCGTTATGACCACTTGGGGTCTGGAGGAAATGCCGACCTAGAACCGAGTCGGGGCGTTATGACCACTTGGGGTCTGGAGGAAATGCCGACCTAGAACCGAGTCGGGGCGTTATGACCACTTGGGGTCTGGAGGAAATGCCGACCTAGAACCGAGTCGGGGCGTTATGACCACTTGGGGTCTGGAGGAAATGCCGACCTAGAACCGAGTCGTTGCGTTATGACCACTCAGGGTCTGGAGGAAATGTCGACCTACAACCCATCGTGGCGGTTTAACCACTCAGGGTTTGTAGGAAATGCCGACCTAGAACCCAGTCGGGGCGTTTGACCACTTGGGGTCTGGAGGAAATGACGACCTAAAACCGAGTCGTGACGGTATAACCACTCAGGGTCTGGAGGAAATGCCGATCTACAACGAGTCGGGGCGTTATGACCACTTGGGGTCTGGAGGAAATGCCGACCTACAACCGAGTCGGGGCGTTATGACCACTTGGGGTCTGAAGGAAATGCCGACCTAGAACCGAGTCGGGGCGGTATAACCACTCAGGGTCTGGAGGAAATGTCAACTTGTAGCAAAAAGAGATGGCCCTTCCTGCGGGAGACCTTTCTCCTGGCTTCAAAGGCCCCCAAAAGAAGACGTTTGTATATATAATCAGCATCTCCAATCAATTTGAATTTATATTTTGGATTATATTTTATTTTGACCAAATATTCCCTCTGTTGAGCAGTATATTGTTTTAAGACTTTCATTTAAAATGTCATAAATTTGTTTTAAGCTTAATTGAAGCTTACTTGAAAAACCAGATACCTGCTTTGTCGTATCCTACAAGAAGACCGG
>CP092877.1:13784299-13828711 GCA_030710605.1 Cordylochernes scorpioides
AGAGACGATCACACTTCTCCCTGTTGGGCCTCGGCGGCTCAAATACGTTTGCCTCGAAGACGGTCCCCTAGGACTCCAAAGACAGAACCGGGAACCCGGACCAGGTTGTATAAGAATGACCTCACAGTCCCCTTGCGCCGATTAAGGGAGCCCCCCCCCCCCCTGCAGCAGGATACCTTCGTTGCTACCACGTTGTACCAGTACTTTTGTGTATGTTCCACTTCTTTATTTTTATATTGAATCGTATAATATATTTAGTTGATCTCAATTAGTTGCCCTGGTATTGCACTATTTCCAAGGGGCTGTTTCCCTAATTTAGAACGAAACAAGCAGATTCGCTGTTTTTCAATAGGGTCCATGCTAAAGTTAGGAAATGCTTTTATAAACGAGAGCTTATAAATTCGATGAAACGTGAGGGAGTGCGACTGGGAGATCGATATTTCATAGTTTTTATGAAAGTTTAAACAATAAAGTCCAAGAAAATTACTTCATGATTGTAGATATTCTACGTGATCCGGTCTCAATCGTGAAAATTATAATTTTGATATATTTATAATTTATTTGATATATTAATAATTTTATTAATCACATGTAATACATTAATATATAGAGTTATCAGCGTCATAATCAAGCAACAATTCTTAATCAATTCTGTCACCGTTTGCTTTGTGAATGTAATAAATACCCAAATATGGCCATTTCTCATAACCATCGGTGGTTCAGTGGTAGAATGCTCGCCTGCCACGCGGGCGGCCCGGGTTCGATTCCCGGCCAATGCATTTTTTTTTTTACAATATTTAAAACTCATTTATATATTATACAAGAATGACATCCACGGCGCCAATTTATAATTGTAACGAATAGTATTTGAATAAAAGCATTTAATCGGGTAAAACTCGGGCGTTGCCCGGGTCATTCGGCTAGTGTCTCATAAGTCAGTATCTCATAATTTATAAAAAATAAATGGCGGGTTGAGAGAGAGCTTGTGAGGAAGTCGGGAGAGAGAGAGAGAGAGAGAGAGATAGAAGTAAAGAAATCATTAATTGCTTAAATATAAGTATTGGCCGAATGTGACCCGGCTTCTTCCCAACTGATTATTTTGCCAAACGAATATTGTCTTAACAAATGTCCATATCATTATTACTCGAAAATGAGATAATTTGAAATTAAACAATTTATATACAGTATTTAGGAGTTTCGGAAAAATGCTAATAATGATGTATTAATTCCTGTGTCACAACTACTAATCAGAGCAATAGTGATATAGATTAATAATAAATACCTTTTGTTAAAATAATATTCGTTTGGTAGACTTTCACTAGGGAAGAAGCTGGGTGGCTAGTAGTGCAATAGCTTTTATTTTATATCAAATGATTCAATGATCTCTTTAGAGATTTGAACTCACCTTTCTTCATTAAACAATATTGGGAGGGCTTGGCTCATCAGCCAGGAACCTTATTTATAATTATAAAGATTATAATCTTCCTCGCGCTCAGTTACTGAAACAATTCGCCTTTGTAATCTTTTAAAATTCAAATAAATTAGCGTCAAATATTACTGAGCTATTCGACATATTTCTACAGTAAAAAGCGGGAGTTAAATTTAAACAGTTCCACATCAAGAATTCCTCAGCACGCCTATAAATTCCGAGTAACCAAATATAATAGCAGAGAGGGCTGGTAGAGTGAAGTGGCGACATCACTGGGAGGCCTTACCATTGCTGGCCCTTTTAATATTTCTCCTATAGGACTGCATAATATTGATTTTATTAGAAAAAAACGTCTTAACTCATTCGCTATTTTATGTATGGGTGTCTTACTTAATCACCGAAGTAATATACAATAGTATTGTAAAACGACATTTGAAACCTATCCCGCATGTGTTTCTTTTCAACGAAAAATAAAAATTTATTTCAAGGAGAAATAACGATTATTTCTAACCTTTGGGATGAGGTATGAAAGGGTGAATTGTGAAGAGTAATGATAAACGGAAAAATAAAAATGTCCAGGGATGGGAATCGAAATTTTATTTTCCGTTTATCATTACTGTTAAGGTTACTTTGTCCTTAACGAATTAGAAGCCGTACTTTAGAGGACTGTATAGGTTTTCAACTTCCCAGGCGACACCCCAATGGTGATTCCAATGCCCAGGCGACACCCCAATGGTGATTCCAATCCCCAGGCGACACCCCAATAGTGCCGATAATGACTCAACCAAAGAGAGAATAAAACACGACCAAATTACTATTCACACTCACACTTTATTTAAAAAAACTCAATTATATACAAAGATAGTCAGCGTTCAATATTTACATAATCACAGAAAATTTAAATTAATTAACAAAATAATATCTTAGAAAACTCAACATTCTCCCCGCGTTGATGGGAACCATCAAGGCAAACTGGGGGGAACAGGTAGCAACGCCAGCTTAACCAGGGGTCTTTTGAGTATGCCGGTCCTGGTGCGGATTGATACCACTAATACCAATTCATCTTTGCCCCGATGGACCTCCACCACTCGCCCCATCATCCACTTGGTGGGGGGCACATGCTCCTCCCTGATTAGAACCAGGGAGCCAGTAGCTACATCGGGTCCCAACATTCTCCATATATGTCGTTGTTGTAGATTATGAATATAATCCGTAGACCACCGCCTCCACAGATGTTAGACCATCTTCTGAACCATTTTCCACCGAGGTAACAGCTGAACCCCAACGTTCAGTAAGTCTTCCTCAGGGGCACAATAAGATTGCGATGTCAGTAGAAAATGCGCTGGGGTTAATGCTACTAGATAATTGGGGTCGCTACTAATTGGTCCCAAAGGTCTTGAATTAAGACAATATTCTATTTGAACAATCAGGGTCAGCAACTCCTCATAGGTCAACAAGGTCTCTCCAAGGATGCGGCGAAAGTGATACTTAAAGCATTTTATGCCGGCTTCCCATAGGCCACCAAAGTGAGGAGCACCCGGAGGATTAAATTTCCACTCCGTTCCATCATTGGCAAATATCTCCGCGATCTCCGACATCTGATCCCGAGCCATATAAAATTCCAAACGCAATTGTCTGGTGGTTCCCAAAAAGTGGATATGAAATTTCCTCCATAATTCCCTTATATAACCATCTAAGGATTCATCCCACTTTGCACCCGTAACCCATAGCTTTTGGATAAAGATTTTCCCAATTATAACAACAGGTGCCAACCAGCCTATAGGATCATATAATCTTGCAACGAATGAGTGCATTTGGCGTTTGGTAATTTCCTCAGTCGTATTGGGATCTTGTAAGTCATAAATAAAACTATCTTCTCTTGGGTTCCACCCTAATCCCAACGCCTTTACAACTTCAACATTTTCAAACATGATCTTTTGCAAACGTGATTCTTCGGGGATTTGGTTCAAAATCACAGGGTCATTAGATGCCCATTTATTTAAAAAGAATCCTCCCCCTTTCAATAAGCCAATGAGCTCCTTTTGTAAACTCAAAGCTTCCACCGAATTTTCCGCTCCAGTTATTATATCATCCACATACGTTTCTGCTCTTATGACCTCCGCCGCTCTCGGATATTTTTCTTCATCATCCCTTGCCAATTGTAATAAAGTTTGGAGTGCCAAGAAAGGAGCAGGAGAGGTTCCATAGGTAACTGTATTTAGTTGGTAAGGTTTCAGTCTATCGTCTGGACTTTCTCTCCGCAGGATTCTTTGTCGTTTCGCATCCTGGGGGCGTACCATTATTTGTCGGTACATTTTCTCAATATCAGCCAACATGACAACTTTATGTCGGCGCCAATTTATTAAGATGGTAAGGATGTCCGTTTGCAACTTTGGCCCAGTATATAATCGATCATTCAATGACCATCCACTCGATGTTTTTGTTGAGGCATCAAATACTACTCTTAACTTTCTCTTGTCTGTCTGATTTCCCCTTACTGCGTGATGGGGTATAAAACAACATCCTTCTGTATCGATGGCGGAGAATTCAGATAAGGGAGTCATATGTCCCAATTCCACATAGTCCCTCATAAAAGAACAATATTCCTCTCGAAGAGGTGCATCCCTTACCAGCCGTCGTTCCAAGGCGAGTTGTCGTTGGACACAAGTGGGAAACGATTTTCCAAACAAATTTTCACTGGGAATCTTAGGATTAAAAGGCAGGGGAACAATATATCGCCCACCTGGTGTTCGCTGAACCTCCCTTTTATATAGATTCCTACAGAACTCATCTTCTTCTGATTCTGTCGGCCTTGAGGGGATTTCTTCAATCTCCCAAAATCGCTGTAGCAACTTATCCAGGTGATCCTCATATTTGACACGAATATTATACACCAAATGCGGACTCGTCTGATCTCCTTTCGGCAATTCCCCAGAAAGCACCCATCCCAACCTGGTGTTCTGGGCACATAGATGGGTCATGAAATGAACCAGGCGATAAGGAAGATAAGTGTCTTTTATATAAAACGAGCACGAGCTTTCGGGTAAAAACCCTTCTACAGGCGGCGATCACTAATGGCAAGAGCTTTTCAAATATATACAGCAGATGTAATTTGTATAACAGCGTGAAAAGAAAAAGATGCAAAGTAGACAAAAAAGCTATTAAATAAATATATATGAAAAAAGGCTCGAGATAACATAGAAGCTATTACATTAAAGCTTTAAGAGATACCAGCAAGGAAAACACCATACATGTCGGGAATTTCTATTTTCCTATTTATGCTATTGAGTTCTTTAGAGATAATGGAATCCAGCACCAATCGTTGATGCTGGTTGTGAATATGTAGGTAGTGAACAGTGGGATGAAGAAAGTCGAAGGAGTGACCAGTATCGGCTATATGTTGGTATATTAGGGATCTAGGGTCACAGTTAGATATATTGCGCTGATGATCCGACACTCTAATGGCAACTGTTCTACCCGTCTCACCCACATAAGTGGCAGAGCAATGCTCACAGGAGACGGAGTAGAAAGCGCCAGAAGAGAGAAGGACATCAGGTGGAGTACAGGACTTAGTGATTGGATGCCTTGAAGAAGTTAGTAGGTTAGGGCTATTATTGTAAAAAAACTCGAATTCCAAAAGATCTAAGGGAACGGGCAATGTCAACAGACAGAGAGGAATAGGGAAGAGTACATATTGATCTGTAAATATCCGGTGGTTTCCGAGGAACAGGAATATATGAATGTCTCTCAATAAAGGACAGAGGGAAAGAGGCAGCAGTGAGATGGAAAATTATTAATTCATTTTCAATTTTTATGAAAATAGAAAGGAAGCAGTGGGTATAGACACGTTTTGTGAGAGTTTTTACAATATTGATTTTATGGGTAATTTGGCAATGAGAATTGAAATGAGTGTAATGAGGGGGACAATCTTTTTTGTAATATACTGAAGTGTTGAATGAGCAATAAGAGCGAATGACGAGCACATCCAAGAAAGTGATGGCCCGCTCTTTCTCTAGCTCTATGGTGAAAGAAATGTCCGGATGGTAACTATTAAGGGATGAAAGAATGGTGTTTTCCCGGCTGGCATCACAAATGCAAAAAACGTCGTCAATGTAACGACGCCATAATTGGTGGCTGAGTGGTGAACTTGGTTTATCCAGGTATCGATGCGGGTCATAACGATTTCTGCAGCTATAGATGACAATGGGCTTCCCATAGGGGAGCCCTAATCTGCTTGTAGTAGTCCTGTCTATAGGTGAAAGTACCCATATCTAGGCAAATGCTGACGAGTTGAGTGATAGTTGAGATGGTAGGGGGGATCTAAATTGACCGCAGTAAGGAAAAGATCAATGCTTTCCACAATAAGGTTATGCGGGAGGCTAAGGTACAGGGAAGTCACATCGTAAGAACACATAACATGGTGGGGTGTGGGTTGAAGTGCAGTGACTTCACTAACAAAACTGGGAGTGTTAGAAACAGAGTAACAACTTCTATGGGACCCTAAGAGAGGGGAGAGGAAGTGGGAGAGATATTTAGATAACGGATAAGCAGGAGAGAGGTGATAGGATATTATTGGGGCGCAGTGGGACTCCTGGTTTGTGAACCTTGGGAAGGCCATATATGTAAGCACTTCCGGAGAGATTGGAGATGAACGACTTGTGGTCCTCCGGGGAAATGCTGGATGATATCTTTAAGCGGGAAAGGGAAGTTTTAAATTTCTTTAAAATGATGCTTCTGTCTTGAGGTGTGATGGGAAGGAAGATATCAGTATTTTGGAGTAAGATTAACATTTTTGGAGTGATAATCATGCTGGTTGAGAATAACAGTGTTAGAGCCCTTGTCGGATTTAGTGATAACCAAGTCTTTTTAGGATTTTTAGATCTGAGTTGGATGCGGAAGGCAAGGAAAGCGGTTTTTGCAGGGAACGGGCTAACTTATTTCTAATGGAGCACTTGTCAGAATGACTGTAGCCCTTAATGGTTGATTCAACGCTACTTATGATTCTTTGAATGTCAGGCCTGACAGGGAGACGGAACTTGAGACCCCTTTCCAAGAGAGAGTTTTCGGATGGATTGAGCGTTTGGTTCGACAGGTCAATTACACTGGAGGTATTCTTAGACAGATTGCCACAGAAGGTCGATGGGAAACCATACTTTCTTGACCAAAAAGCAATTTTCCTCTGATGGGTTCTGTCACAAAGCCTAAGGTCGGGGAGGAGTAATCTTCCATAGACATCCGCACCCAGGATGACATCCACCTTTCCACATTTCTCAAATTGGGGATCGGCTAGAGGTAGGACCTTCCAACTGGACCGTATATCAAGACATAGGTCTTTAGTCGGCAATAACCCTGTCATTCTTCCTACCACTAATGCCTCCATTGGTAAGGTCCATCCTGGTTCTGTCAAAGATTCCAACGTAAACGAAGCTAGTTCTTCAATAAGTTCTCCTTTAGTATTATTTATTCCATAAACCTGGGCGTTTACTCCGCATGTCGGAACATTTAAATGCTGTAGAAGATCTCGTTGTATAAATGATGACTGAGATCCCTGATCCAGTAATGCTCGTGCTAATACCCCGTTTCCATGGGGATTCACAATCCGAATCAAAGCGGTGGCCAAAAGTGCCTTAGGAATGGCCGTCCGTTCATGCATTTCGGCAAATTCCACCTCTTGTCCATTAATCGGTGCAGGAGGATCCTTGGGGCTAGTGATCTCCCGATCATTTGGATCCCAATTTCTCGAGACACTGTATTCGTTCGATGCAGGAAACTATTATGGTCGCCTTGACATTGTGCACATCTGATAGTTCTCGCGCATGTTGTTCCCATATGTCCCACGCGTAAGCATTTAAAACATGCGTGCGCCTTCTTTAATGCCTCTACTCGCGCTGGGACCGGCATTGAACGCCATTTTGGGCAAGATTGTATCCAATGGTTCCCCTCGCAGACCATAAACCAGGGAACCCTCTTTACGGCATTTTCTCTTATTTTTGCCATATGTAACCCTGTTACATAATGCCCATTGTCTCTTCTATATGTGATGATTCCCCAACTCCATCCTTAATGTAGGCAATTCTTTGTTCACCCTTAACTTCTCTTCGTACAAAAGCCAACAGAGAAGTTAGCCTCTGGTCCACCGATGGGATTAATTCCTTTTCGTCTCTATCATAGCCAGCCATTGCACTCCTCTGCCAGATTCTAATCAATTCCTCTGGCAAACTGGACTCTCAGAGGATATAAAAAGGAAGAGTTCTGCTGCACATTCACACCCAGGGAATCCAACGACCTTATGTGTGATTCAACCTGGTCATATAAACTTTCCAAGGATACATTCTTCTTTCTTACGTTATTGATGACCAGTTTCAACAATTATCGCACATAAACCTCGGTCAAGATCACCTTGTCGCCGAAGCGATCCCTGAGCGCTTCTATTACTTTGGGGTAGTTAGCCTCCGTCAAAGGGTAGCTCTTGACTAGTCTTTCTGATCTTGTTCCAACTTTCATAGACTGAATCAAATAATGGAATTTATCCACTTCAGATAGGCTTGGATTCTCATGAATGGCCTCAAACTGCGACCACCATCCCAGCCACTCGAGACTGGTGCCATCATGAACTTTTAACGCGATTTTTGGCAGTCTGCATGAGGTACTCTTCTCTGGGCTACTCCTAATTGAAGCCACATCCCCTTGGTAGTGTTGGTCATTTCCCTTAGGATTGAGATATTCGTTTACTTTCTTCTCTGTTCGCAGAAAGTTATTTTCATACTGCTTGACCAAATCCTGTTCTTTCTCCAATTCCTGTATAGTGGTGTTCTCATCGTCTAGCATTAACTCCCCAATTTGGGAATTCGCGTTCCTTAGCTGGCCTTCATTAATCTCCAGCAATTTAAACACGACCAAGATAGAGCGCCGAGAAGGATATTCTTTATCAAATTACGTCTCAATTTCTTTTATATTTTTTGTCACCGATGATCGCAGCAGCGTTCTCAATTTCTTACTTTTATCCATCTTTAATTTCTCAATTAACAAATTTTATCTATTTAAATGAAGGCCTAGTTTACATATCTTCGCTAAATTTCGCCAATCTACTTTGTTTAATCCTAATTTTCTTCAACTTTACCTTCTTAAGCTTTAAATTCTTTGGCCTTTTCTTTAGACTTAACTTTTTTGGTCTTTTCTTTAGCCTTAACTTATTTGACTTTATTTTTTAGCTTTACTTCTTTAGCTTCTTAAGTTATTTGCCTATTCCCTTTTAGAATCCGGCTCGAGGGACCAAATGTTAAGGTTCCTCTGTCCTTAACGAATTAGAAGCCGTACTTTAGAGGACTGTATAGGTTTTCAACTTCCCAGGCGACACCCCAATGGCGATTCCAATGCCCAGGCGACACCCCAATGGTGATTCCAATGCCCAGGCGACACCCCAATAGTGCCGATAATGACTCAACCAAAGAGCGAATAAAGCACGACCAAATTACTATTCACATTAACACTTTATTTAAAAAAAAAAACTCAATAATATACGAAGATAGTCAGCGGTCAATATTTACATAATCACAGAAAAACTAAATTAATTAACAAAATAATATATTAGAAAACTCAATAATTACTCTTCACATTTCACTCTTTCATACATCATTCCAAAGGTTAGAAATAATCGTTATTTCTCCTTGAAATAAATTTTGATTTTTCGTTGTAAAGAAACTCATGCGGGATAGTTTTCAAATCTCGTTTTACAATCACAAACCGCATTATATTATATTGTATTATATATAACAATAGTATTGTCTCTCATCGTTATTTCGAATAAATGGTTTAATCGTGGATTACCAACTCGAAAGTATGCTATATCCAAAAATGTATATATTGAATAGACGTTTAAAATAATTACAAGCCTTCAATTTAGCTTCTAATAAAAATGTGCAATTCCGACCAAAAGAGGCGCTATAGTCTAAGTAGAAGGCTTTAAAAGTTTTTCTTTAATCAATGAATAATAAATGGTATAAAATTCTCTCTCTCTTTTATAAATTACGCAGACGAAATAATCGCAGGTCTTGAGCTCTTGGGATAAAAGGGGCACTAGTCTTAACTGATCAGAATAAAAGACATCTCATGAATAATGCACGTCCCTTTTACGGCCCAGAGCTCAAAGACGGTGAGATAAATGTTTTATTTTCTTTCCTGTTACCACTCCTGCATTTTTTACCTTCCTTTTTATCTTAATTAAAGCTCTTAATGACTTTCTTTCTTACTTACCTCTATAGATGGCGTTACTTAGAATGGCAATTCTCGGCAACCGATACAATAGAAGTGTGATCTTGGATTGAATCATTTTTTGTTGATAATTTTAATTTTTTTTTACTTTGGTAGATTGAAATATATATAAAGCGCTTAATTAACATTTAAAAACTTTAAAATATACAAACAAAAAGCTCTCTAAATGCTTAATTTGAAAGTTAAATTACGTGTTGTGATATTTTTATTGTAATTAAAAGTTAAATCTGTTGCGATTTGAGTATAAAAAAATCCGAACTCTTATTTACTTCACGTTAATGTACGAAAGATACCACTAGGAAATTAGGTTAATTAAATAAAATAGACTCATGGTTAAATCTTCTTCTCCATTTATCAGTTGCATAAATACATCGTACATAAATTACTTTAGCCCAACCTAAAAATTAATTCATAAAAAAAATATTAATTAACTTAAAATAATATTCTAAAATGTATGTAATAAAAATAGAATGATGTGTATTACTGGGTCAATTATTATGAAAGGATATTTCTAAAAACCTCATCAAAAATCATGCTTTTATAATATCTAATTATACATTATTTATATATACTAGCCGAGTGACCCGGGCAACGCCCCAGGTTTACCCGAAGGGCCCGCAGAGACATTAAGAGTAAAGATAGTAGCTTTAAAATTGCAATGGGTGTAATCTTATTTCCAAGAAGCATTATTTCAAATATAAGGGTGAGTAAAAAATATTTTCTAAGTATATACATTCGGTTTTATATATTTATATATCAAAATGAGAATGGAATCATATCATCCATAACAAACCTTATAATTAACAACATATTAGACTGCACAGTGCAAAAATATAGAAAGTTAATGTATAGAGCAGTGGGGGAAATAGGTAAATAAAGAGAAGACTGATAATCGAAATAATTGATAATAAATAGTTTATTAGTGAGCAAATAATACAAAAAAAACCTTTCAGGTGAGAAACTATAGGCATTGGTGTCTATGCCGAAAAAAATTATTTAAAATGAAAAAAGAAGAGAATTTTTAACGAAGCAGTAAATAAAGTTGCAAACAACACAATTATTGAAGATAAAACAGCATATAAAAGGAATGAATTAATTTAAAGGACCTCATAAAAAACTACATTTATAGTTTTATATATGAAAAACAATAGAAAAAAAATTGTGGGTCAGGTGTTGATATTAAAAATAAAAAAAGGCATATCCTGACCAGGAGCACATGTGCTCCATATCATGGAACAAGCTAAATCAATGTTTAGTTAATTTCTGTTCTACCAGATGGCGCTCTGCCTTCTGAAAAGCACATGTGCTCCTGGTCAGGATATGCCTTTTTTATTTTTAGTTTTATATATACAATATAACCTCGTTAATTCGACACATGATATTTCGACCATATTTGGATGTCCTGACCTACGGTCTATCATATAATAATCACTATCGATAATCCGAGTCTTCCGATAATTCGATTATTTTAAAATTTAAATTTCGACATTTGATTGTTGTTTAAATACAACCTAGTCCCTAAAAAGGTATTACATTATTACATTATTAAATGTACAAAATTTTTATATAGAGCAGTGGGAAAAAATAAGTAAATAAAAATAATTGAAAATAAATAGTTTATTAGCAAACATTTAATACAAAGAAATTCCTTTCTGGGGAGAAACTATAGGCATTGGTGAAAACTTTAAATAAATATATATTTATAATGAAAAAAAAAAAGATAAAAAATAAATCAAAAATAAAGTTGCCAACTATATTGCAGAGGAGACGACTTATTAAAGGAATTAATTTAAAGGAACTCATTAAAAACTAAATTCAGAGTTTTATATATACATGGGTTTAACTTTTCATGTATGCTATCCAAAGTTCCCACACGTGAAAAAGCCACATAGAGCTGTCCATGCATAAACACAGGCTCTTGTAGCAAGAGGCCCACTCTAGCAAAGGTTCGGCCTTGAGCCTTATTTATAGTCATAGCAAAAGCCAAACTTAGTGAAAACCAATGCCTCTTCAGAATGAAAGGAAGGTTAATATCTGAAGGAGCCAAAAGTACTTTTGGCACCAATACAGTGTGTCCAACATTGGTCCCTGTCAGTATTTGTACTTCAAAGACATGAGAACACATGCGCTGTATCACCTATATACGTGCGCCATTTGCAAAAAGACCCTGCTTAGGATTAAACTTTCTCTGAAGCATAACAACAGCACCAATCTTTAGTTTAACCGGCGTGGAGGCATTCCTCTGGGAGTAAGGTTATTGAGAAATTCAGTGGGGAGTTATTTTGCTCCTCCACATTCTCACACTCCAACTGTTAACACGGAGAAATCACTGACTCATGTTTGGTAAGCAATTTCAGGGAAGCAACTATAGACATTGGTTGTAACGTTTAAAAATATATATTTAGAGTTAAAAAAAGGAAAATATATCAAATCAGAAAATAAAATTGCAAGCAACACAACTATATTGCAGATAAGACAACATATAAAAGGAATTTATTGATTTAAAGGACCTTATTAAAAATAAATTTCTAGTTTTATATCGACACACGATGATTTGACCATGTTTTGATGTCCTGAACTATGGCCTATCATATAACAAACTGTAATTCGACACTATCGATAATTCGACACTTCCGATAATTCGACTATTCGGCCGTTACGCGTCATAGACTGGGTAGAAAAAATAATAAGCGAAGAGATAGTTTTGTAGAAAAAGAGCAAAGACTGAACCATGATATTAATTTTCCAAATATTAAAATTAATCTAAGTAGAGAAAGAGAAGTTTTCCTCCTATCTTCTCTCTTGACGAAAGAAGATAGATTTTTTAATTTTTATAATTATTTTTTGTGAATTATTTTATAAAGCCCATTAAAAAAGAATCTAGTGTAAAAATGGAGGACACAATACAAGATAATATGTTAATTGAGAATGAACCCAAAATATTTAAAATTTGAACAGAGAGTGCAGCAAGATAAAACAATCTAAAAGAGAAAGACTAGCGAAGAGTCGGCACTTTGCTGGTGTTCTTTTATATGCTATCCACCTTTTTATTATATACTAGCCGAATGACCCGGGCAACGCCCGGGTTTTACCCGATTAAATGTTTTTATTCAATTACTATTCGTTACAATTATAAATTGGCACCGTGGATGTCACTTTTGTGAAACGTCCCGCTCCAAACTTTGTGTGTTTTTAAAATATGAAAATAAAAATGTAAATTTTCACGAGGATATTTGAAAATTATATTATTTTGATTTTCAAATACTATTCGTTACAATTTTAAATTGGCTCCGTGGATGTCACTCTTGTGAAACGTCCCGCTCCAAACTTTGTGTCTGAGAAGCGATATTTTTATAGAAAGATGATCTGGCTTTTTTTTCTGCTTGAATGAATGTTTTCTGTTAGAATTTTGTTCCTGCGTACAAAAAAAATGAACTGGTTTCACCCGTGGTCTCTGCTTTTTGGAATTTTTCCCGATATAATTTTGTATCTGATAATCAAACATAATACAGCAATATTGTCATCATCATTTTCTGACTAAAAAAAAACAACTATTTTTGCCCAGAACCTGTCAATTTTATTTTTTATTGACTAAAAATCCGATAAATATCTTTTCCAGATTTTTCTCTATGTCCTGTCAAAACACGTTTTACATGTACATTAGGTCAGCTGATATTACCTAACTCCCATCTTCACCGCTAGAGGCGCTGCTTGCGAGCGAAAAGGCAAATTTGCAACGCAATTTGCAAATAACTCGAAGAATATTCGGGATAGAGACCTGAAATTTTCACTATAAGTTTTTCCAGATTTCCACTCTATATACTGTTAAAACTTCAGTCAGATTAGTTACGTATTGTGGACGTGTATAGCCGACATAGATACCCACATACATACATACACTGACTTTTATATATATAGGGATATATAAAACAAACCTCATATGTTTAAATTAAACATTAAATTTTAAAAAATAATTTTAAAATTTATAAGATAGGTATAATGCGTCGACCGTGCGGCCACAAGTCGCGCGAGCTCCGCGTTTTGTATCTGTTGTTCGCTTTTCGCTTGTCTCTGGTAAATTCAAATATCATATTCATTATCAGCATAAAAATCTCATCAATATTGTATATTTATCATCTTCAGTATCACTGTTTGATTTTTTTTTGTTCTTTCAGTTTGCAATTTTGCATAACTTCAAGTCTCAAGTTGAGGCTTGAAGTATCATCGTCATGGCAACGACCAAGATTGGCGCTGCGTCATCAATTCCATCTGAAAGTTCATCGGATGTTCATGAATCACCAAAATCACCATCATCTTCGCAAGCCTCGAAGGCAATCTCTACACACTTACCGAATGAAGCAATAATATCTGAAAATATGCAAAAAACTAAACATTACTTTTCTCCAGAAGATAGGAAAAAAATCGACGAGGAAAGAAAGGCCACTTATGAAAGTAGAAGTAAATTCATAAAATCCACAGTGCAATTCGAATCTATACCCAACGCCTCAGCCGAAGACCACCTGATAGGAATAGCAAATATCATCGGATACAAAAACATCCATTCTGTTGGTAAAATGAATGGACAGGCGATAGTGTCTGTCGCCAACAATGAACAAGCCCAAAAACTAATCGATAGCGGATTCAAGGTCAAAGACATTACTGTGTTCCCCTGCCCACTATTCAAACCCTCAAAGAAATATATCCTTTCGGGCGTACTGGCCTTTATTCAAGACCAAGACCTCAAGATAGCTCTGGAGCCTTATGGCCAAATGATAAGCAGCCGTCCCCTCCCATTCCCCACGGACAATCCCCTCCTGAAGCACCTCTCGTCGCTAAGGCGGGAAATTGTTTTTAAGACTAAGGAGAAAACCCCTATGCCTGCAACGCTTAACGTGCCTTATATGGACAAAAATTTTACTATATTTATCGGTGAAGATGTCGTATGCAATGGATGCAGACGACACGGGCATGTTAAAAATAAATGCCCATTCGACCCTAATATTAGGGCCACTGTAACAAGAACTTTTGCGGAAGCCCTTAATCCATCAAAGAGCCCTGTCTTACCATCTGAGACACCAAAAGAAGCTCGCGAACCGACCCAAAGACCAAGCGAGACACCATCGAAGAAACTACCTCTCACAGCTTCTTCTGAAGAAGAAAACTGCCAAAAGGATAAAAATGACCTCGTGGAAAAATCAAGGCCAGATCCCCAGAGTGGACTCACGGCTGCACCGTCTCACGATGAAATGGGGAAAGATATAAGATCTGTTCTTGGAAAAGAGCTGAATGAGGAGAGGACCCTTAACGCGGCCCAATTCCTAGCGGGGTTGCCAGGCCCAAGCACCGAAAATCCAACCAGTGAAGATGAGGATAATATGTCGACCAGCAAATCAGACTGGTCGGTTACATCGTCTCAACTCCAGAAACAACTTGTGGAATGCGAAACCATGCCCAATCCAGACCTCGAGGAAGCTATCGCTACAATTTTCCAGAGAACAGGACAGGCAAAGAAAATCAAAATCCAGGAGCAGATTGAAAAACACCCCGACCTACTCCATCAAATATCCCTCCATCTCGTAGTCCTCTTGGAAGACGATAAGAATACTGTCAACATGAAGAGCGACGACAGAAAAAGACTGAGGGAGAGAATCAGGAAGGCTAAAACAATTTTAAATACGATGAAAGTAGACTAACTCAGTATTGTGTTCATCTTACTTTTTTATTTGAACTATCTCTCTCTTTTACTTCGATTTTGTTTCTTTTTATTTCACACACTATATTTCTATCTTCTATCTTCTCGCTCTCGATTTTATTGTAAATACATTCCTTCTAAAACTAACGCTAAATTATACTATTTTACTTTCCTTAATCTATTATTTAACTGTTTATCTGTATTATCTCTTTTTATTCTTTCGTTTTTGGGATGTTGAACTCTTGTAAGCCATCCTGCGACACTGTAAATATTGATTTTTTGAGAATTCTAACGTTGAACGCCCGCGGAATCGCGAACAAGCAAAGAGAAGAATTTTTAAAAGATTGGTTAAAGAAAAACGAAGCGGAAATATATGCAATTCAAGAAACGAATATTCAAACAAGCAAAACGCGACAAGACTTAACGGCTTTTGATATCTATGTAAATGAACCTATTTCTCGCGGCAGCGGACAACTATTCTTAATACATCGCTCGATTTTTAGCGCAAATTTTAAAATACTAAAAAACGGGAAAATATGCGCCATAGAAATTTTAATGAACAGGAATATCGCACTATTTATTAATGTACACCTCGCTCACGAGCCCGATGAAGCCTTAAACGATTTACAACTGATACAAAACTACTTGAACGCATACCCGAGAGATACAGCGACGTTCATATTAGAAGATTTTAACATTCGCGACAAACCGGGCAAGACAGAATCACGTCGAAAATTAAACTTTTTATCGGAATTCAATAAAAAAAAACAATCTTATCGATATTTTTAAGCACGTTAATCCTGGACTCGACGGTTTTACACATGAAGCTTTCATCCATAACACGCCTTTTAAAACCAGAATCGATTATATATTTTGCTCGTCAAACTTTGCACCTAATCTTTTCAAATGCGAAACCATTGCTTACAACTTATCTGACCACAACGCCATTATAACTCGATTACGAACAAAGAATACGCAATTTTTTAAAAAGAACATCGACTCGAAAATTTTTAACTCTCATATCTTCAAAGAAATATTTTTATACGAACACGAGAGCTTCATTACGAATTTTAATCAGATTGGCGCGAAGGCACATTGGAGATGCTTGAAAAAACTAATTTTAGAAACTGCGGAAGTCTGTCAAAAATACACTCTTACGAAATTTAGACGCCTCAAACCCGCAATTACTGCTATTTACAATGACAACAATGAATTCCTCAACAACAACGACGCTATCCTAAACTATATTTTCGCCTTTTATCAAAATAAAACGAAGGCAGATGAATCGATTATTTTAGAAGACATTAGAAATTATGTAAATATTATTCCGCGCCTCGATATCGAATTTCATTTCAACGAAGAAAATTTTATAACGAAAAACGACATTTTAAACGCGATTAAGCTCTTACCGAATAGAAAGATGGCCGGCGATGATGGCATCCCCGCCGAATTTTATAAAGATTTTTGTGACGTCGCCGCCGACTCTTTACTCGGAATTTTTTATGAAGCGCATTTAGAAAACTCCCTACCTGACCACATGAGCGCTGGTAAGATGTTTCTATTACCGAAAACTCCTAATACACGAACTCTAAACGATTGGCGCCCGATCACCGCTATGAACACGGACTATAAAATTTTATCGAAAATTTTACTCTCAAAAATCAAGCCGTACTCTGCGCGCATGATACCAACAGAACAAAAGTACGCCATTCCCGGCCGTTCTATATTCGACATCATCCCCGAAATTGAGGAAAACATTTACGAATCGAATTTATTTAATACGCCCCTCGCAATCGTAACTCTCGACTTACAGAAGGCGTTCGATTCGATTAACAGACCGTTTATTATCGCTACGCTTGAAAGACTCGATATCCCGATATTTTCCTGAAATGGATTAAAATTGTCTTTAGTGGAAATAAAATAAAAATCGACATGAACGGCGAGTGCTCTCCTGAATTCGACGTAAATAGAGGCGTGCGTCAGGGCTGCGGCTTGTCCGCGCTGCTTTTTTCATTCGCCACGACGTCTCTCATACATCATCTTCGTCGAAACCTCAGCTCTACGTCCGAGATATATGCATATGCCGACGATTTTATCTTATTTTTAAAAGACGAAACTGATTTTAAGCGTATTTATAACTGCTTTAAAAACTTCGAGAAAACTTCCGGCATCGCTATTAACTTTAAAAAGAGTAAGGGGTTGTGGTGCGGCAATTGGAGCAGCAGGACCGATAGGCCAGAAGATATAGAAATGCGGAACGACGCAATTGATATCCTCGGAATACATTTTGAGAATTCCAAAACGCCCTTAAAAATGCAAACTGAAAATCTTCGTTCCTACCTCCGCCATTCAGCTGTAATTGCAAAACAAAACATTTTAACGCTCCCCCTCCACCTCAAGACGCGATTTTTAAATGCGAACTTTATACCAAAATTTACCTACATGATAAACGCCATCTTACCAAGCGATTCTACATTAAACGAACTACAAAAGGACTTAGATGACGCGCTCTATAATGAAACCACCTGGACGACCTCGTCAATAAATTGCCTACCCGCCGAGAGGGGTGGCCTCGGCCTGCTGCACTTGGCTTCTCAGCGCGACCTCTTTATTCTAAAACGTATACAAAAGTCTATTAACGGGGAAAAAAAACGAAAACGATTTTCTTTTTATAAACAAAAATTCGACAAACTACTACAATCTGTTTAACTACGATTTACACAGCTTTCTATCGCCACGACGAAAGCAGACTCTATCAAGCTGGAAAAACATCGCGCCAAACTTTCATATCGAATTTAAAAGCCTCTCGAAAAACGACTTTTTACACATCGTGCTTTTAAAATGCCGCCTTTTACACGGCCTTTATATGCAAAATCCTGCCATCTACAATGTACGAGGCCTGAGACGTCTGAAAGACTTTTTGGATTTAAACGGTGAAATACGAGATATCAACGATTTATTCTCCCACGCCACGCGAAACATTCGGAACGATTTTCAAAGAATCACTACGTTCTACAATGAAACGAAAATTATGAATTTTAAACCAAACAACCATCCTTCCTGCGTTCACCTTCCTATTACGTACAAATCACGCCTCTTCTCACGGTTCAGAAGCAGCGCGCTACGCCAAATAATCATATCGTCCTATTTTAATTTGAAGTACGCTGTAGAAAAAACGGCCAAATGGACATTCGACACTGCGCCTTGCTGGCACAGAAGAATTAATATATACGACGATATCGCATGGCGTTTGAAGCTGAGAGCTCTACCTTACCCTACAAGAAATGGAAAAGCTTCCTGCACCGCCTGCGGCGGACCCCCAGATATCCAGCATAGCTATACAGAATGCGCTTTGACGAAACCATTTATCGACAACGCTATTAAAGAATGCCGAAACATCGACCCTCTATACAGGTTCAATCCTTCTAAATTTATCCTCGAAGGGGAAAAGATCGAATTACGTCGCATTTTAAACAGAACAAAATACGATATTTATAAATTTTTCATCAATGTAGATTTTAATTGTACCCCCTCCCCCACTAACTCTTAAAATTGTAACGTCGTTCTTTATGACTTAATAAAAATCGATTTTGTTTTCAATAAATTAATATATATAGTCACGACCGTCTTTCCTGGCCTCTGTCACGGATGAAATTAAAAAATTAAAAAAAGATGCCGAAACCCGGGATCGAACCAGGGACCTTTAGATATTCAGTCTAACGCTCTCCTAACTGAGCTATTTCGGCTTATTTTATTTATTTATATAGAAGCTTCTATCTTTATAATTATGTATATTTTCAAAAAGTCAATTCACACCTCTTCGCTGGAGACCATGGGAATACTGACTAATTCATTATGCTAACATAATTATAAATACAAGTATCAGAGTTATCAACAATTCTGTCATCGAATGCTCGCCTGCCACGCGGGCGGTCTGGGTTCGATTCCCGGCCGATGCATTTTTTTTCTTTTTTTTTTTACAAATTTTAAAGCTCATTTATATTATTATCCCTATATATATATATACGTCAGCGTATGTATGTATGTATGTTTGTCAACTATACACGTCCACAATACGTAACTAATATGATAATTGTAACAAATAGTATTTGAATAAAAACATTCAATCGGATAAAACACGGGCGTTGCCCGGGTCATTCGGCTAGTATATATATATATATGAGAAAACAACAGAAAAAAATAAAAATAATGATAAATTATAAAATAAAATACCCATATATATTAAATACCCATTTCTTGGTTTTTCAAGAAGCCTCTGGGACCAAAAATATTTTTGGTCTCAGTGGTACAGCCTACTCCACGCTGACGAGTGCCAACAGCGCGAAACGCGTTCGTGGATGGCTTTTCTTGATTTATCAAGAAAATGGGTTGGCCAAATATCAGGGAACGGTTAAAATCAATGTTTAGTTGATTTCTGTTCCACTAGATGGCGCTCTGCCAGCTAAAAAGCACGTGTGCTTTTGGTCAGGATATGCCTTCATTATTTTTAATGAAATAATTAAGATAATAATGAGTGATATATATTTAGTGTAGAATATTGCAAAATTATAATCCAAATATATAAATTTGATAGAGAAAAAACACGAGGGGATCAGAGCACTAAAGAAGTTGGTTCTAGAATTGGACGCTTTCATTTATTGAATTCTAACTTCTCCCGCTGAATAAAAGTGTTCTTTTTATCGGTCTATTCGTGGGGATTTTAAAGTCTGATGTATCTACTTTTTACTGGACCCCACCACATACCTGAATGGCCGGCCTTTCATTTTACCTTTATATCGATTCCGTCCCCGCTATACAAACCCGCGAGTGCCTTCTTTTGATTTTTTACTTATGAAAATCCTTTATCCAAATATAATTTTAAAATATTTTATTCTTGAATGATTTATTTAGGAATGGGTTAGCTCTCTCAATGTTTATTTTTATTACGTTGATGAATAAAATTAAAGTTATTGTTAAAAATCTTTTGACAAAACTCTGCACAAAATTATAGATTAAAATATAAATTTGATAGAGATAAAACACGAGGGGATCAGAGCACTAAAGAAGTTGGTTCTAGAATTGGACGCTTTCATTTATTGAATTCTAACTTCTCCCGCTGAATAAAATTGTTCTTTTTATCGGTCTATGTGGTGTGGTAAATGTGTATGAACATTCGCCTTTCTTGAAATTTTCATAATAATATTTCTTTTCTTGAAATTTTCTATATTAACTTTAAATAAATGCCCGCAATTTCATAAATGGGGAAAATAATATAAAATGAAAGTATTTAACGCAGGTTTTCCCCATACAACGGCCTCTTACTGTGCTTACTCCGTTTGATAAATACTGAGGTGGAGGGCTGGCATCCAATGGTTGAACCCGTTGCCAGTTTAACGCTCTAATTTTATAAAAGGGCTTGCCGTTTATAGATCTGGCACTTAGAAGACTTTTTGTTTAATGCATCAAGGAAGCTATGAACACATATCCGCTATGAGGTCGTTAGAGAAAAGTATTTATCTATATATATAAATCAATGTTTGTAT
This sequence comes from Cordylochernes scorpioides, assembly GCA_030710605.1. Taxonomy (NCBI): domain Eukaryota; kingdom Metazoa; phylum Arthropoda; class Arachnida; order Pseudoscorpiones; family Chernetidae; genus Cordylochernes; species Cordylochernes scorpioides. Next base: position 13,805,235 of record CP092877.1, read on the forward strand.
GTCCGGTATACAAATTCGCAGTAGTTCACTAATTCAAACCAAAATTTCCATACATAGGTAAAAAAATACGGGGAAGACGATAGGCTATTTAAAAAATATATATAAATCAATTATTAAAACTATATATTCAAATTATTCTACTTAGCTCACGAACAGCGCCCTCTATCAAAGATTAGATTAAATTATGCTGATGCAAACAAATAGATAATGCTAATAACAACAATTATAAAAAAATATTATCTAAATATATATCACTCGGGTAGATATGCACACGGGTCAATCCCGGGGCGAAGCCCGGGTCACCCGTCTAGTATGTTATATAAAAAAGGTTATTTTATTTTTAATTATATTTCTAAAACCAACTCTTTAAAGTCGATCGCCAGATAGCGCGGCTTCACATTATATAAATGCATTGTTGTTGTTTCCTTTGACCGGCATACCTTTTTATAAATATATAAATACGTTATCAAGTATTTTTTCTTCCTTCTTTACGCTTCAAATCAGGTATTTCATCCTCAATTAATTTTTATCAGTTCAATCAAATCAAATAGTGATTTAAAATTATTTTACTGTATTTTCTTCAAAATGGGTTTCACGACTGCATACCATTGGCAAAATACTCATGTACTCAAAACACGCAAATAATAATTTCTCTCGTCTCAAATTTATCACAACATATATGTGGCAATATCGTTGCGGGGTTTCTTGTTGTTGGATGCGAATGGTGAGATTTGGTTGAAGCGCAGCCGTTTGAGTGGAAGTTGCAGCATACAGTTAGGAATAATCAGGACACGTGATTGAGTTTGAAAATAAAAGGCAACTGGGTTGGAGGGAAGAAAGCTTGAGAAGAGTTGAGCGATTTGACTTATTAATTAGTTGATCACATGGCGATGATGGGATTTAGATGAAATGAGCGGAGAGAGAGAGATCTCTAGAGTAGATGTTACCTTGTTGGAAGCGAAGGAGCAACTGTCCGAACTCGGCGAGAGCCACTGAACAACTGTAGGTGTTGTTCCTATGAGAGCGAAAACGTAACTGACCATTCTTGCTTTTCGATTTAACACCAAGACTCAGTTTCTCTCTGATTGGTCGAGAGATGTCACATGATCTTTTCCTATTGGTTGACCTACTTAAGGTGCTGTCTTCTGATTGGTCGAGAGATGTCACATGATCTTTTCCTATTGGTTGACCTACTTAAGATGCTGTCTTCTGATTGGCCCGCGGCTCTCCTTGATGAAAGATATGGCTTGCCTGACAGGAGGTGTCGAGTGTTATTTCCGCTTTATTTACTTCCGCGTTATCAAAATACGTCCTGCTTTGTCAGGAAGTATTGAGTGCTAGCTTTAACATTTATAACTTCTGGTCACTAGATACGTCCTGTTTTTCCAGGAAGTGTCGGTTTAAACTTAGCTCGCAGGGACCCGGGGTCAGAAGGTTAACTGCGACGTTATTAATAAATATGTTCTCCTCTAGATTTACTTCCTATGTCTTTTGTTACTTTCTTTCCTCCAGTTACCTTATTCTTTTATTAAATCTTTGAAAATCATACATGATACATACATAGTGGGTCGGGGTTGCATTTAATTATATACAAATTATGACAGATGCGCCCCCTACATGTGAAGAATTCAAGAAGGGGTTAGCCTGAGAGAATTCTGTAAAATGAGAAATAATTTTGTGGGAAAATTAGTTGTGGGTATTGAGTCTATATACAAGCATTGGTGGCGATATAATAAGTAAAATAGAATGGTGTTGATGATATAGGTTGAGTATAATTAATAGAAATCAAAAATTTTTTAATTGTAAGAAATCAATGAATGTTATGGTACATAGTGGGCAAAAAAAAAAAGGAAAATGCGCCTAAACGAATTCTACTCGAGATAAGAAAGGAGATCGAGGGAGTTCTATTAAGGCTTTTGAAATCAAAATAAAAATAATATAAAAATAGTTGAATGAAATCAAAATTGAATGTTTTTGGTTGAAAAAAAAATATTTTGTTGCATGGTGATAAGGGAAAATGCCTAGTTACTTTTTGCTTGAATTTTGGAAAAGAATTCGAGGGAATTTCACAAGGTCTTTTGAAATCAAAATAAAATAAAATAAAAGTTATTTGAGCGAAATCAAAGTTGAGTGCTTGGTTGAATGGTGAATAAAAAAAGGAAAAATGCCTAACCATATTCTAGCTCGAAATTGGGAATGGAGACCGAGGGAATTTTATTAGGGCTTTTGAGAAATCAACATAAAATAAAATAAAAATAAAAGTTGAATGAAATCAAAGTGAAGGCTTGGTTGCACAAAAAAAGAAAAAGCCTTGTTGTATGGAAAAAGAGAAAATGCTTTGTTGCGTTGGTGAAAAAAAAAAAAGAATTGCCTAATTACTATCCTACTTGAGATTGGGAATGAAATCGAGGGGGTTTCATTAGGTCTTTTGAGAAATCAAAATAAAAATAAAAATAAGAGTTGAACGAAATCAAAGTTGAGTGTTTGGAAAAAAAAGAAAAATGAAAAATAAAAAGGTTTCAACAACAAAGGGTGATTTAATGTTTTTAGTTTAATCGAAAACCAATGAGTTTTCGTTGATAATTGAGTTGTGGCAATTTAAGCTAAGTGGTAAATAGAATGATAATTGATAAATAAAAATGATAATATAAACTAATTGGAAAAAAAAATGATAATTAATGATTAAAAGTGGTAATTAGTTGAATAAATTGATAAATTGATTAAATATTTAAATTTTAATTGAGAGAAAATAATGAAAATGATTGATATGAAAAATAAGGTGTATTGGTTGGAACCCTTTGGTATCTACATGTATTGGTTGCTCCATTTTGCCCTATAAATGTTTTACTTGCTCAATTATGCCCTATAAATTTTTTGTCTCATCTGTAGCGACACTTAGGTGAAAAACGTGATTCTAGCCCTCAAGTGCGTTTATGCTGTGTGTACAGGAGACATGGAAATCTCTATAACCTTTATGTGTAATTTTTTGTCTTTGTGTGTGTGTTGTGAAAAAATGTTAGAAGTCGGTTGTGTAAGAAATGTGTGAGCTAGTTCTATGTGTTGTCTCGTGGATGTGGAATTGGGTGGTAAAAATCGATATGTAGACTCGAACTGGAATCAAAATCGGTGGCATAGCGAGGTTCCCAGTTGACCTCAATAGGGATCTTCTCATTGTAATTAGAGATACGGAAGTGGGGTGTGCCGGGCAAACGAGAGGGAATGAAATTGGAGATCGGACGAAGGCGCTCCGCTTTGTTTACAGAGGCCGAATTTAACCGCCGCGGACTACACTTCCTGTCGTGGTGTCTCAAAATTCTCATTTCCTGCCGTCTATTTATTTGGGGTGTGGCTCGGGGCTTGTTTTTGGAGCGTGATTTCTCCGACACTGGTTGGTCATCTTTCAGTTACTGTTATCTTTTCGGAGTTTATTTAGATTTTCTGCGAAGATGGTTCCTAAAATTATGAGAAGCTTTATAAATGTTTGTCCACAATGAAGAACTGCTTGTCCAAAATTAAAAACTGCCTGTCCAAACTTAAAAACTGCCTGTCCAAAATTAAAAACTGCCTCTTGTAGTTTGAAAATTTTCTGAGCGGGCATGGCATAGATAAACAAGTAATTAATGAATAGAATTGGGATACAGTTGTACGGTAGAACTAATAAACAAAGGATAAAAATCAGATGAAAGATAGGATATTGCCCCATGTTCGTCCATATTTTTGTAACTGGGGACTCTGAAATATTTGCTTGAACCTTATTAATTGTAGAATTTGAATGATTGGTAGGTTCGCAGTTCTCCTGTTTGATATCTTTAGGGGGTGGTGTGATATGATTGAGTTGGTTGTCAGGTTTGCAGTTTTTAACATCGGGGAAGAGTGATGTAAATCGTCTTGTTGCAAAAATGGCAGGGTCTAAATGCCTGAAAGGTTCGCTGCTGGTGGGTTTGAACCTTAATGACTCTGTTGGGAATAATTCGGGTGTTAAATGTTTGAAAGGGAACGTGTAATTGGGGTTGTGCTTTATATGATAGGTGCTAACGGCGGGTGGTGATATATAATGGATTTTTTCTGTATACAGTTTAAGTTTGTTGACGTGGATTGTGTCAGTGTCTCTTTGAAGTGGTTGATTTGGTCGATCTATGCGGACCACATTTGGTGAAATAATTTCTAATATTGTGTGAGGTCCTGTGAAATATGGCGCAAGTTTCCCTGTATTTGGGTGGTGATATAATTTTACTAATACTAGATCACCTACTTCGAAATGTGGTTGCCTGTGTCGTTGGTCATAAGTGTTTTTGTCTTGTAAATGTTTGTTTTGTGTGCGTGTGTGTGCAATTTTTCTAGCTTTGTCGATATCTGGGTACGGTGTGTTATGATTAGAGATTTCTGGGGGTAGGATACCAAACATTAAGTATATGGGTGGAAAACCTGTGGTAGAGTGGGGTGTCTTGTTATATATAAGTGTAACCTTCTTGACCAACTTGGTCCACGCGACCTTAGGATTTTCTAGGTGTAATAACCTAAGTTTTCCCGTGAGGGTGGCGTTCAGGCGTTCACATAGGCCGTTGGCTTGTGGGTTGTTGCTGGTTGTGATTAACGGGTGAATATTTCTATTAAGGAGAAAACTACGAAATTTGGGTGAAGTGAAGGCAGGGGCTCTATCCGTAAGAAGGCGTTTTGGAGAACCATCCTGGAATACTCGTTTAAGTACCTGTTGGTAGGTGGTGGTACTGGTGGATTTAGATGGAAAAGCCCACGCGTAGCGTGAAAAATGATCGACTACCACATGGAGGTATATCTTGGTGTTGCCATATTTGGCAAATCCTGCTATGGTGTCCAGAGATAAAAGGTCGAAGGGTTCTTTAGATTCCGGAGGTTGACTTAATTCTCCGTAAGTGGGTCCTACTGGACGTTTTGTTAATTGGCAGGTGGGACAGGTCTTAACTTTTTGTTTAATATCTTTTGACATACCTTGCCAGTAATATTGTGTGGAGATGATTCGTGACATTTGTGAAATACCGGGGTGATTGTATTGTGTGTGTACTGTTTGTAAGAGTTGTTGTATGAGTGGTTTTGGAATTATAATCTTGGTTATACCTTTTCGGGAAACTGTATGTAATCCATTATGATCAATGGTCAAACTAGACTCTTTCGATGGAGGAGGTTGGTGGGTCTTGATAAGGGTGGCGTCCAAGAATCCACAAAACGGGTTACGGGACAAGAGATCTGCTTCATATTGTAGTTTTCCCTTTATGTAGCGGACCTCATATTCGTAACTCGATAGTCGTAAACTCCATCGAAACAGTCTACCGGACGGGTTCTTGATGGTTTTCAACCACTGCAATGCGTGATGGTCAGAAAATATAGTAAATTTTCTGCCCATAAGATAGATGCGAAACTTCTCCACACTCTCAACGATTGCTAAGCATTCAAGTTCAGAGATGGAGTAGTTTTTCTCGTGTGGGCGCAATGTTCGGCTGAAATATTGAACTGGATATATGTTCCCGTCAGGGTGAACTTGTTTGAGAATGCCTGCTATACCGAGGGTGGATGCATCGCAATACACTTGGCATGGCAGACCTTCTTTGTAAAGGTGTAAAATGGGGTGTTGTGTGAGGTTTCCTTTCAGGTCAATGAACGCCTCTTGACAAGCTTCATTCCAGTTCCACACGACGTCCTTTTTGAGGAGATTGTTGAGGGGTGCTCGCAAGCGAGCGTATTCCGGAATGAATTTGTTATAGACGTTCACAGCGCCTAAGAAGGATTGTAGTGTTTTTCGGTTGTGTGGTTGTTTAATGGCGTGGATGATGTCGGTATTGCGTGTAAGTGGTGTAATTGTACCAGCTGTGATGGTGTAACCTAGAAAATTTATGGATTGCTTAAAAAATTCGCATTTCGCGAAGTTAAGTTGTAACTTCTCCGCTTCGCAAAAGGCGAAAAATTGTCGCAGGTGGTTTTGATGTTCCTCCAATGTGTTGGAGTAAATGATGAAATCATCAAAGTAATGTGCCACACAGTCAAGTCCGTGTCTCTGTAGGACCTGACTTATGGCTCGTTCGTAAATCTGAGGACTGGTTTTTAACCCGAAAGGTAATCGAGTGGGTTGGTATAATCCTTCAAAGGTGGCAAATGCTAACAGTGGTCGAGAATCGGGGTGTATTGGGACTTGCCAATACGCAGAGGATATGTCGGCCGTGGAGAAATATTTGGCCTGTGCGAGGCGGTCTAGGATATCCTCGATTCTCGGGAGGGGATGGACATCAGAGCTGATTAGCTCATTCACCTTCCTATAATCGATACAAAACCGTTTGGTCTTGTCGCGCTTAGTGACGAGGGTGACAGGGCTCGAGAAAGGTGAAAAAGATTGCTCTATGATGCCCGTTCTCCAGCATTTGTTGTATTTGGTTACGGATTTCTTGTTGGTCACATATCGGAACACGATATGGACGTATGGTGATTATTTTTTCGGAATTCGTGGGTATTTTTACTGGTGGAATCCGTAAGCACGGTACGTTGAATTTGTCCTGTGAAAAAATGTGAGTGTACCTTTGTAGAAGTGTTGTGAACTGTGGTGTATAATGAGTGTTAGGTGTTATGTTGTAGTATGCATGTGGTAAAGGGTTTTGTTGTGTATTAGTGTGAGTGTCGAGTTCGTTGTGTGGGTTGGTCATGTGAGAGTTGTGCAACGGTGTGTGATCACCTATGTTTTTGGTATGCGAGTTATCCCGCTGTGTGGGTGCGTTTTGGACAGGTTCATAAGTTGAAGTTGTTGTGGTTTGATTATTTGAGGGCATGTAAAAAGGGCAATTGGCTTTAGTGAAAAAGGGGCATGTAGATAAGTGGGGTTTTCTCAATGAATGCACGTAATGGTTGTCATAGGCGGAAAGTTGGGATGTGGGGAAAATTTTTTGTGACATCGCCTGACACTGCCAGTACGTGCATACATTGGACACATGATTAAAATGGTAGGAAAGGGTAGACAATGGGGCGCCCAGCTGGAGTATAGTGCATTTATTAAAATCTATGGTTAATCTGAATTTATGGAGGCTATTGATACTAAGAATTCCGAATGGCAATGGTGCATTCACTACATGGAAATACTCCTTTCGTGATATTTGTCCTATTGTCAGTGGGATAGATAGTTTACCCATGGTTTTTGCAAATCCGTTTAGGGTTTGGAGGTGTAGTGAATGTCCCTCAAGGGTTAAATTAAGCAGGTGGGTTTTTAGCATATGATAAATATTATATGGCACTATACTCAGGCTGGCGCCTGTATCAATTAAAAAGGGGCATGATACATTAGGGGCTAGAAAGAGTTTGACAGTCAGTTGGTTTAGGGATCCTACCTCAGTCTCGAAAGGGCTGCCCGGCTGAGGTGTCTCTGGCTTGCCTTGGTTGTGATGAAATCGGAACTGGTGATTTTGGGACCGTTTGCACTGTCCGGACTTTTTCGTGGGTCGTCGGGATTGGTCGACGTCGGCATTCGCTGTGCCAGTGTCTCGCGCCGCAGAACTTGCAGTTGGACGGCGGAAGAGGTGCATTCCATGCACCTGGGCGTCGGGATGTGCTGTGGTACGGACCCGACATTGTGGGTGGTTGATCTTCTCTGGATCGCGTTGCCGGTACACTGGGCCCGTGGATCCGCTGTACCAGTCGGAACCATTCTCCTAGGTTCTCGGGAGGTACTACGCGGACTAGGCGCTGGTCGCTGAATGGCAGTCCTTCTGTCAGCGTCTCGAGGATCACCTCTTGTGGAAGTCCTAGTTGCAATCCCATGGCGGTTTTTTCCCGGTAGTAGGTCTCTAAGTTGGCTTGTCCAGTGAGCTTCATGGCGAAATATTTCGCAAAGGATGCTTCGCTTGATTCAGGGTAGAGATCTAGGAGGGTTTGCCTCACCTGGAAATAACTCCGGTCGGCCAATCGAAGTTTCCTGAAGAGCTCCAGGGGTTGTCGCACCAGGTAGTTTGGCAGGCGCAGTAATTTTTCTTGTTCTTCCATGGATGCGTCTTCCATTTTTCGGTCGAACGTCTGGAAAAACTGTGTCGCGCTGTATGTGCCGTCGAAAGGCGAGATTGCCGACTCCGCTCCATCAGAAATTTTTACTCGCGTCAGGAGCGTCGACAGCTGGTTGACGGCGTCCGCTAGGGGCGCAGTTGTCTCTCGGCCGGTCATCTCCTGTCTTTCTCTTGCCGGTTCGTTCTCTCTTACTTCTTGCCTTCTTTCCATTGTTTCCGTCGGACCGTCTGACTTTACGCCTATGGGATCCTGATTTAATTCCATCTCACTATCCTGTCGACTTAACCGTTCTGTGGCAATATCGTTGCGGGGTTTCTTGTTGTTGGATGCGAATGGTGAGATTTGGTTGAAGCGCAGCCGTTTGAGTGGAAGTTGCAGCATACAGTTAGGAATAATCAGGACACGTGATTGAGTTTGAAAATAAAAGGCAACTGGGTTGGAGGGAAGAAAGCTTGAGAAGAGTTGAGCGATTTGACTTATTAATTAGTTGATCACATGGCGATGATGGGATTTAGATGAAATGAGCGGAGAGAGAGAGATCTCTAGAGTAGATGTTACCTTGTTGGAAGCGAAGGAGCAACTGTCCGAACTCGGCGAGAGCCACTGAACAACTGTAGGTGTTGTTCCTATGAGAGCGAAAACGTAACTGACCATTCTTGCTTTTCGATTTAACACCAAGACTCAGTTTCTCTCTGATTGGTCGAGAGATGTCACATGATCTTTTCCTATTGGTTGACCTACTTAAGGTGCTGTCTTCTGATTGGTCGAGAGATGTCACATGATCTTTTCCTATTGGTTGACCTACTTAAGGTGCTGTCTTCTGATTGGCCCGCGGCTCTCCTTGATGAAAGATATGGCTTGCCTGACAGGAGGTGTCGAGTGTTATTTCCGCTTTATTTACTTCCGCGTTATCAAAATACGTCCTGCTTTGTCAGGAAGTATTGAGTGCTAGCTTTAACATTTATAACTTCTGGTCACTAGATACGTCCTGTTTTTCCAGGAAGTGTCGGTTTAAACTTAGCTCGCAGGGACCCGGGGTCAGAAGGTTAACTGCGACGTTATTAATAAATATGTTCTCCTCTAGATTTACTTCCTATGTCTTTTGTTACTTTCTTTCCTCCAGTTACCTTATTCTTTTATTAAATCTTTGAAAATCATACATGATACATACATAGTGGGTCGGGGTTGCATTTAATTATATACAAATTATGACATATATACACATCGTAAAGATAGAGGCTGCCTGGCCGGCATTCATAGTTCTTAAAATTAAAGATACTTAGGCCAGTAAATTATTTTATTTAAAGATTTACTGGCCGAAGTATCTTTAATATATACACATAATAAATATAGATAGATAGATACAATTACGAGCGTCATGCGTTCTTCATCTCTTAATTCTTCAGTTTTCATCTCTGTCACCGTTTGCTTTTTTTTTTTTTTTGGAATGGCGCTCTCCTATTGGTTGGCTACGATCACGCCACCTTTGCCCCCCCCCCCCCCCCCCCACTCGCCTTTTCGTTTTTGTAACTATTGTGTTGGAGCGGGTCGCTCCTTAAATAAATGCATATATTAGTTAATAACTAAATGGAATCCTCTCTTTCTTTTTCCAAGTAAGAGACGCCTACGGAAGCCAACAGTACATAGACAGATAAAGCACATAGGCTATAGTTATTAACTAAAATATGCATTTATTTAAGGCGCCAATTTATAATTGTAACAAATAGTATTTGAATAAAAACATTCAATCGGGTAAAACATGGGCGTTGCCCGGGTCATTCGGCTAGTAGATAGATAATTGCGCAAACGTATCGGTTGTATAAGAAGGATAGCCTTATACAATATTAGAACGGTTTGGTATATTAATCTGGGGTAAAACTGGTGGAAGTGTTCGCTACTGATGAGCCAGACTATTTTTTTTCCATCATAATTCTATTTTAAAAACACCCTAAATAGCTTACTTTTTAAAAATATAGATGTTAAAAGTCGTGGCATAGACTATGTAAATATCTCTTTTGAGTATATAACCTGGAATGTAAATTTCTTTTAAATTAATTATTATTATGTCAAATATATTTTGAATGAATTGTTATTATGTAAATTTTCTTTTGTATATAACTGAGCCGTGTTGTGGAAATAAAGAGTTTTCTTAGAGTTTCTGAGAGTGTCTTACTAGAGCGAGATCTTCTGCGTGTAGTAGCCGCTGGTTTCTGCCTGCGTTGTTTTCCTTCCTGACTTGATCACCCAAGGCAGTCCAAACTGATATCTAGACTCTAGGTGAGGGTCTTACTTGTTGGGAGAAGGTTCTTCAATTCTTGACCTCTCGTAATCTCAACATTTAGTGGCGTCCCCGGGTGGGCTGCGTGGCCTGGTCAAGTGGGGAAGACGGGAAGACCTGTAGGCGCTGTCTCCCGAGGAACACAAGGCGGGAAGACCTGTAGGCGCTGTCTCCCGAGGAACACAAGGCGGGAAGACCTGTAGGCGCTGTCTCCCGAGGAACACAAGGCGGGAAGACCTGTAGGCGCTGTCTCCCGAGGAACACAAGGCGGGAAGACCTGTAGGCGCTCCATCCCGAGGAACACAAGGCGGGAAGACTTGTAGGCGCTGTCTCCCGAGGAACACAAGGCGGGAAGACTTGTAGGCGCTGTCTCCCGAGGAACACAAGGCGGGAAGACTTGTAGGCGCTGTCTCCCGAGGAACAAAAGGGGGGAAGACTTGTAGGCGCTGTCTCCCGAGGAACACAAGGCGGGAAGACTTGTAGGCGCTGTCTCCCGAGGAACACAAGGCGGGAAGACTTGTAGGCGCTGTCTCCCGAGGAACACAAGGCGGGAAGACTTGTAGGCGCTGTCTCCCGAGGAACAGAAGGCGGGAAGACCTGTAGGCGCTGTCTCCCGAGTAACAGAAGCTCAAGAAACAGGAGGCTCAAGGTACAAGAAGCTAGGGAAGCTCAGGGTACAAGAAGCTAAAGAAGCTCAAGGTACAAGAAGCTAGGGAAGCTCAGGGTACAAGAAGCTAAAGAGGCTCAAGGTACAAGAAGCTAGGGAAGCTCAGGGTACAAGAAGCTAAAGAAGCTCAAGATACAAGAAGCTAAGGGAAGCTCAGGGTACAAGAAGCTAAAGAAGCTCAAGGTACAAGAAAGCTAAGGAAGCTCAAGGTACAAGAAAGCTAAAGGAGCTCAAGAAGCCCTGGTTAAAGGTTTAAAGGAGCTCGAGAAGCCCGTGGTTAAAGGTTTAAAGGAGCTCAAGAAGCCCTTTGTTAAAGGTTCAAAGGAGCTCAAGAAGCCCTTTGTTAAAGGTTTAAAGGAGCTCAAAAGGCCCTTCGTTAAAGGAAAAAGAGCTCAGTGAAGCTCAAGGTTTAAAGGAGCTCAAGAAGCCCGTGGTTAAAGGTTTAAAGGAGCTCAAGAAGCCCGTGGTTAAAGGTTTAAAGGAGCTCAAGAAGCCCTTTGTTAACGGTTCAAAGGAGCTCAAGAAGCCCTTTGTTAAAGGTTTAAAGGAGCTCGAAAGCCCTTTGTTGAAGGTTTAAAGGAGCTCAAGAAGCCCTTTGTTAAAGGTTTAAAAAGAGCTCAGTGAAGCTCAAGGTTTAAAGGAGCTCAAGAGGCCCTTTGTTAAAGGTTTAAAGGAGCTCAAGAAGCCCTGGTTAAAGGTTTAAAGGAGCTCGAGAAGCCCGTGGTTAAAGGTTTAAAGGAGCTCAAGAAGCCCTTTGTTAAAGGTTCAAAGGAGCTCAAGAAGCCCTTTGTTGAAGGTTTAAAGGAGCTCAAGAAGCCCTTTGTTAAAGGTTTAAAAAGAGCTCAGTGAAGCTCAAGGTTTAAAGGAGCTCAAGAGGCCCTTTGTTAAAGGTTTAAAGGAGCTCGAGAAGCCCTTTGTTAAAGGTTTAAAGGAGCTCGGGAAGCCCTTTGTTAAAGGTTAAAAAGAGCTCAAGAGGCCCTTTGTTAAAGGTTAAAAAGAGCTCCTACCTACAAGGTGAAAGGCTACCTACAAGGTAAAAAGGATACCTACAAGGCGAAAGGATAACTACAAGGAGAGATGGAGGATGTTAGCAGAAGGCGTAGAGAGGCGATAAGAGGCGTTTTTACCGAAGTGGTAAATGATATGAATACAGAGTTAAGGAATCCTCTTATTGACAAAAGTGGCATATATGCCAAATTTGATAGATTGGAAGCTCTCTATTTGGAGCTGGTGGTATTGAACGAACAATACCAGGAAATTTTATTAGCCAAAGCTGAGGCGACTGACGATGAAATTGATAAAGAATTTGAGGAGTGTGAAGTCTACATCATGGAGAGATATTATTTAAAGGCCAGAATTCGCGAAATGCGTGAGCAGGATAGGGATGCTCAGGCCAAGACTTCTCAAATTCCACCAGGGGCGTCTAGTGCCTCTCCGAATTCAGAAACCAATAATCAGAAAGTTATCAAACTTCAGACTACTTCTACGTCTCTATCGAAAAGCCCGGAAGAGTCCATGAAAAATGAAATTGAAGGCGTGGAAAAAGAGGATTCTGTAAAAACTGCTAGAGCTACGGAGGTGAAGCCTGCTCAAGCTAAAGCTAGAATGCTAAAGGAAGCTTGTTCAGCTCCCTCTATAATAGATATTGAATATGAGGGCAAAAAGGGTGCTATGAGTGCTATTAAAGAAAAGGAATTGAATGTGGCAGTTAAATGCAATAAAGTGAAGGATTCTGAAACTGCAGTTGATAGCTATGTAGGTGTGAGGGAAGCTGAGGCTAAAAACAAAGCAAATGAAGCGAAAGCAAAACCTGATAAAGCGAATCTTAAGGGTGACGGAGTAAATGATTCTGAAGCGAAGCCTAAGGGCGAAGGCGTAAAGGAATCTGAAGTGAATTCTAAAGACGGAGATAAAGGAGATCAAGTAAAAGAATCTGAAGGTCAAAAAGCAGGAGATGAAGGCGACGGAAAAAAGGATTCTGAAGATGAGCCTAAGGGCGACGGAGTAAAGGATTCTGAAGATGAGCCTAAGGGCGACGAAGTAAAGGATTCTGAAGATGAACCTAAGGGCGACGGAGTAAAGGATTCTAAAGATGAGCCTAAGGGCGACGGAGTAAATGATTCTGAAGCAAGACCAACTGGAGATACGGAATCTAAGATAAAGAATAGGGGAGATCTACAAAAACTTAAGGGCAACCCAGGGGATTGGCTCTCAAGGTGGGGGCAATTTGGTAGAAATAATGCCAATGAAAAATATGAAGATGCAAATTTAAAGGATAGGGAAGATTCTGAAGCGAAGCCTAAGGGCGATGGAGTGAAGGATTCTGAGACGGCAATTAAAGGTTATGAACCGGTAAACAATTCTAGAGCGGTAGCTGAAGGCGCTGACCAAGTAAAGATTTCAGATGAAACTGAATCGATTGATGATAATGAGGAAAATGAAGAAGGAGTTGTCAGAGTTCCAGCATCGAGGAAATTGGTGAAAGTAGGACCAACGAGAGATGCGGAATTTAAAATAAAGGATAATTATAAAGAAACAGAATCCCAAGATTTGAAAACCATAAATAAATCTGATTTTGCTAAGAGTAAGGACGATAAATACAACAAGGGAACAGATCATGATGGAAATGAAGCGAAAAATATAGATGCAGAACAAGGTACTGAATCAAAGGTGGAAGGATACTATTGGCCTCGTCACCTTTTGTTTAGGAATGGGTCCAGGGCTACGCCTATGCGGCCAGTATTTGGCGACGCTTCCTGTCGAGAACACGGCGCACTCGCCTTAAGACGGTATTTGAGGAGGAGACCCATTCTACTGAGGAGAATCCCGGAAATAGGGATAAAACTTCGGAAAAATAAGTACGGAGTTTTGGCCGACATGAGGAGATATTTCCAGGTAATGGCCATCAAGGAAAATGATTGGGACTACCTCCGATTTCTTTGGAGGAGAAAGATGGACGCTTAAGGGGCAACCTCCGGTGGTGTGTATGGAGAGGGTGCCGCAGTATGCCGGATTTTTTCTTTTTACAAAAAAGAAAGGTGGGGGTATGTTAAAAGTCGTGGCATAGACTATGTAAATATCTCTTTTGAGTGTATAACCTGGAATGTAAATTTCTTTTAAATTAATTATTATTATGTCAAATATATTTTGAATGAATTGTTATTATGTAAATTTTCTTTTGTATATAACTGAGCCGTGTTGTGGAAATAAAGAGTTTTCTTAGAGTTTCTGAGAGTGTCTTACTAGAGCGAGATCTTCTGCGTGTAGTAGCCGCTGGTTTCTGCCTGCGTTGTTTTCCTTCCTGACTTGATCACCCAAGGCAGTCCAAACTGATATCTAGACTCTAGGTGAGGGTCTTACTTGTTGGGAGAAGGTTCTTCAATTCTTGACCTCTCGTAATCTCAACAATAGATGTCATAATTAAGTCCCATGTGTAATATCTTTGCGCTGTGATCGGTTGACTGTGAGGGTACAAAACTTGATATAATGACAATAAACCATATACATAGCCTATGCATTAAAAGGCCACTCAAGAGGCCAAAATAACTGGAGGCTAGCACAGGGTCTCTCTAAAGGTAGTTCCTACTTAGGATAGGTTAGTTGACTTTATTTATATAAACTTGAAGTCAAACTTCTTTCCACATTTGTAGGCATGTGGTGCATACACTCTAAAAGCAGTTCAAAACTACTAGACTTCTTGATCACCATGACCTTTACCATGTGTACTAGGGATAATAAAAAAATAAAAACTCGCAAAAATGCATCAACGTCACTAAATCCGAGAAGCTTGCTACTTTCTTTACCTATTTAAGCTCCACGTGAAAAAAAAATCCATTCTACTTCAAACCCGGTAACTAATATGTCGAAATCGATGGATATAATCACAGAAACAGATAGTTCAACATTTAAAACGAATCAGTTATTGAATTTGAAGGAACTAATTGGTCAGAATTCTCTCTGTTGTTTTGATTACCTGTATAACAAGACAACCGTAAGAAAACATCTCTCAAGGGTAAATTATTTGTATAAATAACTAATTCATCTTTTTTCTAAGCAATTATGCACTTGGACGAATCTTGAGTAGGGCATAGGTTATCCAATAAAAGGCTTGTTGTAAAATAAATGATTTGATGTTTTATAAGTTTTCTCTTAATCAAATAGGTTGAAAACATCGTCAAACTATTTATAATAGTAAACATCAATAATGTATTAAATTTGAAATATAAATGCCAATCAAAAGATTTCGGCAGACTTCAGACGCGATGCGTTTTAATATGTTGGAATGGCCAGCTTTCTATGATCAATGGATTGTCTCCGCTGATCGAAAGCTATCCATTCCGAAAAAAAGAAACGCACAATGTATCTGAAGTCTGTCGTTATCTAGCTTTAAATCTTGTGTCTAAAATATTTAGAGATCTTATTCAACCCGTTTTTATAAAGGTTAAGGCGAGCGTATCAAGCAGTCTAGGTAGGCAGAGGGGATGGAAGCAAATTTAATTATGTTTGACCACCAGGGTGTTGGGGATCAATGGAAACGCCCAGGATTGTCACGGACACGAGGTAATTTGATAAGACGGGTGACTCAGCCTTGGAAACCTTGCATCAGCCGCAAGTTCTGTCTGACTCAGCTATAAACATGAGAGGATGGGCAGGCGCTACGTGGGCTTTACATTTTTAACCTTTTTAAACGGCAAATAAAATAAATTTATTTTAATGAGCGATTACTTTCATCTTCAATTACAAATCGAATTGGATGAGAGACAATTGCCATCTAAATTTGCTGAAGACATCAGTACCTCTTCGGCAATAGAGGTAACGACCACCATTTAAAAGCAGACAAACTATCAACCAGCTCGGCCGATCTCGTCGAGATGGGTGGAATCAACTCCTCATTGATTAAGACGATGACGACTACTTCAAAGTCGGCCTATGGGTGAAAGCAGGCAGAAAGGCCAAGTGCACTGCGTCTAGGAAGCGGCCAGGAATCCAACCCTCAATCTTCGCTCCATGCTTAAGCCCAAGGTGCACGAGTGCACAACGACTCGACAGCAGCAGGTGGCTTTCCTAGCCAGGTCAGCGGCGAGACAAAACGACCAATGCGTCTACCAGGGGTTCTGTCCAGACTTCAGTCAGGTCAAATACTTTCTGGAACTGAAGTTAGGCAAGGGCACCGTCTAGAAGTTCACAAAATGAAGGCCATATCTTGGTCGGCTTCTTTAGCGTGTAGCTTGCCGAATATTTGATCAAAGGGGTCAACGTGGAGGATGTCACATTGTAGGCCTTTCTCTTTAGGAAAAATGTCGAGATCATCATCCTAAGCAACGTGCTATTCTTCGTGGAGGACTTTGTTCTAATCGCAACGCTCCGACCATATGGACAGGTGACGTCCTTCATCCAGAGGGTAAGGCAACTCTACGACTTCTGCAGGGTTGATGCTCGTCGGGATATTCCTATCATTCTACCGGGGTAAAGCCTTCCAAATCCCTACCCTCTGGATGTAAAGATTAAGGTAGTCGTCGCATATATATATATGTGACATACGGCATCAAGAACTCAACTGAAAAAATTTCAAACTGCCCTCGAAAGACTGAGCTGCGCTGCACGAAGACAAGCTGTTGCTTTCTTAAATGCTTCTGTTTTGCACACGAAGGCCTGGAACAAGCATATCTTTACTCCTGTTGCAATACTAACACCTGCTACTGATGTCGTCGCTGAACCTCCTACCAATGACGCAGGGAATATAGAAAAAACGCAATATTCAGTTTATTCTTTATTGAATCATTCTTCAATCAGGGCGAAACGAAACATGGCTCAAATACAAATAATTATTCTTTTGAATAACAACAAGGTATTTGAAGGCATGTTTAAAGTCCAGGCCTTCACCACCAATGGAAAGATGAATAAGATTTTAGCCGCTTCGACCTCAGTTCAGAAGACATCCATAGACATTTTGTCCAGCCTGCTTACAAGGGGTAAAATAGTACCTGTACAAGAAGCTGTCGCGTTTCAACACTCCTGCTAAGTAGCCTAAATGAGCTTTCGTATAGAGACCCTAAACACAAGTACGGGATTGCCGCTCTTCATATAAGAATTGAGTTTTGCTGTTTCTCAAGAAGCATGAGGTTGGAACAAACATTCTGGAAGAAACGAACGTCCCGGACAACGTAAAGAGATCTCTACCATGGATACAACGCCGTTGTTGCTCCCGCCGTGATGACCACTTTGGAATCGGATTTCGCCTGTGTTTTCTCGCCTGGTGTCATTGAACAGAACAGCAGAGCCTGTGGCCGAGCAAAGGTGGCGTCGTCGTCCTCTCCGTTCAGGAAGTCTCTATTGCGTCAACACTCACGTCAAGAGCTGTATCTTCAGCTGCAGACTATCGAAGATTTGGCATATGATAAAGGTGCATGCATCGTGACCTGAATATTTCCAAAGAGTCTCTTAAGGACCTGGTATCCGGTTAGGTAGAAGTCTTCGCGTAGCTACTGGAACAAGGAGGCAACCTCGACGCCGCAACCTTCTTTGATGTTGCGCTGGAGCACACCAGGGTCACTACCATCGGAAGCCGGGTCGACGGGCGTCGTCTGGACAGATCGTCCCATCAGACTTCTGCGATTTGTTCACCCGATACCAGCATTTTTACTACGCCTATTCGGACCACCGTGCTTTCCTCTTACAAAAGGGAAAGCCAGTTGCATCGGAAACTTCTACTGTCGGGCCTAATCGTCGATATAATAGAAACGTTTTTTGATAAATCTCAAAAGACTTAGCAAATATTTTATCCCCAAACTCTGTGGAGAGGGCCGACTACCGTCTCCGAGTCCGGTGATGGATACATCGAGAGAGCATGTTACTTCCTGAGACGGATACTGGAGAACGATGCTGTCCGTTCTGAATATCCTTCCTTGTCGCACCTCGGGATTTTTCTCAGAGCCAGACGTCGTTCTCCTTCCACCTACACTGACGGCGTATAGGTGTATATATATATTCATATTTTTAAAAAAATATTTTGAATTTGTTTCAAGGGATCCGGTTTTTTTTTTAGAGAGAGATTTTAATTGCGAATTTTAACCATTAGAAGAAGTTGTTTTTAATGAACTAAAAAAGTTGGACTGCGGTGATATTGACATTAAGGAAAAACTGCACACACACAATAACCACTAATCTTAATACAAACACAGATATATCCATAGGTAAAAAATATATTGCCAAATGTTTTTAAAGAGGTGTTTGAGGTTTACAAATATTATATCAGGTAAAGACTAATACTTATAGCATTATACATATAAAACGAACGATAAAGAAAAAAAAATAGTTTTTTATATAGGGATACATATTGATAAGATTGTAACCTATAACCTTTTGAAGGGAAAATGATTTAGTTTTTCTATCATCAAAAAGTCGTTTGCTAAAAAAAGAAGGCACTGAGAGATGTAAGAAACCAAAGTTCTCCTTAGAAGAAAGTAACAAGGGCTGGGAAAAACGTTTGAAGCACAGCACTAATGGTGGTCTAACAACGCAGAAGATTGTCTCAAATAAGTTATAATTTCCGCGCAGACGAGCCAATCAATGGCCTCTAATTGACGCCTGCAAATAAAAATCTGATCCTTCCTCCAATTCCCGGCAGAAGATAGTTTCGAACAAGTCAATTATATGGATTGTTATTTATTGTCGGACGAGAGTTACAAGGCCTCGTGTGTAGTTAAAACTTTGTCACATGATTTACATGGAGGGGAGGGGCATTGATTACCCATAGTAAAGTTCACCTTGTATCAAGGAAAACTCCCCATATTTCATAGAAGTGATGGCGGAAAGATATACAATTCCAAACAAGAAATCGATTTTCATTCCTCCAATCTGCTTTACCGGAAAGAAATGTTAGGATATTCAAATTGATCAATTTTGTTTCCCTTTTAGTCTCGTTTCTAGCTTCCTTTTCTAGTTTAAAGAATCGAGGAGCTTAAAATGATTTAAAATTTAAAATTGTTGAATTGTGAACAAAGTAAATTATCTCCCCATCGATATAATGCTGGTACTTGTAGAATATGTTGGATGAATGGTAGTCAGTTGAATATATCACCATTACCTCCTGGTCAGGTCAACTATGCAGAGATATAAAATGAAGGATTTCCTCTCACACGATAAAATAGAGACTAAAACTACGCGTTCTCCAATGACCACCTCTGGAATCTAGTAAACTTGGGATGGTGAAACAACAGTTTTGTCACATATCCAGGACACCCACATTTGCAATGCCGATGAAATATTCAGAATTTGCCAAAAAGGGTGTACCTACTAAAGTGGTTAGGCCAATTCTATGGCTTAGAAATATAAATGAACATTTTCCCTGGAAATAATGATCTAAAGACCTTCACTATGGTCAAACTATGTGCCATATATTTGTCGCCTACTCGAGTCTTCTAGATTTCAGAGACGATCAAGTGATGTCACGTAGGTTTTAGACATTTTCTTCTATTTTTGATTAAAGTTCCCCCGGAATATATAAAGCACACATAGATATTTATAATTCTAAACTATTTACGCGCATTGCTTTTTAATTAAAAATGAACAAATACTTACTGTCCTTATTGCAATGATAAAAATATTGGAAATGCCTGGCTCATCATTAGTAGGCTATCCCAGCGGTGTCGCTAGCTTAATCTATCATAACCGGGCTCTTCGAAGAGCTGTTTTATCGGGCCGTGAAGAAATTCTTCAGGCCTGAAATCTCACCCAGTTTTGTCGTAGTTAGGGCCGTGAATAAATCCTTTAGACTTGAAAGTTTGCCCAGTTTTGTTGTAGTTAGTGCCGTGAAGAAATCCTTTAGGACTGAAATCTCGCCCAGTTTTGTCATAGTTAGAGCCGTGAATAAATATTTTATGCCTGAAAGCTCGCCCAGTTTTGCTTAAATGCAGAAAGAATTGTTATAAATTCAAGTTCTCATTTTTGAATGGCCTCAGCTAAAATTATGTTTATTCTAATAAATGCAAACTTCCTCTTTGACTAATATATATATATATATATATATATGAAAAATAGTTCAAGAGTGAATTTATACTTGGATCAGGTAGATAAATTAAGAAAAAAGGCATATCCTGATCGTGAAACTGAAAGTTGCTGATTTCTTGCGCCATTATCGGAATAAATATAATATAACTGAGTATATATGTTTCTCTTTAAAATAAAATTGACTACTGCCATTAATGCAATGATGAAATAACGGGAGGATCTAGCTTATCAATAGTGAACTCTCCCAATGGTTTCCAGTTTAATCTATCATACCGCTTTAATAATGCATTGGGCTGTTTGGCCTTTTTACCGATACTGAAGCCGAACTCTTGGGAAACGTATTTTAAATGAACTATGAACACAAGCTTTGAGGAGACAGTTATATATAAATACACACACATATCGCCCAGCGATTGGCCCTCCATGCCCTGTCTCAACCAGACCATCCAGCTTCTGCCGGTCCTTCCTGCCCTGCCTGCGGCTCCCCCGAAGGCTCCCTGGGCCATCGGTACTGGAGCTGCCCTCACATCAGGCCTCTCGTCCGGGAGGCATTCAACATCATAGGAAGGCCCCCTGACCTCCAGTCCTGGATCTTCGGGACAGGCCTGATAGAAGACGGCCATCTTCGCATCGGCGAAATCAAGAATCAACCGATACTTCGTCCAGGTCGGACTGGCCCAGGCCATCGAGGACCCCGTCATCACCTGGAGGAGGACACTATCACGGTGGCTGATTGTATATAGTTCTCTTGATCTTTTTCATGTAAATATTGACTAAGAAGTCAATACAAGTGTTCTAATTGTCAATTGTCACACATATATAATTATAAATATATAATATATTTTTTAAAAGAGAGAGAGAGTAACTAGCTCAATTTATTTATTGATTGTTTTACTCTGCAACCGCAGGCTGGTATATTACTCTTTAATTCCTTATACTTCTACCTTCTGGTTACAATAAATTGGTCTGGATGTTTATTTTCTTCATAGTCAGTTTATTTCAAGGTCAGAAACCTGAAGAATCCTGAAGTGTGGGTATGTTCATCCGGACAAAGCTTACGATGTCAAAGTCGTGCGCCTCGTCTTTACCTGCGCGCACTAAGGCTTCGTGTAGAAGCAGCTAAGAGGAGGAGCTACGTTGAACGAAAATGCTACAACTGAGGGGTTCTAGTAAACTTTGACTAATGAAAGTTTTCTCAGACAGACTATCGGGATTTGGTGCCGACTCCAGATATTGTCCGGATTTATCTGGCCAATATTATTGGTTAATTGGAGCGTACAAATATCGCTAACTTTCCTATGACTGTGCCACTGACTTGAATCTTTGTTCTATTTATAAAATGAGAACAGGTCGAATTAACGCAAAGAAGATTCATTACATTGAATACTTTCCTTGGATATTTGGTAGAATCGTTTAAATGGCACTGGATATTCAATGTGAACATATATTTATAGTGTTTATATCTCAACAATATAATAATACAATTCAACACAGTTACATATTAATGCATTTTGAAAACACTCTTATATTAATCATAATCACAATTCCTTTTCTATATATTAAATTGACATAAATTGAAATTGTATGCTTCAAATTTATATATTTTAAATAGAAACCGAAAAATAATTCTTACAATTTAAAAAATAAATACCAAGCACTTTTTACCTTTCACAAGTTCTCGCAGAGCGAGCAAGGACAAGTACTGCAGAGCATCTGTTGAAACAATACTATGTAAATTCCATCCCAGACATCCCGACTTGCACAAGTTCTTAAAAATTGTAAAAAATATATATTCTCAACAGAATTTATTCAAATTCCATATGAAACACAACATACTTCAAGAAACAGCTTATTTAAGTGGTAGGTACAACTTAGGTTTTACTGGCAGAGAAATAACCAGCAAGACTTATGCAAATTCTAACTTCACAAGGTTAGACAAGCCTCTCGACAAGATAACGCCATCAACCTGCAGATACAAGATCTCGAGGTGAGCTCAAGATCTCAAATTAAAAACAATCGACGGTCCCCAGATACCCCCTCCCCCCCTACAGCCGTTTGTCTCTTCCCCCTTCCCCCATTAACATCATCATCATCATTGCTTTAATTACCGCCAGGTAAAAACTTTCCCAAATGAGCTGCAGCACTTAGTTGACATTGATCATTTAGAACAAGCGTTCAATCTTAATTGCCAGGAGAACCTCGCGAGATGTTCCATCATCCTACATCTGTTCAGGAAGGTACCATTTTGTGGAACCGTCTGTTTCAAGACAAGGCAATTTTTACTTTATCTAGAGAGAGCTCGAAGACATATTTTAGAAATAAAATGAACACACCTCGCCAAATATTTGGTTTCTCAGCGACATTATCAAAGGTTTAAAGATAAAAGTTAGAAGAGATTTGCCTAAATGTCTGATAAACAGGTAAATATTAGGTTGTTGTAGGAATGTTTATTATAACTACGTATATGCAAGGTGTGTGTAATCCAAAAGTATCTTGCAAAACTTTAAAAATTAATAACTCGGCGAATATTCGAGCTAGAGCAATGCGGTAAACACTATTATGTTCAGGATGCAATGTGGCCTTTTTAGAAAATAATGAACAATTTTTGAAATTTTTTTTTTTTTTTTTACAATTTTAATTTCTAGATGGCACTCTACCAGCATTATAGAATCAGTGGCCAAATTGTTTGATAAATTGAAAAATTATAATTGATCGACCCGTATTTTTCTTTTTGGGTTACCAGGAAAGAACCCCAAAAATATATGATCACAGGTTAATAAAACGCCACTTTTCATCAAAAGTAGTAGAATTGGGTGGCACTTTTTAAATACAATCAGAGATATATGTAAATTGATGTAAATTGCTTTAACGCAAATATTCGCGGAGTTATTAATTTGTAAGTTTTGCAAGACTTTCTGATCACCCTGTACTTAAATAGAAAGAATATATTTACTCGAAATTTAAGTACAGTAGAACCTTCTTCAGAGAGGATACCTTTCTACAAAGACCAGTTTACATCGCCAAAATGTCCATTTTTGATAATTAGCTGCTCTCTGGTAAGGGACAACCTCTCTTCTAAAGGCCACTTTAGCTTTCAACTAGGTGCTATCTTTTAGAGGGTAGTTTTACTCTATTAGTAGAGTAATAGTAAAAAAATTTTTTTTTTGCTGGTTGAAGTATGTTTAAAAACAATACATAAACCGATCTTGAGTTGTTTCATCACGTTTCGACGCCTCACTATCGGGAGACTTATAACTCTAGTACGATTGATGCTGCTATATTAAGTGTGAAATAATTATTTTGGATTTTTTGTGAAATTCATTTTGAAAGGCAGAGAGAAACTATAATTTAAAGTCAATATATGCCCTCTCTTGGTCAAATATTTATTGTG
Source organism: Cordylochernes scorpioides (assembly GCA_030710605.1). NCBI lineage: Eukaryota > Metazoa > Arthropoda > Arachnida > Pseudoscorpiones > Chernetidae > Cordylochernes > Cordylochernes scorpioides. The sequence continues at coordinate 13,828,593 of CP092877.1, forward strand.
ATGTCATTTATCCCAAATATACATAGCTATCCCGCATGAGTTTCTTTTCAATGAAAAATCAAAATTTATTTAAAGGAGAAATAACGATTATTTCTAACCTTAAAGATGAGATATGAAAG
>CP092877.1:13828811-13950158 GCA_030710605.1 Cordylochernes scorpioides
GCCACAAAGACGCCTTCATGCCTGTGACACTTCTCACCCCAAAGCGTGTCCACGTCGAAAGTCGCACTTTTACTCACATCTAAACCTGACATCATTGAATAACATTTTTTACAAAGTCCGCAACAACGTCGAAACACAACACTTACGAACACCAAGAAAACTATATCTTTCAAATAGACCATAAAACTGACAACAAGCTTTCACCACTCTCAAAGGGAGTTTAACCAGTAAACCAGTACCCTAACGTACAGTCAAACCCTCAAAACTGTACTACAACAAGGATTTCCAAAACGTCTGTTATCTGACAGAACGCCCGCTTTTACCTCAGAAAAAATCCATAAATTTCTAATAACACATGGTATACAACCCCTACTCACCACAAGCAATAACCCACAAGCAAACGTATAATAACACAACCCAACTCGGGACGGCCGAGGAAAGAAAAACAATTACGGCAGCCATGTTGACATCTCCAGTTTCAGTTTACCACCACCGATAATCCCAGTACTCCTGTACCTGAAACACGTGGTCCAACTCGCAGGACGGAGAGATTACAGCACCTATAAATAATTGACTTACCAATCATTACCCAATTTACTTATTAATTTGAATTTTAATATTGAAATATCATAAAACTTTATATCTTTAATTATCATTGTGTGTTTTACAACTTTTACATTATTTTCACGCCCAGTGTGGAATATTTTTTCTAAACTAGAACGCCATTTTTTATATAATGTTAACCCTTTATTGTTATTTATTACAATCATCTTCGTCAATGCCATCCATTTTTAAAAATCAATCAAGTTATCATTTATTTTATATTTGCATGCTATATGTCTTTGTTTTTCTATACCCCAGCACACTCAGCCATTATAAACCATCCAAGCCACCATTATTATATAAATTTTAATTATTATCATTAGTCATTATATCTTAGAATATTCAACCACATCAAATCAATCATTTGTTTTATTATTATTCGAGTATTTTTTTATCTGTCATCATATGTGGAATTAAAAAAAAACTTTACAACTTCAACTTTTTAAACATAATTTGAGTTTTTTTGAACATTTAAATATTTTTAAACCTTAAGATCGTCTATTTTCAGATATAATTATTTCAATTAGATTATTATTTTCATTTAATATTGACAACCTCAACAAAGAAGAAAGTCAGTTTCAAGTAAATCTCAAACATAGCAATTCCCCATGTGTGACCATCCCAGAAATAGAACCCGGCAATTCCCGTGAAAAACAGGAGGAGTGACCCCAGTAATAGGCGTCACTCCCCAAAGTCGAATCTATTTCAGTTACATCTCACCCCTTAATGATCGTCATTTTAAATACATGTTTCACACTAACCATTTAGTTTTTCTTACACATCTCACCAACGCCTTAAACACAACACAACATACATTAAACATTTTACATGTTTATTGATATCACCAATTAAAACAGCTTGGTTAAGTCTTATATAGACTTTATGACGCAAAAGAGAAATCATTCTCTACATATCACCATGAACATGTCAGTTCACGTATTCCAAGTTTCAGAGAGTCATAGAAACACCGATGTTTACCAAAGGGAAATGATCTAGTTACACACAACAGTTGTAACTTTTCTTCAAAAGAGACAATTTTTGTTCAATTTTCCACTACTTAGCATTAATCTAATCATTAATAACCTTTAATTATATTATAATTTTTGTATAAAATCTTGAATAATTATATTATTTTTTTTAACTTTTCAATTATATAATCAAATTTTTACTCCAACATTATGTTAAAAAAAAACCTTTAATCAAATTCACTTTTATTTTTCATGATATTATTTTAGTATTGCAAAACATTTAATTGATTCAGAAATCATTTTCAAATCATTATTATATTTTTTATATATTACATGTTTGATCTTATCCACTTACACTTTTTTTATCCGCAATCATATTTCTATCTTTTTATTCACTATATTTTATATTTGTTTAAATACCTTTTTATATGACAATGTTTATCATCAACTATCGGGCATGCAACAATCGCTTTCAACAATCACATATTCTTTAACCACAATTCCCTAAACTTTATCATCACTATCTATTTCAGCCATTACTTCAAACCATCGTAGAGAAACGACAGTACTGCTTGACAATTTTTCTTTTTGATTTCGTATTTCAACAAACTCTTTGAACACCGTTCCCCAGATTTACAAATCTCAACTTCTGGCCTGAACACGCTTCAAGAGTTTATTTCAATCATCCAATCAGAGCACATCACCAACGCATGCACAAAGCGTTCACTTTTTCAACTTTCAATTTTTTTCAGCTCTAGCGGACCACAATTAACCTTTGATTTCGAGTCAAGTCAGACCACCTACTGTCGCTACAACAATTCTACTTATCGCATGGCTCTACCACCCCTTTCAAAAATATTAATTCTTTTCTTCAACAACTTTTTCAACCCAATAACCCTAAAATTGTAACAAAACACTGTAACCCTTATATAGGATCGCAAGTGAAGCATTGCCTAGGAAGACGCTCAAGTCTATATCCTCGCTTTGCACCTGGATCTAAGTATTTGGTTTACATGTGCACTCCTTACAATCGCATATTCTTCAACTACTAACCCTTTCCAGCGCTCGCCAATATTCTCTTAGAATATGATTTTTTTCATTTTATTTTAAACATCATTTTTAAAAATCAAACAAAAATGTCATTTTTATTTCATTTTTATATATTGTTGCACCAGGTTGCGGCTTGGCAGACTCTTCAGCCATGATTCTCTCCTGTGCTGGGTCTCGCATCTTACCAGAGCGTGTTTCAACCATCCTACAAATTTATATAAGGGAATAATGAGATAAGTCTACTTTAAGTAACCTCCAGAATCCTTTTTTTTATTTTCTCACATCAAAGAGAGCAGTGAAGTCACACGTGTACCTAAATACAAATGATGATAATCTAATCTGTTTTAAATAAATATCATAGAATATTTTATATAAAAATAAATAAATATATAATTTAAATTTCAAATATATTAAAAATAATATAAGAAATACGCCATTAATCATGATGTAACACTTCCCCCTCTCCAGAGGTCGTCACGTCCTCGTGATTGACCTCATCAATTCTTTCAAAATAGGGTTTGATTCTTGAGACATGGACAATCAATGGGTCTTGGCCAGGATTATCTTTTGGTTCAATTAAGTAATTTACGTTGGACAGCTTCTTTAATATTCTATATGGGCCAAAATATTTTCTCAGTAGTTTCTCACACTTTCCTATTTTCCTAATTGGTGTCCAAACTGCTACTAATTCTCCTGGTTCGTAGCTTCTTTCCATGTGTTTCTTGTCATAGTTCTTTTTCATTCTTTCTTGAGTTTTTATTGTGTTGTTAATAACTAATTTTCTTGTTCTGTTTATTTTGTCTAAGTGATGTTTTATGTATTCATCATAATCATCATTGTCAATGTCCACCGAGATATTCCTGTCGTCCAAAAGAGACGTGGGTTCTCTTCCAAACATCAGGAAAAAGGGAGAATATCCTGTGGTTTCCTGAATTGTAGTATTGTAAGCGTGAGTGATGAACGGGAGTATTTCGTCCCAATTCTTCTGATCAGTGTTCACATACATACTGAGCATATTGATCAATGTTCTATTTAACCGCTCTGTCAATCCATTAGTCTGGGGATGATAGCTCGTTGTGAAGCAATGTTTAATCTTGCACGTTTTCATCACCTCTTTCATTAAATTACTGGTAAATTGAGAGCCTCTGTCACTAATAAGATATTGTGGGGCTCCGTGCCGGAGAAAAATATCCTCTACTAGAAATTTTGAAACTTATTTCACAGTCGTACCCTAAGTAAAGCGGAGCAAAATTATTCAACCACTGAAAAAGAATGTCTGGCCGTTGTCTGGTCAATGTCAAAATTACGACCCTACCTTTATGGAAGACACTTTAAAATAGTAACAGACCATCACGCCTTATGCTGGCTCAAAAACTTGAAGGATCCAACAGGTCGATTGGGAAGATGGGCATTGAAAATTCAAGAATATGACTTCGATATAATACATAAATCAGGAAAGAAGCATCTGGACGCCGATGGCTTATCTAGGGGACCCTTACCAGAAACTGATTGGGATGAGGATTTTGAAAGGCTATTTTTAAATCAAATAACAGACGAAGAGGATAAGTTTATCAAATGTGTTAAGAAAAACCTTAATGGAAGCAGGCGATCAATTGCGCAAAACTTTAAAGTAGAAGATGGATGCCTCTTAAGAAAAACCCGAACCCTGAAGGCAGGGCGTGGTTGCTTGTGGTTCCAGAAAAGAAAAAGAGAGAAATTATGAAAGAATATCACAATCATATGTCGAATGGCCATCTGGGTGTCGCCAGAACCATGTACCGAATAAAGAGTAAATACTTTTGGCCATCCATGCTAAAGGATGTCTCAGAGTTCGTTAAGACGTGTCACCTTTGCCAAAGTAGAAAAGGCTCAAACCAATTACCTTCTGGACTACTACAGCCCATTCCCCCAGCCAACTTTCCTTTCGAAAGAATTGGAATTGACTTTGTTGGTCCATTGCCATCTACGAAAAACAGGAAAAAATGGATAATCGTGCTGACGGACTACTACACTAGAGTCGTACCCTAAGTAAAGCGGAGCAAAATTATTCAACCACAAATATGAGATCACCTTCTCTTCACCACCGATCTCTTGGACAAGTGTTGCACCTATGCCGATGTTGGACGCATCAGTATGAACATAAGTAGGTGCATTTGGATTGAAGTGACCCAAAATTGGTGGACTTAATAGTGCTGTTTTTAGGGTTTGAAACGCTTCCTCTTGTCTTTCTGTCCAGGTAAATGATACACTTTTTTTTATAAGGTTGGTCAAAGGGTCAGCAATTTTTGAGAAGTCTTTGATAAATTTTCTATAATATGAACACATTCCCAAAAAGGATTGTACTTCTTTGACCTTTTTGGGCCGAGGGAAATTTCTGACAGTTTTGATGTTATGTTCCGCGGGTTTTATACCATGTTTGCTCGTTATATAGCCGAGAATCTCCAATTCTTCAAAAGCAAATCGGCATTTTTTGTCGTTTAAACTTAAATTAGATTCACGAAAACATCTAAAAACAGCTTCAAGTCTTTTGAGGTGCGTTGGAAAATCCGGGCTATATATGATAACATCATCCAGATAACACAAACAAATTTGCCATCTCAGATTTCCAAGCATATTCTCCATATTTCTCTCAAAGGTAGCAGGCGCGTTACAAAGTCCAAAAGGCATCACGTTGAATTCATATAATCCATGTGCTGTAGTGAAAGCTGTTTTCTCTTTGTCTCTTTCTTCGACTTCAACTTGCCAATATCCAGATCTGAGGTCTATTGCTGAGAAGTGTGTAGATCCTTGGAGAGTATCCATAACTTCGTCTATTCTAGGGATAGGATAGACATCTTTTACTGTCACATTATTCAGTTTTCTGTAGTCCACACAAAATCTGTATTTACCATCTCGCTTTTTGACCAATATTACTGGAAAAGACCAGGGGCTAGAAGATGGCCTAATTATGCCTTCTGTAAGCATCTCGTCAATTTGCTCTTTTATAATATCTCGTTCTTTAGCACTTACCCGGTAAGGCTTGTGTTTAATTGGCTCCGCGTCTTCTGTGTCTATCCGATGTTTTGCCAAATTGGTTCTCCCTAATCTCGACGAAAAAAGATCTCCATACCTTTCTAAAACTTGTTTTAACTCCTTCTGTTTCTTTGGTGAAAGATTTTCGTTTATTTGGAATCTAGGTTCTTTGTTCTCTTCTACCTCTCTTTCTCGACTCACATTTATTTTCGCTGGACTACTTCCAAAAGCCAATGTTTGGTTTTTCATTATTTTTAACGGTCGAGGATACGGATTAGTTATCCAGATGTGTGTTTCCCTATTTATAACATTTATCAAGCTTCTTGCTAGACGAAGTCCATTTGTTTGAAACATTTTGCTGCCTCCTCGATAATATATTCTCCATCCTCTGTTTCTACCAATGCCTTGATCAATTTCATGGAACATTCCGGTACAATGGAATCCTTGGCACTCTTTATTTTCAACATTTCAAAATTGATTTCGTCATGATTATTCGTCAAATCGTATTTGATAGTTTCTTGCTTACAATCTATTTTTGCGTTCATTTTCTTAAGGAAATCTCTCCCAAGAATTAATGTCCGTAAATGCGTTTTCAATATCACAAAGTTGTTTGATAATGTTTCGTCATCAATTTTTATATTTAAAAATATACTTCCTACCATGTCCGAATTTTTTCCATCGGGTCCTGCACAAATTTTTGCGAGTTTACTTATACCATGGCCTGTATCGAGGGCCGTTCTGAGGTCGACCACTGAGAGGTCAGCACCTGTATCAACCAAAGCTTCAAAAGTCCCTATCTTGTCCACATTAATTTTTAATTTGTATTTAGGGTCCAACTTCTTGATTCCGTTTATGGTCGACTTGCTTTGATTGACAGATTCAGGCGCGACGCTTAGTTTAAATCTTCCAACACGGAATATCTATTCCGGGTAGGAATATTTGTCTGTGTGTTATGACATACATCAGCATAAAGCCGAGGTCCTGATTTCTCTGATATTTCATTCATTTGGCATTTCTCTTCGACCTTCTCTTGGGTATCTGCTGGATCCTCTTCTAAGATTCTTATAAACTTGACCCTACAATAACGGGCCACGTGCCCTGGCTTTTTACATTTAAAGCAGATTGGTCTTCCATCTTCCGTCCTATTTTTGCTCACTTCTTGGCTTTTATTGTAGGTGTTTCTCTGAAGGTTTGGTTTTGGCACAAAGTTAGGATTATAAGGACGTCTAGGGGTAGAGGGCTGGGGAAAGTTGTTTCGATACTGTCTGGGAGTAGGAGGGGAGTCGTTCTTGTAATTATTGGAAACAAGGGCTTGGGGCCTGGAAGTGGTCTGGTAGTTTCGTGCGGCAGTCGGCGGCACGTACCTCGATTGTTGTTGGGGTCTAGAATAGCGTGGACCGTTATATAGGTTTCTGGATTTCTCCACACGTTCCCGATACTTCTTTTCAAAATAATCCATTTTCTTGCACACGACAAGAAGGTCATCGGTCGTTTTAGGAGGGTTCAGGTAGAGCGCGAATGAGTACTCTTTTTTCAGTCCTCCAATAACATGTTCAATTTTTGTTTCTTCTTCCATTGCGGGGTCAACCTTGTTGCACAACACTAGAATGTCTTTCGCGAACCTGATTGCTGGTTCATTCCAGTGTTGCATTCTGTTGAGCTTCATTCTAAGTTCTTCTTTATTCGCGTCCAAAGAAAAATCCTGAATGAGGCGGATTTTAATATTTTCCCAGCTCGTGAAACTAGCTTTGTGTAAATTCAACCAGGTTTTAGCGCTTCCCGTCATGTTCATGGCGGCATAACGAGAGATAATGTAGTCTGCCCAATGGTACAGGAAGCCAATTTCTTCAAGAGATTCAATCCATGGGCGAGGGTCTTCCGTTCCATCATACTTGGGGATGTCGATGTTGGGATTCAGGACAACTGGGTCGGAACTAGCATCTCTACCAATTGTTGCACCAGGTTGCGGCTTGGCAGACTCTTCAGCCATGATTCTCTCCTGTGCTGGGTCTCGCATCTTACCAGAGCGTGTTTCAACCATCCTACAAATTTATATAAGGGAATAATGAGATAAGTCTACTTTAAGTAACCTCCAGAATCCTTTTTTTTATTTTCTCACATCAAAGAGAGCAGTGAAGTCACACGTGTACCTAAATACAAATGATGATAATCTAATCTGTTTTAAATAAATATCATAGAATATTTTATATAAAAATAAATAAATATATAATTTAAATTTCAAATATATTAAAAATAATATAAGAAATACGCCATTAATCATGATGTAACAATATCCAAACAAATCATCTTGTTATAGCCCTTTTTACCCTCACAGTTTGAATTAATTAAAAGAAATTTTAATTACTTACCTGTGTTAGAGAGGCTTTACCCGCTTAAACCCGGAACACCCTTTCACTCCCGGGGCCCATCTATGGTAATTTAAACCAACAACCCTATATTGTATAATACAAGATTGTCATGTTGTATATAGAAACACATCTATAAATGGTTATATGCATGATTGACATGTGTCATTGCATCACCATATGTAATGTACTTTGTAAAAACTGAGGATGAATAAATAAAACTATGTAATAGATTAAGAGCTGAGTTAAAGCAAGATTGAGAAGTCAAACACGTCTAAATTCGAGATAGATGTAAATCACAAAACAATTTCTAAAGATAGATTGGAAGCCGTCAGAACGGCGCCAGAGTAAAGTTTCGACAGACGATCCGCGCCCTCTCACATGTACTGTAATGCAAAATTTCTTTTGTCGGAGGAGTTATATAAAAAACCTCCCCCGGCTTAGCAAAATACATTCACCTCACCGTCGCCAGGACCACCTCATCGCCATTTAAATCAGTAAGATCTCTTCTAACTCCATCTTGCTCTTAGCTCGACTTTTATCTGTTCATGGAACTTTCCTACTACGACTGTGTCTCTTCGTTTTTTTTGTGTGTGTGTGGACATTCCCAAGCTTTCCACTCTGCCTCGACTACGACTGCCTGTACTCTGTGAGAACTGTTAAAGGTCCTACAAGGTGCAGAGAGGTACTAGAAACTCTCCACGCCCTGACTGTCGCTCTCGGCTACTACAGGTTTGACCCTCGGTTACCACATATATATAATCCATTGAGAAAAAAATAAATAATTAATTATCAAATTCACAAAAGGGACAATATCTTATTTAAAATATAATACATGTTTTCAAAAAAATTATGTGTGTGTTTCAATAATATATTTAAACACATATAAAAATATTTATATTTATATACGTTTATAAATCAATATATAGGTGGATTGGATGTTTTCTAGAATCGTTTTAACAAATGTTCGTTAGGAAAACTTTTACTCGGATAAAAACCGGGCGAAGCCGGGTACATTCGCTAAATGCAGTTATTTACAAATCTTCGTTTGTGGCAAGATACTATTCCTTCAACTTCAAATTACCGAGTGGACCAATTAATACTCTTTTTTTTTTAACTCATCGAGTATTTTTCAAGGGACCGAGTAAATTTTCAAATTATCGAGAGTATAGACAAGTATAGATTCAGTAGGGATTGGATGTTTGCTAGAATCGTTTTAACAAATGTTTGTTAGGCAAACTTTTACTCGGGTAAAAACCGGACGAAGCCCGGAACATATATATATATGTGTTTGTCGGCTATGCAAGCCCTCAATATATTTAACTAATCTCGCTGAAATTTGAACAGGACAGAGAGTTAAATCTGGAAGAGCTTTTTGTCGCACTTTTAACCAAGAAAAAATATAATTAACCAAGTACTGAGCAACAATTATTTTTTAGTCAGAAATGATTATGACAATATTGCTGTATCATGCTTGATACACATAAACAAAATTATTTAGGGGAATATTCACTGAAGCAGACCACGGGCGAAGCCAGATAATAATTTTTAGTAGGCATGAACAAAATTTACCAGTAAACATTTACTCGAGAAGAAGACACACGAAGCCAGGTCATCTCTATATATAAAATATCGTTCTCGGCCTTTTGGCTAAGATCATGTAGTATATCTCTAAATATTTTTATTTATATATATCTTTTTAAAATCCTATCCAGTAGAGAGAGAAGATATGTTTGCTCGAAAAATATATTTTATATATTATAAAATCGTTTAAAATGGAGTCGCAGTCATTAGCAAACACACATGTTTGCCTAATTTCCACGTGCTTTTTTATTTTTTACAGAAAAAATATTTAAATGCCAGTATTTTGGATTATTTTTATAGGCCTATTTTTTCTAATTCTTACTGAGAAGATGAGCATCGCAGTCAAGTTCCATCGCAGTAAATCAGGCAATTTCAAGGGTTAATGCGCTGGGGCGGGTACCTCGGGGGTTGGGTAGAAAAGCTGCCCTCTATTTAAACTATATTGGCTTTGAAACAACTAAATGGATTGCAAAAAAATAATTAAATCAAATACATAAACACTAATAAAATACATTTTTTGCCATCACACACACTTTTTGCCTGAGGTTTATACGTTACTTCTGTATTTCTATTCTATGGCACTTCAGTATGAAGGAAATTGCACTCGGGGGAATTCTCGGGCGAAGCGGGGTCACTTGTCTAGTATAGGGAGAGAGAGATTGTTCTAATATATAAAAATAAAATAATTAATAATTATGCAAAGGCGTGATAAATACATAAAATACTTATTGTGCAAATAGAGAGAGAGAGAAAGTGACTCATTGAAATATTGGTAAATCAAATATATTTTTATAAATGCAAAATACCTGGAGTTGACTTGATATAAAACTAAACTACATAGTAGCGACCTTTCTTGGGAGAACTAAAGAGAGGAACCTTTCTTTGGATTTATATATTTTTAGAGAATTGTGCTAATTATTTATTTACATTTATTTAAAAAGTATTTCATGTTAAGTGAAATAATCGGAAACTGCATCAAACAAGATATAACTATATATAGTACGTGTGAAGTGGAAAATTGTCTAATCGAATAAAATGCAGTTGAAAACACACTAAAATAACGATTTATAATTTTATCTAAATAATTTTGTAGGTCTTAGCAAAATATATAGGTGGGGGGATTTTAGCTCAAAAATTTCTGTGCGCGTTCCAAAACAAAAACAAACAAACAAAAAAATATATATATGGTAATTTAAACCAACAACTCCATATTGTATAATACTTATAACAAGATTTTCATGTTGTATAATAAACACTTATGTAAATAATTATACACATGATTGACATGTGTCATTACATCACCAAATGTAATGTACTTTGTACAAACTGAGGATAAATAAATAAAACTCTTTAATAGATTAAGAGTTGAGCTAGAGCAAAAATCGAGATGTAAAGGTCCGAACGAGGCCTAGAAGATGTCAGGGCGTTGCCAGTGTACAATGATCTCTTCCGATCCACGCCCTTATAGCATCCGCTGAAACCCAATACTTCCTCTCGGCAAAGATATACACTGGTGTCCAAAAAATAAGAAACTTAACCAATATTGAAATTTCTCAAAAGCTAATTTATTAACAAATATAAAATTTAGTATACAAATAGTTTAAACTATGGAGAATTTGACTAGCTATATGAAAATAAAAAATATATATATTTGAAATTATGAAATATGCAAAAATTATTACCAACATACCTAAAGCTAAGGTTCCAGATCTTAAAGAAATAAGATATCAATAGGGAGTATGATCACCTCTAACAGCTATCAAGGTCTCACAGCGAGCCCTCATACTGTTTACCAGGCTTTGGAGGAGGTCCATGGGTAGTAAACCCCACACCTCCAATAGAGCAGTTCTTAGCTCAACGAGGGTTCTGGGAGAGGGGTGACGAGCTCCAATACGCCTCCCTAGAGCATCCCACACATGCTATATTGGAATTAGGTCCGGAGATCTGGCTGGCCAATCCATCCTTCGAATATTCTCACTCTGGAGATATTCATTGACTAGCCTAGCCCTATGCGGACGAGCATTATCGTCCATTAAAATTAAATTGTGACCAATTTGATCTCTATAAGGTCTTAGATAGGGCTCAAGGATTTCGTCCCTGTACCTTTGGGCAGTTAAAGTGCCCCCAGAAAAAATGTGGAGGGGTGTGCGACTGCTAGAACTGATGCCAGCCCAGACTAAGAGACTGCCCCCTCTAAAACTGTCTATTTCCCTGATGTTACTGGGATGATAGCGGGTTTCAGGCTCCCTCCAGATGAAAACACGTCGAGAATCTGTGTTTAAACTAAATCTTGACTCGTCACTGAAGAGAAAATTGGCCCACTGATCATGAGTCCAGGCGTGATGTTCCAAGCACCAATTCAAGCGGGCTCTCCTGTGAGCAGAGGTTAAAGGGATACAGACCATTGGTCGTCTTGCATAAAGAGCACCTTCGTGAAGCCTTCGGTAAACAGTTTGTCTTGAAATTCTCGTTCCAGTAGCACTTGAGAGTTCATTAGAGAGTTGAATAGCTGTCATCTTTCTATGGCGCTTGGCAGTTGCGACCAGATGACGGTTTTCAGAGGTAGCTGTTTTTCTTTTTCTACCAGAACCTTCTTTTCTTTTGATGGTTCCTGTCTCAATGAACTGTTTCCATATTTTGCTGACCACAGATTTATTCACATTTAGCCATTTTGCTACTTCAACTTGTGATTGCCTTGCCTCCATTCTTCCAACAGCTCTCCATTTTAAATCATCTGCTGAAATTTTTCGTAAACTCATAATTAACTAAGGATTAAATAAAATTATAATTGGACAATTCTTAGATGGGGTAAACCACACGCCAAATAGCACACTTATAAAGACAAGCAAAAATTTGCATATTTTCAATTTTACCGAATCGAATGGTTGCTGTTTAGTTTTATTCTGAACATAGGTGGCAGAAGGCGGCGCGCGGCGGTGAAGGAACTACGTCATCGCTGACCAATGGGAGGCCAACTGGCTGCACCGCCAGAGGGCGTCTCTCGACCTTCGGCATTCTTAGCACCGTCGCCACAAAAGAACGTGGCCTTTAAGCTGCGGCTATAAATCTTTTGTAAATTCTTTAAATATTTATTGTAAAGAAAATTAAAATAAATTCATTTGTAAAGCTTGGGATAATTGCCTCACCAAAGATAAGTACATTCGTTTCTTTGATTTATTATCAAACATTCTATTCAATTCAAACCAAACGATAACAAATTGTTTTGTTAAAACTTCATTCTGCCTTTCCTCCTTGCGTATTTTCCAAGTGGGAAACAAAACATGGTGCCGAAACCCGGGAATAAATCTATTAAATAATTGTTTAAATATAAATAATTATAATTCATTTTTGAAATATATTATTAAAATTAATAATAGCAAAAATTAAAGATGGCTGCCAAATTTAAAGCTACTTTAAATATTCTTGAATTTCATTTCAAACAAGTGGATTATTTTGAACAAATTTCGCTCAAGATAATTGAATCGAAGGATGATGCAAATTTACAGACATTTAAACAAGATATTTTAGATATAAAATCTAACATTGAAAAAACGTATTGTAATCTTTTAACATTTTCTGAATTTGATGATGAAGTTTACTTTTCTAGAGTTATGCAATACAATGATAATCTTAGAAATTTAGTGGCGAATATCAATAAAGTATCTTGTACAGCCATTTCAAGCAAAATTGATGATCTAAATCAATCAACCACAAGTAAAATAGAACTTCCTAAATTTATTTTACCTTCCTTTTCTGGTGATGTTAACGAATGGCTTAGTTTCAAGCAATTGTTTTCTCTGTCTATTGATTCTAATACCGCTCTAGCTGATTCACAAAAGCTGCAATATTTACAATCAGCTGTTACTGGAGACGCTGAACGACTTATTAGGGGATTTCCTGTTATTGATGAAAACTATGCCCATGCTTGGGCCACATTGGTCTCCAGATATGATAACAAAAAAGAACTTGCCTTTTCACAATGTACAAAATTATTCACTTTAAAACCTTTAAAACTAATAAATTCCAAGGCCATTTTCGAACTACTAGATATATGTAATGAAGCCATGAGAAATTTGAAATCACTGGGTTTGGAGAGAAATACACTTGTTGATATCTTTCTAATACATTTCCTACAAAGAAGAATAGGTGATGATTTGAAAAGGCAATGGGAATTGACGTTGATAGATGATGGCTTTCCATCCTACGAATATTTTATTATATTTCTTGAAAAACAAGCAAAAGGTTTGCAATCGATAAAAGGTTATGCTAAAGAGGATAAATCTGTAGTGAAACAAACACATGTTTATAATTTTATTTCAAAAGGTGATGATAAATGCCTATTATGCAAATATTCACATCCTTTATTCAAATGTGACAAGTTCCATAAAAGTTCTCTCCTTGAAAGATGGAACATAGTCAAAACCAATAACCTTTGTTTCAATTGTTTGCGATCCAACCACAGAGTAACGTCATGTAAAATCACTATGCATTGTAAATCATGCAACAAAAAACATCACACTCTTTTGCATTCCTTTCAACCCGAACCTTTGAATACCACTTCAATTGAAGCCCCAATTGCCCAATCTAGCGTTTCATGTTTTCTCAGTGATACAACAAAGCCCAATGAGACAATCTGATTATCTACTGCTATCGTGAGAGTGAGAGCAGAAAATGGATCGTTTCATCCATGCAGAGCTTTGATTGATACTGGTTCTCAAAGAAGTCTAATAACAGAAAATTGTCGTGAAAAGTTGAATCTTCCTGTTAAAAAGAGACAACTCACAGTTTTTGGAATTGGTAACCAACCAATACAGCAGTCTGCTAGTGAGACTTTTCTTCAATTTAAGCCTCATTTTTCTGATAGAATATTCAAATTTTCATCCAATAATACTCGATCAAATCACTGTCGATTTACCTAATTTTCTGATAAATAGAGATAATTGGCCTCATCTTAAGAATACTTTATTAGCAGATCCCAATTTTGATAAAACAAGTCCCATTGATTTAATAATTGGTGCAGACCTAGCCCCATTTTTATATACAGGAAAACTACGATTCCAAAATCATCCAGGACCCTCTGCCTGTAGTTCCAAGTTAGGATGGATACTTTCAGGAAATGTTTCCAGTTCTGAGACTGGAAACAGCTATATCTCATTATGCTCAACATCCCAAGGAGATGATAATCTGCGAAAGGTTTTTGAATTGGAATCGGTTCCTGCCGCTCTTCCATTGACTAAAGAGGAGAAGAGTTGCGGGGACATTTATGACAAGAACTTTTGCATATCAACAGATGGAAGATATTCTGTTGGTCTACCGTTTAAATCTGTGCCTAATCTCGGAGACTCACGTCAGAATGCCATGAAACGATTTCATGCTCTTGAGAGAAAATTGCACAAATCTTCGAATCTTCTTCAGCAATATAAGGATTTCATGATGGAATACCTTTCTCTCAACCACATGGAGCTCATTCCGAAAAACGAACGAGACAAACCATCAGACAAGTGCTATTATATACCTCACCATTGCGTTCTGCGTGAGCAGAGCAGCACTACTAAATTAAGAGTAGTGTTTGATGCATCGTGCAAAACGAGCAACAATTACTCCTTAAATGAATTTCTTCATATTGGACCAAAATTGCAGCATGATATTTTCAATATTCTTGTGAAGTTTCGTACTAATCCTATAGCTTTTACGGGAGATATTGAGAAAATGTACAGACAGATAAAAGTGAACTCTTCTGATCTCGACTTTCAGAGAATCTTCTGGAAAAATAGTCCATTGGAATCTTTATTGGAGTATAGATTGCTCACAGTAACTTATGGAATGTCGTGTGCACCATATCATGCAATCCGTACCTTGATGCAACTTACCACCGACAAAGAACTCCTGTTCCCAGAGGCATCTAAAATCATAAAACTGATTTTTTATGTAGACGACCTACTTTCTGGCGCAACAACAATCGAAGAAGCAAAAGTTCTCATTGATGATATCCGGAAAATCCTTTTTTTCTGGTGGCTTTTGCATAAGAAAATGGATGTCAAATGTCCCTGAGGTTCTTTCAGAGGTACCAGAAGCGCTGAAAGCACATGATTCATATGATATCGGAGATAATTCATCTGTTAAGATTCTTGGGATAAATTGGAATCCATCCACGGATAATTTCACAATTACAGTCAATTCACTAAAAGACGTATATTCTAAAAAACAATTGTTATCGGACATTTCTCGAATTTATGACCCTTTGGGATGGTTATCACCGGTGATCATTAGCTTCAAGATTCTGTTCCAAACTTTGTGGAAACAGGATTTGGATTGGGATGATCCCTTGTCTGAATCGTTGTGTTCTCATTGGAGGAGAGTGAAAATGGATTTGGCCATGCTAAATCATATTAAAATTCCTAGATATATTTCCTGCAAGGGACTTATACATTCTTTAGAACTCCATGGATTTTGTGATGCATCGGAATCTGCATATTCATCAGTTGTTTATATGAAATCTCGTTTTATTTCTGGTCATATTCAAGTCACATTGATTGCTGCCAAGACAAAAGTCGCTCCCTTGAAGGCAACGTCAATACCTCGTCTGGAGCTTTGTGCTGCTCTTCTCCTTTCAAATTTATATGATTCCATTTGCAGCTCATTGCTGTTGCAGATTGACCGAGTAATTTTGTGGACAGAATCCCAGATTGTTTTATGTTGGATAAAATCTGAATCAAAACATTGGAAACCTTTTGTTGGTAACCGGATTGCAGAAATTCAGCGATTAACTCTGCAATCTTCTTGGTACTATGTGTCTACCAAGGATAATCCTGCAGATTGCGCCTCCAGAGGTATAACTTCTTCAGAACTAGTAAACCATTCACTTTGCTGGAATGGTCCTGATTGGCTATCAAACTCAAGTTTACAAGATCCGCTACCAATCACATATGAACTTCCAAAAGAAGTTTGTCATGAAAAAGAAAGACTGTTCCGATTGTTCATTTCACTACTTGTCCTATTCTAGACTTTATTTTTAAATTCTCAACATTCAGGAAGCTGAGCAGAGTTACGGCATGGCTCCTAAGATTTATCCACAATGCTAGACACAGCAGCGACAAAATAAAACACAAAGAATTGTCCTCTAATGAGCTCGATAATTCAATTCGAACTCTTATTCAAATCATTCAAAGTTCAGAATTTAAAACTGAAATTCAATGTTGTAATCAAAGCAAAGTACTACCAACAAACTCAAAACTTTTATCCTTAAACCCATTTATTGATTCATCAGGAATTCTACGTGTAGGAGGTCGACTGCGCAAATCCAACCTGCAATTCAATGAGAAGCATCCAATAATTCTTCCTCACAACCATTTTGTTACAGAATTGATTGTTCAACAATTCCACGTAGAGCATCTTCATTCTGGTCTCCAATTAACTCTGTGTGCCATCCGACAAAAGTACTGGATTCCATCCGGTAGAATTCTAGTAAAAAAAGCTCATTAATCGTTGCATGACATGTTTCAAGACGAAACGCCAAGTGTCAAACAAATCATGGGAGATCTGCCTATCCATAGAATCATACCCTCAAGCCCTTTTAGCAAAACAGGAATAGACTTCGCAGGATCATTTATAACTGAACCTAATGTCATAAGAACAAAAAAACATTAAAATCATATATAGCATTATTCATTTGTTTCTCAACGAAGGCTATTCACCTTGAGATAGTTTCAGATCTGTCAACCCCTGCCTTCCTCGCTGCTTTTAGAAGATTCATCTCTCGTCGAGGAAAACCCTCTGATATTTTCACCGACAACGCTACTAACTTTAAAGGAGCTAAGAATATTTTGAATAATATACATCAACTTGTAAAGGATTCTTCAATTCAAAATTATGTCGCTAATGAACACATAACTTGGCATTTTATACCTCCATCTGCTCCAAACTTCGGCGGCATTTGGGAAGCAGGAATTAAATCATTGAAGTATCATCTCCTAAGGTGTTTAAAATCTGCAGTTTTAAATTTTGAAGAACTCAATACTCTGACAAGTCAAATTGAAGCGTGCTTGAATTCTCGCCCGTTGTATCCGATGAGTTCGGATCCAAATGATTTCAACCCTCTCACTCCAGCACATTTTTTGATTGGAAGACCATTAACAGAACTCCCAGAGCCCAGTTATCACCCTAATGACAACTACTTAACTAGATGGAAATTAATTCAAAAGGCCAGAGATGTTTTCTGGCAAAGATGGTCCAGGGAATATCTAAACAATCTGCAACAACGGTCCAAAAGGAAAAACCCTCTTCCAACCTGAAGGTTGGAGATTTGGTGTTGGTAAAAGACTTTCCTATGCCTTCAATGCAGTGGAGCCTTGGCCGCATCACCAAGGTGTCACCTGGAGCGGATGGCATTGTCCGAGTTGTAGAACTTCAAACAGAGAAACAACATCATCTAATAAGACCCATCTCGAAGATTGCACTTCTGCCATTCTAATTCTTCTTCTTCAAAAAAAAAAACTTTCTACACTATGTGATCCTTTTCTTTTGCCTTGTGTGTGGACTACGTCCACAGGAGGGTAGTATGTTTAGTTTTATTCTGAACATAGGTGGCAGAAGGCGGCGCGCGGCGGTGAAGAAACTACGTCATCGCTGACCAATGGGAGGCCAACTGGCTGCACCGCCAGAGGGCGTCTCTCGACCTTCGGCATTCTTAGCACCGTCGCCACAAAAGAACAAGGCCTTTAAGCTGCGGCTTTAAATCTTTTGTAAATTCTTTAAGTATTTATTGTAAAGAAAATTAAAATAAATTCATTTGTAAAGCTTGGGATAATTGCCTGACCAAAGATAAGTACATTCTTTTCTTTGATTTATTATCAAACATTCTATTCAAATCAAACCAAACGATAACAAATTGTTTTGTTAAAACTTCATTCTGCCTTTCCTCCTTGCGTATTTTCCAAGTGGGAAACAAAACAGTTGCGATAAATAAATTCTACGACTTAAAATACTTATTAAATTACTTTTTAGCTTTTAGCGTTGTATATTTTAAAACATATCATTAAAGAACAAAAATTTCTTATTTTTTGGACACCAGTGTATAAGCCTCCAACAGGGCCAGAAATAAATAGTCAATTCACCATCAGCGAGAGCCCTCGTCGGTTGTGTCCAAGGTCCACCTCATCGACCATGTAGACCAGTAAGAACTTTTATCAAATCTCCATCTTGCTCCTATCTCGAATTTTATCGGTTCACGGAACTTTCCTAGTACAACTGTGTCTCTTCGTCTTTTGTGTGGACATTCCAAAGTCTTCCACTCTGCCTTGACCACGACTGCCTGTACTCTGTGAGAACTGTTAAAGGTCTTCCAAGGTGCAGAGAGGTACTGGAAAACTCTCCACATCCTGACTGTTCCTCTCGGTTAACACAGTATTAGCGAGAGTCTCTCGATAGGGTATCACACCATAGCTTAAGTCGACAGGATTCCACAACGACAGGATTCTACATACAGTGAAAAAATTTTAAACAGAAGAATAAAGTAAAATATAATAAATTACAAAAATACAGATTTTGAATATAACATTGAGTCAGAACAGCAAGCTAATTCTGTACCGAATAATACCGTTAAGAGAATTTCAATTTGTATTTTTTTTTTCAATTTAAACATATGAGGTTTGTTTATATATATAATAAATAAGTAGATAGCATATAATAGTAAAAAAGAAAAAAAAAGAACACTAGCAAAGCTTCGGCCGTTACGCGTCATAGACTGGGTGAAAAGAAGAATAAGCGAAGAGATAGTTTTGTAGAAAAAGAGCAAAGACTGAACTATGATATTAATTTTCCAAATATTAAAATTAATCTAAGTAGAGAAAGAGAAGTTTTCCCCCTATCTTCTCTCTTGAAAAGAAGATAGATTTTTTAAATTTTATATATATATTTTGTGAATTATTTTATAAAAAGCCCATTAAAAAAAAAAACAATCTAGTGTAAAAATGGAGGACACAATACAAGATAATATGTTAATTGAGAATGAACTCAAAATATTTAAAATTTGAACAGAGAGAGCAGCAAGATAAAACAATCTAAAAGAGAAAGACTAGCGAGGAGTCGGCACTTTGCTGGTGTTCTTTTTTTATTTTTTACTATTATATGCTATCCACCTTTTTATTATATATACAGTCGAACTTGGATAATTCGAACCCCAAGGGACCATAAAAAAATTCGAATTATCCAAAATTTCGAATTAAAAACGGAAATTCTATTTATAGGAAATTCTAGGAACCAAGATAAATATTCGAATTAAAGAGGTTTTCGAATTAAAGAAGTTCGAATTATCCAAGTTCTACTGTATATAAAACAAACCTCATTTGTTTAAATTAAACAACAAATTTATAAATTTTAAAAAATAATTTCAAAATTAATAAATATATATATATTATTTTAAAGATTGAGCAATCCATAATAATATATATAAATAAATATAAAGCATATATTGGATCTAAATTTATTAAACAGCCAATATTCATTTCTACATGCCCACGTGATTTAGTTTAAATCAAAAGCCTTGATAAAGAGAGGCGTGTTGCCCTAGAAATATTATTTATATATATATGAGAAAACAACAGAAAAAAATGAAAATAATAATAAATTATAAAATAAAAAATACCCATATATATTGAATACCCATTTCTTGGTTTTTCAAGAAGCCTCTGGGACCAAAAATATTTTTGGTCTCAGTGGTACAGCCTACTCCACGCTGACGAGTGCCAACAGCGCGAAACGCGTTCTTGGATGGCCTTTCTTGATTTATCAAGGAAATGGGTTGGCCAAATATCAGGGAACGGTTAAAATCAATGTTTAGTTGATTTCTGTTCCACTAGATGGCGCTCTCTGCCATCTAAAAAGCACTTGTGCTTTTGGTCAGGATATGCCTTCGTTATTTTTAATGAGAGCATCAAGATATAATAATGAGTGATATATATTTAGTGTAGAATATTGCAAAATTATAATCCAAATATATAAATTTGATAGAGAGAAAACACGAGGGGATCAGAGCACTAAAGAAGTTGGTTCTAGAATTGGACGCTTTCATTTATTGAATTCTAACTTCTCCCGCTGAATAAAAGTGTTCTTTTTTATCGGTCTATTCGTGGGGATTTTAAAGTCTGGTGTATCTACTTTTTACTGGACCCCACCACATACCTGAATGGCCGGCCTTTCATTTTACCTTTATATCGATTCCGTCCCCGCTATACAAACCCGCGAGTGCCTTCTTTTGATTTTTTACTCATGAAAATCTTTTATCCAAATATAATTTTAAGATATTTTATTTTTGAATGATTTATCTAGGAATGGGTTAGCTCTCTCAATGTTTATTTTTATTACGTTGATGAATAAAATTAAAGTTGTTGTTAAAAATCTTTTGACAAAACTCTGCACAAAATTATAGATTAAAATATCTTAAAAGGTGTATGAACATTCGCCTTTCTTGAAATTTTCTATATTAACTTTAATTTAATGCCTGCAATTTCATAAATGGGGAAAATAATATAAATGAAACTATTTAACGCAGGTTTTCCCCATACAACGGCCTCCAACTGTGCTTACTCCGTTTGATAAATACTGAGGTGGAGGGCTGGCATCCAATGGTTGAACCCGTTGCCAGTTTAACGCTCTAATTTTATAAAAGGGCTTGCCGCTTATAGATCCGGCACTTTAGAAGACTTATTGTTTAATGCAGCAAGGAAGCTATGAACACATATCCGCTATTAGGTCGTTAAAGTATATATATGTTATATGAAAAAGGTTATTTTATTTTGAATTGTATTTCTAAAACCAACTCTGTAAAGTCGATCGCCAGATAGAGCAGCTTCACACTATATAAATGCATTGTTGTTGTTTCCTTTAACCGGCATACCTTTTTATAAATATATAAATACGTTATCTTTTTTCTTCCTTCTTTACGCTTCAAATCAGGTATTTCATCCTCAATTATTTTTTATCAGTTCAATCAAATCAAATAGTGATTTAAAGTTATTTTACTGTTTTTTCTTCAAAATGGGTTTCACGACTACATACCATTGGCAAAATACTCATGTACTCAAAACACGCAAATAATTTCTCTCGTCTCAAATTCATTATTACATATATACACATCGTAAAGATAGTGGCTGCCTGGCCGGCATTCATAGTTCTTCAAATTAAAGATACTTAGGCCAGCAAATAATTTTATTTAAAGATTTATTGGCCGAAGTATCTTTAATATATATTACTATTTATTTAAGTAACCCAGGTTCCTGGAGCGTACAGAAGTCGCCAACTACCCGGGATGTCCTTCTGACCTAAGTCTTCTTGGATTTATATACAATGCCAGTGGAAGTCCAATTAATGAGGTGTCGCCAGGCAGATTTCTTTCTTGGGAGATTTTCTAGGGATGCTGGACATATGTTGGTGATACCTAGGAGAGTGGCTGTCTGGAATCTTTGGTATTGGAAGGTTGGGCAAGTGAAGAGGAGGTGGTCTACGGTTTGGTCTTCATCTTGGCAGTGGGGGCAAATTGGGTCTTCTTTCGATACCGTTGCAAGGTCTGCCTGAATGTAACCATGGCCGGTCAAGATTGTTGTGGAGGTAGATCCATGCTTGATGTTTCGAAGCATTTGGAGGAGTAGTTTCGGGGGTAGCAGCAAATCTTCGTAGATTTCTGGTGGAGTAATCTTGGATGTAGAGGTCTGTCCACAATTTGAGGGCTATTTAATATATACACATAATAAATATAGATAGATATTTGCGCAAACGAATTGGTTGTATAAAAAGGATAGCCTTATACAATATTAGAACGGTTTGGTATATTAATCTGGGTTGAAACTGGTGGAAGTGTTCGCTACTGATGAGCCAGACTATTATTTTTTCCCCATCATAATTCTATTTTAAAAACACCCTAAATAGCTTACTTTTTAAAAATATAGATGGCATACTTAAGTCTCATGTGTAATATCTTTGCGCTGTGATCGGTTGACTGTGAGGGTACAAAACTTGTTTGAATGACAATAAACCATCTACACAGCCTATGCATTAAAAGGCCACTCAAGAGGCCAAAATAACTGGAGGCTAGCACAGGGTCTCTCTAAAGGTAGTTCCTACTTAGGATAGGTAGTTGACTTTATTTATATAAACTTGAAGTCAAACTGCTTTCCACATTTGTGGTGCATACACTCTAAAAGCAGTTCCCAACTACTAGACTTCTTGATCACCATGGCCTTTACCATGTGTACTAGGGATAATAAAAAAATAAAAACTCGCAAAAATGCATCAACGTCACTAAATCCGAGAAGCTTGCTACTTTCTTTACCTATTTAAGCTCCACGTAAAAAAAATCCATCTACTTCAAACACCGGTAACTAATATGTCGAAATCGATGGATATAATCACAGGATCAGATAGTTCAACATTTAAAACCAATCAGTTATTGAAATTGAAGGAACTAATAGGTCAGAATTCTCTCAGTTGTTTTGATTACCTGTGTAACAAGACAACCGTAAGAAAATATCAAGGGTAAATTATTTGTATAAATAACTAATTCATCTTTTTTCTAAGCAATTATGCACTTGGACGAATCTTGAGTAGGGCATAGGTTATCCAATAAAAGGCTTGTTGTATAATAAATGATTTGATGTTTTATAAGTTTTCTCTTAATCAAATAGGTTGAAAACATCGTCAAACTATTTATAATAGTAAACATCGATAATGTATTAAATTTAATATATAAATGCGAATCAAAAGATTTCGGCAGACTTCAGACCCGATGCGTTTTAATATGTTGGAATGGCCAGCTTTCTTTGATCAATGGATTGTCTCCGCTGATCGAAAGCTATCCATTCCGAAAAAAAAAAAGAAACGCACAATGTGTCTGAAGTCTGTCGTTATCTAGCTTTAAATCTTGTATATAAAATATTTAGAGATCTTATTCAACCCGTTTTTATAAAGGTTAAGGCGAGCGTATCAAGCAGTCTAGGTAGGCAGAGGGGATGGAAACAAATTCAATTATGTTTGACCATCAGAGTGTTGGGGATCAATGGAAACGCCCAGGATTGTCATGGACACGAGGTAATTTGATAAGACGGGTGACTCAGCCATGGAAACCTTGCATCAGCCGCAAGTTCTGTCTGACTCAGCTATAAACATGAGAGGATGGGCAGGCGCTACGTGGGCTTTACATTTTTAATCTTTTTAAACGGCAAATAAAATAAATTTATTTTAATGAGCGATTACTTTCATCTTCAATTACAAATCGAATCGGATGAGAGACAATTGCCATCTAAATTTGCTAAAGACATCAGTACCTCTTCGGCAATAGAGGTAACGACCACCATTCAAAAGCAGACAAACAATCAACCAGCTCGGCCGATCTCGTCGAGATGGGTGGAATCAACTCCTCATTGATTAAGACGATGACGACTTCAAATTCGGCCTATGGGTGAAAGCAGGCAGAAAGGCCAAGTGCACTGCGTCTAGGAAGTGGCCAGGAAGCCAACCCTCAATCTTCGCTCCATGCTTAAGCCCAAGGTGAACGAGTGCACAACGACTCGACAGCAGCAGGTGGCTTTCCTAGCCAGGTCAGCGGCAAGACAAAACGACCAATGCGTCTACCAGGGGTTCTGTACAGACTTCAGTCAGGTCAAGTACTTTCTGGAACTGAAGTTGTGCAAGGACACCGTCTAGAAGTTCACAAATTGAAGGCCATATCTTGGTCGGCTTCTTTAGCTTGCAGCTTACCGAATATTTCATCAAAGGGGTCAACATCGAGGATGTCACATTGTGGGCCTTTCTCTTTAGGAAAAATGTCGAGATCATCATCCTAAGCAACGTGCTATTCTTCGTGGAGGACTTTGTTCTAATCGCAACGCTCCGACCATATGGACAGGTGACGTCCTTCAACCAGAGGGTAAGGCAAATCTACGACTCCTGCAGGGTTGATGCTCGTCGGGATATTCCTATCATTCTACCGGGGTGAAGCCTTCCAAATCCCTACCCTCTGGATGTAAAGATTAAGGGAGTGGGCGCACATATATATGTGGCATACGGCATCAAGAACTCAACTGAAAAATTTTCAAACTGACCTCGAAAGACTGAGCTGCGCTGCACGAAGACAAGCTGTTTCTTTCTTAAATGCTTCTGTTTTGCACACGAAGGCCTGGAGCAAGCATATCTTTACTCCTGTTACAATACCAACACCTGCTACTGATGTCGTCGCTGAACCTCCTACCAATGACGCAGGAATATAGAAAAAACGCAATATTCGGTTTCTTTTCCTTTGAACCATTCTTCAATCAAGGCTAAACGAAACATAGCTCAAATACAAATGAATATTCTTTTGAATAACGACAAGGTATTTGAAGGCATGTTTAAAGTCCAGGCCTTCACCACCAATGGAAAGATGAATAAGATTTTTGCCGCTTCGACCTCCGTTCAGAAGACATCCATAGACATTTTGTCCAGCCTGCTTACAAGGGGTAAAATAGTACCTGTACAAGAAGCTGTCGTGTTTCAACACTCCTGCTAAGTAGCCTGAATGAGCTTTCGTATAGAGGCCCCAAACAAGTACGGCATTGCCGCTCTTCATATAAGAATTGAGCTCTGCTGTTTCTCAAGAAGCATGAGGTTGGCACAAACATTCTGGAAGAAACGAACGTCCCGGACAACGTAAAGAGATCTCTACCATGGATACAACGCCGTTGTTGCTCCCGTCGTGATGACCACTTTGGAATCGGATTTCGCCTGTGTTTTCTCGCCTGGTGTCATTGAACAAAACAGCAGAGCCTGTGGCCGAGCAAGGTGGCGTCGTCGTCCTCTCCGTTCAGGAAGTCTCTATTGCGTCAACACTCACGTCAAGAGCTGTATCTTCAGCTGCAGACTATCGAAGATTTGGCATGTGATAAAGGTGCATGCATCATCGGTGTGTGTGTGTGACCTGAATATTTCCAAAGAGTCTCTTAAGGACCTGGTATCCGGTTAGGTAGAAGTCTTCGCGTAGCTACTGGAACAAGGAAGCTTCCTCGACGCCGCAACCTTCTTTGATGTTGCGCTGGAGCACACCAGGGTCACTACCATCAGAAACCGGGTCGATGCGTGTCGTCTGGACAGATCGTCCCATCAGGCTTCTGCGATTTCGTCACCCGATACCAATATTTTTACTACGCCTATTCGGACCACCGTGCTTTCCTCTTACAAAAGGGAAAGCCAGTTGCATCGGAAACTTCTACTGTCGGGCCTAATCGTCGATATAATAGAAACGTTTTTTGATAAATCTCAAAAGACTTAGCAAATATTTTATCTCCAAACGCTGTGGAGAGGGTCGACTACCGTCTCCGAGTCCGGCGATGTATACATCGAGAGAGCACGTTACTTCCTGAGACGGATACTGGAGAACGATGCTGTCCGTTCTGAATATCCTTCCTTGTCGCACCTCGGGAATTTTCTCAGAGCCGGACGTCGTTCTCCTTCCACCTACACTGACGGCGAAGGCAGTGTTATCTCCGGGAGACACCCAAACGCTTTTATTGTAGTTTCGTCTAAGCCTCCAGCTTAGCTGAAGTCATCGCCGACTTCCTCATTAAAGTTAACCGCTTGGAGTTCAACGAGTGGGAGCAGCTTTTTCTCGTCGACATCTTTCGCATGCTGATTGCGGCAGGCGGTGGCCTGCCAAACGACCGTTCTTCATGATGAGCTAAATTGCCTTAAGTGCTTGTCAAGGTCTTTAAATATTTTTGTCGCAAATTTATTGCAAAATATTCGAGGCTTATCGGCTCATCGGCGCTTTGCCTCCATCTTCGAAGCGTAATAAGTCATCTAACGGCTGAAATTTGCACGATGGTCCGAGTTTACAGGTATTACGGTCAATCAGCCTTCCAATGACCGACAGCAGGACCTTCAGCGGCGTTCTCACGAATTGTCTGCGTAGTCATCTTTCTGACCTTGGGTCCGAAAGTCAGACCTACGCTGTTCTTCAGCTGTAGATGCATGGTTGTCAATGCAGAACGACACCAGTCTTTTCCTCACTGATGACGATTAGTTTGAGCTCGTGCCCCCGACCATCGAAGAGTTCCGCTTTGCCTCCGACGTGGTATTCAACTTTGGCCTGAACTGCAGACTGTTGCGGTTTCTGGAAACACCGGGCTATCTCCCTCCCAATTTCTTGGACGTCCAAGTCGATGACTGTCCTGGGCTGCACGATATTTGTCAGGAACTCTGTCGCCTCCCAGTCTACACCTCTTTTGGGGTTGTTGGGGCGAGTCACTGCGAGGTGAAATCTCTTTACTCACGGCTTGACGTTCGTAGGGGATCCATCCTGTGCTATTAAGGCTACATTTTGCCAGAGACTACCATTGGCTATCTGCAAGCGCGACTGGAGCATTTTGTAGAGCACTCCGGCTCGGCCTTTCATGCCCTACCTCACCCTAATTATTCCACCTCTAGGCATGCTAAATGTGCCGCCTGTGGATCCAGCGTAGAATCGCCGACCCACAGATACTGGATTTGCCGAGCCATTCGATCCTGTTCATGGGAAATGTTCGTCGCCTGAGAGGTGCTCCTGGATATGCAGACCTGTATTTTCGACGCCGACCTCCATTCCAAGGCAACGAAGACCTCAGAAGTGGCGAAAGCAGCTATCTATAAATTCCATCTTGGTTTTCAGTATGCGGTAACTATATTGACTTTTCACTCTGGGGAAAGAACACTTTTTATCCACCTTTGGCGGAGTAATTTCGCAGGAAATACCTATTTTTGAAAAAAATATATATATTACTTATATTTAGTAATTATATATATAAATATTAAAAACAAAAGAGGCATATCCTGACCAGGCTCACATGAGCTTTTCTCGATGCGCTCTGCCAAATATATTCCAATGTATACCTATATCCCCATGTGTTGTATAGTTATAAAGTAATTGCCGAGGCAACAAATAAAATTTTGAGTGAGAGTGGTCTGTCAATCACCGTGTCTTAAAGCGGACTAATCTGTCTGAGTAAGAAGGGGGCACACCTGGGAACCCGACATGTTTTTCGAACCTTTTTCCTCTACTGGCGCCGGCTGTCACTCACTCGGAGTCTTGGGCCCCCCGCAACTCCAGGGTCAGGAAGTGCCTATATATACGTGCCTTTGCAGACGCGAGGATGTCCATTCCCGAAGATCCAGCTCTGCAGGTCAGGGGGCTGCTGGATGATGGTGAAGGCCTCCACGATGACTGGCCTGATCCGCCTACAGGACCAGTAGCGGTGGGCCAGTGACAGGTCTTCGGACCCACAGGCGATGCAGGACTCCCGGGCTGAGGCCGGATGTGCTGGATGGGGAAGGGCATGCAGGGCCAGTCGTACCGCTAGGTCGGCGTTGTGCCCGGAGAAAGCACACCTTCGAAGCGATGACCAGGCGATGGTGACGGGCAGGTCGACTTGGGGCTGCCATCGGCTCAGGAGATGGAAGATGGGTAGAGCAGCCAGGCGTGGGCGCTCTAACATGCGGCGAGCGGTGCGTGTGGTCAGTCGCTGGCAGGGCGTAGCCGTTCCGCGAAGCACGATAGCCTCGCCGATACCGTTGGCCCGGTAGGAACCGCGGCAGTTTTCTTCCAGGAGTCGGCTGGTGTACTGCGACAAAGAGGTTTGTCCGCGAGGGCAGCGCGGGTGACACGAAGATGGGGGGACCCATGGCCGATGAGGTCTCCAACCCGCGCTCCCACCCACTGCGAGGCGGCGAGGAGATCGGGGGGACGGAGAAACCTGCAGCCTCCGATGATGGTGAGACCTAGAAGCTGATTCTGCGGCAGCACCCTGTGGCTCAGGGTCAGGATCTCCGAGGCGGCCTACCAGACTCCGAGCAGCCGTCGACGTCGAGCTGGTAGCCAGGTCCGGGTGGAAGAGGAATCAGCCAGGCACCACTTTCGGAGGGCCAAGAGTAGGCGCTTAGGCCTCCGCGCAACGCAGGCTTCACTCCCTTGATGCACGCCAACCGCATCTGCATGCCGAGGTCAAGAAGGCCAAAGCCACCCAGGGAGACGGGTCTAGATAGGAGGCCAGCCGGCAACCAAGCGGTGCGATCGGAACTCCAGACAAACCACACCAGACGGGCTTGCAGCTTGGAGATGGAGGAGTCGGCTGGAATGTATCCATGGAGGTGGTGCATGAAGGAGGAGAGCACCAAGCAGTTGGCGGCTCTGGCCCGACCGACGAGGGAAAGCCCGCGGGTGAAGGGAGCCCATCTTCGGAAGGCCGCGTCCACTAGATCCAGGAGATGTCCTTCCTGCATGGCGGCTGACGCTCTGGGCCGGATGTCACAGCCCAGTATCCTCAAACTGATGTCAGTCCAGGAAATTTCCGGCACCCCAGGCGCCGCACCAGAGGCCCACGCTCTTCTTGAAGTTCACCCGGATCCCGGAGGCGCGCTGAAAGCCCTGGAAGATGGAGGCTACCTCACTAAAGTGTTACTCCCGGCGGACCATCAGCACGATGTCGTCGGCGTAGGTGATGACGTTGCCCTCGCCAAGGGCACTCTGGAAGAGACGCAGGAGCGGAGTGGTAGCGAAGCTGAACAGCGTGGCGCTTACGGCGCAGCCCTGTCTCACGCCGTTTAGAAGTGGGAAGGCGGCAGTGTGGTACTCTCCAATCCGGACGGCCGCGTTTGCCCCGGAGTAAAGGAGCTGGATCCACCCGATGAAGGCTGGCGGCAGGCCCAAGGAAACCAGGAGCGACATCAGGAATCCTCTGTCCAGGGAGTCAAAGGCGGACTCCAGGTCCACAGATACGACCGAAAGCGGTAACCTCCCCGCAGTTGCTATTTCGACCTCGTCCGTGACCCGAGCGATGTTCCAGGAAGGAGACCTCACCGGGATAGCGTAGGTATGGCAGTCAATCGCCAGCGTAGGGAGATGGGGCCTGAGACGCCGTAGAAGGATGACAGCAAGGACCCTGTAGTCTGTAGAGGGCAGGGTGATGGGGCGGAAACCAGTTAGACCAGGACCACTACGGGCCTTGGGGACCAGGCAAATGGAGCCGCGGCGTGTAGATGATGGCAGGGCGCCGCGCACCAAGGAAGCTCCGAACACCCTCCACAGAAGAGCCGAGAAGAAATCTTCATAGGCAGAGAGGAGTTCGCAGGGCAAGCTGTTCCATCTCCCGGGGCCTTTCCAGTGGGAAGCGTGCGGATGGCTGCAGCGATTTTCTCCCTGGAAATCTCTGACCGGTGTAGAGGATCGTCTTCTTCGAGGATGATGAGGGTGGTGGTTCCCGCGATGAAGTTTTCTACCTCGGCAGGGTCGGCTGGGTCCTGAGCGAAGCGGTGCTTGAAGAAGGAGAGCGCCCTAGAGGGTAGCTCGCGGTCACCCATGATCTCGTCCTCTTCATCCCTGACCATTGGTACTACACGGCGGCGGAGGCGGAGCGCATGTCCGAGGACTGGCAGCGATGGATAGTTGGCCTCCGTCGACGAGGCCTCGAGCCTGGCCCTAATGTAACGGTTGGCTCGGTTAACATAGTCGTCCTCCGGCTCAGGGCGAGTTGTGTGGAGTGACCTGATTTCAGCCAAGATTTCAGCCTTTATACGGTTACATCCCGACCAGAGCTCTCCGTCATCGAGGTCCTCGGCGGCCCACCCGACGTCCTCGATGTAAGATGACAGATGTTCAATAGCAGCCGCTGACCTGAGCACAACAGCCACACCGGGTGATCCCGAAGCAGGGAGAGAACTTAGCTGGAGGAGGACGGCGCGGTGGTCAGAGAGATGGAATAATCGGGTGCTATAGCTCTTTGCCCTCTCCACTAGCGCGGTAGGGAGGAGTATTCTATCAAGCCGGCTGCTGTGGATACGACCCTCGAAGTCGGCCACTCTAGTGGGAAGTTGGGCCAAGTTGAAGAATAAGGCGGCATCTTCCAGCGCGGCTTGCTCCAGCAGATTGGAGAAGGCTTTGACAGAGGCCGAATCTGTTGCTCCGGCAGGATCCCCGTCGATGTTGAGGACGCCCACGACCCAGACATTGTCCCGGACTGCTGCTTCTGAGATGATTCCCACTTGCTCGAGCCGCTCGTGAGGAGTGTGAGACAGGTGACAGTTGATGACGGCCATCTTCTGGCCTTGAACATTGAGGTGGACTAGGTCGATGCATCCAGGCCACAGGGCGCGATGTCGCAATCGGGCGACGCCCGGCACGAAGAGGAAGGCGAGGCCGGTGCCCCTGGAGATGGCAGGCGGGGCGACGATGGCGCTGTAGCCTAAGCAAAGATCTTGGGTGTAGTCCAGGGACTCTTTGTTCGTTTCCTGGATGAAGGCGATGTCCACATGGTTTTGGGCCAGAAAATATCAGAGCTCTAAGCTTCTGCCGCGAGCGGCGAGCCCTCGCGCGTTGAGTGTCATGACGCGGAGGTTCATTGTGGGCTCCCAGTCTGCCTTCTAACGTCGGAGAGACGCTTGTAGAGGGGCGTGTTGGATCCGGGAATCCGCACTACCAGGTTCCTGGCCAACTTGTTGAGCGCAGTCTTCTGGCTGTCTGACATGGAGGGGAGGAGGTTCTTGAGTCCAGGGACGGATTGGAGGGCCTCGATGACTGGTTCCCTCTTGAGCCCCAGCTTCTCTATCTCTGAGAAGATAGACCCCGGCACCTGCTTGAGGAGTTCTTTCATCTCACCTTTTGTTTTGGTGGACTTTCCAAAGGGTGTGAGGTTGATGTAATCCCTCTGATCCTGCAGCGGGTCTTGAGACTGGTCAGGGCTGCTTTTCTCGACAGACTTCGCTGCCGTCGGGGGACGAGAGGCTGGGGAAACGGGGCAAGAGACTTCTGCATTCTCGGGCGATTGTGCCGGAATAGAAGCAGCAGGTGGATCCGCGGTGGGTGTAGTGGGTACAGGGCCGGGCTTGACTTCGCCGGTGTTCGAGAGCACTTGCTCAGGCGCATTTGTAGGCCTTTTTGGGAGTCAGGGGGCAGTTGGCCCTACGGTGCCTCTGCCTCTGGCACCGCGAGTTCTTGACTCCGTACACTAGGAAGGCCGGCAGGATCTCGCCTTTGTGGTTGATGTTGAGGCGCGTTGGGAGCCTCTCCAGCTTCATACCCTCATTCAGAAGGATAAGCAGCTCCCGGCGCCCATCCTTTATTGTGAAGCCCGCAACGTTGACGAGCAGCGGGGCGATAGATGTGACTCGCCCGTCTGGCCTCAGGGCGGCGATGACCTCTGCATCCTCCACGAAGAAGGGTAGGTTGGTGACGATGACTTTCTCCGCCCGTTTGCGGAAGGGATTGGTCTTGAGCAGGGTGTCCTCGATTTCGAGGCCTTCCTCGATGAGGCGGTCCGCGAGAGCCTTGGTACCGAGGCCGACCAGGACGTGGCCGTTCATCTTGTTGAGCTGGATGATGTTGATTCCTCCCACCAGCTTGTCCAGCGCCAGAACATACTGTTGCTGGCTGAATTCAGGGAAGTGCTCGACATAGACGCAGTGGTCCATGGTGCCCGTGGCTTGCTGTGACCTTGCTTCGGCGATTCTCTTTCGAGTCGCCTTGATCTCCTGGGCGAGAGGGCGACGCCTGGCTGAGAATCCGCCCCGGGTGGCGTTGGTGCTTCTCTGAGCTGGTGCGACGGTGCCTGACTGCGCCGTCGAAGCACGCTGAGAAGCTGCTGTCCTTCGCCTTTTCCGCTCAACCTTGATAAAGGGAGCAAGCTCGTTGTTGGGATCCTGGCGCTCCATGGCCTCAGCCCAGTTCAAAACCCGACCGCCATTAGCGCTGGAAGCCGTAGTTGCATACATTTCATTTTTTTCCGCGGCTTGATTTGCATCTCCGCCACTTTTTATATTTGTAGAAAGCAAATTTCTCACTTGCATTTCTCTGCTTTCCGCTGATTTCTCAAAATTGGCAGGGACTTCTTGCACATGAGCTAGTTATTCATGTTCGCCATGCTCTTGGCTATCAGCCAATATCTCAAATGGGTTTGTCAGCTCGATCAGATCCATCTCCATCTCGAAAAACGCGGAGCTCGCGCACCGCGTGGCCGCACGGCCGAGAGTTCTTGTGCAACTTTTTATTTTCAAGCTTTCGAACTTTTATTAATCGTATATATAAGATTATATAGGGTTAGGAGAAAAATGTTTTTTTTTTTAAAAGGTAAAATAATTTATTCTAAGGCTTTGTATATTTAATCATTAATATATTTAATATCTACTTATATATTTGCCTTATTCTGTCTGTTTGTCTGTTTGTTTGTCTGAAGCTCACGGATGGGTTTTTTTCATAACCATCGGTGGTTCAGTGGTAGAATGCTCGCCTGCCACGCGGGCGGCCCGGGTTCGATTCCCGGCCGATTCATTTTTTTTTTTTTTTTTACAATTTTTAAAACTCATTTATATATTTTACAAGAATGACATCCACGGCGCCAATTTATAATTGTAACGAATAGTATTTGAATAAAAGCATTTAATCGGGTAAAACACGGGCGTTGCCCGGGTCATTCGTTTATAATAATTGTATAAACGAATGCAAGACAAAATCACCGCGAATGTTTCTTTTTTTTTTAAGGCAATTTCTTTTTAAGGCAATTATCGTTATTTATCGTTAATTTTTGTTTCGATTTTATTGAAAAAAAACGATATGGTGCCTTTAAAAAATGATCTTTATTACTATGCAGTTTTCTATTTAGTCAATATACCTAAGTTCATGTTGAAAATGTAATTATCTCTATCGATTTAGTAGGTGAAATGCAAAAATAAAAATCGACATGATGAAATCTTTATGAAAATTCACATTTTTATTTTATATTTTCAAGACACACACAGTTTGGGGCGGGACGTTTCACAAGAGAGACATCCACGGCGCCAATTTATAATTGTAACGAATAGTATTTTAATTAAAACATTTTAAAAACACACAGTTTGGAACGGGACGTTTCACAAGAGTGACATCCATGGCGCCAATTTATAATTGTAACGAATAGTATTTGAATTAAAACGTTTTTAAAATATATACGCACTCGGGTAAAACCCGGGCGTTGCCCGGGCCATTCGTCTAGTAATAATATATTTAATCACACATTATAACTCTATATATAAAAATAATTATTTAATTTTCATATATTCATTTTGTGAACATATATCTCTATATAACCATATATATATTTATTTGTTTTTCAAACCATTTATTTTATATGAAATTTGCTAATAAAGCTGCTTCACTCTCATGGTCTCTCTGTGTTTGACTTAGTTCTAGCATACCTTCCGTTATCTTAGAACAACTAATCTTGGAAATTTAGTCATTAAATATTTAACAGAATCATTATCTTTCTTTAAAAACCTTTACAAAATGCTTCATTAACCCTAATTCGATATGTAAAGGGGGAAGAAGCATTTTTAGTTTATGGACAAGCGGTTCATTTTCAACGATTTGTTAACCTAAGCGAAACGTACTTCTTTCAGGCCACATTTTTTGTATATAATGATTCCTTCTGTCTCTGCTGTCCCACTTGCATAAAAAGCAAGGATACTTTGTGTTTCCTTTCTGCAAGCCCTGTAAAATTCCTATAATTTTAAGATCACCGCAAACTTTCCAACAATGGTATAATTAATTTTTTTAAAGATCTTCTTATGAGTCGAATAGGTGTTTTCATTTGGGTTGAATAGACAACTGGTATGGAAGGTAATACACTACCATAGTGCAGCAAACAAGTCTTCAAACGTTGTTTAGAGGAATCAATAAAGAGCCTATGCTCTGTAGCATTCTAATTAATTTGCAGAGTTTTAAAAACGCCTTTAATATCATTGCAGTACACTAATCCTTATTCTTCGGGAAATAAAATGGCAAAAAAACATTGTTACCTATTAAGATAGACAGAGATTTTGGTTTGTGGTAATAAGAGGTTGCTTTGCTTTAATCATGATCCAAGAATTTCTGCTGCTTCTTTTGATACCCCTAGATCCCTAACTAGATCAATTAATGATGCCTGATCAAATAAATGTGGAATGCCACTTTCATTTGAAATAAATTCAGGGTCGTTCAATTGACGATCATCTGCAAATGCTGTGTACTGATCATCCTTTTTGATATAGGATTTTTGAACCGTTTTAGGAATCGGTATGGGATTCTCGAGGTCGTGAGGAATAGATTGCCTAGTTGATGATATATCAGGATAAAGTTAGTTTGCTTCTTTTTGCTATTAAGGCCTGTGATTTTGCAGGACACAGAAATAACAATCGTCATGGTGATTTTTTGGCTCTCGTCAAACCATTTTATTTTCCCCGATTTCAATTGCAAAAGCCCTTGATAGCACGTTCCGCACACACTATGGGGGCACCACCACTTGTCTTGATCACCTAAGGCCACACACCAAAATATTCTTTATAGCATTCTTTTATCTTTGGGGTGATACGTTTCCTCTGTTTGGGAATTGTAAATTTTCCCACAAATGTAGCAGAACATTTTTGGATTAGCTTTGCATTTACGCGGCATTTATCATATATTTGAAAATATTTATGAAAACAAATGTATTGTTAAACATTTTCTTGATATAAAATTGCAATGGTATGCATTTCATCTAAATGATGATTAAATTTTATGCTTATAAAGTCAATATCTTCAAAATATTTTGATGCCAGCAATAACATAAGCTTCTTTATAAAATTAAATATTTCCAAATATCTTTCAAATAATTGAGCTAATTTTGAAAAATGAAAGTTATATTCATGATCTACGGATTGGAATTTACTAGAAACAACTTTCAAATATTGAGAAGGAAAAAGTGTGTTTACTAGTGAAATCGTATATAAAATATACTATATCTAGTTTATTTTTAATTTATTAAATATTTTAAAATACACATATATATTAATATATAAGAAAACAATAGAAAAAAAAATAAAAAGATCAGGTGTTGATATTAAAAATAAAGAAGGCATATCCTGAACAAAAGCACATGTGCTGTTTAGATGGCAGAGCGCCATCTAGTGGAACAGAAATCAACTAAACATTGATTTAACCTCTTTCCTGATATTTGGCCAACTCAATTTTTTGATAAATCAAGGTACAGCCTACTCCACACTGACGAGCGCCAACAGCGCGAAACGCGTTCGTGGATGGCTTTTCTTGATATATCAATAAATTGGGTTGGCCAAATATCAGGGAACAGGTTAAATCAATGTTTAGTTGATTTCTGTTCCACTAGATGGCGCTCTGCCATCGAAAAAAACATGTGCTTTTGGTCAGGATATGCCTTCTTTATTTTAATATTAATATATACCTAGAAAGGCATCTCTCCCTTTAATTGCGCATCAGAACGATATATTAGGCTCATATCACCATAGTGAAGTTGGTTACTAGGGTGATGAGCCTAATGATTTGTTCTGATGCGTAATTAAAGGAAGAGATACCTTTCTAGGTACGGGAATATAATCCTCAGGCAACTTTGTTATATATTAATATATTTTTGTTTTGAAAATAGAGCAATCCATATTTAATTCATTAGATAATAAAACGGCATATATTGTGTTAGTGAAAGGTAATTTGCGCTGGGCCTCACGTGGTCAGCGAGAGGCAAAGGCACGCCCGCGCGAGAAGAAAAGAAAACAGTTTGAACGGCTTTTCAACCAACACCACCGCCGACGGATGGCGGTGTCGCCAAGGCGGCGCGCGTGCGCGGCGGTGGCGGTGAAGCCAAGCCTGCTGTGATGACACCTCCGCCGCCCGCCCTGAAGGAGATGGAGGAGGACAACCCGATAACGGAAAAAGAGCGATGTGCACCCTCACCGCCTGCGCCTCGGCTCGCTGAGCCGACACCACCCGCTCCCATGGGGAAGAGGGCGCATGCGCGGCGGCGGCAGAGACGTTCGAAAACTGACGGCCATCACGGGCTGACGTCTTTTCCCATCCATCCGTTTGAATCAAACATTTTTCAACTTCTTTTTTACTAAAAATTTAATTTTAACATTATATAAATATCTATATTTATCCTTAATAAATTAAAATACCACGGATGAATAATTGAATGATTTTTTCAATATCAAACGAACCACCCCAATACAAAGTTGATCCTCTTTAAATATATTATCACCTTTGCTTGAGACCATTTTAATCCAAACGAACCTACATCATGGTGCACCAATCAAAAGGTGTACCGAACATATTGGATTTAATAAAAGATATATTTCGCCAATATTTCGGTTGGCTGAACGCCAAACCTTTATCAAGGCATTACATTTTTGTATACACAAACTCAGCGCCGCATAGTGTTATAACCATTATAACACTGCGGCGCTGAGTTTGTGTATACAAAAATGTAATGCCTTGATAAAGGTTTGGCGTTCAGCCAACCGAAATATTGGCAAAATAAATCTTTTATTAAATCCAATATATGCTGTTTTATGATCTAATATTAATATATGTGGAAAAAAAAGAGAAAATATGGTCAGATGTTGATATTAAAAAACAAAAAAAAAGACATTTTCTGACCCCTCATATGAACATTTTAGATGGCATTTAAAAGGCGCATGAGAGAGATCAGGATATGCCTCTTTTTTGTTTTTAATATTAATATATATGCTAATTATAATCTATAATTTTATTTATAAGTACCAAGCAAACAATTAAACATGTAATTTTGTTTTTTGTTTCTTTTTTATCATTTTCCAAATAACTTTATTAGGTGCCGCTCAAAATCACCCTAGATCATCATATTTACAATATATTGTGGAGGATGGTTATGTACAGGGGTTCATTTACAATTATAATTTATAATGATGTTGTTGGGTCCTCAGTTCCTTGGGGATATTGTTCTTGAGAAGGTTTTTTTCTGGCTTGTTTGATATTCAAGGTGGGTTTGTTTTTCCTTTTTTTTCCACTTTTAGTCAATCTGGCTATATTGATGGAAAATTTGTCTATGTTTTAAATTTCTTATTTTCCTTTTTCCGCATTTGTAGTTTGTGGCTTCCTTATAGGTGGGGTTTTCTAATTTTTCGGATTTTTCGTATTATTTAAATGATTGTCTAATAATGTAGTCATTGATGTTTTCGATATTTAAATCGTTCCTGAGGATTGTGTTCCGAACGAACCAGGGTGGAGACATGATTTTTCTGATCATTTTATTTTCAAAGACTTCTAGCTTTTTAAGGATGGTCTTATGTGCTGTCATAAAAATGGGGTGGCCGTATATGAGTATTGGTCTTATTATTGACGTGTAAATGGTTCTTTTGCAATGAAGGGATAATTTGCTTTTCGGTCCTAGAAGTAGGGATAATCGGTGTTGGGCAGCTTTCGCCAAATTAATTCTGTTTTCGATGTGTTTTTTTGAAGGTTAGGTGCTCGTCTAGGGTCATCCCTAGGTATCGGATGTTTTTATCATTTGCCTGGTTCAAATCACATTAATAGGTACCGCTCAGCAAGAACAACCTAGTTCATGATAATTGAATAATGAATAATATGTGAAGGTTTATCATTTGATTTTATTAGATAATCTCAACAAGTAAATGTAATATAACAAAAATGAATTTATTAAGACGTCTTAATTGCTTTATATTAATATATATTATACATAGAAAAAAATAGAAAAATGGTCAGGTGCTGATATTAAAAACAAAATTGGCATTTTTCTTACCGCTCACATGAGCACTTTAGATGGTAGAGCGCCATCTAGTGGGACAAAAATAAACTAAACGTTGATTTAGCTTGTTCCAAAGATATTTGGCCAACCCAGTTTTTGATAAATCAAGAAAAGTTAACCACGCACGCGTTTCGGGCTGTTGGCCCTCATCAGCGTGGTGCAGACTGGTGAGCGGTCAGGAAATGCCAATTTTGTTTTTAATATCAACACTCGGCCATTTATTCTTTTATTTTTCCCTTATTTTTTTCACAGGAAAAGCGTTTTTACGCAAACTTGGCCTTAATTACCCATTTCTTGATTTCTCAAGAAGCCTCTGGGACCAAATATTGGGTCATAGAGGTACACTATGCACTACGCTGACAAGGGCCAACAGCCCAAAACGCGTACGTGGTCAACTTTTCTTGATTTATCATGAAATTAGGTTGGCCAAATATCTTTGGAACAACCTAAATCAACTTTTAGTTGATTTTTTTTTCACTAGATGGCGCTCTGCCATCTAGAAATACTCATGTTAGCGGTCAGGAAATGCCAATATTTTGTTTTTAATATACCTATCCCCCGATTTACACGGTACTTGTTTTACACGTTTTCGCTTTTACACGGTTTTCCAAATATTTTTTTTTTTTTTGTTTTTATCGCACTATACTAAATGCTACTGTGATTGAACACATGCGCTGTGTACACATCTCACGAGAAATCCCGAGCTTATGTGCCGACTACATATTTTAACCTGTCAATGCATTTTATTTTTATTTCTGTGTACACCTATCTCTCGATTTACACGTTTTTCTCAGGAACGTATCTACCGTGTAAATCGGGGGGGATAGGTGTATATATATATTCATATTTTAAAAATATATATTTTGAATTTGTTTCAAGGGACAGGGTTTTTTTTTTCAGAGAGAGATTTTAATTGCGAATTTTAACCATTAGAAGAAGTTGTTTTTAATGAACTAAAAAGTTGGATTGCGGTGATATTGACATTAAGGAAAAACTGCACACACACAATAACCATTAATCTTAATACAAACACAGATATATCCATAGGTAAAAAAATATATTGCCAAATGTTTTTAAAGAGGTGTTTGAGGTTTACAAATATTATATCAGGTAAAGACAAATACTTATAACGTTATACGTATAAAACGAACGATAAAGAAAAAAAAAATAGTTTTATATAGGGCTACATATTGATAAGATTGTAACCTATAACCTTTTGAAGGGAAAATTATTTAGTTTTTCTATCATCAAAAAGTCGTTTACTAAAAAAAGAAGGCACTGAGAGATGTAAGAAACCAAAGTTCTCCTTAGAAGAAAGTAAACAAGGGCTGGGAAAAACGTTTGAAGCACAGCACTAATGGTGGTCTAACAACGCAGAAGATTGTCTCAAATAAGTTATAATTTCCGTGCAGACGAGCCAATCAATGGCCTCTAATTGACGCCTGCAAATAAAAATCTGATCCTTCCTCCAATTCCCGGCAGAAGATAGTTTCGAACAAGTCAATTATATGGATTGTTATTTATTGTCGGACGAGAGTTACAAGGCCTCGTGTGTAGTTAAAACTTTGTCACATGATTTACATGGGGGGGAGGGGCATTGATTATCCATAATAAAGTTCACCTTGTATCAAGGAAAACTCCCCATATTTCATAGAAGTGATGGCGGAAAGATACACAATTCCAAACAAGAAATCCATTTTCATTCCTCCAATCTGCTCTACCGGAAAGAAATGTTATGATATCCAAATTGATCAATTTTGTTTCCCTTTTAGTCTCGTTTCTAGCTTCCTTTTCTAGTTTAACGAATCGAGAAGCTTAAAATGATTTTATATTTAAAATTGTTGAATTGTGAACAAAGTAAATTATCTCCCCATCGATATAATGCTGGTACTTGTAGAATATGTTGATTGAATGGTAGTCAGTTGTCAGCATTACCTCCTGATCAGGTCAACTATACAGAAATATAAAATGAAGGATTTCCTCTCACACGACAAAATAGAGACTAAAACTACTCGTTCTCCAATGACCACCTCTAGAGTCTAGTAAACTTGGGATGGTGAAACAACAGTTTTGTCATATATCCAGGACACCCACATTTAAAATGCCGATAAAATATTCAGAATTTGCCAAAAAGAGTGTACCTACTAATGTGGTTAGGCCAATTCTATGGCTTAGAAATATAAATGAACATTTTCCCTGGAAATGATGATCTAAAGACCTTCACTATGGTCAAACTATGTGTCATATATTTGTCGCAGACTCGAGTCTGCTAGATTGCAGAGACGATCAAGTGATGTCCCGTAGTTTTTAGACATTTTCTTATATTTTAGATTAAAGTTCCCCTGGAATATAAAGCACACATAGATATTGATAATTATAAACTATTTACGCGCATTGCTTTTTAATTAAAAATAAACAAATACTTACTGTCCTTATTGCAATGATAAAAATATTGGAAATGCCTGGCTCATCATTAGTAGGCCATCCCAGCGGTGTCGCTAGCTTAATCTCCCATAACCGGGCTCTTTGAAGAGCTGTTTTATCGAGCCGTGGAGAAATTTTTCTGGCCTGAAAGCTCACCCAATTTTGTCGTAGTTAGTGCCGTGAATAAATCCTTTAGGCCTGAAAGCTCACCCAGTTTTGTCATAGTTAGGGCCGTGAAGAAATATTTTATGCCTGAAAGCTCGCCCAGTTGTGTTTAAATGCAGAAAGAATTGTTATAAATTCAAGTTCTCATTTTTGAATGGCCTCAGCTATAATTATGTTTATTTTAATAAATGCAAACTCCCTCTTTGACTAATGTATATACACTGCGTGACATTGAAAATGGAACACCAAGAAATAGTGGCCAGAAAGTGATGAAACTCGGCAGACAGAGAGAGACAGGGACGAACAATAAGTGATCTTTATTTCAAAATGATAGTCATAATACAGAGCGAGAACGGCGTCGGCTTAGTAGCAAGTAGGACCACCGCGGACGGCGATGCACGCAGCAACACGTCTAGGTAGAGAGTCAATCAGAGTACGGATGGCGTCCTGAGGGATGGCTCTCCATTCCCTCTCAACCATTTGCCACAGTTCGTCTTCTGAACGCGGCTGTGGCAAGGCATGCAAACGGCGTCCAATGATGTCCCAGACGTGCTCGATTGGTGAGAGATCAGGAGAGTACGGTGGCCAGGGAAGCATCTGTACATCTTGCAGAGCTTGTTGGCTAATGCGAGCAGTGTGCGGTCAGGCGTTATCCTGCTGATAAAGGGCATTGGGTACCCCCTGAAGGTAGGGGAGTGTCACCGGTCGCAGCACATCATCAACGTATCGTTGGGCCGTCATAGTGCCCTGAATACGAAGTAAAGGTGACCTGGAATCATACGCGATTGCGCCCCAAACCATGATTCCACGTTGTCGCACGGTGGGGCGTTCCACAATTGCTGCCGGATTGGACCTTTCTCCACGTCGACGCCATACGCGTACACGGCGACTATCACTGGACAAGCAGAAACGCGACTCATCTGAGAACACGACCCTGTGCCATTCCGTCATCCACGTCGATCTAGCCCGGCACCATTCCAAACGTTGGCGCCTATTCGGTGGGGTCAATGGCAGTCTTCTTAGCGGACGGCATGAGTGCAAGCCATTAGCAACCAATCGACGGGAAATGGTTCTGGTCGAGATGGAATGATCTAGGGTGTCTTGCACATGTTGCAGGATGGCGGTACAAGTGGCTTGTGGGGCCGCCACTGCTTGTCGAAGGATACGCCGATCCACACGTGCTGACGTCACTCTGGTTGCACCGACATTCCTATAAATTGCCACATTTCCTTGTTCCAACCATCTTCTCCACAGTCGGTGCACCGTGGACGCACCAAGGTGTGTATCAGCTGCGATTTGACGTATGGACCAACCTGCCCTTTTCAGTCCGATCACCATGCCCCTCGTAAAAGCGTCTGTCTGCTTGAACTGCCTCCGTTTACGATGACCTGGCATTCTCTGTTATTACACGTGTCTTTTGACAAAAGAACAAAATTTCTACAATGATTTTCCTTGAAGAAATAACGACACGAATACTGTCCTTTCTGCAAGTTCCTTCCCTTATATCTTACTCCATGTGCGCACGAGAGCTGCGCATTTTACATCATTTGCATAACTCGGTTAGGCGCGTCTACCCTGAAATTTGCATAATTTTCTGGCCACTATTTCTTGGTGTTCCATTTTCAATGTCACGCAGTGTATATGAAAAATAGTACAAAAAAGTGAATTTATACTTGGATCAGGTAGATAAATTAAGAAAAAAGGAAATTTCCTGATCGTGCAACTGAAAGTTGCTGATGGTTTGCGCCATTATCGGAATAAATATAATATAATATAACTGAGTATATATGTTTCTTTAAAATAAAATAATTGACTACTGCCATTAATGGAATGATAGAATAACGGGAGGATCTAGCTTATCAATAGTGAACTCTCCCAATGGTTTCCAGTTTAATCTATCATACCGCTTTAATATTGCATTGGGCTCTTTGGCTTTTTTACCGATACTGAAGCCGAACTCTTGGGAAACGTATTTTAAATGAACTATAAACACAAGCTTTGAGGAGACAGTTATATATAAATACACCCACATATCGCCCAGCGATTGGCCCTCCATGCCCTGCCTCACCCAGACCATCCAGCTTCTGCCGGTCCTTCCTGCCCTGCCTGCGGCTCCCCCGATGGCTCCCTGGGCCATCGGTACTGGAGCTGCCCTCACATCAGGCCTCTCGTCCGGGAGGCATTCAACATCATAGGAAGGCCCCCTGACCTCCAGTCCTGGATCTTCGGGACAGGCCTGATAGAAGACGATCTGGCCATCTTCGCATCGGCGAAATCAAGAATCAACCGATACTTCATCCAGGTCAGACTGGCCCAGGCCATCAAGGATCCCGTCATCGCCAGGAGGAGGACACTATCGCGGTGGGGAAGAACACCTGGCTGATTGTAAATAATTACCTCGATCATTTTCATGTAAATATTGACTAGGAAGTCTATAAAAGTGTTCTAATGGTCAATTGTCACACATATATAATTATAAATATATAATATATTTTGAAAGAGAGAGAGAGAGAGACTAGTTCCATTTATTTATTGATTGTTTTACTCTGCAACCGCTGGCTGGTATATTACTCTTCAATTCCTTATACTTCTACCTTCTGGTTACAATAAATTGGTCTGGATGTTTATTTTCATCATAGTCAGTTTATTTCAAGGTCAGAAACCTGAAGAATCCTGAAGTGTGGGTAAGTTCAATCCGGACAAAGCTTACGATGTCAAAGTCGTGCACCTCGTCTTTACCTGCGCGCACTAAGGCTTCTTGTAGAAGCAGCTAAGAGGAGGAGCTACGTTCAACGAAAATGCTACAACTGAGGGGTTCTTAGTAAACTTTGACTAATAAAAGTTTTCTCAGACAGACTATTGGGATTTGGTGTCGACTCCAGATATTGTCCAGATTTAACTGGCCAAAATTATTGTTTAATTGGAGCGTACAAATATCGCTAACTATCCTAAGACTGTGCCACTGACTTGAATCTTTGTTCTATTTATAAAATGAGAGTAGGTCGAATTAACGCAAAGAAGATTTATTACATAGAATATTTTCCTGGGATATTTGGTAGAATCGTTTAAATGGCACTGGATATTTAATGTGAAGATATATTTATAGTGTTTATATCTCAACAATATAATAATAAAATTCAACACAG
This sequence comes from Cordylochernes scorpioides, assembly GCA_030710605.1. Taxonomy (NCBI): domain Eukaryota; kingdom Metazoa; phylum Arthropoda; class Arachnida; order Pseudoscorpiones; family Chernetidae; genus Cordylochernes; species Cordylochernes scorpioides. Next base: position 13,872,719 of record CP092877.1, read on the forward strand.
CTACATATTAATGCATTTTGAAAACACTCTTATATTAATCATGTTCACAATTCCTTTTCTATATATTAAATTGACATACATTGAAATTGTATGCTTGAAATTTATATATTTTAAATAGAAACCGAAAAATAATTCTTACAATTTAAAAAATAAATACCAAGCACTTTTTACCTTTCACAAGTTCTCGCAGAGCGAGCAAGGACAAGTACTGCAGAGCATCTGTTGAAACAATATTATGTAAATTCCTTCCCAGACATCCCGACTTGTACAAGTACTTAAAAATTGTAAAAAATATATATTCTCAACAGAATTTATTCAAATTCCATATGAAACACAACATACTTCAAGAAACGGCCAATTTAAGTGGTAAGTACAACTTAGGTTTTACTGGCAGAGAAATAACTAGCAAGACTTATACAAATTCTAACTTCACAAGGTTAGACTAGCCTCTCGACAAGATAACGCCATCAACCTGCAGATACAAGATCTCGAGGCGAGCTCAAGATCTCAAATTAAAAACAATCGACGGTCCCCAGATACCCCTCCCCCCCCCCCTACAGCCGTTTGTCTCTTCCCCCTTCCCCCATTAACATCATCATCATCATTGCTTTAATTACCGCCAGGTAAAAACTTTCTCAAATGAGCTGCAGCACTTAGTTGACATTGATCATTTAGAACAAGCGTTCAATCTTAATTGCCAGGAGAACCTCGCGAGATGTTCCATCATCCTACATCTGTTCAGGAAGGTACCATTTTGTGGAACCGTCTGTTTCAAGACAAGGCAATTTTTACTTCATCTAGAGAGAGCTCGAAGACATATTTTAGAAATAAAATGAACACACCTCGCCAAATATTTGGTTTCTCAGCGACACTTCCAAGGGTTTAAAGATAAAAGTTAGAAGAGATTTGCCTAAATGTCTGATAAACAGGTAAATATTAGGTTGTCGTAGGAATGTTTTTTATAACTAACGTATATGCAAGGTGTGTGTGTAATCCAAAAGTGTCTTGCAAAACTTTAAAAATGAATAACTCAGCGAATATTCGAGCTAGAGCAATGCGGTAAACACTATTATGTTCAGGATGCAATGTGGCTTTTTAAAGAAAATAATGAACAATTTTAGAATTTTTTTTTTCAATTTTAATTGCTAGATGGCACTCTACCAGCATCAAAGAATCAGTGTCCAAATTGTTTGATAAATTGAAAAATTATAATTGATCGACCCGTATTTTTCCTTTTGGGTTACCAGGAAAGAACCCCAAAAATATTTGATCACAGGTTAATAAAACGCCACTTTTCGTCAAAAGTAGTAGAATTGGGTGGCACTTTTTAAATGCAATCAGAGATATGTAAATTGATGTAAATTGCTTTAGCGCAAATATTCGCGGAGTTATTCATTTGTAAGTTTTGCAAGACTTTCTGATCACCCTGTACTTAACAAAAATAGAAAGAATATATTTACTCGAAATTTAAGTACAGTAGAACCTTCTTCAGAGAGGATACCTTTCTACAAAGACCAGTTTACATCGCCAAAATGTCCATTTTTGATAATTAGCTGCTCTCTGGTAAGGGACAACCTATCTCTAAAGGCCACTTTAGCTTTGCAACTAGGTGCTATCTTTTAGAGAGTAGTTTTACTCTATTAGTAGAGTAATAGTTAAAAAAAAAAACATTTTTTTGCTGGTTGAAGTATGTTTAAAAAACAATACATAAACCGATCTTGGGTTGTTTCATCACGTTTTGACGCCTCACTATCGGGAGACTTATAACTCTAGTACGATTGATGCTGCTATATTAAGTGTGAAATAATTATTTAGGATTTTGCGAAATTTATTTTGAAAGACAGAGAGAAACTATAATTTAAAGTCAATATATGCCCTCTCTCTTGGTCAAATATTTATTGTGATGTCATTTTCTCCCAAATATACATAGCTATGGTAACCTGTAAGTAAGCACAAGTCATTAGGGCGCACTCTGTCTACAAAAATGAAACGATTCAGAGCGGATTTTTCAAATAAAACAACCTTTTATTGTCCTTACTACGCCTATAAATATTTATAAATATTTTACTGAACTTAAAGCTTATGTTAAATTTTTGTTTAAGTACCATAACCAATAATTTCCCTAAAGTGCCGGTATATAAAATCTCACTATAATATTATAGCGCTATGGCTGGATATGTAATAAGGGGGAGTTTGGTTTCCTAATTCCCTAAGCCAAGGTCAATAAATCTCTTTAGTCTCACACAACTTCCAGTTCGTCTAGGACAGGGGTCTCCAAACTTTCCAGCCTTAGGGCCATACTGATGGGGTCTTTCCAGCCTTAGGGCCATACTGATTACTCCAGTAAGTTCCGAGGGCCAAGATGGCAATACTGCATATTATTAATTTTCCTGTATTAATTGTTATGTTTATTTGTTATTAAATGTTATTATTAATTGTTGCTTTTGTGTGTGATTTAGCAGAATGGAAAAGAAGCGAAAAATTGATAGTGAATGCAGAAAATTCAAAGATCAGTGGAACATTCAGTATTTCGTAATTGAGTCCAGTAACAAGGCGCTATGTTTGATTTGCAATGAAAGCATAGCCCTTCTCAAAGAATATAACATGAAACGTCATTATGAAACAAAACATTCTCAAAATTACTCAAAATATACAGGAATTGTGCGGACAGAAAAATTCGAAGCTTTGAAGCGCGGATTGAAATCGCAGCAATCTTTATTTACAAAAGTCAAAACTGAACAAGAGGCGGCAACTCGTGCCAGCTTTCGTGTGGCTCTTGAAATTGCAAAACGTGGAAAACCATTCACCGATGGAGAAATGATCAAGGAATGCATAATTGCAGTAGTCGAAGAAATGTGCCCTGAAAAGGTAAATTTATTAAAAACTGTCAGTATGTCAGCAAACACTGTGGCTCGAAGGGTAGAAAACATCGCTGAAAATATATCCTCTCAACTGTTCGACAAAAATGGACATGTTGAGTGGTTTTCTTTGGCCTTGGATGAGTCAACGGATGTGTCAGATACTGCTCAGGTGTTGATTTATATTAGAGGAGTAGATAAAAGCTATGAAGTGCACGAAGAACTTCTTGATATGTATAGTATTCATGGCACAACTACTGGTACCGATATTTTTAAAGGAGTTGAAATGGCCATTAATAAAAAGAACCTTCGATGGAAAAATTTGAAATGTATTACAACTGATGGAGGCAAAAACATGAGTGGGAAAGATAAAGGAGTGGTCGCTCTTGTGTCAAAGGCTGTAGAAAATGACGGCGGCTCAAAACCATTAGTCTTACATTGTATCATTCATCAACAGTCTTTGTGCGGAAAATGTTTGGATATGTCTGACGTTCTGAAACCAGTCATATCAACTGTTAATTTCATCAGATCTTTTGATCTGAATCGCCGACAATTCCGACAATTTATTGCAGAGATTGGAGAAACAGACTTACCTTATCATACTGCCGTACGCTGGCTTAGTTGTGGGAAAGTCCTTCAGCGCTTTTTTGAACTTCGAGCAGTGATCGAAATTTTTTTGAATGAAAAGCACCGCCCTCTTACTGAATTACAAAACAACGCATGGCTATGGAAGTTAGCATTCTATGTTGATTTGACAAAACATGTGAACGAACTGAATTTGAGATTGCAAGGAGAAAACCAGCATCTTCCTGATTTATACACTAATATCAAGTCATTCCGGATGAAATTGATACTGTTTCAATCACAACTACGAAGTAAATGTTTTTCACATTTTAAAACATGTGAAATATTCAGCCACACTACTGAGACTGAGTTTCCTATCGATTTTGCAATCGAAACTTTGAGTGCTTTGAAGATAAATTTTGATACTCGTTTCTCGGACTTTGATGCCATTGCGAATCAAATTAAGATTTTTCAGAATCCTTTTGATGCTGACATTGAAACCCTAGCCCCGGAACTTCAAATGGAAATGATTGATCTTCAGTGCAGTGATATAATTAAGAACAAATATGAAAACTCATCTTTGTTGGAATTTTACAAGAGTCTTCCACTGACACAATTTGATAATTTGCATAAATTTGCTCGTGGGCTGTTTTCCGTTTTTGGTACTACTTATTTGTGTGAGAAAACCTCCTCCAAAATGAAGTACACAAAAAATGTATACAGATCTAAATTAACTGACGAGCATCTTAAATCTCTTTTAATAATTGGTACAAGTAAAATTAGTCCACAACTACAAACTTGTCGGTGGAAAATCTCAATTACATACATCTCATTAGCATTTCATATGTCATGTTATAAGGTATGTGTTGTTCATTACTTACAATGTATAAAATGTAAGTTGGATTCATTTCAATAATTTGTTAGTTATTATATGCTGAAGTTAAATTTACTGCATAAATTATACATGTCTTTACTCATTACCATTCTGTGTGTTTCTTTATCCAACTTATCACAAACATTTTATTTGCTATAAAAAATATTTGTTCTCTAAAAGGAGTTTTCAAGTATGTCTCCGCGGGCCGGACAAAATCTGTCTGCGGGCCGGATGTGGCCCTCGGGCCGTAGTTTGGAGACCCCTGGTCTAGGAGAAGAAAACCTCATTTCAAAACATGGCAAATATACTCTAATAGAGCCTTGAGATCGGCAACTAATCTAAAAAAATAAAACTTCGATAGTAAACCTGTATTTGGTTCTGAAGGCCATAACACACTATTGACCCCTAAGCCACATTATTCAAAATTGTTTTGTATACTTGTTACTTCCCTAATAGAGATAGTATTTAGTTGTTGTTTTTTTTGCAATATTTTACAACTAAAGCATCTTCAACTGTCCTTTACTTCAATAGAAAAAAAAGGGAGAAGCCCTGGATCATCAATACTCAATTCTCTCAGCGATTTCTTCCAGCGCATTATAAAATTTTCATCGATTTTAAATAATAAAGCTAAATAATATATATATATATATATATATATATATATATATGTCGTAGCTGTCGTGGTCAAATGAAAGGACGCAACCGTTATGCCAAGCGAACAGCGCACCCGCGATGTCTGCCACCTTTATTTTTTGTACAGTTTTTATAGATGGATGAATTTGCATATTTACATTTTAACACAAGCTTAACATATTTACATACTTATTTTGACGAAAATAAATTATATCTCTTGGGCATTAATTATACAAATTACGACATATATATATATGTCGTAGAGCGGTCTGTTTTAAGAAGATTTACCACTGATGAGCCAGACCCACACTAATATTTTTTCAAATGCAGCAAGAGACATTAGGAAAATTTCTAAATAGTGAAAATAAAAAAAAAGCGAATTCTATTTTAAATCTTACTTTAAATATTTTTATTATATGATCATGTTGGATTTAATTACCAAGCTTATTATCATTGATGACATTTTATTGATATTTGACTACTCTGTTGTTTGTTGTAGTTGTTCGATAGCACATATATAATTTGATTGCTGTATTTCCCATTATTATTTTCTTTCTATTATGTTATAATTGTAATGTTTGTATGATCAAATAAAATCATTAATCTAAAAACTCCTTCATTAATTAAAACTTCCTTCAGATCAAAAGGGTAATATTAGGATAAAATCTTCTCAAGTTCTCCGTTCATCGCTCAAGACGAACTCACACAGAGACCCAATTTCTAAGAAGTTGAGAGAATGAGGAAGATGACACATTCACTCACACGTGAGTCAATCACCTCTCCAGAAATAACTCTTTAATCAAGTTGAAATTGCAAAGCTGCTCACGGGCGATCGGGCTAAATTGGCTCCTCAGTCAATCTCCGGGAGGTACAATTTGAAGTTTTTCCATCGAACGGCGGCATTAAACTCAGGCCAAGTTAGTTTGGCGATGGTTGATTGAAAGAACGGACTTCTTTCTTTAGTTAGTTGGTTGTCTCTTTCTTTTGTTTTTACTCTTTATTCTTTTTTTCTAACGGCCGCTCAAATTTATCGTTCTAGGATAGCTTCCAGTCGCTATATAGTATTTGATAGTTCATTTTCATCAACCTATAAAGAATATGCAGTTTACTAGGAAAATGAAAATATATTTCACATATATAACCACGAATGCGTTTTCGGGCTGTTGGCTCTCGTCAGCGTAGTACAGACTCTACCTTTACGACCAAAATTTGGTCCCAGAGGCTTCCTGAGAAATCAAGAAATGAGTATTTAAGGCCAAGTTTGCGTATTTACGCTATCAAGAAATGCTCATGTGAGCCTGGTCAGGATATGCCTCTTTTTATTTTTAATATATATATACAGTCGACTCTCGATAATTTGAAACTCGTTAATTTAAATCTCTCGATAGTTTGATGTTTTCCAGGTCCCTTGAAAAATACTCGATAAGTTGAATAAAATCAATATTAATTGGTCCCCTCGGTAAATTGAAGTTGAAGGAATAGTATCTTGTCCCAAATGAATATTTTTGAAAAATTGTACAAATGTTTAAAAATATAAATCACGAATTTTGATCAAACTCTTATTTTTACTTGACTTGATTTTATTAATATGTAAGATTCTATATGAAAATATAATATATTAAAATATGAGGGAAAATGTTAATGGTGACTTTCTCAAGCCAGACCAGCCCGCGAACTAAGTAAACAAAATTAGAGCTCAAATTTCCCACGCCGAGCAAGCGGAGATGAGAGATTTGTTAGTGGACTCCTCAGTGTAGATGACAAAACGTTCCCGTCGGCGGTTTCATGTTGAAGGAAAAAGTCAAGTCTTTTGCGCAGTCCCTTGGAATTAAAGGATTTTCAGTAGTGAGGGGTGGTTCTCAAATTTCAAAATTCGACGCGGCATATCATTTTTTAAAAATTGCGGAGAGAGCGCCAACGTGGATATTTCCATTTGTGGATTGACGACCTTAACCAAATTTTGAATGGCTATGACTCTAGGAACATATTGAACACAGACAAAACCGGGCTTTTTAAAAAGCTTTAATTTAACTTGCTTCCTTGTCTGTCTATCTGTACACAAATCTTGCAGTCGATATCTAATATACTTTTAGAGAACGTAAGAATCTAAAATTTGTACACTTTTCAGAACCCGATGACAATGCATGTTGACCAATTTTCAGACTTCTGGGTTGTCAGGGTGGCCGAAAATGGAAAATTTCCAAATTGCCTTTCAAATTTTGTAAATTAATTTTTATATACTTCTAGATCACATAGAAGTATGAAACTTTTAACATTCACTCAGTCCAATGAACAATACGAGTGTACAAATTTTCAGACTTCTGGTTGGTCGGAATGGCCAGGAATAAACAAATTTCTATATTTCTTTTTAAGTCGTATGTTACGCCTCTTACATGGAATTGACCAATCCGCCTAGAGCAGGCTTCCGTCTATTTGAGGCCTAATCCCCCAGTGAACACTTGATTCTAAGATTTGTAAATTCAGGGCTAAAAAAAAACTAACTAAATAATTAATAAACAAAATACATTTTTTAAAAAGCTTTTTTTTAAATGCACTAAAAAATAAAATATTGTAACCTCTGTCAGTGAGCAATTAGATGTATCTGAGTGAAAATAAAAGAGGCAGGAACGATCATATTCAGAGAAGAGATAAAAATATAGCAAACACTTATAAAAATCGCTAATCAATTTCTACGTATTAAACCACATTAGGTTCGAAATTCATTATGATCGTCCCCCACTGCTTTTATTTCCACTCAGATACATCTAACTGTTCAATAACAGAAGATACAATATTTTATTTTTCCTTTTTAGTGCATTTAAATATAGGCTTTTTTAAAAATGTATTTTTATCTATTAATTATTTATAAATGTCTTCATGATCGCACTCTGCCGTTCAAAGATGAAAAGTGTCATGGAGGGAACCTCAGCAAGGATAGATTAACTGTCATTTTAGCTTGTAACATGGATGGTTCTCAAAAATTGAAACCACTTATAAAAGAGAAATCTGAGAAATTACGCTGTTTTAGAAGAATATAAAATCGCTGTCCACAGTTTATAGATCAAGAAAAAAATCGTGGATGACGACAGAGTTGTTTAATGAATGGTTGACCTCAGTTAACAGTGACATGAAAAAGCAAAAACGTAAAATCTTACTGTTTTTGTTTACAACGGCACCGTGCATAATACCCCACTACCATTAGACCAAGTGAAATTGATTTTTTTTCCAGCCAACACGACATCAAGATTGTAAACTTTAGACCAGGGTATAATTCAAAATGTTAAAACTCTCTACCGTTGAGAAATTGTTTTTTTCTGTGCTGGATAGCATTGAAAAAGGTGAAAAGGTAAACATAACAGTTTTGACCACTATAATCATGATTGATAAGGCCTGGGAAAATGTCAAACCCTACCATATTTATAACTGCTTTAGAAAGTGAGGGTTTAAGCACACCGAAAGCGTAGAACAGTCATCGGAGCCGCCAAAAATTATAAATTCTGACTCAGGATGGGGACGTCTACCTACCTATGGAGGATTCTTTTCATTTCGACGATGACATCAGTGTCCACGGTGCTCTAACTGATGACGAAATAGTGAATCTAATTGATCTGGATGAGAACGAGGAAGAAGAAAAAGAACAACCGCCAATTCCAGTTACATTGAGCGAGGCAAGGAGAGTTCTTACTACCCTACGCTTCTACGCCCTCAGAACTGACACAAGTAAAGATTTCTTCACTGCTCTTACTACTATCGAAAATTCATTGGACAATGATAGACTGAAGTCGCTCACTTAACAAAAAATTACGGATTTATTTTTAGAATGAACATTTGTGAATAATTTTGATAAAGGGCAAGACCCGAAAGCCCCCAATAAATTTATTACTTAAAAACTTGCGGTAAGTTACTTATTTAATCTTGTATCAACATGTATATCCCCGAAACAGCCAAAACTTCAAACTCTTGTTTACTTCATTCCCCCCTCCCTCTAGGTTGTTTAAACTCCTGTTATTTTCAACCCTTGATAAATTGAAAATTTTCTCTGGTTCCTTGAGTTTCAAATTATCGAAAGTCGACTGTATAAGTAAAAATAAAAGCGGCAGGGAAAAATCATCGTATTTTGAGTGAGAAAGTGATAAAATATTTAAGGAAATATAAAACTTCTTAATCAGTTGCTTCATATTAAATCAGATTAAGTACGAAATTAATGATGTTTTTCCTAGCCGCTTTTATTTTACTCGTTTAAAATTAATTGTTAAATGTAGGTAAGTGAATTATTTATTTTATCTTTTTTAGTGCATTTTGATAAAAGCTTTTTAAAAAATATTTTGATTAATTAAATATTTTTTTTATTTTTAGCCATGATTTCTAAATTTACAAAACATCAGAATCAAGAGTTAAAATATATATAAAATATATAAACAGAATATTTTAAAATGTATATAATATCAAACCCATTATTAATAAAGACATTCACACACTATGAGATATTTTAGAATATTCAATATATTTACATATATTTACATATAAAATGTATTATCATATTTTGGCTATATATATACGTTTTTATTCTAATTACACTAGTACACAAAATGAAAAAAAAAAATTCTCCTCCTCAAATAAACAAAACATTTCCTGGGTTAACTTTTTGGGCTGATTAACGTGGTATCAATATTTTCGATTAGCTCAATTTCTCAAGTTATGGATATAATGCCTTTTACCCATGATATTCATCTATTGGAGGAAAAGTTATGACATTAAACTTATTACTATATAAATAAATGCGCCAAAGATAGTGCAAATGAAGAAACAATATTATACATATATGTATGTGTATATATTTTACTCCAATAACTGCGCTTAGATATATATATTTATCAAACTACTTACTCTATATCCATATAAATTTTCATTTAAAAATCTAATTTCTTTCCCTTTCTTTTTCAAAATTATCAGGAGAATTATTATTATTTTTTTAATATAAGATGGAAGGTCTTAACAAAATGCTGTCTAGGCGAAAAACATTTTATTTGGCTTAATAAACATTATTTATAAAGATGCAGTATTATTTAGGAAATAAAAAAATATATATATTCATGGATATAAAGATTTTTTTCTGTGTAGTCTATTATATTTTGCTTGTTTGTCATCACGCATCAGATTCCTACAATAATCCGCCACCATATGTTGATTCCAAAGACCATTGTATCGTTGCTCAATGATTTTAATATCTCGGTGGAAGCGTTCACCTTGTTCACGCTCTCTGCACCGAGATTATCAGGGGTAAAGTTTAAATGTGAATCCATAAAATGCAATTTTAGATTCATTAAACACCCGAGTTTATGGAATTTGAAAATCATATTTTCAACGATTATCGCATTATTCGGTGACTTATTATTGTCTAAAAAGTGTTTGACAACGTCTATGAATGCAAGCCAAACATTTTTCTCATCTTCTTTCGATGTTGCAATAAACTCTTCGTCATTTATTAGATTACGAATTTGAGGTCCAATGAAAATGCCTTCCGTTATCTTAGAACAACTAATCTTGGAAATTTAGTCATTAAATATTTGACAGCATCACTATATATATATTTCTTTAAAGCCTTTACAAAATTTTTCATTAACCCTAATTATTAGTTTATGGACAAGCGGTTCATGTTCAACGTTTTGTTCACCTAAGCGAAACACATTTCTTTCAGGCCACATTTTTTGTATATATTGATTCTTTCTGTCTCTGCTGTTTCACTTGCATAAAAAGCAAGGATACTTTGTGTTTCCTTTCTGCAAGCCCTGTAAAATTCCTATAATTTTAAGATCACCGCAAACTTTCCAACAATATATTTGGTATAATTCAACACTTCTAAGATTTTTTCAAGAGTCGAATAGGTTTCAGAAATAACAATCGTCATGGTGAATTTTTGGTTCTCGCCAAACCATTGGTACACCAAAGGGCATACCTTTTGATTTTCCGATTTCCATTGCAAAAGCCCTTGCTAGCACGTCCCGCGCACACAATGGGGGCACCACCACTTGTCTTGATCACCTAAGGCCACACCAAAATATTCGTTATACCATTCTTTTAACTTTGGGGTGGTACGTTTTCTCTGTTTGGGAATTGTAAATTTTCCACAAATGTAGCAGAACATTTTTGGATTAGCTTTGCATTTACGCGGCATTATTTATATATTTAAAAATATTTATGAAAATAAATGTATTGTTAAACATTTTCTTGATATAAAATTGCAATGATATATGCATTTCATCTAAATGGTGATTAAATATTATGCTTACAAAGTCAATATCTTCAAAATATTTCGATGACAGCAATGGCATCAGCTTCTTTAAAAAATTGAATATTTTCAAATATTTTTTAAAAATAGAGCTAATTTTGAAAAATGAAGGTTATATTCATGTTCTACGGGTTGGAATTTACTAGAAACAACTTTCAAATATTGAGAAGGAAAAGTGTGTGTACTAGTGTTATTTTAAATGATTATATTTTCTCCACATATCCTTATATACTTATTTATAGCTCTAGTTTCATGCTGCCGATTTATTTTTATGGAATGTCTGCTTCTCATTACGCCACAAGCGGCTGCACCTATCTTCGCTTTTTGATACATATGGAAATTCTATTCTATAGCCTCTTCCGGACCAACACAGCCACTAGAAGTCTGATATTTCTTACGTTTGCGTTGTTATTGGAGTAAGTGTACACAATTTTAAGCTTTTACCTAGTCTGGAAGTAAATATTGATAAAAAATATTGAAAGGAAATGTTGAAATTGTCATTTCCCGACCACACCGACCATATTTTTATGGACCTCCAGCCGCTCATTATGTCAGAAAAATGGTCCACCTATTTAATTTTTCGTTTGAAAACAAATACTATTCTCTAGTCTATTCCCGACCACGACGTCCATTCAGAAGTCTAAGGTTTTGTCAACTATTTTTTTTAGCTGAATTAAGCGAGTCTTCCAATTTTCTGACTTCCGTGTTGTCTGGAAGTATATATTAAACCTGATCACAAAATTTGAAAGGAAATTTAAAATTAGTCCATTCCGATCACTAAGAAGTCTGAAATTCTGTCAACTTGCAAAGTCATCAGATTTTAACAAGTGCAATAAATTTCAGACTTCTAGGTGCTATGTAAGTACAATAAAATCGATTAGAATATTTGTGGACAGACAGACCCTGAAGCTAGTTAAATAAAAACGTTTACAAATTCCGAAACATATTAACAAGTAATACCTTGAATAAGAAAAATATTCAAATTACCTTTAAAACACCAATTTACTTTCCAATATGTAGATATAGTAGTAAAATATAACTAAAGGTAATATACTTCGCATTTGCTCAAATCAATTTTAACGAAATCAGGGTTCAAATACCTTTGTAGAAAACAACCAGAACTATAATCGTCGTGCTTTCATCAAGTTTGGCCCGTTCCTTTCTTTTTGAATCCTACAGTCAACGCCACAGCGTGCTTCCAAGTCGACCGTGACCCTCTTCCCTTTAGGCAAAAAGAAAGAAGGTCCCCCTGCGGCGGCTTCCCGTGAAATCCAATAACACACTCAGCATCTTTGTCCGCGGCCCACTCTCTAAAATAACGCCGCGCTCCTGCAGACTCTATGGTCTTTGTTCTCCAGCTTCCTCCATTTACAATTGGACTCGCACTTTTTTATTGCGCTAATATTTTTGGAAATGGGGAATCTCAGCTTTTCCACGAGAGAACTCTCAGAACAGAATATAAATAACGAATATCCATTAATTATATGGTATAAGCGCTTCATTTGTGTTCACAATTCTAAACTGCTTAGGCACGGATGCTCATTTTTTAAATACATAATTTCCTGTTTGCCCTGACTGCAATGAGAGAAATATTGGGAGGTTCTGGCTCATCATTGGAAGTAGCATCCTAATATTTGTTTACTGCCATGATGGAACAGTAGAAAATAGTAAATTAAAAAATGCAACATTCGCGCCTAGTTTAGAATTTTGAATAAACAACGAATACTTTTTTTTCAAAAAATTACTCTATATTTACAACCTAATAAATATTCTCTTAGATTTAATCATTTTCAAAAATGATAGGACAAAAATCTATCTGTTGGAATCAGCCTAATTCTCTTGTTAAGACTCGGTTATTCTATGTGAATAAAAGTAGTGAGGGTTTTGAAAAACAGGTTTATTATCCTGAGGTTTGAGTCTTCCCTATATTACTGAATATATTAAAACCGATTATAATCATTTTTAAGCATGCCCAATTGCAAGTTTAAGGAGCAATTAAAATTAACGCACACACAATAAGAGAAAAACAGTAGTAACAAGAGAAAAATGAAACGCCGAGTTGGGACCTACCGTCAATTGCTCAAACACCCCATGGATGATCGTTTCATTAAACGAATTGCTACGTGCGATAAAAATAAATCTCTATTTAAAAATCCTGACCTGAAAACTTACTCCCCAGACGTTGCTCAATCGGAGTACCGATTCTGAAATCCATTTCACATTTACTTTACGATAAACTCACACTCTGAAATACCAAATAAGTTGAAAATGCAGTTCGGGGGAGATGTTTGCCTTTAAGCCTAAGGAACGATACAAATATATGGAATTTTGCTGAAAGATAGTTTGAAACAATAATGGTTTAAATTTCGATGTATAAATATGTGGATCCTATTATCTATTGGAATTAGAATTTTGTTGAACTGGCTATCGTTTTTATACGCTTTTATAACTAGTTTATTATTTACTCTTAAATTTCTTTATATTATCGTAAAGATAGAGGCTGCCTAGCTGGCATTCATCGTTCTTCAAATAAAAGACACTTCGGCCAGTAAATCTTTTCATTGTCTCGACGTTTCGACAAAAATATTTTGTCCTTGTCATTTATATAGTATAACTAGCCGAATGACCCGGGCAACGCCCGTGTTTTACCCGATTGAATGTTTTATTCAAATACTATTTGTTACGATTATAAATTGGCGCCTCAAATAAATGCATATATTAGTTAATAACTATAGCCTATGTGCTTTATCTGTCTATGTACTGTTGGCTTCCGTAGGCGTCTCTTACTGGGAAAAAGAAAGAGAGGATTCCATTTAGTTATTAACTAATATATGCATTTATTTAAGGAGCGACACCCGCTCCAACACAATAGTTACAAAGACGAAAAAGCGAGTGGGGGAGGCATGATTTGGGGGGGGGGGGAGGGGGTCAAAGGTGGCGTGATCGTAGCCAACCAATAGGAGCGCGCCATTCCAAAAAAAAAAAGCAAACGGTGACAGAGTTGATTAGGAGATGAAGAATGACGCTCGTAACTGTATATAGAATATGCAAAATATAATATGATATTTGTCACATTTAAAATTTAAATTGGACGGCCATCTAAATGTTGCAAGATTATCTATAAAAATATGATGTTTGATGCAGAATTTATATTCGGTAACTGAAGTTGAGACTTGATTTTTCCAGCGATTGTACATAACCTGAAAGTAGGAAGAAATCCATAAACTTTGGTTTCTGTCTCAAATATCTTTGGAATTGCTAGCTAAAAACAGTTAAATTCATGATAAATATTAATTTATGAGGTTTAGTCTTTAAATGTTTTTATTTTTTCAAATTTCACAAATCATTATATATTTTTTCTTTTTATGTTTATACCTATTTTATGAAAAAGATATCATATATTAGAAGCTTTTCAAAACATTTTCTTTAATGAGCTCTAATTTTATCAAGTATTTATAAATATTTTAAGTCGAATACAGCGTTATCTAAAACGATCCAATATTCATTATCACACGATTGCAGATTTCGACAAATTAAAAAAAAAGCAAAAGATCCTGCAACTATTTTTTGAATCAAGTAGATGAAAAAAGTTGCGGCGTCTTATGCTTTATAAACGCTCCAATAATAATTACATTCTAATCGTGAGAGGAAATAAAATATGCTAAAATATACAATGAAATACTTTTATATAGGATATTTATTTTATGGCGTAAAATGAATAAATAAATAAAAACTAATTAAAAATTCTTATTTTTCCTCCTGGTTTCGATACTGCAACCATTCCCGCACACCACTCAGTCGGCTCTTCTACTGATTCAATGACTCCTAGCCTGGTCATCTCTTCAAGTTGTTCCTTTACCTGTTTCATTAAGGGAATTGGAACTCTCCTAGGGGTGCATAAAGCGTATGGTTTCGCATCTGGTTGTAGGGATATTTTGTAATTTATTTTAGCATGTCCTAAACCATTAAATATTTCTGGAAACTCTCTTTTTGGATTTAAAAAAATTGATGATAATTGCTGAATCATTCTCACAATGTTTAATTTTTCACTTGTCTCCCCAGAGAGAAGTGGCTGCTTTAGTTTATCGACAATGTATATATTCGAGTTTAAGTGCTGGCCTTTATTTTGAAGTTTTACGTGGATCATTCCAACTGTTTCCAAGGGTATTCCATTTGGACCTTGTAATATTTTATCAGATTTTTCCAGTTTTATTCTTTGGAAACTTTGATAATAATATTGTAGGGGGAGCACGTTGACATCAGCTCCGGTGTCAATTTTAAAATTAATTTGTCTATTATTTACCTTAATTGGTACTATCCATTTCTTGGAATTATCCTCTACGGATCCCAAAAAAGCTGTCTCTGATTTTATTTCATTTATGGCTTCTGATCTACATACTTTGGCATAATGGCCCTTTTTCTTGCATTTACTACAATACGAGTTCATAGCTGGACAAATTTTCCAATCATGATTATTTGAATTGCCACACCTGGTGCATTCATGTGATGACCCTCCCAACTGGTTTGACTTGAATTGTCTTATTTTTGGTTCGTGCCTTTTTGTTTCTTTTGTGTGATTAGGCATTTTCTTTATTTGATCTATAGAATATTGTTGGTAAAGGCTAGACTGCTGTTCTTTGACACTTTCTAATTGCTTTGCCATTAGTGTGGATTTTACTAAGGTCAAGTCTGTATCAAGTTGCATTCTTTCAGATAATGCTCTATACCTTACTCCAACAACTATCCTATCCCTAATCAACTCATCATGTAACATCCCAAAATTGCAGTGCTCAGCTAGGCTATGGAGTGTTGTGATAAATTCATTCACCTTTTCCCCTTCCTGCTGACATCTTGGATTAAATCTTGCCCTTTCATAAATTATATTACGTCTTGGAATAAAGTGACTTTCAAAGCATTCAATAACTTTACCATAATTTTCTAGTTGGTCACTTGCTATTTTACATGACAACAAAATGTCATCTGCATTATCACCCATGCAGTACACGAGCATATTAACTTGCTCATTTTCTGGGTTATTAATTACCCCGCTTGCCTGCCTAAAACGTTCAAATCTCCTAATCCATTTTGGCCAATCACCTGGATTTGAAAAATTAAAAGGTTCTGGGGCTACACAATTATAATTTTGGGACATTATAAAGATTTACTTATAATATAATATAACTTACCAAAAAGTTTGCTTGATGTCAAGTTTCAAATTTTCTTCGAACAACGACTTTCTTTATGAATTCAGTTTACCGCTTCTAAGCTTGCTTGATGTCGAATTTCAAATTTTCTTCGAACAACGACCTTCTTTATGAATTCAGTTTACTGCTTCTAAGCTTGCTTGATGTCGAATTTCAAATTTTCTTCGAACAACGACCTTCTTTATGAATTCAGTTTACCGCTGCCACCATGTGTTGTTATCCAAGACGAGGCAAGATTAACTAAGCATTAGTTTATTTTCTATTATAATATATATATTATATACAAGTCAAAAGAGATCACTAGCAGAGTATTATTCCTTTTGGTTTCCAGAGCTCAACAATCTATGAGCCTAATATTCTGCACAGAATACACACACACATTAAAAAGGAAAAACTAAATATATCAGCTTCCGACATTGAAAAATTAAATAAAAATATTTGCTGCCTCATATAAGATCTGAAGTTTTTAATGCACTTAAACAAAATTGGAAATTAAATACTATCAACAAAAAATTGACCTCCAAACTTAAGGACCTACAAACAAAATATGTAATAACAAAATATGACAAAGGAAATGGAATTGTTTTAATGAAAAAAGAAGACTATAAACAAAAAATGCTTACTTTACTGAATGACATGGCACCTATTCTCCTATATAAAATGATCCAACAAAAAAATTCAAAAATAAATTGAATGCCATACTTAAAAATTGGAGAAAAAAACAAATATATTAATTGCAGGCTTTTAACCAAGTTGAAAAATTATGATGCACATGTTTCCAATACTACTCTGATCAAAAAGTTTCGACACTTTGCTCATAAAATCCTGAAAACTCAATATATATTCTCCCGGTTTGTGGCAAACGCAAGCGTCGCCCTTGGCTTGGAGACCTGCCAATTTTCAAAAATCACGCGCCACAACATCGCGAGCAGCAGCTGTTGGAAGTGAAGCCATTTTGCCCGTGCTTCAATTTCGTTAGTCACCGAAATGGAGGATCAACGAATTTGCATCAAGTTCTGTGTGAAAAAACGGATACAAGGGTGCCGAAATTTTTTGGATGTTGCAAACAACCTACGGGGATGTCGTCATGAGCCGAAGACGAGTTTTCGAGTGGTACAAGCGCTTCAAGGAGGGTCGGGAAGAGACCGCCGACAACGAGCGTTCCGGGAGACCGTCCACATTAACCACGCCTGAAAAAGTGGACAAGGTGTTGGAACTGGTGCGTGAAAACCGACGAATAACTGTCAGGGAGGTCGCCGAAGAAGCAGGGATATCATTCGAGTCGACTCAATCGATAATGAAGGACATTTTGGGAGTGAGAAGACTCAACGCCGCGTTCTCGTTCCCAAAGATTTGACTTTTGATCAAAAGAACGCCTGGAAAGAAACGGCCAGTCTCAATCTCGAAGCGGCAACCGACGACCCCGAATTGCTGAAGAGGGTCATTACTGGAGACGAAACATGGATTTACGGCTTTGATTCGGAAACTACCCAACAGGCATCGGAGCGGCGCTTCAAAAATGAGCCGAGACCAAAGAAAGCGAGGGAGGCTCCCAGCAAAGTCAAGGTCATGTTGACGGTGTTCTTCGACTACCAGGCCATCGTTCCAACAACAAGGCTCTACAATAACTGCTAACTACTTCCTGGGAGTTTTGAGGCGATTGAGGGAAGCAATCAGGCAGAAACGGCCAGAGCTGTGGAGGAGCAAGTCGTGGATCCTCCACCACGATAACGCGCCGGCGCACGCAGCCCTCAAAATCTCTAAGTTCCTGCAGGACCACTCAACATCTGTGTTCCCCCAACCCCCCTACAGTCCCGATTTGGCCCCCTGCGACTTCTTCCTTTTTGGAAAGCTCAAAAAAAAAGTTATAGGGTCGGAAATTTCATAGCATAGAAGAGATCAAAGTGGAATCGAAGAAGGCCATGAAGGCGATCCCGAAAACAGACTACCAGAGGTGTTTTGCCGACTGGAAAAAAAGGTGGCTGAAGTGCATCGCGGCCATCGGGGACTACTTTGAAGGGGACAATTTGAATTTGGTAGAATAATATATATATTTTTTAACTTATGAGCAACGTGTCGAAACCTTTTGATCAGAGTAGTATATATGGTGCTTCAAAGGTCCACAGGCCTAACTGTCCATTACGCCCAATAGTAAATAATAGACCTTCACCAACATATGCCTTGGCAAAATGATTAGCACAACAATTAAAAATATACCAGTACTTTAATGAAAATGAAATAGTTAGCTCCTATGAATTCAGAGAAGATATTATTGACATGAAGCTAAATGGAAATTAAAGAATTATATCTTTAGATGTTTAATCCATGTTTACTTCAATCCCTATACACACAATTATGGATGCATTAAACTATGTGATGAAAGATACAGAAATAAATAATTTTCCAAAATCTGAATTTTTAATTGGAATAGAATTTTGTTTGAAAACAACACATACTTTGTTTATGATGACCAAATATATCTCCAAATGAAAGGTGCAACAATGGGTAGTCCAATATCACCAAATACAGAATGTATTGTTGTCGTGTCCAAAGAAGAGTCTCAGATGTCTCCCTGCATCTCCATCACAGCAGCAGCAATATCCACTATCTTGGGTGTGTGAAGCTGCTGCTCTGGGTCTAAGTCAATTTTCTGCAAGGCTGCGGCCATTGCTGGGCATGAGAATATGTGAGTAGGTGTTAGTTCCACACCAGGACAGTTGTTGCATGCTTTATAAGTTCTTGTGCCATCTGGATGTATTGTCATTCCTTTATAGTGTTTTGTTCTAAGTCTTGTTATAGTTTTTGTCAGTTTTCTCTCAGAGTTTATTTCACATATTTGATCTTTTCTTATTTTTTGTTTGATTATCTTGTATTTTGCCAAAGCATCAGCGTCAAATACTGACATTTGTTCTTTCCTTTGGCTCAGCTTTCTGGCTTCCTTTGCCAATTCATCTGCCATTTCATTACCCTCGATCCCAACATGGGCAGGAATCCATTGTAGAATGCAGTTCTTCTCCAATGTTTCCAGTTGGGTAAGTAATGAGTGTATTTTCTGCGTGATTCTAGTATTGCCCTTCTGAATTGCTTCTAGAGCGGATCTGGAGTCGCTGTATATTATGATTCCTTCTGCTTGATGCAGGGATGGTTGGTTCAGGCATACATCAAGGGCTTTCCAGATAGCTGTCAGTTCACAAGTGAAGTTTGACGAAATCTTTCCTGCTCCTTCTTTGATTTTGATGTGTACTCCATCTTGGAGTATTATGTTAATTCCGGCCCCTCCATTACTCAGGGTAAGGTCTGATGATCCATCTGTATATGCTGTTAAATAATTTCTCTGATCGTATAAACCAATTGTGTCAAGTCCTTTCTTTTTAAGTATAATTTTGTTCTCTTTTTTTATTGCAGGGTTCGTTCAGGTTGAGATTAATGGTTATATTTGATGGTAATGGGGTAGGAAATGTTGGTTCTTCTTGAATTTGAAAGTCACTGTGTTTCATGTTTATGCCTTTTCTAATATTGTTGTCGTACTGAAGTCCGACCACACCTCCCTGCGGTCCCCCCTGGACCCTTGGAATATTCGACCAAGTTCTGGTTCGTCTCCAAGGTGACTAACGTGGCAACGGCACCCATTTTCCAATAAAGAGCAAAACCGATATCTCCAGCTTGTATTTCTATAGGCCAATTAGAAATCAAAGCTCTAAATTCACTGATGTTTAATATTTCAAAAGATATGTGGATGACTACATACTATTTATTAATCAGGAAAGGAAACAAAAAATATTGGATACTTTCAACAATCATGTCCTGATATCAATTACTCTATGGAAGTAGATAGCAACAAACCAATACATCTCCTGGACCTGAACTTATCATAAAATAATAACATTATTACAGCCTCTATATACAAAAAGCCAAAACATACAGGAACTTATTGGACTATAGTTCACAGCACGATTTCAGCCTAAAAGAGAGATTAGTAAAAGCTCTTATATATAGTACTTTTACACTAATTAATGATATAGTTAAAAGTAATATGGAAATTAACAACATCAAAAAAGAACTGATCAATGAAGATTTTCCCATCAAATTGATAGGTAGAATAATTACCAAAAATATGAGAATAATACTTTAATTCAAAATCTAAAGTGCAAAAAACAAAGAAGCTAAATTTATCACATTACCATTTATAAACCAAAAGTTTTCAAAAAAAATTTACTAATATATTCAAAAAGTATGAAAAAATAAAAATTGCATGGAAACCATGAAACCCTATCTCTCAATATCTCAATAACCATAAGAAGACCCAATTACCAAAAAGAGCAGGTTTAATTTATAAAGTGAAATGTGAAAATGCGACCAATGATATGTAGAACAAACATCCAAGAAATTTAAAAGAAAAAATGAAAAACCATGAATATGCTTTAAAATGGTATAAAATTGAGAATTCTGCACTTGAAAAACATAGAAAAATCACAGGGCACAAATTGACTCCCACTGATGGGTTTCTACTTGTGTATGTAGGGATCTCTTGAATTAATTCATCAACTGCCCAAAGCGAGATACGTATCCTTTCTGAAAACTTACAATGTGTGTATATACCTTCCAGCTACCTGACGTTTTCAATCATTTCATTGAATGTTTATGCTCTTAACTATATTGAAAATGTCCACAAGAGAACAAAGAACCATTACGTCCGTATGTAAATACTTTTCACCAGTCCTTAGGACTAATTGAGACTTCACCCCATATCTCCAAGGAAATAAGAACTCATAAAAATGACGATGTGCTGTAGAGAACAAATTAATTTTCTATGGAGAGAGGGAAACATTAAAAAGCGGAAGATTCCGACATAAAAAGGTCGGAAACAAATGTCTCGCTAGGGTTGTGGGGAGGTGAGAGGGAAGACTTTCTAATTACCAGAAAGTTAATGACTCCCAGAACACACCGCCCCTTCATTTTAATTTGCACACATCCCCTAATGTCTTCCCATTTGTTTAACCCATAACACTTCGAGGGAACATGGTGGCTGGAGTGGAATTTAATTAATATCTGAAATACCGATTAATTGGATTTTTCAAAGTTGATATCAAAGTAGTGTGTAGCGAAATGCTGCTATGTTATTTCATTGTAAAACTATTTTTGCAGCCAATTTATTATGGAAATTTTTATCTTGTGTTCAATGATTTTAAATAAATTACTCTTGAATTACTAGAATGCAAGCTCAATATAGGCAGGTAGCGAAATGAATATTGTGGCGTGAAGAGCTTCTACGCGCCATCTATACATGAGAAAAAGAACTATAAAACGTATTAGACGATTCGATAGGCGACAATGAAGGACGAATAATAAAGATACGATAATCAAGATTCTATCCTTCATTGCTGCATATATAAACAGAATCGCCCAATACAGTATTAGAGCTCTGAAAAGCGGTCTGGTGCATTAAATTGGCGAAGTCGCTGGAAGGGTTCACTACTAATGAGTCAAGCCCTCTCAATATATTTTTTTCATCTCATTAAAGGCAGTAGAAAGGTTTTTTTTTTTTTTTTTTTGCAAAAGAAGCATTCGTGTTATATAGTTATACTAGACGGGTGACCCGGGCTTCGCCCCGGGATTGACCCGTGTGCATATCTACCCGAGTGATATATATTTAGATAAGATTTTTTTAATAATTGTTTGTTATTAGCATTATCTATTTGTTTGCATCAGCATAATTTAATCGTTGATAGAGGGCGCTGTTCGTGAGCTAAGTAGAATAATTAGAATATATAGTTTTAATAATTGATTTATATATTTTTTTAAATAGCCTATCGTCTTCCCCGTATTTTTTATCTATGTATGGAAATTTTGGTTTGAATTAGTGAACTACTGCGAATTTGTATACCGGACATACAAACAAACAAACATACAAACATTCATTTATGTATATATAGATTTATTATGTGAAAAGTTATGTTAGTCATATGCGTAGTAAAATAATCGAAGTTTATTGATGAAGTGAAAAGATTATTGGCACAATAATGTAATTCTTGATATGTTCCTTTTAAAGAGATTCGAATAATTTTCTGAGTTATTCTGGCGTGAAGGCGGAAGATGTATGAGACCCTTGGTGAGTGAGGCTGACATTGCAGTTGCGCTGCACCAATGGATCCTAAATATAGAAACTATATTAACGGAAAGCATAAGAACAAAGAAGACAAGATTGTTTTACTACAACAACATACGAGCTTTCAAGCCTCTCCGTTCTTCTACAGGTGTTGTAACTCTGAAAACATTAAAAAGAAAAACCATTTACGTATATATGAAAAATATTTTGAAAATAGAGCAATCCATTGATCAATCTTTAATTAAAAAGGCATATATTGGATCAAAAATTCATTTATAATTATTATTTATAATATAAATATATATATCAATTTTTTTCTCCCCATTGAATATAACAAAATATTTTTAAAAACTTAATGCTGTTGACGTTATGTGGCGCTGAGTTTGTTGTTGACACATTTTAAAATGTTATAACACCTTGATAAAGGTTGGCGTTCAGCCAACTGAAATATTGATAAAATAAATTATTTTTGATCCAATATATGCCTTTTTAATTAAATATGAAAAATATGTTTTATTTAATATATTTTAATTTAAAATATTGTCAGGAGGACAGAGTATCCTGGTATTCCCTCTTATCTGGACTGGACGGACTAGTTAGGGAAAACAGTGGCGCCAAGTGGAAGGGGGAAAAAACTCAGTTCTCCCCTCTTGTTCTAACTGCTGGGTCGATTTGGCTCATGTACATAGTAACTTTTATTTTATATTTAAAATATTTCATATAACTAATTGAATAAATATTTAAAGTAAATCGGAAGCCTATTTAATTATTTTTCATCGCGACAATTGTGGTGGAGACGCCGGGTAACGAGACAGTCACCAGACGAAGTCGTCGCCTTCAAGGATTGCAACCAGAGCTATCTACAGTGCTTGCCTTTGCTGCTCAGAAGAAAATGGAGAAAGAAGATAATCAGACATTCTGCCATCGGTGGAGAGATCCTACTGTCTTCTCGGGAGAACGTGGGAAAGATTCACAGCGTTGGCTGAATGACTTCCAGCGTGTGGCACGTTACAACAAGTGGGATGACTCCATGTGTCTGGCCAACGTCATCTTCTACCTCACTGGCACAGCGAAGTGCTGGTTCGAAGACTTTGAGGAAATCTTGAATTCGTGAAAGGAATTTAAGATAAAGTTTTGTGAAATATTTGGAAACAAAGAAGACACGGCTAGAAAAGCCGAGAACAATCTTCGATCTAGAGCACAGACGAGTGGGGAAAACGCCGAGAGCTACATACAAGAAGTTCTCCTTCTTTGTAAACAGAGAAACCCAGGAATTTCGGAAGGCGAAAAGGTGAGCCACCTGATGAAAGGCGTAGCGGAGGAAGTGTATCAGACACTTATTGGAAAATACATCAGCACGGTGGACTAATTTGTTGCGTTCTACCGATTCGAGGCACTCAAGAGGATGCGTGTTGTACCGCCCAGGTTCAACCGACTGCCCGATGTGACCGCCATCTCGACCGCTGAACTTGAGAACCTGGAAGTCTTGATCAGAAGAATAGTGAGAGAGGAGGTTCGGAAGTTTATGGCTCCTCCTTCTACATTTGCCGCCCAGGATATCGACACTCCACCTCCCGACCTACGGGATGTCATCCATAGTGAATTCCAACACACATTGGCTCCTATCTCTGCTCCTCGTCAGCTCGAGAGCTTCCTCTCTCTGCGACAATTTATTACCCAGAACGATTAAGGTTACCGACGAAGAACCGAAGGGCCATCAAATAATCAAAGGACTCAGTGGCGTACTGAAGATGACAGACCGATCTGCTTCCACTGTGGGCGCCCTGGCCACGTTGCACGTTATTGCAGAGACAGACGCCAAGCTTTTGCTGATGCCAGACTTGGAAGAGAAACAGTTAGAACGGACAATTACACCATGGGCGAATCAGGAAGCGAACTATCCCAAGGTATATTTATAAACCCGTCGCCATACCCCAACCGCGGAAGATTCAAGCCTCAGAGAAGAACCTCGCAATCCCCTGCTCGCCGTCCCAGCCTCTCACCCAGTCGCCTCAGTGAGGAAAACTAGAAGGCGCGTCCTCTGGAGGTGAGGCCGCCACAGACGAAAATCCTTTCTGCCGTATAGCCGCTAAAATGGAAAATAACTGGATATCTGTCAACATAAAAGGACGAAATGTACAAGTTCTTGTGGACTCCGGCGCGGATTATTCAGTAAATTCCGAAGCTTTCATACGTTCTATGAAGGCCCCAGTTTTTAAAGAAAATGGACCACTTCTAAGAGCCGCGGACAGAAGCCTATCGTGACCCTTGATAAGTGCTCTTTAGAAGTTCAAATCAAAGGACTCGTTATTGTTTTTGATTTTTTAGTAGCCGCTGAATGTAGCCACGATGTTAAACTGGGTTGGGATTTCTTCAGAGCCACAAATCCATTATAGATTGTGAAAAATTGTATTTAAGCGAAGCTGAAAAATTCTACGAATGGAAAGACCTGAAACTTTGTACTGCTATGGACTGTGTCATACCACCAAAATCTTTTGGCAAGATAATTGTCACCACCCATAATGTAGTCGTTACAGGTTCCAAACGCCTGCAATTGGAGAAAGGACTTTTTATTCCCTCTTCCCTCGTTAGATTCTTACATGGCGGAGCGGTGTTGTGGGTGACTAACTGTACTCACCAGTCTCAAGTGATACCTTCGAAAATGAAGGTAGGAACAATTCAAGATCTAGAAGTAATGAGCATATCTAATCTTGACGCTCGTCTGAATTAGCTAGAAAAGATGAATGGAATTCCCAAGATGTGAGAGAATGTTTAATTTCGATTATTTCTACTGATTTGGAGGAAACAAAGAAAAACAGATTACTCACGTGCCTAAATGAGTTTGCTGATATATTCGACTTTGAGAAAAATAGCTTCCCTGTCTCTGGCGAAATAAAGCATAAAATCGATACAAGTGATTATCCGCCTGTCAGACAGCGCTTTATAGAGTGTCTCCCATCGAAAGACGTTTATTCAGAGGGAAGTGGAGAAAATGATGGAGCCTAAAATCATCCGGCCATCATCAACTCCATGGGCCTCCCCCGTTATATTAGTGAGGAAGAAGGACGGCTCGTTGAGATTCTGTGTCGACTATCGACGTCTAAACAAAATTACAAAGAAAGACGTTTACCCTCTCCCTCGTATCGATGACGCGCTGGACACCCTCGCTAGATCCAGGTATTTCTCCACCATGGATATGAGATCGGGTTACTGGCAAATTGAAGTAGACAATAAGGACCGAGAGGAAAACGGCATTTATCACTCCAGACGGGCTTTATGAATTTAATGTAATGCCATTCGGTCTATGCAACGCACCAGCAACTTTCGAGCGAATGATAGACAACGTTCTACGGGGATTAAAATGGGACATGTGTTTATGCTAATTAGACGAAATTGTAGTCTATGCATCGACCTTTAAAGAACATTTAACACGTTTATACAAGGTTTTGAGGTGCATTCAGCAGGCCGAGCTTTGCATGAATTATAAAAAGTGTCATTTCGCCTCGAGAAAAATACCTATTCTCGGGCATGTCGTTAATGAATTTGGAACGCAGCCAGACCCAGAAAAAGTGAAACCCATTGTTCACTTAACAAAACCCCGTAATATCAGTGAGACCAGAAGTTTCTTGGGTTAATTTCCTAATATAGACGCTTCATTAAAAGTTATGCTAACAAATCTCGACCCTTGAATAGCCTTTTAAAGAAAGATGAAAAATTTATTTAGGGCGAATAACAAGATGAATCCTTTCGGATTCTCAAACAAGAATTGGGATCTTCGCCTGTGTTACGTCATTTCGTAGAAGGGGCGGAAATTCATTTCCATACTGATGCAAGCGGTTATGGTTTAGGGGCAGTTCTTGTTCAAATCCAGAATGACACGAAGAGACCTATAGCCTATGCTTCGCGAACACTAATCAAAGCGGAAAAGAATTTTTTCCACTACAGAAAAGGAATGCTTCGCAGTTGTTTAGGCCCTTATAAAATTCTGTCCGTACCTATATGGCAGACCCTTTACTGTGGTTACCGACCATCACTCGCTATGTTGGCTGGTAGGCTTGAAAGATCCATCAGGCCGCTTACCCCGTTGGGCCCTCAAGCTACAAGAATACGACATAAACTTCGTTTACAAAAGCGGACGCAAGCATAAAGACGCTGACTGTTTGTCAAGAAGCCCCTTGGCTGACACCGCGGAGATAGAAGGGTACATTATTTCTATCCAAGACATTGCAGAAGAACAAAGTAAAGACCCCATTTGGTTGGGATTCGTGAAAAACTTGCCTATGAAATTTTAAAAGGGTATCAGATGATTGGAGGCGTTCTCTATAAGAAAAATACGACCCTGAGGGCAAACCATGGCTGCTAGTAGTCCCAAAACAGACGAGGCACGAAATTCTTAAAGATGTCCACAACACTCCGATGGCCGGTCATTTGGGGTTTCCAAAGACCTATCACCGCATTAGAAAGAGATTCTGTTGCCTGGACTTTATAGGACAATTTTCCCAATACATAGCTCATTGTAAGAATGCCAGCGAAGGAAGGGCGTACCTCAGAAACCCCTGGACTTACTGCTCCCAATACCGCCAACTACCTCGCCTTTTCAAAAGATAGGAATTGATTATCTAGGAAGAATTCCCATATCTCACACGGGAAATAAATGGATAATAGTCCCGACTGATTATCTCACCAATTTTGCAATAACAAAGGGCGCGACAACAGCGGAAGCTACTGAATTAGCAAACTTATTTAATGAAGACGTCATACTCAAGCACGGCGCTCCTTGGGAGATCATCACTGACAGAGGAAGACATTTCATGTCTCAGACCATACGAGAAATAAATAATCTAAATGGAACAATTCACAGATTCACCACGGCGTACCACCCTCAAACGAATGGTTTGACAGAAAGACTTAACAAGACCCTAACTGACATGATCTCGATGTATGTTGACGTGGATCAGAAAAATTGGGACAGCATCATACCATATGTGACCTTCGCCTACAATACCGCTCGACAAGAGACAACAGGATACAGCCCGTTCTTCCTCGTCCACGGCTGGGAAGTTGAAATACCGCTGGATTCTATACTGCCGTACCAGCCTGCAGGAACTGCAGATTATATGGGCCATCTGGTGACCAACGCTGAGGACGCACGGAAGTTAGCCCGTCTTAACATCCTGCAGGCTCAGAGCAAAGGCAAAGAACGCTGCGACAAGAAGCATCAGGAGGTGACGTACAAGGAAGGTGATTTGGTGTGGGTGTTCACCCCTGTCCGTACCGTTGGCTTGTCGGAGAAGTTATTGAAGAGATATTTCGGACCCTATCGAGTGATCAGAAAAATATCGAGTGTAAATTATCAAGTAGAAGGCGTGACGAACACTAGAAGACGAAAATTTCAAGATATCGTCCATGTAGTGAGAATGAAGCTCTACCACGACCCCGAAGCCCAAGAAGAGATTGCCCAGTGTCATGTGACCGAGTAGTAAACAGCGGGACGCTGTTTCTCTTGTGGAGGGAGTGATGTCAGGAGGACAGAGTTTCCTGGTATTCTCCCTCTTATCTGCTGGACTGGACGGACCGGTCGGGAAAAACAGTGGCGCCACGTGGAAGGGGAAAAACTCAGTTCTCCCCTCTTGCTCTAACTGCTGGGTCGATTTGGTTCATGTACATAGTAACTTTTATTTTATATTTAAAATATTTCATATAACTGATTGAATAATATTTAAAGTAATTCGGAAGCTTATTTTGACAAAAGTTATTACTTTTGCGGATTTAACACACAAAAATGGAATAAGCTAGGGCCTAAATTAAAGTACCTTAATACACAGAAAAGCATACACTCAAGAATACAACAATAACAACAAAAGGGAGATAAAAACAACTCACGATTTGTTAAATAAAATAAAAAAATACTTAGCTTTATTGTAGCGTTGGGAGGGATCGGACTAGGGACGCAAGGATGCCAAGAGAACCAGCCAGACAGGGAAAACCGCCAGTAGAAAAACCACTTTAAGTGGCTCCACACAGATTATCCACGCACTCTCTGTTCTCCCCGCATTCCCCTCGTCCCCTTTATATACAAACATGGCCACATCCGTCCAATGAGAAGGCGTGAGAGATTGGTTCACTAACAACCGAAAACAACATTCTTACCGCTAGAAAACTGATCTGAAAAAAATGCAAATGTTTGTCAAGATAATTTGACAATTTAATTATTTTTATTCGCGACAATATTTATAATTGAAACTTGAGAATATATGTAAAATAGGATATTTACAAATGAGTTATAAAACTAAATACTTCAACGATATATATATATATATATTGTCGCGCTTGACCCCTCCGGTTCTTTGCGACGACGCCGCTTCCTCCGTCATGGATCACCTACCCGTGCTCCCGTTGCTCTCCCTCTGCAGCTGTACCCTGAAGAGCACCCAAGGACATCTGAGAACCACCGCTCAAGTGGAACTCCTTTCCTCTGGCAGTATCTCTCAGCCTTACCACTGGTGGGGGGACACGAGAGATTTACCAGAAGAGTAGCAGCAATGTGGCGATGGCGAGAGTAACAACAGTAAGCGGCAACAAGACTTCAAAACACCCCTCCTTTATTGTCATTTCTACTACAAATTACATATAACTAAATTCATCCAACAGGTATTTACATTTATTTACACACCAGAGCCAATATAAAAACATATTTACAACTATTTGCTCCAGGAAATAGGACCACAGCAGTCTGCGATATCCGTACAAGTTCCAAACGGGAAATAGGCGAAAGCGCCATCTATTGGCGAAGGTTGTAGATGTTTTCAGGCCTTATACGTGACAATATAATATATATTAAAAACAAAAATGGCATTTCCTAACCTCTCACATAAGCATTTTTAGATTACAGAGCGCCATATGGTGGAACAAAAATAAGCTAAACATTGATTTAGGTTGTTCTAATGAAATTTGGCTTAACCAATTTCTTTACAAATCAAGAAAAGCCAACCACGCACGCATTTCGAAATATCGGCCCTCGTCAGCGTGGTGAAGACTGTACCTCTAGGACCAAATATTTGGTCCCAGAGGCTTCCTGAGAAATCAAGAAAAAAATGCTATGTGAGTGGTAAGGAAATGCCATTTTCGTGTGTTTCTAATATTAACTCCTAACCATTTTAAAATATTTTTCACATGAAAAGCGTTTTTACGCAAACTTGTCTTTAAATACCCATTATTTGATTTCTCAAGAAGCCTCTGGGACCAAATATTTGGTCGTAGAGGTACACTATGCACTACACTGACGAGGGTCAACAGCCCGAAACGCGTACGTGGTTGGCTTTTCTTGATTTATCAAGAAATTTGTTTGAATAAATATCTTTGGAACAACATAAATCAATGTTTAGTTTATTTTTATTCCACTAGATGGCGCTCTGCCATCTAAAATGCTCAGTTGAGCGGTCAGGAAATACCATTTTTGTGTTTTAAATATCGACACATGACCATTTTTATATACTGTTACGACTCTTCTCAGCCGTCGATGTTTGCGTTCAAGGTTTCTAAGATAACAATGTGGGTTCGTTTTGGATACAGCTTAGTACTATGGATTTATTACCAAAGCTTTAAAAGGGATATTGATAACTATACATCGGAGATTGACTTGCCTTCAATGTCTGCCACTAGAGGGATCCTCTGACAAAAGTTACTATTCACGGGTTAACACACAAATACAATATACTAGGGCCTACAGTAAGAGTAACTTAAACACAGAAAAATCGTGGACTCAAAAGTACAACACAAAAAAAAAGTAAATAATAAATCACAATTTGTTAAATAAAAATAAAAACCAGTACTTAGCTTTATTGCTGCTTAGGTAGGGATCGGACCGGGGTTACACAGGTATGCGACGAGATTGCCAGACACGGATAAATCACGCAGAGAACACTTTAAGCGTCCCCACACGATAATCCACCACACTGACCTCGACTCATACCATAGCCCCATTTATATACAAACATGGCCACATTCGTCCAATGAGAAGGCGGGAGAGATTTGTTCACAATCAAACGAAAACACAAATTCTTTCCACTAAAACCTGAGATAAGATATGATAAGATTGCAAATATTTGTCAATATAATTTGACAAAAGGTGTCTTTCCAAATAAAAAAAAAAGAAACTAACAAATCTCCCGAACCTTCCCATTGTCCCGTAAGGAAAACCTCCCGCTGTCGGGAGGGAAAAAGCTCACGGGAGCCATGTTATAAAGATACAAAAAAAAAAAACTAAAGAGAAGAGAAGTAGGCATCCGGGTCGTTCCATAAAGGTGCCTTCCATCTTGCTCCTCCCAAAAGAAACTTCAAAAAAAAAATCTGCGCATACTACGTGAGTTACCATGAGTGATTACCAAACACACATATATAATATGCTTTAGCAGACAGAGTTTAATGGGGGACCAAATAAGCTCTCATCTGGGACCGGCTGGGTATGTTAGGTAGAGACTTTGGGTACTGACAGACGCTCACTTGATGAGAAACCGAACCATCCAAATCCATTCAGTTCTCTCAAGTCCAAGAGCTAAAAGCTCTTCTTAACGTCTGTTTCTAAACGCTTTCATCCTATCGACATGTACAACCTTCACATCGTGCATGGTGACCCCTCTTACTCTAAAGTTAACATCGGAGACCCTAGCTTCCACACGGAAAGGCCCATAGACGTTGGAGAAACCTTCAGTCTTAGGAACAGCTAGCATTACCAGATCTCCTCTGTCGAAACTTCTGGAATAAGGTGGCCTAGGATTCATAAGCTTTTCAGCAGAATTACCTGACATAAACTGTCTGACAGTCTCCTTTGCTTTCCGCATCACCCTTAACCTCTCAGCCCAGGTGGGCTTTCTAAAACTATTAACAGACCCAGCACTACACTCACAGTTTCTGTTAAACTCAGTAGGTGGCAACTTTACAGCCCCGTTTTCAATGCGCTTCACTGATTTCTCCTTGAAGGAGCTTGAAACCATCGGTCTATGCACACTGGCAACGTAGCTAAGGTCTACATAATCTCGGTCTTCTGGTTTCAAGGAAATCATATTGCAACGCTCCCGTATGGCAGGTAACGGGATATTGAATCTCCTTATATCATTGATTCCCAGAATCCCGTCGTAGGCCTTATCTCCGAGTGACATTAGCCAAAACCTTATCTCTCCCAGCTCAATGCCGTTTTCGTTACCAACTCTACAGGTTTTAACACGTGTAAGTGTCTGCTCTTGGCATGTCACTGACACTATACGTAAAGTTTTAAGTGCATCGTCCCAATTCTCCTTCAAAACATTACACTTTTCGGAATCAATAATACTGACTTGGCTTCCTGTATCGTATAACAGGTGCCACATATTGCCGTTAATATTCACCTTAACTATTGGCAGATTTCTAAACTGATTTCCTCCATATGAACGTATGTTCACTATCTCAGCATTGTCAAGAGTATTGCGGTTGGGAAACATA
Organism: Cordylochernes scorpioides; assembly: GCA_030710605.1. Classification (NCBI taxonomy): domain Eukaryota; kingdom Metazoa; phylum Arthropoda; class Arachnida; order Pseudoscorpiones; family Chernetidae; genus Cordylochernes; species Cordylochernes scorpioides. The sequence goes on from CP092877.1 coordinate 13,904,724, forward strand.
GAAGACTGTCTTGAGCAATCACTAGCTATATGTCCTAAGCTACACTCAGGTGGACTCAGCCTGATTTCGCCCAACAATTTAGTCAGTTTTTCTACCTCACCCCTAAGATCTGCAATACACTGCTCATTTTCGTGCTTCATCCTGTTTACACTGGCACTAAGCATCTTCATCTCACTCTTAATGCTATTTATTTCTTCAACCCCTTCTACTGAACATACCCCTTTCATAAAGCTGCAACGGTGTTCTACACTATCCTCCGTGGCCATGACACTGACTGCTTTGTCTATTGATTTAGCGTCACTGCGAACAATAGCCTCTCTATACTTATCGAGCACATTTTCGAGGAAAATTTCAAACACTAGGCTATCGTCAAAACTGTACTCTACTTTATCTCTAATGGCCAGGAATCTTTCTTTAAAAACCATAGGACTTTCCCCAACTCTCTGCTTAAGACCTTCTATTAATTTAAGGCATTCCCTAATACCACGCGCTTTCTTAGGGTACAATATGTTCAGTTTACTAGCAATACTTTTGAAACTGCTATCGTTACGGATACCCATCTCCTCTAAGCTCAACCTAACTTCAGGGGATAAAGCCTCGAACATGAGCAATGCTTTGACCTCAGGATCCCATTTGCCTACTCGAGCTTTAAGCTCGACTTCCCGAATGAAAGAATCGAGATTAACCCCATTAAACACTGACAGGTTAAGCATAGAGTTCACAAACATGATGGAGTACAAAAAAATAGTAATAAACCACTCAATCAAAGAAAAAAAAAACGCACGTAAAATTACAGGAATTTACACGTGCAAACACCAGTAATCCTGGCAGGGCTCGCCAATGACAAAAGTTACTATTCACGGGTTAACACACAAATACAATATACTAGGGCCTACAGTAAGAGTAACTTAAACACAGAAAAATCGTGGACTCAAAAGTACAACACAAAAAAAAAAGTAAATAATAAATCACAATTTGTTAAATAAAAATAAAAACCAGTACTTAGCTTTATTGCTGCTTAGGTAGGGATCGGACCGGGGTTACACAGGTATGCGACGAGATTGCCAGACACGGATAAATCATGCAGAGAACACTTTAAGCGTCCCCACACGATAATCCACCACACTGACCTCGACTCATACCATAGCCCCATTTATATACAAACATGGCCACATTCGTCCAATGAGAAGGCGGGAGAGATTTGTTCACAATCAAACGAAAACACAAATTCTTTCCACTAAAACCTGAGATAAGATATGATAAGATTGCAAATATTTGTCAATATAATTTGACACCTCCTCCGCTACCGTCTTCCCGGTCAGTCCATACGGCCACACGTCCGGAGCCCACCTGCAGCGTCTGTTGTCACCGCCGTTTTCCTCGCTGCAGGTCCCGTTGTCACCAGACAGACTTCTCTCCCCCAGACTGCCAGGTCTTCTCGGTGCACAAACCCCGGCAGGCCGGCCGGCTTCCTTCCACGACGGCGGCGCCAGCTGGACTACCTTCTGTCTGCCACCCCCTCCTCTGGAATTTGTCAATCAATACTTCCTGGAAGGGGCCCCTGGATACCTTCTTCTCTTGGCTTTCCCACTTCTTCTTTTCTACTACTTTGTTGCATCGCTTCACTGCCTCCTTCTCAATCCTTTTCGTCCCGAAAAGGCAGATTTCACCAGAGGCGCTGATCGGCGGCCCTTTGATCTCCCTGACGTCTCTGGCCACCTGAGGGTCGTCAGACTCCCGGAAGCGTAACGGCAGGGTTAACACCAACCCTTGTTTGCAGAACCACATCTCAACTCGGGCTTTCTTTCCACTCTCAACCAGTGCCGACGCCATTGATTGGTCTCGCTGTCTAGCACAGGGCGGTGGTTCACCACACGATGGAGGCCATATTTCACTGCCTACGATGCTTTCATCTGATATTTTGAATTCTCCTTGAGAACACTCTGTAGCCGCAATGTACAAAGGGTTGTGATCGTTTGTATTGCGCTTTCGCCGCTTCCTTCCACGACGGGGCTGTAGATCGCCGATCTTTACAGTGGATTCGTCCACCTGATCCACGCTGTCCATTTCGTGGCCTCCCTTTTCTTCTTTAGGTTTCCCATTCTCTTGCTCTAGAGGCTCTCTCTTTCCTAACCCTTCAAACCTGGGCTCCTTAGTGCCGACCACGCACAGGGCGGTGAATTTCTTAAACCATCTGGAGGTGTCGGATCCCGTGACAGTCTCAAGGTCGGTAGAACTTTTCCTAGGCGGTGGCTGCTTGATCTGCACCTTGTCGGGCGAAGGAACGAAGATGAATGGTACACATTCTTGGCACATCTTTTCAGCTTGCATTGCAGACGACGGCGCTGACACATTGCGCGCGACTTCCGCGTCACAGACATTGTCGTCGGACTTCCACAGAGCGTCCAATGCTCTATCCCGTTCAGTCGGGTTGCCGGCTCCAACTTCAGGGTGCTTCGACCATCTAGCCTTGTCGCACTTCCACGGAGCATCCAGCTCCGTCCCGTCCAGTTGGATCGCCGCTGTAGTCCCTGACAGTCTGACACTGTCGCTGAAGTCAGCCACGCTGTCGCACTGCAGCTCGCCAAGATCGTTGCTGTTCTCATGGAGTATTTCAGAAAGAATCCCGGGGGTTGAATTTTCTCTCTGTATATCACCTTGAGGGCATTCTCCTTCCGTCCGCTTGATTTTATACAAAACACTCGTGCCACAGCCGTTGTCGGAGGCGATCAGCTCACCCTCCTCCGCTACACAACCAGTCTGGATCATTTCCTGCTGTCGACACTCTTCGGACTTCTGGATCACGGGAGAATCTTCTAGCGTAGATTCTGACAGTTCACTTACAACGTCTCTTGACGTGATGATCTTTGTTGTGATGGTCTTCTCGGGATCTTCATCACCTGGGATCGTCTTTTGTCCCCTCAGACATTGAATACGTGGGCTATTGGTTGCTGTGATTGTTTTTAAAAAGCCATCCGGATTTTCTGGCGGTAGTACATTGAACTGAACTTCGCAAGACATGGGTGTGGCAGAACGTTTGACATTCCGAATATGCTCGAGTCGGCTCAATCGAGATTCCAATGGAGTAATCCCTTCTTTAATCGATCTAACGTTTTCTCCGAGCACCTCATCTTTCTGGCTTATCAGACTGAGCAATTTTGTGAATTTTTCAATTTAGATGTCGGTTAGTTTTTCCATTTTTCTTTTTAAATTAGCGCAAAATAAAATCTTCAATTAATATTAACTAAGCTGTATCCCACTTCTGACACCAAATGTTACGACTCTTCTCAGCCGTCGATGTTTGCGTTCAAGGTTTCTAAGATAACAATGTGGGTTCGTTTTGGATACAGCTTAGTACTATGGATTTATTACCAGAACTTTAAAATGGATATTGATAACTATACATCGGAGATTGACTTGCCTTTAATGTCTGCCACTAGAGGGATCCTCCTCCGCTACCGTCTTCCCGGTCAGTCCATACGGCCACACGTCCGGAGCCCACCTGCTGCGTCTGTTGTCACCGCCATTTTCCTCGCTGCAGGTCCCGTTGTCACCAGACAGACTTCTCTCCCCAGACTGCCAGGTCTTCTCGGTGCACAAACCCCGGCAGGCCGGCCGGCTTCCTTCCACGACGGCGTCGCCAGCTGGACTCCCTTCTGTCTGCCACCCCCTTCTCTGGAATTTATCAATCAACACTTCCTGGAAGGGGCCCCTGGATACCTTCTTCTCTTGGCTTTCCCACTTCCTTTTTTCTACTACTTTGTTGCATCGCTTCAATACTGTATTTTTAAAATTATTTATATATTTATATAAGGTCAACTATAGACAAACGGAGGAAATATTGTAGTTAAAGATAGATGTTTTTGTATTTGTCGGTAGATCTATTTTTATGCTAATAATTTTGGATTTTTATTTTGTGTTGTAAAGACTTCCAGTATTAGGCGTTGGTGCTTATTTCTAATATGATTTTAATGGGTTATTGCTTGAGATTCGAATTGAATGACCAGTCATGTGAGGGTGTCATGGTTTCTAACACATCTCCCTGTGATTGTATGTAGTCGTAGTGTCACGTTTCTTCTTAAACGAAACTATACATATTAGATAAATATTAAAATGGTGATTAATTGAGAGAGCGAGGAAACCTAACAATCTGTCAAAATTAATTTCTATTTAAAATGACGTCGATGTTACCAATTCAACTTAAGATGTCAGACATGAGAGATTGTGTAGGAAATATTTAATACATTCCTGTGGTTGTACCCCCCTGGAGGTGGTCTCTAATCGGAGGTTATGTCAGGTTGAATTTTAAAACATGGTCGTTCAGGGAAGTGTTCACACATAAATAGACCGTTCTTTGAGATTTTATTGTGTTTGTCTAGAAAAACCTCAATTCTTAAAAAAATATATATATTTTCTTACATAGATGTTCTTATTTTTAGAATCTAATGCTTTAGGTATTAGTCTGAGCTAAATAGCGTAGAAAATTCTCGGAAAAACAATAAGAACTTAGTTAATTTAAAAGCGGAGTATATTAAAACTTCCAAGTTTTGAATTCATCAACTTTAAAGACTCAGCAGAACTATTGTGGCTGAGTAATTAAGGAGGGAAACTATTCCGTCGATACTCCGACGGCGCGAGAACCTTTGCACATGTGCCCGGCCGCTGGGTGGGGGTGATTAGAGGTTCGATGCTGATATTGTGGCTGCCTGGGTAGCTGGCTCGGTTGCCTAGATAATAAATAGGACTTTCATGTGGATATTATAGCTGTAAAATGGAAATTGTGGTTATATTACGGCTGCTATATGGGTATGGTGGCTGTACTACGTCTATCATTCTATAATGACTGTAGTACGGCTGATATATGGGTATTGTGGCTGTACTACGGCTAATATATGGGTAGGGTGGCTGTGATACGACTACTATATTGTTATGGTGGCTGTACTACTGTTGCTATATGGATATGGTGGCTGAACTACCCTGCTATATGAGTATGTACACTACGGGTACTATACTATAGTGATTGTACTACGGCTGATATAAGGGTATGATGACAGTACTAGGCTGCTATATCTATATTGTGGCTGTACTATGGCTGCTATATGGGTATGGTGGCTGTACTATGGCTGCTATATGGGTATGGTGGCTGTACTACGGCCGCTGCCATGTTGTAACAGGGGAATCTCTCAAGAAACTATACCAGATTATATCTATCGTCATTACCTATATGACACCTGTCTGCCATTTAGATATTTTAGCTTCTATATCGATATTATGGCTGCTAGAATAGCAGGCTTGGTATAATTACTTCGTTTTTTAAATTTAAATATCGAACGAACCTCTTAGTTGAAACCGCGCCAAAGGCTGATTCGGTTAAGTTACTTTGTAATTTTTAAAAGGCGGTCTTTTCAAGAAGGCAATTTTTCATCAAATAGGTCGCTCATGAGAGTTTCTACTGTAGATCATTCAGGGGCTGCGATATGAATATTATGGCTGCTAGGGTAGCAGAAATTATATGAATCTCTCTGTAGAGAGTTACATATACTGGCTCTGGTGCGAATCCATTGCCTTCCCAACTCCATATAAATACATTAAATAACTTTGATTTTATAAAAGCACATATAACTCATTTATATAATATTTTCAAGAATTGAATAATATATTATATCTGATTTTAATTTCACTTTGAATAAATCTTCATGAAAATAATTTAATTTTTATGAAACACTAGCCGAATGACTCGGACAACGCCCGGGTTTTACCCGAGTGCGTTTATATACAGGGTGCTTCAAAAAAATGTATACACACTTTGAACTTCCATAGAAAATGTATTTACTGTTCTACAAAGTTAAATTTCAGGAAAATAGAAAACTGAAAGTCCAATATAAATGAAACATAAATAACAAATGTTAATACTGTTCAAATTGGTGACCTGCAGCATCAATACAATTCTGAGTACGAGTCACCACAGATTCTGTACATCGTATCAAAACGTCCAATGAGATTTCTCTACACACTGCTTGAATCTCATTCCAAAGAATGTCTAGGTTACGTGGTTTACGTTTGTACACCCCATCTTTTACTGTGCCCCACAAGAAGAAATCCAGTGGTGTAAGGTCTGGAGAGCGTGCTGGATAAAAATTTGTCGGGCCAGTGGATGGGACGCAGGGGGCCAATCGAGTTTCCAGCACGCTCTCCAGACCTTACACCACTGGATTTCTTCTTGTGGGGCACAGTAAAAGATGGGGTGTACAAACGTAAACCACGTAACCTAGACATTCTTTGGAATGAGATTCAAGCAGTGTGTAGAGAAATCTCATTGGACGTTTTGATACGATGTACAGAATCTGTGGTGACTCGTACTCAGAATTGTATTGATGCTGCAGGTCACCAATTTGAACAGTATTAACATTTGTTATTTATGTTTCATTTATATTGGACTTTCAGTTTTCTATTTTCCTGAAATTTAACTTTGTAGAACGGTAAATAAATTTTCTATGGAAGTTCAAAGTGTGTATACATTTTTTGAAGCACCCTGTATTTAAAATGTTTTTATTCAAATAAAATTCGTTACAATTATAAATTGGCGCTGTGGATGTCACTCTTGTGGAACGTCCCGCTCCAAACTGTGTGTGTTCAGAAAATATAAAAATAAAAATGTATTTTTTCACAACGATATTTGAAAATGGTATTATTTCTATTTTTATATGAATAAATTTAAAATCTGATATATACCTAAATCGATTTATTTGATTATAGCAAGTGATTTCTTCCCCTACGCCATCATTACGTCTTATGTCACTCTTGTGAAATGTCCCGCTCCACCCCCCTCCACACACCAATTCCCGTCACGTCGTGGGGGGCACGTGGTTACTGCACACGTCCTTGTCATAGTTGACAGAGTTACCGCAGTGAGGCGCTGGTTGCGAGTTAAATAGGGAAAATTTGTTACTAATTTGTTAATAACTCCAAGGTTATTCGAGATAAAGCCTGAATATTTGCCTATAGGTTTTTCCAGATTGAACTCTATATACTGTTAAAGTGTCAGCCAGATTAGTTACGTATTGTGGACGTGTATAGCCGACAAACATACATACATACATACATGTAATATTGTTGCAAATGATCTGCCGACGTATGGATAAGCTGGCAGTTGTGTACGTGAGGCGACTGTTGATGTTCTTATAAGGTATCGGCTCTAACTAATTGGAAGATATGTAACATATACTAAAAGTGTCATTATTATACAGTTTAAAATATACGATAGAATGTGCCCCCGGTGATGAAGGTTTGTTTGGGCGAAATGAAATAACGTGAATGATGACCTAACAAACCTATTATAAAATCAAAAGAAATAATTTGGGCACAAATTAGTTAAAATTATTATTAATATATGAGACTAAAATAAGACAATAAATTAATGATGACGTCTCAATAAGATATAGAATATGATAAAAGAAAATACATAATAATAAATGATATAATTGATAAAATATGCAAAATAAAATTAGAAATGCCGTAAAAGTAATTTACTTATAGAAAAAAAATTGAGAACCTATTGAATGAAAAAATAACTAAAAGAAAAGCATAAAGCTATTAAGTTGAAATAAGCTTATAAGTTAACGCAGAGGGTTGATGAGGGCATATGGGGTGTCTGAGTATGTTCCTGCAAAGAAATAGCTTAATGAGTTCTGCAATGCAGTACGAACTTGTGTTAGTGAGGTACTGTTTTCATTAACAGAACGTTCAAGATGTTCCGTCTGCATTATTAGTTCAGACTAGCAAGGAGAGGTAAGTAGGTTGAAGAATGCGGAAAGGGAAAGGTAAACGCAAGAGATGTAGTGCTGCCAATGATGATGGTACCCGGCTTGTAAGATGAAAAATAAAAAGATAAAAATGATAAAATTATGAACCGGGTAATAAAAAGAAAGAAAAAAATATAGCTGGTTATCCTGAACTCACTATTGGAAACGATATAGCGAGGAAGGATGTTTCCAGTTGGATTAATAAAAAAAAATAAAATCCGGCGAGTAAGAATCTCTTGAAGGGAATATATGAGATTGGGGAATGAAGAAAGGGAAGGTAGCTGCAAGGGTTGTTCTGTTGCCAATGATGATTTGACCCGACTTGAATGGTAGTAAAAAAAAAAGAAAAGATTATTGGTAATGATGAGCCGGGTGATAGGAAAAATAATCTAGCTGGGTATCCTGAACTCGCTATTCGGAATGATATAGCGAGGAAGGATTTTTCAGTTGGATTAATCAATGAAAAAAAAAATAAGCGAACAGGAAGCCCTTGGGGTAATGCATGAGAAGGTATGGGCAGGGGAGGTTAGGAGACGTCAACGATAAAATTAGAAAAACGCAATATATAAAATATATAAATTCAAAAATATCTTAAACTATTAAAAAATAATATTAACGTTGTCAATATATTAAAAGTTTTAAAATGATGAGAAAGATGGTTGAAGTTATAATATGTGTGTAATAAGCCTAGAGATGATTAAAAATACGATTTGAAGGAAAAGAAATATTTGTTGATGGCTGACGGCATTGGAATGATGGTCGAATGGTACACAAAATAATAATAATGAATAATATAAGTGATTAATATTAAAATAAAAACATAAATCCTCCAGGGAAAAGATTCTTTTAATTAAATTTATTTTTAAATTTATTTAATTAAAAGAATCTTTTCCCTGGAGGATTTATGTTTTTATTTTAATATTGATTCAAGGGATTATTTTTATCGAATTGTGAACTCAAGTTAAGTCATGAATTTATCGCCATATCAAATTAAAAGAATCTTTTCCCTGGAGGATTTATGTTTTTATTTTAATATTGATTCAAGGGATTATTTTTATCGAATTGTGAACTCAAGTTAAGTCATGAATTTATCGCCATATCAATTAAAAGAATCTTTTCCCTGGAGGATTTATGTTTTTATTTTAATATTGATTCAAGGGATTATTTTTATCGAATAAGTGATTAATGTTGAAATATTTTTATACACATCTAGAGTTATATTAACTTGAATAGCATTAGGGCAGGTAATATGAAGAACTTAATTAATATATAATAAAAAATGCTATTGCCATAAATAGGGTATCGATTGAGTATCTAATTTAGTGGGGGGGAAACGGAGATAGTGAGGCATTATGAGAGTTCTGTAGAGAAAATTCTCCTACCAGATGGATGATGTCTTGTGGCGTGGGTTGCGATGAGGCTAGGTAATCACTTTTTTGCGGTGGTTGCCGTGGGACATCGTCGGTGCTGGTAAGCGGGGCATAACGAGGCTTTCTCGATGGATCTTGTCTGTTTGTTCGAGCCGACGATGGAGCGAGGTGCCTGTGGCGCAGGAGCTGTCGATGGGGAATATGATGAACTCCTCGGTGCGAGGTACGGCTAGTCCTCGCATGGCGTCTTTGAGATGGTCCACTAGATCGTCAAGGTGGAGGGCAAGTAGAAGGAGCATCCACACGAATACGCTGTTGACCACAGGTGCCTCCGTCATCCTCTGCATGCCGCTGTCCTCAGTTATCCTGTCGACTTTCTGTAATATTGTTACAAATGATCCTGCCGACGTATGGATAAGCTGGCAGTACGTGAGGCGAGTGTTGATGTTTTTATAAGGTATCGGCTCTAACTAATTGGAAGATATGTGACATATACTAAAAGTGTCATTATTATTATACAGTTTAAAATATACGATATACATACATGCATATATACATACATACTGACTTTTATATATATAGGGATAAAACCAACTAATTATATGATTTTTTCATAAAGTTATAAAAAATGATTCAATTAGTGATAAATAAATAGTTATTAAGATAATGTATATATATATTTGTTGTTTCCAAGTTCGTCTGCTGATATAGATAGAAAATTTGTTTGTTTTTTTACAAACAGTTTGTATTTCTCTACTTGACATTGATAAGCCAGTATAAGAGCGTCGTTCCTTCGAAAGCTCACCTTTTCCAATAGTAAAAAGATACACATTATTGATATTTAATTAATTTTTGAATAAAGCTAGGTCTTTTAGTAAAAACTGGGTCTGATCTAGTGCACGGAGACATTGAGATAATAAAACAAAAAGCCCTACGCCGTTCCAAGGTGGGGTACCAATATTTATAAATACCAATTTACAACGCCTAACTGATATTAATGAGAAAGATGTTAATACGTCAAAGAAATAAACTTCAATAATCAAACAGCTTATGTCAGGTATATAGATAAAGCCAACTTTGCACTTAAATCTGGTGATACTGAGCGATTTTTCAAAGGGGCTTGAGGGAGAATCTTTGAGCGGAGGTTCAAAATGAACCTAGGACAAAGAGCAAACGCTTTATTTTTAAAATCGTAAAAATATCCAGTTAAACAGTTACCTTAATGAGGCAAGTTAAAAGAGATAACACGCAAATATTCAGATAGGTTTCACGTTTCAAATTGAGCCAAGAATATTGAAAAAAAAAAAAGGCTAGCCCGTCAAATTTCTATCACACACAGAAAAGGAAATATCGAAAATAAGAGAAAATATAAAATATAACTTCTCTCAATCTCTCTCTCTCTCTCTCGCTGATGACTAGCAGAATTGATTGTTGATGAAATAAATGTTGTTGATAGTGAAACAATTCGTTGAATAATAGTGGAAAAAAAATAGGCAAGGAAAAAGTTTCTTCCGCATTTTACGTAAAAACATTAACATGTTGAATATGCATAAAAAAGACACACTTTTAAAACAACTACTAAAAACAATTATTCATTAATTCAATTGGGGCAGCAAATAAAAATGGTATTTCCGCTTTAATCCTACAGCTAAACTGCAAAGTGCTGAATGGAAATCAGACTCACCAAAAGGCAAAATAAATTCGTCTTTAAACAATATTGGCGTATTTGTACAGCAGTAAGAGCATTATACCATGAATTTATCCGTGAAAGGAAACTGTTAATAGTTAACTGTTATTTAGAACATTGAGATTGATTTTTGAGAGCTTTATTCCTTGCTTTATGTCCGGCTAAATCGAGCAGTTGGCTTTTACTACACAACATGAATAATTCGAGCCTCGAAAAACTCTTATTTCAAACCAAGGGCTTTTAAACCTTAATCGGATACTCATAGAAAATAAGTTAGTTTAATCTTAAACCTGCAATTTGTTCTGAATTATCCTTATTTATTGGGTTGTAAAGAAAGTTTGTTAGGTTTTATTTAGACAAAAAAAAAACATTAATTATAACAATTAATTAATCAATTATGTATTCTCCGTTATTATTTACGACCTCCTCCCAACGTTCGACTAGTTTGTTGATGCCGTTCCACCAAAAATCGCCCGGTCTGGTGTCGAAGAAGTTGTTGACCAGATTTTGAGGTCCTCTTCATCATCGAAGGTAGTGCTTCTCATATGGTTTGACATGGATCGGAAAAGGTTGAATCGGTTGGTGCAAGGTCCGGAGAGTACGGCGGGTGCTGTAGAACTTCCCATTCGAGCTCTTGAAGGTTGGCCTTGACGACTTGTGCAACATGCGGCCTAGCGTTGTCGTGAAGGAGAATGATTTGACCTTGTCGATCGGGTCTTTTCTGTTGAATAGCCTCATTCACGCGATGCAATTGGGCAATGTATAGATCCTTGTTGACCGTGGCATTCCGTTCGAGCATTTCCCAGTAAAGCACACCTTCTCAGTCCCAAAAAACGCAGATCATAGCCTTTTGAGGTTGAATATCTTGCTTTATTCTTGGCCTCGGCGTATCTCCTGGAGCCACCCACTCTTTTCTTTGCTTCATATTCACGTATAGACACCATTTTTCATCCTCCGTAACGATTCTGTATAAAAATCATTGTTTATGGCTCCGTGTTGATTGATGGCGTGCGAGATGTTGAGCAGCGATTTGAAGGCGATTTTCTTTGTTGGTTTCATTAAGCTCGTGAAGCACCCAAGCTCCGAGTTTTTGAGAAAACCTATTGATTGAAAATGGTTGGAGATGGTCACAGCACTACATTTCATTTTTTCGGCCAACTCACGGGTTGTTTGGCGACCATCTTTCTTCAACAGGGCCTTTAGATGTTCCTCATCGAATTCTGATGGTCGTCCGCTTCGAGGCGTGTCTTCAAGGTCCAAGTCGCCGTTTTTGAACTTTGCAAACCTTTTTTGTGCTGCTTGCTTCCCTATGGCACCTTTTCCATACACGCTGCATATGTCCTTAGCTGCTTTGGCTGCTTTTTGACCTTGATGAAAAGCGAAGAAAAGCAGATGTCGAAATGTTGAGTTTTGCCTCCTGGATATTCCATTTTCAAGCCTGGAAAATGAACAAAAAATTACGTGTTTCAAAGAAAAAAAAATACAGGTTTGTAGAGCAGAACAAGTGCTATTTAAAAAATATAAACACTTTACCGTATAACAACAAAAACCGTTATGAAACAAAGGGATACAAAAACCAAACGAACTTTCTTTGCAACCCAATATATCCGTTTTTTTATCATATTATAGATAGTTTATTTTCTCCTGACGGTATGTGTGTTGGCAGCCTCAGATGAAGATAATGACAAATGTAATAAGTTTAAACATTTATATACACATCTTTATAAAAATACACACGGCTCCATTAGACTGATGAATAAAAACCTATAAAAACTAGTAGCATTTAGTGAGCCGTACAACGTCTTTCCTTCGCATTATTTCTAGAAGTTGAAATCAACGTAATAGACAACAGACGAAGTTCTTATCTCCGCCAGCCACGCCTATAAATTGGGCAGACGAACTGTATGCAATCCGGAAACGAGGCACTCAATCCCACTTTATGGAGGCCGTTTGTTCTCAACTTATTAACTTAACAAACGCCACACAATTGCATTTTTATTTTGCCATAAATTCTAAATGAAGGCAAATCACTTTTATTACTTCCTCTTTAACTGTTTGAGATGGACCTTAAGGAGCTACTTCCCTCTAAAGAGGTTCTTCCTCTCTGTCTCTGTACATTTAGAGATTTGTTTAGCATAGGATATTGTTGACATAGTTGTTCTAAATATAGATTTTTAATTATAATATAATAGCTATTCTTTTATAGTAACGACGATTCTTTGCATCGTTTTCTTTCCATATTACATAATGTGGTAATTGAAAACAAAACTTTTCTTCCCATGCCACTGCGAAAGAACCAAATGCAGATCCTGAAGACTTTAAAGTTGACTTCAATTGATTAAGGAAGTAAGTGTTCCAAGAACGTTTTTGAACTTGAACCTCCGTTTCAACCTAATAAAAAAACTCGAATATTTTAAACAATTTTCTTTTATTATTCCTGTTTAGACTTAGTTATTCATCAATCATTGCCTGTTCAAAAGTTTTCATTAATTGTTGCTCTTTTACACTTGGATCATACCCTTTTACCCAAAGTTTTTATACCAAGCTTCTAACTATATATTTTACAGAATAAAGCTATCTCGGAGAACCTTTCCTTGGTTCTTAACGGATTTCAACGATTCAAGTGTCCATTAATGACTCTTCCGATTTGTATAAAAATTTAAATATATAGGATATAGAATTAGAACACATTTCATTGGATTGGGATTTCTCCTATCCGGAAACTTCTCCGAGATTCCTTAACGGATTTTAACGAAGAGGTGTCTGTCAGTAAGATTTGTACGTGTGCAAAATTTTCTTTGAATTTTGAAATGAATCCAGAAAAACACAATGTATAGGATTTAGAACATATTTATTTAAATAGGGATTTTCTGTAGAATTCTTCCAAAATTTCAACAAATCTCAACGAATGGCGTGTGTTTATAAATAGAAGAAGACTTCAGAGATAAGATGACAAGGCCCGAATTTTGAAATTTAAATTTCGTTACTGAGTTACGGGTCCAAATAAAAAGGTACGGATAATACTTTTAGATTTCAAGTGAAAGAAAAAAAAATCATCAAATATCTATGATAATATTTAAACTATGACTCACTTGAGAAGAGAAATAAAAGAAAAAATTAAATGTCCACGTTCAGGTTAATAAGTATGCAATACAATATAATGCGGCTTATGATTGAAAAACGACATCTTCACAATTCACCCTTTCATACTTCATCCTTAAGGTTAGAAATAATCGTTATTTCTTTAAAAATAAAATTTCGATTTTTCGTTTAAAAGAAACGCATGCGGTATAATTTTCAAATGTCGTTTTTCAATCACAAGCCGCATTATATTGTATTATAAATTACCTCATATAATATTTACGAACGGAAAAATATGTCCAGAGTAGCCAAGTGGACTTGGCATCTGGCCGGTAAGCGGAACACTGTGGGTTCGATTCCCATCCCTGAACACTTTTATTTTTCCGTTTATCATTACTCTTCACAATTCATCCTTTCATACTTCATCCCTAAGGTTAGAAATAATCGTTATTTCTCCTTAAAAATAAAATTGCTATTTTTCGTTTAAAAGAAGCACAGGCGGTATAATTTTCAAATGTCGTTTTTAATAAGTAGGTGTGCGTAAAAGAATAATAATCCCACAATAACATATAGCGTCAAATCAGGTTAATCTCTTTTCAAATATTATTTTGATTTAAATCAATCATCGAATTTCTCTGTTAAATGCTAGCGGTATAGTGCTAAATCAGACATTTATTGACCTAACGCTACAACAAGAGCCTTATTAAGACTTTTCATATTGCACCAGGAGTCCAAGAAAGGTAGAAATAGCAAACAAAGGTAGAAAGTATTAATGAGTAAATATGTAATCAGCTATATGAAAACTTGATGAAGAAATATAACAGCCAATGAGTGCCTTGTCGCATAATTTATTTTTAATTAATTTACGATATAATCAGCTTTTCTAATGAACTGAAAAACTAACAGTACAAGTAGACATAGCTCGCATCAGATAATGAATTAGGAAAATTCTTACAAATATTTTACTTGCAATGAATAACTGCCAATTTTTATCTTTCATCCTAAAGATGGAATCAATGAAAAATGGTCATCCTATCTTGAATTTCATCTCAGCATAACTCACATATTAAGCCAAGGGTATTCTACTATAATTCTAAGCATATTGCCACGAGGGAAATTAGGAAAGACAAACTTCATGATGACACAGCAATTTATTTAAGGCAAGAACAAACTATTAATGATAAACAAAAGATAAGCAATGAAGGGAGTTTACAGAGTAGCAATATATAAACATAGAAAAATGATACTCTGTTAATAAAATAATAAATACTTTGCTACATAGCTCCTTCCCTATGGGAGCTGTGACCCACAGCTTGCAATTATTGTAGTTACTGACATGGATCTGACGTGCTTCTGCCAAGGATTCCATCGAAGTCTTGAAACTTTGTCCCTAGTACCTTTGCGTACTTTTTCTTGCGGCATGAAGAGCGGCTTTGTCGTCGTATCGTCGTCTATAGGGACATCGTCATCTTTGAAGGAAGTCTTGGCTTTGACACGGGGTTGGAATCCTGGAGCCAGTCTCCGAAAATGTAGACCACAGATCTCATGGTCTCTAGGTCTTCTCGGCGATCTTCAGTTTGTCTTCCCTAACTTACCCAGCATCTCCACCAAAATGCCACGTGGAAAATTAGGAAAGACAAACTTGGATAACACAGCAATTTATTTAAGGCAAGAACAAACTATGAATGATAAACAAAAGATAAGCAATGAGGGAAGTTTACAGAGTAACAAAATATAAACATAAAAATGATACTCTGTTAATAGTATAATAAATACTTTGCTACAAAATTTTGCGGGAAACTAGCCAGAATACCTATTGTTAGACTCAACGATCATTTTGATTTGAAATAGAAGATTTGAAATCGTGAATAAACGAGTGTATTAGGTGTTTATAGTGACTATATATTTAGAAGAGCTCTCTCTCATTTTTTTACTTGGTATTTATGAAATTATTGATCTATTGATATTCGTATCTTATGTTAAACATTTTTGGGTGAGCAGAATGGACCCTCTCAATATTTTAGGAAAGAAAAACCTACTAGAGTCTCTAATTTTGGTTAATAAATTCCATTCATGCTCTGTTCTAAATTTCGGTTTTCAAAAGGTCAGATAAACCAATATGCTGTATTAACAATTTTTTTTATTCAACTTACACTGAGGAAAAAGAGAAGAAATTTTTATGCTTTTTTCGTGGACTCTTTACTATGGAAGAAACTACTGATATGAGCCTAAATTATAGTTTTGTGAATTGAATCAAAAATTACTTCGAAGCGGTCCGCTGGAATAATTCCTACACGGAATTCATAAAGATAAGATCAGGTGTTCTGCAAGGAGAACCACATTCCCCATATTTATTCCTGCTTTTCATAAATGATCTCGGCAAAATATTTGACGACTCGAATTTGCCTGGAATATATTTACCTAACTTTGAAAACATAAAAATACTGCGTTATGCGGACGATATAGTTTTAATTGGTAAATCTCGAATTAATCTTCGAATGAAAATTAATATTTAAAAAATATATTTAGAAACTACAGAGGGTGTTCACACTTATAGGAAACAAGTTGTATTATAAAATATTAAAAATTAACACCTTATTTGAAAATTTTCAAATGTTCTATTTGAAAGCATTTTTGTTTATTTACAGAACGGCACCTGATTTTCCACGATAGCAGACACTTTCTGATCATGGTCATACTCAAAAGATCCCATTCTTCCTTTACCACTTTCCAGAGACCTTTAACTGTCCTAGGGTGTTTCTTTCCAAGTGCTCTTTTAAGGCATCCAAAAATGCAAAAATCCATCGGGGCTAAAATCAGGAGATTTTACAGGGGTTCTGTTCTTTGGAATAGTGTTGATTCCTGTTCTTTGCCTTATATCTTCCAAATAAGCTTGGGTTGAAGAGGAGGTATGACTTGTGGCGTTATCATGGTGAAACCAGACTTTGTTGCTGTTTTCCATAGATAGAGGGAATATAATTTAAAAATATAGGTTCTAAAATGTTGTTTTGAATGAAAGCAAGTCAAAAATGATGATTTTTCGAAACAGCGAAAAGTTTATTTTGGCATTTCTTTCAACTTTTCTTATTTTTAATTTTCTTTCATATGATATACCGCATGCCACCATAAATCCTTTGGGGTAACTTTCGGCACATTCCTTCAACCAAATTGGCCAAGATTTTTCCACCCTTTTTTGATAGTATATAGCTCTTTTTCTGTCGCAATCGGTTAAACATACCCATGCTTCGTCATATGTAACAATAAATTTCCATCTATCAGCAGCCAAGAAGTTTTCATTAAAATATCTGCTGATAGTGTGTCGCTGACGAATATGGCTCTGAAACAATTTGTGAACCGCTTTTTTTTTGTAGCTTTTAGGCCTAAATTTCTATTTATTATTTTATTTATTGTTGACAATGATGTTCCTATTAATTTGGCTATATCTCTTTGTGGCATAGAATTTTCTTTTGTAATATATTTTTTCACTTTTTTGACAGTTGCAGGAGTTCTCACAGATATAGGGTGATAATCTTTTGTCCATTTCTCCGTAGGTGCTTTGAATAAAAACTTGATATTTTTTGTCGTGAATAATATTATAAATACCTTTTTTAGAAATGTTGATATAATCTTGTTTGCATATTTTAATTAAGTCCAAATAGGTAAGATTAGCTCTGGAAAGTCCTAAAATATAACCTCTTATGAAATTATTGTATTTGAAGGGCATTTTTTTTTAATAACAAAAGATATGTATTGCGTGTTAGAATTAGCTTAAGCCTTTTCGAATTCCATGTTGTTGATTTTTTAAAATAAAGTAATAGTTCCTTTTTTTACACCGGGCGCTCGTTTCCTATAAGTGTGAACACCCTCTGTAATTTTTTAACTTTGAATGAAAGCAAGTCAAAAATGATTTTTCGAAACAGCGAAACCAGCACGATCTGAAAAATGGTACTGGGGCCAACAAATCATAAACTCTACACAGAAATATTTATCCCTGGGATATCCGCTAACCCCATCAATTTTATTTACCCAAACAGCTCTTCATTTTAAGGGTAAGGCCATAGCAGCTATAGGAGCAGTATGGGAGATTCTTATGAAATCCAAGTTAAATTCTTTTCACTCAACAAAGGAGCTGCTCGATACCATAGTTATAAAAACTCTACTATATGCTTCTTCAATCTGGTCAGATGAACAAGAGTTAATATTGAATAAAATCCAAGATACTTTTCTGAGACGATATCTAAATCGACCAAATTATACACCAGGATATATTTTAAGGATAGAAACAGGAAAAACATCTCTCGCAGTGATAGCAAAGAAATTATTGTTAAAATTCTGGCTAAGAATGCTAAAAATGGACACTACGAGATTACCTTCAATCTCTCTTGCTCACTTGTGGGATGTTTATACCTCTACAAGACAAAATATTGGATTCACAAAGAGTTTAACAAATACATTAAATAACACCGGTTTTTCATGGCTTATCGGATGCTCTGATCACAATATATTGCAAAGTTATATTCCTTTGATTATTAGGACAATGTCAGATCGATCGATACAAGAAGATCAATCAAAAATAAGAAATTAAAAACTTTATCTACATTATAAAAATTTCCATACGTCAATAGAAATAGAATGCTACCTAACCGATGATTTCCATTTACCAGTCAAACGATGTATAGCTCAATGGAGAATACTATTTAGTCTTAAAAAAAAAACAAGTTCTGAAGTTTGAGGCCAAAAACTTAATATGTTCACGGTGTGACACGTAAAAATACTGAAGAACTCCCCCATTACCTGCTTAATTGTACAGCCCTTGATGAAGAAAGGAAGGCCCTATATCAACAAATTAAATGTACCAACATTTCACCCTATGTTTTGCTTTCAAAAATATCAGCAAACAAACTTAAGGCAATAGCTTACTATAATTTTTTTAGATTATCATTATGTAAGGACCAGTCAACAAGTGAATGACTTTGATACGAAGAGTAAAGCCAGTTCAATTTCTATTTCACTACCTATGTAAATAACACAAGATGATTAATACCTTACCCAATTGGGAGAATCTGTATGGGGCGAGTCCCTAATAAAGGCTTTTGTGTGTGTGTATTGCCAATTTATTTAAATACAGAACCAATATTTCAAAGGCAATTTAACCACTGTAACTTCCAAATACACTCGTCGGAATTCTTTTATCATTAAAATTCTGGTGTAAGCTTAAGTAGGTTTAAGAGAGACAGCTCCGACTGGTCTGCATATAACAATGTAACCAGTACTATCTAGTCAAAGTTTTTCAAGGCGGGTTTGGCTGAATTTCACAAGACAAATTTCTTATTGATATAAAACTTCAATTTCACCTATTAAACGAATAAACCTTTTCACAAAACGAATTTATTATTGATATAACATTGTAATTTTACCTATTCAACAGATAAATAATTAGAAATGTTTCACAAGACGAAATCATTAATGATATAAAATTTTAATTTCATCTTTTTAGGAGATAAATAATGATAAATATTGTCTTCATCGGGGGCTGAAGGTGTTCAATGGAAATTAGAAATCCAACAATCCATGTTATGAGAAATGACGATGCCTTCCTTGCACCTTTATGATTCATTTTTCTAATCTATTTCTATAGGTCTTTTATAAAATCACTTTTAGTTATACACTTCTGGACATTCATATTGCTACACCAGGAAGAAATGCAAATAACAAAAGGATATTTATTAGAGATATAAATTGTACTGGGGGAATAACAAGGGAAGTAAAAATTAAAGAAATTTGTAGGTATGGATCCTAAGAAATTAGTTCCCAGAAGAGGTTTCATGGTAGCAATAAAACTTCTGAATGAGAAACCTGCTATATAATCTCTTCCTATAAACTATAGTTCCTAAATATAATATAATTATATTAAATATAAATATAATTTAGGCCCATATCAGTCAGTTTCTTCCATAGTAAAGAATGGGGGACCGAGTCAAACGCCTTTTTAATGTCCACGAAAAAAACATAAAAATTTCTTCTCTTTTTCCTCAGTGTAAGTTGAATCAAATAAATTGGCAATACAGCATATTGGTTTATCTCACCTTTTGAAAACCGAAATTTAGAACAGAGTATGAATGGAATTTATTAATCAAAATTGGAGACTCTAGTAGGTTTTTCTTTTCTAAAGTACTGAGAGGGTCCATTCTGCTCACTCAAAATATTTTAACATAAGATACGAATATCAATAGATCAATAATTTCAGAAATACCAAGTAAAAAATGAGAGAGAGCTCTTCTCAATATATAGTCACTATAAACACCTAATACACATGTCATTTCATGTCTATAGCCGTCTTGGTTTAGCAATTTTAATGGCCAGTAGTGTAAAGTCTGCTGCGTTCGCTTATCTTCTTATCAGTAAGATTGTTTTTCTCTTTCTGTCAAAAGGCACGCGTTTCTAGACATTTTCAAAGGAATTATTAAGAATCTAAAAATATCTTGCATTTTATAATCCTCAATATTAAGGGCATTATCAAGGCCATTAGGTAGATCATAATGTAGACGCTAGTCTTCATTATGTCATGATTATGTAGCCGAATTTTATTTCAGAGAATTAGTGCAAATTTTCTTTTTTTTTTACACAATTTTTTTTGTTTATCCGAAAATATATTATTTATATGGCTACTGCAGATTCTTAAAGATTAAGGCTAGCTTCTACTCAATGGTTAGAGAATAAAAATATCTTCTCTTGGATATATATCGAAGACGCGCCCGCATAAGAAATTAATACCTTAAAGAAAAATTGTTATATTATTTATTTTTACGTAAGTTAATATTTTATTCCTTTGAGTAGGTATATAAGCTCGTGAAATAAATGGAACTTACTGTATTCGTGTGTGAAGTCAGATGTTTTTTTACCAAAATATTAAATAGGTTATTTTCAATATTTTTTATTTTTATTTTCTTTAATATTTTTAAAGATTCAAAAGAGAAATTAATTAATATATTAATGATATCGACTTCATTGAATTAAAAACACAACAAGAATGAAGCACTTAATAAGCAAACATTGTAGAGAAGCTATATGTATTATATAAAATAACAGTCTTTACTTGAAATATAGTTATTCCTTTTTGTGTGAGTGTGTGTGTGTGTGAAGTAAGAATATTATTGAACTTTCATTTCGATAATAGTAAAGGAGAAACACACAAAAGCCAATCAAACTAATTTAAAAAGTTAATGCAAATGAGTGTCGATGTTAATTCCATTGCTAAATTTTGAATTAAATAGTTCCTTTTCATTTGATCTCGGCCGTGCGGCCAGATGATGCTAAGAATTCGTATTTGATAGAGATGGAAATCATGGAACTTTTAGACATATTCAAAGTACTGAAGGATGATTTTTCAGGTATATGGGGAACATGAGGGCATAGTTCCCTTCGTAAGACGAGATACAAATGTTGATAATCTAATGAATAAACCTCTCTAAGGAAAATAATGATTTTTGTAATTACGAAAATGAATATTCAAATTTGCCTCGAGTAAATTACGAAAATTCAAATTTTCTTCCGATAACCCATAATTGGGCTGATACCGAGAAGTAATGTGATAAAGAAGGATTGGAGCGGATAAAAAAAAATCCTTTAAGCCAAGTGCCTCAGACTGAACCACACAACTTTTGTATTGTACTATAACTCGCTAAAACCTAATATCTAACTTATCGGGTTCTTAAGATAATTTATTGAGAAGTTCTAGTAAAGTCTGCTGTTTTTTTGTGGCATTGGACCAAATAATCTATTTAAATTTTCTCCGGAGCTAAGCTCGTCGGACTATATCATATAGACTTATAACACAAGCTGAGCAATGGCTGAATATAGCAGTTGGAAAAATCTCCGGCCAAGCCTTTGTGCGGTCCTAAATGTCTAGTAATATCATAGTGGATGGCATTGAAATAAGGTAAGTACTACTTATAGTTCTGTTCTTTAATAAAATGGTCAAGAAAATCGCTCGATTCAACTTTGTAGACGCCGCGGCCAGCTTCGACCCCGAACACCTGCCAACGAGGACCGCTAGTTTCAGAACACGAATAGACTTCTTTGAATACTGACGCCACCCCGACCGCATTATACGTTACTGTAAATTCCTTTACAAAACTTGGACTACCATTCGGCTCTTTTTCAAGTCGGCGATGTCCTTGATTCTCGCCTAACATGTATCGCAAGTATGTTCTGATCGAGGTTGGTCGTCGTGCGAATAGAGACATACCTTGACCAAGCCCTTGTAATTATCGAGGAAAGAAAATCTGAAGGAAATGAGTACTATTCAAGTCGAATATCGTCTGTGTGTTGTCAATTTCCTTGACGATCTCCACCTAATGCCGAAGACGAAATGTCTCGAGAGTGAGATGGTTCGTCCAGGCGATGCATCGATCGACACGGATTACTCTTTCTGCTGGATCTCGGGCGTTGGCTTCGGATTTAAAGCAGGAGAGCGTCGCGTATATGACCGCATAACAGTGCTGTTCAAATCAATGGCACAAGATATGCTTTAAGACCTATCAAAGAACGTTTCGCCTCATCTTCGCGCCGAATGGAGGACTATGGTAACTTGATGCCTGGCGCTGCCTTCGGGATTACCATATTGGAAATGGATGAATTGCACCGTTAAGAAATAAGTTAAGGTAAGTTCGATGCTGCCATTTGTCGTTTTCGAATAGAAAAGTCAGCTAAATGAGATGACCTACATTGTGAATTGGTCCGGAGTGTCGGGGACTTGTAGCTGCACTCCAATGAGTCTTGATTGAACCCAAGCTACGCAGTGAGAATTTCCTTGTCGCCTGGTAATCCGTGCCTTA
This sequence comes from Cordylochernes scorpioides, assembly GCA_030710605.1. NCBI lineage: Eukaryota > Metazoa > Arthropoda > Arachnida > Pseudoscorpiones > Chernetidae > Cordylochernes > Cordylochernes scorpioides. Next base: position 13,927,501 of record CP092877.1, read on the forward strand.
CCCTGAGTTCTCTCTCTCTACTAGTGGAAGTCTCCCGGATGCTCAGAAGGGCTCTTTACGAACGACCCCACTCAGGGACATCGTGCCTGAATGTCAGAGATACGTTCTATTCTGGGAATAAAATATTCCTGAAAGTCAGCCAGTAAAAGGCAAAAACACCTTTTAGGTCTATCAAGCTTATCATACTGCAAATATGCAATATATTCAGTACACGTACGTATTCCATGTATCGTTTAAAAACGCTATTTTTATATATATATCGTTAAAGCCTATAATTTTATAATTATAAAAAATTATCTTATAAACCGCCCTTTAAATTTCCATTATTAAAATACTATCAATATTAAGCTATGCAATATTATCGGCATTGCTGAAAGTGTCTGAGAGTTGTTAGAACTATACAAAATAAAAACACAATATATACATTTATATTCTTAAAAAGAAAGAATAAAAAATAATTTTGAAATATATTTGTGAAGTGAACGTCAATACACCGTAAACCTTTTGTTTCAATGTAACAAATACCGTAAATATACGTATATTAGAATTTATATAGCACTAAATTAAGTAGGAAAATCGATCGCAAATAAACAACTTAAATCCCTTACTGCTGTAAGGGCATATATTTGAAGCCTCATCCTAGAAAGCAAAAACCAAATGAAAAAAATTTATACTAATAATATTGCCACGTGGAAAATTAGAGAAGACCCACTTCGGGATCAGACAACAATTTATTTCAGGCAAGAACAAACTATGAATGATAAACAAAAGATAATCCACGAGGTAAATTTACAGAGTAGCAAAATATAAACAAAAAAATGGATACTCTGCTAAAATAATAAATACTTTGTTACATAGCTCCTTCCCTATGGGAGCTGTGACCCACTGCTAGCAATTATTGTTACTGACATGGATCTGACGTGCTTCTGCCAAGTATTCCATCGAAGTCTTGAACATTGTCCCTAGTACCTTTGCATCTGTTTCTTGCGGCGTGAAGTATGTCTTTGTCTTCGTATCGTCTATAGGGACATCGTCATCTTGGAGGGAAGTCTTGGCTTTGACACGGCGGTGGAATCCTGGAACCAGTTTCTGACTATGTAGATCACAGCACCCATGGCTTCGAGGTCTTCTCGGCGGTCTTCAGTTTGTCTTCCCTAATTTACCCAGCATCTCCACCAAAATGCCACGTGGAAAATTAGGGAAGACCAACTTCGGTATCAGACAGCAATTTATTTCAGGCAAGAACAAACTAATGAATGGTAAACAAAAGATAAGCCACGAGGCAAATTTACAAAGTAGTAAAATATAAACATAAAAATAAATACTTTGTTACAATATATAACCTTTTTGAAAATAGAGCAATCCATAAATAAATCTTTAATTGAAAAGGCATATTTTGATCCAATATATGCCTTTTTAATTAAAAAAATATATATAACCTATCATGCTATGTATTGTTTATGCATCTTCAAACTATGCGGGGAGTCAACCGAAACGAATTCTGTACAGACCTTTTGTCTAGGTATGAACAATCTTACTACCAATATTCGGTCGTGTTACTCACTCTCGTGAATTTATAGAAAGCATTAGAAATTTCAATTTATTTCCATGGTGATTTCCATTTAGAGGAAATCGCTTTAAAATAGGAATAGGATCAGTTATCAAAAATATTTAAAAATGTCTATTTTTGTAACCATTTAATAATCGATATGAATATTGTTTAACTGTGTGTATATGCATGGAGACATCTGAGGCTCTTCATTGGACACGATAACGACAACTGTGTGTGTATGCATGGAGACATCTGAGGCTCTTCATTGGACACGACAACAACAACAACTGTGTGAATGCATGGAGACATCTGAGGCTCTTCATTCGACACGACAACGACGACAACTGTGTGTGTATGCATGGAGACATCTGAGGCTCTTCATTGGACACGACAACGACAACTGTGTGTATGCATGGAGACATCTGAGGCTCTTCATTGGACACGACAACAACAACTGTGTGTGTATGCATGGAGACATCTGAGGCTCTTAATTGGACACGACAACGACAACTGTATGTGTATGCATGGAGACATCTGAGGCTCTTAATTGGACACGACAACGACAACTGTGTGTATGTATGGAGACATCTGAGGCTCTTAATTGGAAACGACAACAACGACAACTGTGTGTGTATGCATGGAGACATCTGAGGCTCTTAATTGGACACGACAACAACGACAACTGTGTGTGTATGCATGGAGACATCTGAGGCTCTTCATTGGACACGACAACGACAACTGTGTGTATGCATGGAGACATCTGAGGCTCTTCATTGGACACGACAACGACAACTGTGTGTGTATGCATGGAGACATCTGAGGCTCTTCATTGGACACGACAACGACAACTGTGTGTGTATGCATGGAAACATCTGAGGCTCTTCATTGGACACGACAACAACAACTGTGTGTATGTATGGAGACATCTGAGGCTCTTCATTGGACACGACAACAACAACTGTGTGTGTATGCATGGAGACATCTGAGGCTCTTCATTGGACACGACAACGACAACTGTGTGTGTATGTATGGAGACATCTGAGGCTCTTCATTGGACACGACAACAACAACTGTGTGTGTATGTATGGAGACATCTGAGGCTCTTCATTGGACACGACAACTGTGTGTGTATGTATGGAGACATCTGAGGCTCTTCATTGGACACGACAACAACGACAACTGTGTGTGTATGCATGGAGACATCTGAGGCTCTTCATTGGACACGACAACAACAACTGTGTGTGTATGTATGGAGACATCTGAGGCTCTTCATTGGACACGACAACAACAACTGTGTGTATGCATGGAGACATCTGAGGCTCTTCATTGGACACGACAACGACAAACTGTGTGTATGCATGGAGACATCTGAGGCTCTTAATTGGACACGACAACAACAACTGTGTGTGTATGTATGGAGACATCTGAGGCTCTTCATTGGACACGACAACAACAACTGTGTGTGTATGTATGGAGACATCTGAGGCTCTTCATTGGACACGACAACAACAACTGTGTGTGTATGTATGGAGACATCTGAGGCTCTTCATTGGACACGACAACAACAACTGTGTGTATGCATGGAGACATCTGAGGCTCTTCATTGGACACGACAACAACAACTGTGTGTGTATGCATGGAGACATCGGAGGCTCTTCATTGGACACGACAACGACAACTGTGTGTGTATGCATGGAGACATCTGAGGCTCTTCATTGGACACGACAACAACGACAACTGTGTGTGTATGCATGGAGACATCTGAGGCTCTTCATTGGACACGACAACAACAACTGTGTGTGTATGCATGGAGACATCTGAGGCTCTTCATTGGACACGACAACTGTGTGTGTATGCATGGAGACATCTGAGGCTCTTCATTGGACACGACAACTGTGTGTGTATGCATGGAGACATCTGAGGCTCTTCATTGGACACGACAACAACAACAACTGTGTGTATGTATGGAGACATCTGAGGCTCTTCATTGGACACGACAACAACGACAACTGTATGTGTATGCATGGAGACATCTGAGGCTCTTCATTGGACACGACAACAACAAATGTGTGTGTATGCATGGAGACATCTGAGGCTCTTCATTGGACACGACAACAACGACAACTGTATGTGTATGCATGGAGACATCTGAGGCTCTTCATTGGACACGACAACGACAACTGTGTGTATGCATGGAGACATCTGAGGCTCTTCATTGGACACGACAACAACAACTGTGTGTGTATGTATGGAGACATCTGAGGCTCTTCATTGGACACGACAACAACGACAACTGTGTGTGTATGCATGGAGACATCTGAGGCTCTTCATTGGACACGACAACAACAACAACTGTGTGTATGTATGGAGACATCTGAGGCTCTTAATTGGACACGACAACGACAACTGTGTGTATGCATGGAGACATCTGAGGCTCTTCATTGGACACGACAACGACAACTGTGTGTGTATGCATGGAGACATCTGAGGCTCTTCATTGGACACGACAACGACAACTGTGTGTGTATGCATGGAGACATCTGAGGCTCTTCATTGGACACGACAACGACAACTGTGTGTATGCATGGAGACATCTGAGGCTCTTCATTGGACACGACAACGACAACTGTGTGTATGCATGGAGACATCTGAGGCTCTTCATTGGACACGACAACGACAACTGTGTGTGTATGCATGGGAGACATCTGAGGCTCTTCATTGGACACGACAACGACAACTGTGGGTGTATGCATGGAGACATCTGAGGCTCTTCATTGGACACGACAACGACAACTGTGTGTGTATGCATGGAGACATCTGAGGCTCTTCATTGGACACGACAACGACAACTGTGTGTATGCATGGAGACATCTGAGGCTCTTCATTGGACACGACAACTGTGTGTGTATGTATGGAGACATCTGAGGCTCTTCATTGGACACGACAACAACGACAACTGTGTGTGTATGCATGGAGACATCTGAGGCTCTTCATTGGACACGACAACAACAACTGTGTGTGTATGCATGGAGACATCTGAGGCTCTTCATTGGACACGACAACGACAACTGTGTGTATGCATGGAGACATCTGAGGCTCTTCATTGGACACGACAACTGTGTGTGTATGTATGGAGACATCTGAGGCTCTTCATTGGACACGACAACTGTGTGTGTATGCATGGAGACATCTGAGGCTCTTCATTGGACACGACAACTGTGTGTGTATGTATGGAGACATCTGAGGCTCTTCATTGGACACGACAACTGTGTGTGTATGCATGGAGACATCTGAGGCTCTTCATTGGACACGACAACGACAACTGTGTGTATGCATGGAGACACCTGAGGCTCTTCATTGGACACGACAACAACAACAACTGTGTGTGTATGCATGGAGACATCTGAGGCTCTTCATTGGACACGACAACTGTGTGTATGCATGGAGACATCTGAGGCTCTTCAATGGACACGACAAAGTCAACTGTGTGTGTCGCACACACGATAGATACAGCCTTTTGAAAATACAACACAGTTTCTCGTGAGAGACCGTCAAAACAGGGATATTCAATTGGACTCTCTTGGAGGTTGTCAGGGCCACTCATTTAAGCATTTATAAAGTGGTCGCTCACTGTATGACTTTTATTAATTTATGGAATATATATTTGGGAAATTAGAGAAACCTCTCTCAGATGCATATCACTGTAATAAGTCAAAAATCACAAGTTACTCTCTGAGTAATTGAACGATAGCTAAGAATATCGTTAGGAAGTGAAAAAGAAAATGATAATAATAAACGACGTGTTTTGTTAAGCACCTTTACCAAGACTATGTCGTTCATTATTGCTTTTTTTTTTACTTTCTTGGACTCCGGGATTCTATGTGAGACGAAATGTCTTTTTGTGCTGTTACGGAATATATTGAAAACTTTCCGAATATCAAAAATCAACCTAAAAATTGGAGCAACGAAGGTGTGTACGATGACTGTAAGGGAGAATGAACGGATAAGTAATAATTAGGATTTTGAATATTTAAGGATAAGTAAAAATCACTCCACTAAAAGATCTTCAAAGTAAGGCGATTCCTTTAGAAAATTTAACCTTCATTTTAACAACCAAAGAGCGAATATCTGTTATTTTGTTGGAACCTTGAAGACAGCGAGATATCAAGTTCAATAATAGTTCAGAAAAGGAAAGGTGATAACTCGAGAGGTGTTTCGACTTTGTCCTATCTGAAAATGACGAAAGTCCAGAAAAAATGAAGAATCATTTCAATGGTCAATGCTATCAAATCCGAGATGATAGGTTGGGGCACAAGATTCTTGGAGATTCAGATCAGAAAGACCTCACAGATCGATTGACGAAAGTGCAATTACATCTAATAATTTAATCAATACCAGATTTACGCAGGATAAGTTAAAGAGTATCAATTGATATGTAATCAGCAAGGCTCCTTGCATAAAAAAGTGGATCAATATGGAATTTATCGGCGACATTTTTTTGTCAGGGTTGTCGCGATAAGGGCCTGTCCCGTGGGGCGGGTTAATGAATCGTGCGTAGGACCGGGCCTGACTCACGCAGCAGCTTTTGTCCGAGCCGACTGACGTGGCCTGCCCGACATCTCCCAGATGTGATTGGAGCTGCCGTGATTAGCTCGGGGACTGTCGGTCGGCGGAGAGGGTTGAATGAGATGGATAGATAAATGGAGGCCCCACTCTACACACATAACACTCTGATATTATCAAATAAGCTCCAGAATTTATTTATTCTGATGGGAGCATTACGGATAAAGAGGGAAAAAGAAATGTTATGCATATCATTATATGATTTTTAAAATTTTCAATATTCTATAGGGTTAAAAAGAAAGTTCTTCGTTTTTTTTCAACAATTTTATTCATACAAAAAAACATTAATTATAACAATTAATTGATCAATTATGTATTCTCCGTTATTATTTACAACCTCCTCCCAACGTTCGACTAGTTTGTTGATGCCGTTCCGCCAAAAATCATCCGGTCTGGTGTCGAAGAAGTTGTTGAGCCAGGGTTTGAGGTCTTCTTCATCATCAAAGGTAGTGCCTATCATATGGTTTGACATGGAGCGGAAAAGGTGAATCGGTTGGTGCAAGGTCCGGAGAGAACGGCGGGTGCTGTAGAACTTCCCATTCGAGCTCTTGAAGGGCGGCTTTGACGACTTGTGCAACATGCGGCCTAGCGTTGTCATGAAGGAGAATGATTTGACCTTGTCGATCCGTTCTTTTCTGTTTGAATAGCCTGTTTTCACGCGATGCAATTGGGCAATGTAGAGGTCCTTGTTGACCGTGGCATTCCTTTCGAGCATTTCCCAGTACAGCAAACCTTCGCAGTCCCCAAAAAAAAAACGCATATCATGCCTTTTGTGGTTGAAGATCTTGCTTTATTTTTGGCTTAGGCGTATCTCCTGGAGTCACCCACTCTTTTCTTTGCTTCATATTCACGTATAGACACCATTTTTAATCTCCCGTAATGATTCGGTATAAAAATCGTTGTTTATGGCTCCGTGTTGATTGATGGCGTGCGAGATGTTGAGCAGCGATTTGAAGGGGATTTTCTTTGTTGGTTTGATTGAGCTCGTGAGGCACCCATGCTCCGAGTTTTTGAGAAAACCCTATTGATTGAAGATGGTTGGAGCACTACCTTTCATTTTTTTGGCCAAATTACGTATTGTTTGGCGACCATCTGCCTTCAACAGGGCCTTTAGATGTTCCTCATCGAATTCTGATGGTCGTCCGCTTCGAGGCGTGTCTTCAAGGGCCAAGTCGCCGTTTTTGAACTTTGCAAACTATTTTTGTGTTGCTCGCTTCTTTATGATACCTTTTCCATACACTTTGCATATGTCCCGAGCTGCTTCGGCTGATTTTTGACCTCGATGAAAAGCGAAGAAAAGCAGATGTCGAAATGTTGATTTTTTTGCCGCCTGGATATTCCATTTTCAAGAATGGAAAAAGAACAAAAAATTACGTTTTTTTTTAAAAAAAGAAGGTTTGTAGAGAATAACAAGTACTATTTAAAGAATATAAACACTTTACCGTTTAACAACAAAAACCGTTTCAAACAAAGGGATACAAAAACCGAACTAACTTTCTTTACAACCCAATACCCCGTATCAAATTGGAGGCCTTTACCGTTAAAGGAAGTAAGTAGAGATGGACTGAACCTATTGCTGCAAAAAAAAAAAGATAAAATATAGAACAGACAAATCTAAATATAGAAATCAGATAGCGTTCCAGAAAAATATTAATTTTTCTACAAAGATAGAAAAGAAAGAAATTGTGGAAAGGAGCAGAGGAATGGGAAATAAAGTGGACGGAAGCAGCGGGACAGATGTAGGATGAGGAAGAAGAAGGAAATTTTACAACAGCCATGTTGGAAATTTTACAATAAAAATTTGGAATATATCTAATGTAACCACACAATATAGATCATCAAGGATGGTAGCGGTTGTTGGCAGTCTTCGATGATACGAGACCTTGACGGCTGTTGTCACAATTAGAACTACCATTGAGGCCCAAATGATGTAATTGCATTGTGAATTTTCCACAGCCTGTTCTGATGCTATTCAATCTGATCAGCCATGTCTTGAACCTTTTTTTAATGAGATGGATCAAATTTAAATAAATAAATAAAAAAAAGATATGGCGCTTGGAAGAAAGAAAAAGAGAAAGGAGATTCAAAGAGATCGATATGTCTGGGCATATTTTCGAATAAAACGACCGGCCAATAGCCGAAAAGAATGGGATGACTTTCGCCATTATTCGCAGGATTTGGTATCAGCAAAGCACGTGAGAGAAAAAAAGAAAAATAAATAATGGTATTCTCGCATACACCAATAAACTATTTTTAAAAAACAATCACAAACTAAAAAACTAATTAAAATTTCTAATAAAATCTTTAAAACGTTAAATATACAAAGATATTATCCTTATAAAAATAGGTAGAATTTTCGAATAACATTTTCAATTAATTTCAGAAGGATTAAAGAGCCCTTTATAACATATAATCCCCTGGTTGCTAATCTTTTTAATGTGAAAATTTTACCTCGATAATTTCGTGGGATTATTTAGCTGGATCCTTTAATTATAAATTCATCAGTTGAATGCACGCCCGCCCGCCCGATCTAGTCATCCAATCAAATATTTGAGAAAAACCCCAAAATAATCCGCCCGCCCTACTCATAAAATATATTTTAATAGATTTCCAATCTCTCTTAAAATATATAGCTATTTATTATATATATATTAGACTAGAACGATAGCTTGTTCAACGAGCGAGTGTTGTTAGTTAGCTATTGGTAGATTTAACGGTTTTTATTTAAACTATAAATTATTTAACCTTTATATTAGCCCGGAATGCGTACGTAGCTAGCTTTTCTTAATTAATCATAATCATGGGTATTTGCCCAATTTAGGAATAATTAAAAAATCAACAAAAATTGATATTTATACCGATAGATGGTGCAAACCATCAGCAAATTTCAGTTGTACGATAAGGAGTTGCGTTTCTTTTCTTAATTAATATAAAACGCTTCTTTCTTTGTTTCTAAATTCACATCAATGTAAATACAGTAAAACCTGTCTTAGAAGTTCATTTTTTAACCAATGGGAAGCTCACTTTCAAAGGTTACGCAAAAGTAAGATATACCGAGGCATTCAACAATGAAAATATTGATATTAAAAATCATGCCGCTCAAAACCATAAGAATCTTATTGAAATCTTCATTTGGAACGTATGTCCAGATGCCTCAGATACCTAGTATCTTGGAAAGGTAAACATGACAACCCTTATAGGCTTTTAAGATGTGGTGCTGGTGCCAAATGATAAAATGAAAAAGAATAAAATGAACTCACACTCTGAGAAATTAAGAAGTCTCAAAATGACCTAGGAGGGAAATAGGCATCTGGAAACGATTGAGAAGAAGAGAACCGACATGTCTGGACACCATGTCTGGGATTCGGAGTGGTTCACAGTATTACTGGAAGGGGCTATGGAGGGAAGCCCAGGAAGAAGACCGAAAATGGAATTCATGGGCAATTTCAGAAAAGACCCCATATTGTCAACAAAAGACGTCCTGGAAAGGAAGCTCTGGAAGAACAAAAATACTTCCCACTAACACACTTATGGGCTGAGGAGAAATAAATATTTTTGATAAACGAAGACGCAAACGCGTTTGATGGCCGATTTTAAGGGGAAAATAGTTTCCAGTTATAATCGCCAAGACATTCTTGGAAATGTTCGTTAGGATATTCAAATACCGAAAATGTGTTTAGAACATAAAATATTCTACAAAATGCAATGTTAGTTCGACAACATTCTAGCGTATACGATTTGAATTACTAACCAAGATGGCACGTCTTGATTCCTTTTATTTTCATAATTAAAAACTTTTCCGGGAAATACCTTTATCAGATGAACGCAGAATTGTTTTTTTTTTAATCGCCCATTTTTAAAAGTGTGAGCTAAATGGATTCTGCTCATACATAAAGCTGAGATATTTACATTATTTCTTTATATATAATTCCTATTGCCTTTTTTGAATATATATTTATATATAAATTATTAGTGGGAGAAGTTTGAAAAAATGGGTTAAGAATACCTATTGCGTTATGTATGCTGGATTATATATTAGTATATCTATTAATGGTTGCCTTAAGGATTCCATGGGGCATCTACAGAAAGTCTTTGATAATATTGTGTATTCCGGAGTCGAGGATCTTGGTTGAATCGATGCCGGTTTGATAGCCGAATGTATAGGGTAAGTCGAGATATATTATAACTCCGGTTAAGGCAGCATTTGTATTCTTTCAATTGTCTTTGGAGGATTCTAGAGATTCATGCCAATGAAAGATACTTGACTTCATGGTATATTATAATTTATTTTTAAGGTCAAGAGAAGGAAATATTTTGAAATGGGTTTTTAAATATAATAACTGAGAGCGGAGAGTGAGAAGGACGCTCCGTTTGTTCGAATGTTGTGTTTTTAGAGAAATCAATCAACAGATATTGCTGAGTGGTAGAGGTTTTCATTACTTTCATTTCATAAACAACAAACGAGCTTACATATACTATTCAAAAGCTAGAGGTGTTGGGTCTCAGGAACTGACCTGATCTGCACAGAGAATATCAAAAAGGAATTCAAAATGTTCCCCATAGCGCACATGAATGCCATCAGAACCGCAATATAAATTCTGTTTAAAAGAGTCGAAGGTCCATTAGAGCAGAGCCCAGTCAACAAACGAGGCCATATAGTTGGAATGCCGGAGTATTTTGAGAACAAACATTTAGAGACCGCGGGCCAAATTAGGAACGAGTAAAAAATGACGTTGGAAGTATCATTAGGGAGTCTTTAAAAAGTCTCCAAGGCAGATGGACATATTGTTGATGTGTGCACGTACTCTTTGGTCTAGGTCACCCAGCAGCTCAACGTCGCCTTTATTTGTTGCTATTAGTGCTCCACTATGGGGCTCATAGCGTCTCTTAAACCTAATTTGTTAATAAGTTCAACACATCTTTAGACATGTAGAAGCCGCTACATTTTTGTGCATAAAAATGGCAAAACTCTGTTGCTTTATTTGTACTTACTCATTGATGAGGTAGGAATTGTGTAAAATTCGTGGGCCCTTGATAGTTTCATTTCTAAATAACGATTGTTTCTAGCCCGGCTACTGGTATCTATAAACATGAGGATTATAATAACAGAAGACTACTCTCCCATGTATGTGTTTAGGCAAATGACATGGCTTTGGTCGGGTCTGCCCGAGTGAATGTTTAACACAAACTTATTTATTTAAAAATATAAAGGGTGGTTTATATATATATTACTAGTGGCAGTAGTCGTAGTATTAATAGTGAAGATAGGATATATTATTATTAATAGCCTACGGTAAAAAAAGTAAACATTTCTATAGGATATATTACACTGATTTTGGGGTATATGTGTTGGATCATTTTTGAAGACAACTCTCAGATTTATAAAATTAATTTATTAAACTTTAAACATTTATAGATATATATAGAGAGAAACGAGTTAATTACCTCGTATTTAAGGCAACAAAAGAATCATCTAATTTACATACATCGTTCTAACCAGATTCAACTTGTGTAAAACAGACGACAAAGCAAAAATAAATAAATTAATAATAGAGGGTAAGTTCCTATTTTTTTTTACAAGCTTTCACACTCAATGAATAATCATTTTCTTGCTTCAATCCTCCCCATGTGGAAGCTTCTTTTATGAAAGTCCTATTGAGCCTATGCATATTCTTAGTTTATCTTTTGGAAGATTCTTTGCTGAAATATCAGCTTCCATTTCCTCACTCTGGACGTATTCCAAGTTTATTGCTCCACTTTGAACTTCCTCTTTTACAAAAAAAATATTTTCTATTTATGTGTTTTGTCCTTGAAGTTATTTGTTCGGACTGGATCCATTTTATGGCAGATTGGCTATCAGTTTTCAAAATTATCGGAAAATTAATATCTCTGGACAATTCCTCTATTAGTCCCTTTAGTCCATTTCACTTCACAGATTCCTTCGCATATGAAAATCAGTTCTGCCTCGCATGTTGATAGAGCCACTAAATTTTGCTTTTTAATTCGCCAGTTGATAAGGCTATTTCCAAGTTTAATTGTGTATCCTGAATAAGACTTTGCGTCCTTTGTTGAGTACCAGCTCGCGTCTGTACTAACGCCAATATTATTTTCTGTTGGCCTATATCTTAAAATTTTATCTCTGCTTCCCTTTAGATACCTATATATTCTTTTGACTGCCGTCAAATGCACTTCTCTTACATCGTTATTATATTGCGATAAATTGCTCACATTGTAGGATATATCCGGACGAGTTCCCGTTGTCAGATACATGAGTGACCCGATCATCTCTTGGTACAATGTCTTGTCTACTGGCTTGGAGTCTTTATACTCATCAAAGTTCTGATCTCGATCTCCTGGAGTTTGTACGATGTTGCATTCCTCGAGTCCAAATCTTCTCAAAATCTTATTAATATAATGGGATTGTGATAAATCGTAACCATGTTCTGTTCTCCGTATTTCTATACTTATGAATGGTTCGTTTTCTTCTTTTTCCTTTAAATCAACGAATTTTCCAATTTCTAATGCTAAATTATCATTGAATGCCTGGTCTGTTCCGGTTATTAGGAGATCATCAACATATAACCCCAAAATTCCAAATTCTCTTCCCTTCTGTAAAGTATACACACATGGGTCGTATCTAGATCTTATCATCCCTAATTCTGATAAAATTTCGTTGATTCTTTTATTCCAACAGCGTCCAGATTGTGGAAGACCATATATGCTTTTTAACAGCTTGCGAACTTTGTATTCTTCATCCTTTTGAACAATTCCTACTGATTGCTTCATAAAAATAGTTTCCTTCAACTCCCCGTTAAGGTATGCCGTTTTTACATCATACGATTTTATGGTCAAATTTAACTCTGCCGCTAAGGCAACAATTACGCGAAGACTTTCCTTTCTGATCACTGGTAAAAAGGATTCTTCATAGTCGATGCCATATTTTTTGGTTACTGCCAATGGCGACTAATCTCGCTTTTCTTTTAGGATCGCCCATACCTGATTTTCCCTTCATGCTGTAAACCCATTTGCTATTTAATATCTTCATATTCTCTTTTCTAGGAACTAAAGTCTATATTTCATGTTCGTTAATAGATTCCAATTCTTTCTTCATCGCAACAATCCATTCATTCCTATTTTGGCATTTCATGGCCTCCTCATACTTTTCTGGAACATATTCTTCTTCTTCTATTACTATGTTCGCCTTATTCATTTCTTTATCATTTGTGAACGCCTAACTCCTTGTTCTTGCAACTTAATTTAATTTTCCCTGATTTTTGCTCTATGCCTTTCTTCCAAAACCTTTTGGGTATCTCCTTTCTTGCGACCTGGTTTTATATTTCCTTCTTCGATAGGTTCTTCTTGTCTAGAATCCGTAGAATTGTCTACATTTGATGTCCCTGGTCTAATATCTAGACAGTCGCTTTCTTTATTAATTAGCTTTTCATATTCTTTTAAGGTTATAATTTCGCCAATATTTTATTTATTTTCATTTCTGTACGATAACTCGCCATAATTCGTGTCTTTTCGGAGATTATTTGAATAATGAATTCCTTTCTTATTTTCTATAAAATTCACTGATCTCACTTCTATTTTCCCAGTAAAGATGTTATAGACTCGGTAAGCCTTTCTACTTAAGGAATAACCTATGAAGATGCCCTTTTGACTTTTAGGCGAAATTTTGTTTCTACGTCGTTTATTAGTCGGCCAATACACTAAACAGCCGAATATTCTTAAATGCCTAATAGAAGGCTTCCTCCCTTTCAATTTTTCCATTGGCGTAGCATGTCTGAGCGACTTATGCGGAGTACAATTCTTGACATAAGCTGCCGTAGCTACAACCTCTGCCCAGAAAGGTATTGGCAACATTGAGTCGATCAATAGTGTTCGCGCTGTTACCACTAGAGTTCGGTTTATTCTCTCCGCAACCCCGTTGCTTTGAGGCGAGTAGGTGGTGGTGAATTCCGTTCTTTATTAGGAAACCTTTAAATTTATCATTGATGAACTCCGTGCCGTTATCAGTTCGCACATTCTTTATTTTTAAATTTAGTTCATTTTCGACTCTCGCCTTGAAATCTCTAAATCTATCAAAGGTTTCATCTTTGGTTTTTAGAAAGTAGACAAAAGTCCTGCTGCTGAAGTCATCCACTAGAACAAAGAAATACTTTGATCCTCCTGAAGATTGATTAGCCATTGGATCGCACAGATCCATGTGAATTAATTCAAGTGGCTCAGTGGTATTATTCCCTGTAACAGGATTGTAAGGTTCTATACTCAGTTTTCCGGTAGATTCCTATATTTAATACACGATTCACATTCCGGTAGATTCCTATATTTAATATCAAGTCCGTACACCAGATTTCCTTGGATCAACCCTTTCATGTAAGCTTGGTTCAAATGATTCAATCTTCTGTGCCAGATACTAATCTTGTCAGTAGAGGTATCGCTTGTGGCCATAGCATTCTCAGGCTTTCTTGAATTATCAATTCTTAACCCTGCCTCCATTATAAACATTCGGTCTTGAATCTGAGATTTGGCGATTAAGTTGTTTTCTTTATTGTAAATTTTGGCTCCTTCATTATTAAAAATTATCATATTTCCCCTTTTTGTAAATTCGTACACAGAAAGAAGGTTCGACCTCAGCTTAGGTACATGTATAACATCCCTAATCTGTACATTCGAAAATTATTGGCCTGTACTAGTAGTCACTCTGATATTACCTTTAGCAGTAGAGTTAGTAATTTTATATTTTTTTCCAAGTCTATTTCACTTTCATAGGGCACTACATCTTCCATCCAATCAAGGTGTGGTGATAAGTGTGTTGTGCATCCAGAATCAATACACCATGATCGTTTCTTACCATTACTATCTGTGGATACATCGCTTCCTTCATCTATATAGTTATTGAATGTGCTACTTCCTTAGGTGTGCTTGATATTTGGTTTGTACGATTTCTAAAATTGCTTTTATGATAATCCATACTTGATTTTGCATTTCTATTTCTTTGTTGTTCTTGAGATCGCTTATTTCTAAACCAACAATCTTTGGCCACATGTCCCTTTTTGTCACAAATAAAGAATTCTTTCTGTCTGTCTGGATGATAACCCCTTCTATCTCTACTTCTGTAGGCCTGTTCTTGTTCCTCTGTGTGAATTTCATTCATTTTATAATTTAATCTGTTTTCTTCCTCCATGAGAGACTGTTGTATTTCTTCGAGGGTTATATCTCGTCGGGATCTAAGTACAATTGCTATTCTCTCTAATTTTGGATGGATGCCTCGAACAATATGGTTCTATATCTCTTTGGGATATTTGGTGTCCGAGTGATGAGCTCTTTGCTCCAATATTTTTGGCTCTAGTTAAAAATTGATCTACCGATTCACTATGATTCATTTTAATATTTTTGAGTTCGAGTCCTACATCTATAATTTTATCTTCGAGATTTCCCGTATAGATCCTCTTTAGGTCATCCCATACCTTTTTTTGCCTTAGTTACATCTAAAAACATTCCAGCTTGTTCGTCTGAATGTGTCGTCATAATTATACCAAAGGGCTTCATCATTATTTTCGTTATATGTATCCCATAAATCTTTATCTTTAATATCAGGCTCGGGATCGTAAATCACACATTTAAATAACTTCTTTGCACCTAGAAGTGCCCCGAACTTTAATGCCCATATTGGGTAATTTGTACCATTTAATGGTTCTATTCTAGCCACCGGCAATGAGGAAGAATCTGCCATTTTTTTCTATAAGCTGGTAAAATTTTAATTTTGCCAAGCTAGTACTAAGTATTAATTAGAATTATATTTTCTTACTTACAATTTGAAGATTATATTTTCTTTTATTTACTTTTTTTCTAATAACCACGTTCTGCAGACATTTGTTGGCTCATTTTTGAAGACAACTCTCAGATATATAAAATTAATTTATTAAACTTTAAACATTTTTAGATATATATAGAAAGGAATTAATTATCTCGTATTTAAGGCAACAAAAGATTTATCTAATTTTCATACATCGTTCTAACCAGATTCAACTTGTGCAAAACAGATGACAAAGCAAAAATAAACAAATTAATAATAGAGGGTAAGTTCCTTTTTTTTTTTTACAAGCTTTCAAACTTAAAGAATAATCATTTTATTGCTTCAATATGTAAACATTTCAACAATTTACTTCAACAACTTCCTAAAGTCATTACTGCGGTGAAATATTTAATTTCAATAGGGACACATTGAAATTTCGTAGGTGTATCATAGTTTAGTTTAAAAGTCCTAATTATATAAATCCCTTAAACCCTTTAGCTGAAACCTTAATACAAAATATAACTCTATTCATCCAAAAACAATATTAACATATTTCAAAACTTTTCTAATAGATAATAAAATTGGTAATATGTAAAATATTTTGATTTTTAGTTAGTTAACTTTAAGATAACTTTTTTCACATATCAAATTATATAAATTAATATTTAAAGTAATATATAAATAGTCCAAACCAAAATATGTAAATATAGTAATGTATAACTACAATACAACATCATTCCTTTTTCTAAAACTTTTTACCTGTAGAAGGGTCGTTTAAAACCCGAAAGCTTGTAAACTCGTTAAAAGTATAATAAAGAAACTTATCCTAGGAGATTTATACACCTATCCCCCGATTTACACGGTAGATACGTTCCTGAGAAAAACGTGTAAATCGGGGGATAGGTGTACACAGAAATAAAATGCATTGACAGGTTAAAATATGTATTCAGCACATAAGCTCGGGATTCCTCGTTAGATGTGTACACAGCGCATGTGTTCAATCACAGTAGCATTTAGTATAGTGCGATAAAAACAAAAAACAAAAATATTTGGAAAACCGTGTAAAAGCGAAAACGTGTAAAACAAGTACCGTGTAAATCGGGGGATAGGTGTATTTGATTAATCTAATTGATACAGAGTATTATAATTATAATAGAGACAATAGAAAGTTGTTTTTTTTTTTTTAAGAAATTGTTTATATTCTTAAACAAATATGGATAATGCCATTCAGACTGTAAATAAAATTCGGGTCTAACATGTGACTTCACGAAAATGTGAGGTGGAAAATTCATAAACAGACAGTTGCTTCTAGGATGACTTTCAAATGGCATGCTAAGATTGTTGGGTTAACCATTGAAACCACAAAAGAGCTAGGGTATTGTTATTTTGCTTATTAAATAATTTATTAGAAAAATAGTATAAACACATTTATTTTAAACAAAATAAAAGATTTCAGAACTTATAAAATAAGCTTATTTACTTTCTTTAAAAATATTTACTTAAAAGAAATTTAACAAAACAAATTTAATCCAAAAATTAAACAATCAAAATTTACGTATCTCTCGACTGAATGTGTTTACTCTACTCCTAGTCAAAACCCAATAAATAAATATATACAAAATTTAATTATTTTTATAAGTCCATTTTCATCAGGTATGACCAACGCCGGGTTGAACGACGCAACAGGTAAGAGGTATTGGAGAATCTTTAGGGTTGGTATCAGATAATTGTTGTAGAACCTTTTTTTTCTTTATTTTATGGATTGTCACCCTTCACTTGCGCCAACTGAAATTGTTTGGCTATTCAAAAATTTTGAATAAAACGTTTGTGTCTCAGAATGAAATTATTCGAATTTCATATTTGTATTTTTTCAGAGATAAGAGGCCTCCTATTGAATGATTATAATGAAAAATATTTAACCGTCATACTGTTAATTAATATATATTAAAGTCGATAAGAACGAGCTATGGAACCTGAGATTCCAAGTCTTAAATCCAACTAGGTCTTAAATATGAATGATAATATGTATCATCAACACTCTGTGGTTATCCATAAACCGTCACTAATTTCCACGATCTTTCGACAGACTAAGGCGACGAATGGAGGAATGTTGGCTCTTATTTAACAAAGCAAATTTTGGAATCTTAGAAGGGATCAGTTTAAAATGGAATTTGATATTTCATAAAATTTAATTTGATGTTAAATTCGATAGTTCGCAAATTGAGAATCGACTTGTACATTGTAGGATAAATTTCAGTTTCTGGCTATTGATTGAGCCTTATCTATTGAGCCTGTGTGGGCATTTCTTGAGACTCAATTATTAGAACTTTGAATAATTAAACAATTTATTTTTCTTCACACATATTAATTCAATATCTTATATCTAATAATGTCTTTAAATACAAAGTTTGTTTACAATTCGAAGGCAACAATATTATTTATGTTGATAACAAATATTTTTTACAAAAAGATTATAATTTCTAAACTATCAATTATAACCAAAAATAAAATATACAAATTGAATTTACATTTTCTAGAATAATTATTGAGAATGAGTGGTGTCCCTACATCACTCCCTCCCAAGTAACTAAGTTACGAGATGAGGACCATGTAGGACAACAACTCCTAACCTGGGTAACATTCCACCTTATCTCTGAAACGAACAGGGGTTCTTATTGTCCTTCCAGATCTTGACATCTTGGGGGCAGCACTGGCGGAAGGTTCTTTATCCTCTCCAGGTGGGGCGAGTCTTGGGTCCCCAGCTACTCCAGGTGTGGTGGCTATGTCCTCTTCCTCTTTTAGTATGTAGGCTGGTTTGAGTCTATCGATGGAAACATTTATTTCCTTTCCTTTAATTTCGATTGAAAAGTATTTGTCGGTCCTAGAAGTAACTTTGAATGGGCCCTCATAGGCAGGCTCCAATGATTTTCTCACTCTGCATGTCTTCAAGAAGACATGAGAACACGTCTCTAAGTCCTTGAAAACAAATATTTTGGGGGACGTATTGTGTCGTGTTAACTTGGGCTTGAGTGATTCCATCTGCTTTTGCAGTTTGTGGAGAAATGTCTCCGGGTTGGTTGAAATTTTAGGGGCGTCGAAAAACTCGCCTGGAAGTTTAATTGTTTTTCCATAGACCATTTGTGTCAATGAGTAGTCAGAGTCTTTTCTCAAGGCTGCTCTTAGTCCTAGCAGTACCGTGGGAATTGACTCCGTCCATTTATTTGAGTTGTGCGCCCTTATTGCTGCTTTTAGTGTTCTATGGAATCTTTCAATTTTCCCGTTACTTTGTGGGTGATATGCGGTGGTGTGCTTAAGTTTCACTCCACATAAAGTCGCCAAGGTTTTAAACAATTCCGAAGTGAACTGCCTTCCTTGGTCGGTGATCACTTCATATGGGACTCCAAATCTGGTGATCCATCCTTCGTAAAATGCTCTTGCTACTGTTTCGGCAGTTTCGCTTCGTATGGGTATTGCTTCAATCCAACCAGTGAAACGGTCTATGCACGTGAGGCAATAAACATATTCGTTGGAGGGTGGAAATGGGCCGATTAAGTCTATGTGAGCCGTGCTGAAACGTTCATCAGGTTCTTTAAATTGCTTAATTTCTGATTTTGTATGGCGAGAAGTTTTATTTCTTTGGCATTGAATACAAGTTTGCGCCCATTCTTTTATATTTCTTTTTATGTCTGGCCATATAAATCTCGATGTCATGTCTTTCACAGATGTTTTAATTCCAGGGTGTGATAATCCATGTATTTGTTGGAAAATTTTCATTCTGAATTGTTTGGGAACGAATGGTCTAATATTTTCAGTAGATGTGTCGCACCACAAACTTTTACCAGATGGTAATGGATAGCGTTTGAATTTTAGAGATTTATTCGAATTGATAAGTTCTATAAGTCCCTTATCTTTATCTTGTTCTTTTGCTATCTCATCATAATCGATTATCTTGGTGATGTCTTCTATTCTCGATAAGTTATCAGCAACTATGTTTTGTTCTCCTTTGATGTAGATGATATCTGTAGAGAATTGTGAAATGTATTGTAGTTGTCTAACTTGCCTCGGAGATGCCTTATCATTTCTTTGCTTGAAGGCAAAGACTAGGGGCTTATGATCAGTAAATATTTTAAATGTTCTTCCTTCCAGCATATATTTGAAATGTTTGATTGACATGTATATGCTTAGTAATTCTCGATCATAAGTACTATAATTTTTTTGACTTTCATTTAGCTTCTTCGAGAAGAATGCAATTGGCTTCCATGCTTCGTTCTCGTATTGTTGCAAAACTGCGCCTGTTAGAACTCATGGCATTTTGTATGTATATATGTAAATATTATAACTATTTTCATATTTTTGGTTTTTGTGTGTGTGACCCCTCAGCGAAGGGGAATCTATTTTTTGCCGTTTCTTCTCCTCTTTTCACACACCGGCCCCCCCTGCCGATAGAATGTAGTCGTCCGTCCGCCGGATGGACCGTCCAAAGTACCCACCGACCAATTGGAGGGGCGGAGGGGTCAAAAAGGTCAGGGCGCGGGGGCCAGAGTTGGTGTCACAGCTGTGCGGAGTAGACAAGAAAAAAGCCTCGCGGCGGCTTGCCCTAGATGAGCTCCGGGAACTTCGTCCATCTTCCATAAAACGACCATATAAGCGGTCTGAGAAGGGACAGGGTGGCTGACATCTCAAAGAAAAGGTGAAGCCGAGACGAATCTTTTGAGAGATTCGCATAGTGGTTGGAGTACGTCGAGGACGACGAATTGTGCTTCATCTGAAGATAACAGGAAGTTCGTCGAGGACGACGAATTGTGCTTCCAAGGCAGGGGGGGCAAGCCGACCTAACAACTGAGAGGAACTGTTTTTTTGGTGAGCACTCTCTCACATGCTTTTATTTCCTAAAAATTGATATATTTTTTATGTTAATATAGCATATTTTGTAGTATTTTTCTTTTTCTTATTTTTACTAAGTTTTTTTTTCTATTTTCGTCAATATCATCATTATATATTTTCTTTTGTTAAAAAACATTTGAGTTGCATGCAAAAATTTTGGAATATACAAAAATAATAAGTTTTTCATATATTTTTTTATCCTTCATTTTATAGCTAACATTAAACAAAACTTTATATGTGTAACCTTTTGTTGTCTTCCTTTTTTCTTGCTTGAACACCAAGGCAGCCCAAAACAATATCAAACTTTAGGTTAAAGTTTTTATTTTGTTAAAAAGGGGGTTTGTGGAGCGTTCAGAATTTTTTCTTTTCCTCCTCGAGCTTTTTTAATTACCCCGTTCTTAACATTATATTTTTTGGCGTCCCGGGTGGGCTGCATTGGCTGGTCAAAATCGAGAAAAGGAAAAAAAAAAGATAGGTCTCGAGAAAAAATTATATAGTAAATAATGCAGAATATTGATATCTTAAAAGGGCTAGAGCCCCCAAAAGAGCTATTTTTACTCGGCTGTCCACCGAGTTTTGGGCTGAAATAGAAAAGCCAGATTTCGATACAGAAAAATATAGAGCTAAATATAACCGAATTTGTGCTCTCTCTAAGGAAATAAGTGAAATTGATTCAAGGTATCATGGGCTCCTTCTGGAGGATGAAACCATAACGGAGGTCAAAATCGAAGAAGAATTCGAGGGTTGTGAAAACTATGTTCAAGGGATGTTTGACATAGAAAATAAATATTTGTCTCGGTGTGAAACCGCGAGGGTTAGGGGCGACGGCTCATTGGTGGAGTCCGCGGCGAATTCGGTTGTAAATACCGAATCTAAAAGAACTATTAGGTTGCCAAAAGTGGAGCTACCAAAATTTAAGGGCAACCTAGAGGATTGGCTCTCATGGTGGGGGCAATTTAGTAAAATCAATGACGATGAAACTCTGGGGGATGTAGATAAATTTCACTATCTGCTACAAGCGGTAGTCGAGGGATCCAGAGCTCATCGTCTTGTGTGCAGTTACCCCATAACTGAAGATAATTATCCCAAGGTAGTACAAGCCCTAAAAGATCGATTCGGAGATAAGAACCTTCTTATAGAACACTACATAAGGAGACTGTTGAAACTGGTTGTTTCTAATGCAAGGAAAGAAAACCTTCCTCTTGACGAGATCTACGATGATCTAACGGCTCACTTAAAGAACCTAGAATCACTGGGTGTTAACACGGAGATGGCAGGCGTGTTTCTCTACCCATTGGTTGAGTCGAGTCTGCCATTGGACATTATTCAGGTGTGGCAGAGGAATCCTGCTGTGGGCTATGGTATAAAAGAAGAAGGAGCGGAAAATGGAGATAAGAGCGATGCCAGCGGTAGACTTCAGGCTCTGATGGACTTCCTTCGGGATGAGGTGAAGGGTGCTGAGCGAATGGCATTTGCTAAGGAGAATTTTGAGGGTAATAGCTCAATGAGGGCTACAGGTTCTCAACTAAAGACTCCTCGGAAGACACCGCCCACTGTCTCCAATTTATTCGGCAGCGCATTTAAGAGAAAATGCATATTCTGCCAGAGGGATAATCACCTGAGTAGTGGATGTTTTGTTGCCTCGCGGCTTACACCTAGCGAGAGGGATCAAAGGATAAAGGAGGCTAGAGTCTGCTTTAAATGTCTAAAGGGTAACCATCTGAAAAGGGAATGCCGAGCAGACATAAAATGTAGAAATTGCGGAAAAGATCATCTAGATATCTTTTGTATTTTTTT